>JBAJFE010000062.1:1200000-1800000 GCA_037903355.1 Trichuris trichiura
AAAGCAGGTTAGTTCAAGTTCCTAAGCGTTGTATTGATTATATCTGATTAGAATTGTAGAGCATGAACAACTGAACTGCACTAATTTTTTTAGAAAATAATTGGTCGTGGTCGTGGTGTTGGAGTATATGCATTATACGCTATCATAGTTATCTCCACGGGCTGCTGCAGTATCACCTCCGAAAGAAGCGGTACAAATACAGCGAATTTGGAAGTGGTTAGTATTCCAAGCAGAGAAACGTTAAAAACAGTCATAGACACTTTAAACACAAAGACGGATCACTACTCATTGTGTACCCGTTCTTTACCCAGCGTTGTTCTGTCCTCAACTGGAGACGGGACAAGTCGTCCCGGAAGCTTCAGACGATAAAAATGGACTATGGCCTTCTCATGGGCATAACTTTACAAAAAGAAAATAGAATGTCAGTTATGACCATTAGCAGACATCCAGGATTCAAAAAAATTGTTACTGGATAATTGGTATGCTCCATTTCGTCGTATCCTCTTTTGTGTAAGGATTGCTCGACTAGCTACACAATAATAGTAAGATTTTTGCGTTCGTCATGAATTTAAACAATTGCTTACACTCATAATGATGATTCAGATAATTTACTTGCACAAGTGTTCTCACGTTTATATGAAAGGTGTGCTAAATGCCGTGGTTTCACGTGAACGTAAAGCCTTTATGACTTTTCAGAATGGAGATGCTGAAGCGCCTCAGGTACCAAACTCAGCCTTCGCTTACCAAAGTTAACGTTTGCCAAACTTCTCAGGCGGCTATTAACTTTATTATGATTGAATGGAATGTGCGTCGGTTGTAGCTACCTGAACAGCAGCGCTCTTCCGAATGAGTACTCTCGTCGTAGACAAAAAATTTGATATACTCAATCAACTGACGCTATCCATCTGACGCTACGTTGCACTCTCTGCTCGCTTGGCAGTGACTAATCAAAAAGATTTTGTTTACCGACTAAAATGCCTGCGGTTCCGCTGCATCTGTTCGGCGTCTGATATCCAGACTTCGTTCCCTTAGTTGGAAAGCCGCAGACTAAAAACTTTTTTGAAAAGTTTTAGCTGCCTTGGTGCAGTATCTTTTGAGAATGGCGTTTTCCATCGGGCCTCTCTTGGTCGTCATCGCGGCTATTGAAGCTTTCTGCTTATCTTCAACAGCAGGACAGCACCTGGAGCTAGATGGAATAAAGGAACCGGTTACACTGGATGAACGTCAAACTCAGGATGTGGCGTCTCTATTGCTACGAAAAAATTTTTCTATCCTGCTCCAGTTTGTCCAAGTTGAACATACCCAAGGAACCTTGTTTTATGTGCACACTAGTAGAGGAAAAATTTTTGAGTTATACAGCTCTGGAATAAAGGGTTAGTATATACAATTATTTATTGCTTCGCTCATGCAAGCTACTTGCATCTATCGTCACGTGATTTCTAGTTGCGCTTGCTATTTCATCTGTCTCTAGTGACTCATAAGTCTTCGTGTTCAAATTGTAAAAATGGTGAAATCATATATTGTAATAGCGCTTAAAATTGTAGCATGTAAGTGACCTTACTGCTGCAACTTTTAGGACCAAATGAATTGCTGACAGTCTCGTCGAATCCGTTATTACTTGGCACTTCAAGGCGGAAGTTCACTAGTGGCTCGACAAGGCTTCCTTGTTGTCTGAGTTGCTTTACTTCATGCCAATTTGCTATTTACGCGTTCGTGGATTCGCTGAACAATAAAATAAGCGGGCCGAAAATAGGAAGAGTCAAAAAAGATTTACTCTATTTATAATGAGTTTTTAATAACTTATTAATACCAATAAGTGGAGAAGTTTATTTTATTAACCTGAAGATATTTTAATTTTTAGGTCAATTGATTGTTTTCTGGCGTCGCAAGTATAGGGTAGCCAATCTGGAGGTCAGATATGAATTGGACGACGAAGATACTCACCAGATCATTTTCGAACTGAGGAATCAGTATCTGCGGTTAGTTGTCGACTGCATTGAGGCAGTGACTGGCGAATATCCAGAAATTGACTTCAAATTGTTGCTTCAAGCTCAACTTGTCCACGCCCATATTGGTCAGCGAGATCAAAGGAAGTCCAGGTTCTATGGTGAAATCAAGAAGTTCATCATCAGCAGCGCTCCGCTGTCACATCGTTTCTGCGGGGCGCGTTACTACGAAACCCAACGACTTCCAGCAGTTAGTCCGTCAATAACAGTAAGGGATGATCCCGCGTCACTCTCTGGTTTTCGTGGTTCGCAATCAGACGTCGACCTGATGAGAAATATCGAAAGACGCATGCAACAGTTGGAGGAAATAACCAGGAACTGGGGAAAACAGGAAAACGATCAAGTAGGTGCTGCAAACGCTGAGGAGCCAACAGTCCCAACTGGTACTGGAACTTGTCCAAACTGTTGGGAGTACCTTCGTTTCAAAGTGAATTATCTTGAAGAAGAATTCAAACGATGGAGAGAGAGTATAAGCACCATAGGCGAACGGGTCAATTCTGTGCTCTTGCAAAATCGTGGATGCGTGGTGAGTTAGACTTGCTTATAATTTCGCTTGCCTAGTTCTTCTAGTAAGGAAACCATTTGTATAAGGGCTAGTTTTACTCTTTCCTCTGGTTTAAGCTTCAAGTGCGACCAGGCTTTATCTGACCTAAGGATGTTAACTTGAAATTGTAGAACTTTACCTTTCAAATATCTTAAGCTTTTAAAGTGAGGCTTGTTTTTGCCAGACTAAGAGAATGGGCTCTTCGTACCAATTTTCCTATCTAGTAGTGATTCTTAAAATTAGATAAACGACAACAGTTCGATCATAGCGCACCAAAAAAAAGCCTTCACTAGGTAATGGGCTTGCAACTCTAACATCACTTGTTCCTTCAGCAAGTTGGTTCTTGTCTGTTAGTCGCCCTATCGTTCTACTGTAGCCTGAAAAATGTAGGTTTTCTTCTGGTTGGCATACTGGCCATCCCGCTCTGCTCATACTTAAACCCAAGCCCAAACAAAAGGCTTGTATTTTGGCTGAGCTATGCATGTTCACACGGGCTGAACTGGGCAGAACTAAATGGCTTCCAAGGTTATGACACGATAGCAGGTGGCCTAACAAATAGGATTCAGTAAACCTTCCGTTTTTCCCTCTGAATTCTTTCAATGGAAGTTGTGGTCTAATCCACGTTGACAAAGTAAGCCACTCACTCTTACTGCATTTAAAGCTGTTCAGCCGGTACTGCGAAGGAAGAATGCATGTAAATCCAAAACTGATGAGACGTTAGCTCACACTTCAAAAATTGGGTTGTCAAGCGATACTAACCTTGAAGCAGAACAGTGACAATTTACCCAACTGCTTATGAAACAACGCTTTATATTGCAACGTAGTCCTCAGGCACTCGCAATGCACTGTGAGAGTTTTGGAATTCTCTACACAAGTGGTGGCAAGGAAATAAAAGTGAGAAATCCGCATACAAGGAATGGATTTGAAATGAGACCCAGCCAGGTTTGCTGGACCTTGCCTGCGGCTCTTTCATGAATTAGGGATCCTATTTGTAAGCTTCACACTTTGAAGTAATCTGCAGGGTTCATCAAGGCGTTGAGCGTTACGATTACCCGTATCAGTTTCATTTTTTGGCACGTGGTTCAACCAGCCTCTTTCAAACGGATTTTGTCGCAATATTTTTTGGGGCAGCAGATCGAAATAAGTTTGGCAATCGATCTTTCGACAAGCTGCTTAAAAAGGGATACGACAAAAACTGCCTCAAAGAGTGTGGCTGAGTCATTTGAAATAAAAAGCAGTGCGATCAGTGCTGGTGTTTAGAATAATGCTCAAAGTCGTGGTGAGTTCAATGCAGTTTCCTTCAAGGGTCACACCCTGTGAAATGGTCTTTCCAATCTAGCACTAGGACAGGAATGATGAGCAGAGGGTGTCCCTGACCGGAACTTCTTTTCCGTTCCTTCCTGAAGATTCAACCGATTTCGAAATTACCTTCAGGCGGCTTTCTTGTCCTTCGAAACGCATGTTAGAGCAGGCTTATTAACAGGTAATGCACTGTTAGTAACGACGGGAAGAAAAACTGGACTTGCGATCACCCCTGATTTATGACGGGTTTCCCCTCGCATCCGTAGCCCTGTAGGATAAGCGCTATGCTACGAGACATTGCTGTGGAGGAAGAACCGCGTGAGACTGAGATCCCACAGAGAATATCTGCAAGAGGAGATGCAACTGCGCGCTGGTGAAGTCTGGAAAGCACAGCGAACGAAGAGTTCAGAAACTATGATTTAGTACCCCTAGTCAATGATCTATAAGCATTCAGTTAATTTTGATGTACCGTTTGAGCTTCAAAATGAAAAGTGCATTATTTCAGCTTAATGGCACGTTACTTAACGACGGATTCAGATGGAGAAACGAAACCGCGTGTATCGACTGTGTATGCCATCTGGGAGAGCTTTATTGTCATCCAATTGGATGCCCTCAGTTAGCCTGCTCTAACGTGGTAAAAGTGGATGGTCAATGTTGCCCCGAATGCGGCCAGAGCTGCCACTATATGGGTAAAGACTACGATCATGGCAAAGTGTTCTGGCCAAAGCTGTGTGTTCGATGTCGTTGCAACAATGGCGATATGCAGTGCTCTTATGAATCTACGTCTATGTGCCCTCGTCTTCAGTGTCCCAAAGAATTGCAAATTACTTTGGAGAATAGGTGTTGTCCCGTGTGCATCCATAATGACTTTTGCTCCTTGGATCCGTGTCATCCCGACGCCACGTGTACAAACGAGCAGTATGGACGTAAATGTCGCTGCAAAAATGGATTTTTTGGCGACGGTGAGGAACACTGTGTCGACATAAACGAATGCCTGAATCAAAGTGCTTGTGGCATTGGCAGCAGATGTGTCAACACCCCTGGAAGTTACAAGTGCCAATGCTTGCCCGGTTATCACAAACTGAATGACTTTAACTGTTTGAATGTTATTATTCATTGAATCTTGCATTAATGCAAACCTTGATCAGGGAGGTGGCGTTATACTGGACGAACAAATCTGGATAATTTATTCATGCATAGTGGAATGGGAGGCAAGTGTCACTGGGTTCCTCCAGACGCAACGAACACTGCTCCTACGCAGTAAATGGCTGAGAAGCAAACAGGATTTCCTTTTCATAGCTGCCTTAATCACTGAGGCAGAAGATTTCTATCTTTCTTGAAAGAAATTACATCGCAGCTGCATGTCCAAACCCAAAGTAGCCATGCAACTTTTCCCACACCAATTCCATAAACTTCTTTGGCATCACATGTGCTGGTAATCTAACGTAGTTGCGCAGCTTTTCAGGTTCAGCCAATATATCCATCATCAAGTCAAGTGAATGACTATTTTTGAAAATTGGCTCTGATCGCGTAGTCTGATAAAGGCGAACATCTCGAACGAAGTCTTCGACAACTACATGGTACTCTTCTGCAAAGGTAGTTAAGCGCATGGCGCAGAAAGGATAGTAGTAACGAACCTCTATAGAAAACGTAGCGAATTTGAAAACCTCTGCCAGAGTTAGCCCTGTCTGAGTGAAATTCAATCCAGAGTCTTCTTGACCGACCCATCAGGGCAAAAGGGGTATCCACAGACGAGCACGATTCAAAAGTCAGCGGAGACAAACTTGATCCTAAGAAGTAGAGCATGTGTCTTTAAGGATACGTGGAATAAGCATACTGTTTTTGCGAATGACCAAATAGTCGCCGCAGTGATCGTCAGCCAAGTTGAGATCCAAAACAAATATCAATATTCTCCTTCCCTTGGGCGCCTTAAGATACCAGCTGCAGCTGACGTTTGAGGGATAGTTATTTGGGTAGTTTGGTGATTCAAATAATCCATTTGAAGTTCTGTCCACTTTTCGGCATGTCCTGCCTATGTATGAGCTATTATTCAGGAAATTTAGTTAGCTAGCACTTACTCAAACAATCAGTAATGTTAGTACTTTCGGGTGAACCTGTTGTTAAATTTCCAGGACATTTAATGCAGAAATCTTGACCTTCCATTGGTTGATATGTTGCCACTGGGCATGGTAAACATGCAGCAACGGTCACATCATAAAAAGTACCTGCTTGACAACGTTCTAATTGAAAGAAAATGTAAAAGTTAGCACTAGTCTAGAACGCTCTACCAGGAGCTGAACATTCAACAGACGATCTGACTCCATAAATCACGGTCGTGTACTGGTGCTTGCAACGTTTGCAACTACTTCGGCCCCTCTCGTTTTGGAAGTAGCCGTCAAGGCATGGTTGACATGGTTCAAACCCCGTTTCAGAGAAGTATCCTGGCTTGCAACGTTCTAAAAGACGTTATTAAATTTTTCCCATCAAAACGTTTACCTACCCGCGCAGTCCTGAACGCTCGAAGCACCGTATATCGCACGATTAGTGCGTATTCTTTCCGGACAAGGCATGCAGGCTAAAGAGGCTTTCAAAGGTTGATATGTGCCCCTTGAGCATGAGAAGCATAAACCATGTCGTCTGTCATAGTAACTACCAGGTGAGCAGTCGATATTTTCTGTCTCGTCATCCATTTTGGATCCGTAAGCTTTACCGATGTATGAGCACCGTTTAATAGAATGCAGACGATTGCAGTCAACACGACCACTCAGCTTTGTCACAGTCTTCAGGAAAAAGAAATCTTTCTGATGCCTACAAGTACAATAATTCACATTTTAAATACGCATATCTATTAACATAATGATCGAATTTTCATGTTTAGTGTACTGTTAACGCCTGGAGGTCAATTTCTAATAGAAAACAGTCCCTTTATTGTGTATTAATTCCACTATGTGGGTCTATAGCTCCGGTAACGTTCTTCAATTTCTAGTGAAAAATAAACGAAGCGATAAGAAGAACAAATACCACAGTTTTATTCCCTGCGCTTGCATAGCTTCCGCGGTTTGTTTCATCAGGAGATGAGTATTAATTTCGTTCGCTGAAGCAGGAACTTCCCACGAAACTGGTACGACAAGTACGCACGTACCTATACGAAATGAACCACGAACTTTCATGATGGTAGCATGACGTTTTGAAGATTCTGCATTCAGAATGAGCTCCTTCTGGCATGAAATTTCAATTGCGCAGAATTCCAGTGTGTTTGCGCAATTAGCTTGTCCTGACACTGCGTATCAGCAATATGCTACGTAACTATAGTAAGGAAAAAACTCACCGATCCCCTCGGCAAAGGCGTGGCTCAAAGCTTTAGAAGTTTTGTTAACCCATAGACATTTGGCTACGGCGAAGGATATTTCCATTTGTTTCCATTCATTGAGTAGTGAGCACACGGAATTATTCAGCTTGGTAACGCAGGAGAGATGCACGGTGGTTTTGTTCTTGTAGTTGGCGAAAGCCGCGTTGGAGTCGCAAGTTAGAGTACAGCGATTCTTGTGGCAAAAAAATGCGCCAGCTCGCGACTCTTGCTCGTTGACAGTGCATTTTTCCATCGCTGAAATGCTTGCAGCTTAGTCATAAACTAGGGCCAAATTAAACTGTTAATATGATGTTTATGTTCGATGACATCTCAGCGCTGCTTGCCGCGTGCCCCTGTACCGGAAAGCCATTCCAGCTATCATGCATTCCTTTATCTAAGCTTGATTTTAAACATGCGAGTCACGTTTAGGTTTAAGCTTAGATAGGTATAGAACAGGCTGGTCGAAAGAAAGCCCGCGAAATATTATAAGGCTATGCGTAGTCTGCGTCATATCAGCCTGATAACTGGTGGAGTGGTTAGTGGCAGTCATCGATCAAAAGCATCACGAAAAGATTAACGGCAGAGTGTTGTGGACGGATGTCTAAAAACCCAAATTATTAATAGTTGTAATGATAAATGGTCATTGAGTTAGGCTGAGTACAAAACAACTGGAACAATGATAAATCTTAAATGAAAGCCGACAAGGTCAAGAAGTTATGACCCTTCACAAAACCTGAAAATGTTCTCCTGAAAAAAAAGACTGACTTGGGCATATTCATTTGTGCCCAGTTTTATATAATACAATAGCCAACCGCACGATTCTGATACACAAAGATCGATCGATAATTTGCTGCTTAGTTGAAGATTTTAAAATAAGACATTTACCTTTCACCACATTAAAATTGTCATTCTTTTCTGATTATCTAGAACAAAAATTAATTCCTGGTCTGTTTTCTGTATAAACAGTGCATTTATGAAGTAATTATCAGCATCTGTAGCTCAGCTTCAAGTTGATGACTTACGGACACAGTCTTTTCCATTATAATGTAGAACATATCCTGGATCGCATGAACAGTGGTAGCTTCCTGGAGTATTGTGGCAATGCTGCTCGCAGCCTCCATTAAAAACACTGCATTCATCAATATCTGCAACGGTTGAGAATGTATATTTATTCAGCAAAAAAAGCATTTCACCAGCGCAGTGGCGATAGCTGTACAAGTGATATCCAGGTTGACACTCACAGGCAAAACCGCCAGGTTTGTTGAGACATATATGATCACAGTTCTGTCCTTCCAAGCATTCATTTATGTCCTTGCAAGTTTCTCCGTCGCTATTCAACTGGTATCCATCAGGACAAGTGCAACGATAGGAGCCTGGCTCATTTACGCAACCATATTGACAATTATTCTTGCCGTCTACACATTCGTCTGCGTCTACAACAAAATAGTTTTCCACATTTTATTAATACGTACATACGTTAATATTGCTTGTTACTTTAAAGACAAGTTGCGGTGCAATTGGAAAGCTTAGTTTATAGCACAAAACATTTTCATGGCGTTTGGTTTTATGAAAATTATTGATGTGCTGCCCAACCCTGGGTACGAAGTCGTACCTATGCAGGTCCTTCTGTCCTCAGCTAAACGATATCCATCAAAGCAACGGCAATTGGTGCTGAAGGATCCATTTTCGCACACATGATCGCAACCGCCGTTGTTGATACGACATGATGCTGAATAATAAAAATTTTGATCCCCGTTGAACGCGCCTGGAAGGGTCCTTCACCAAAGCAGGTACGATTGTCAATGCTGAGAGTATAGCCCGCGTGGCATCTGCAAAAAATTTTATCCTTCGCGTCCTCACAGACATGCTGGCATCCTCCATTTCCGATCTGTAACAGAACAAATTCCATATCTTTACTAAGCTGGGCAAAGGGTTTAGTAAAACGTCACCGCGCAAGTTGGAGTACAATGGCGGTGGTCAGAATGCATTCTGTATCCAGTCTTACAGTAACACAGTCCTAGCTCTTTCACGCACCCATGTTCGCAGCCCAGACGATCGCATGACCTTGAGTATCTCCCTAGAAGTGAATTGAAATGAATAGAAAACGCTGATATGCCTGCCTTCCTTATCTAACTTTTCAGACAGCTGTATCCATCTGCTGCTAGCAGATAGCTGCCATTACAAGTGCAGTGATAACTGCCAACCGTGTTAACGCACATGTGATGACAGAATCCTCTTTTGTTTTCGCATTCGTTAATATCTAAGCGATAAGTTAAGATTTTAGTTCAAGGGTTTACCCCTGAACGGGATACCTATGCAATCCTTCCCGTTTTTAGCAAGAGTAAAGCCAGGATAGCAAGAGCACCTAAAGCTACCAATTGTATTTTCGCAAACTTGCACGCAAGTTCCATTGTTTCTTGCACATTCATCGATATCTGTCACTTTTCAAGTCAGAAATTTGCCGTGTTCTTGGAACTGAACTTACCTGTACATGTCTGTCCGTTTCCAACAAATCCAGGTTTGCATACGCAGCGGTGCTTGCCATAGGAAGATACGCAGTGAGCATTCTGGTCGCATGTTATGTTCATATATGCACAGTTGTTTCTTTTCCCTAAGTCACGGAGTTGAAGCTGTTGTTGCAGTCCCATATTCAGTAATTTTACCACGAGATCTCTGTAGTGAAATAGACGCGTGGCAAACGCCTTCTCCGTAGCGACCTGGTTCAGAAATCAATCTATTGAATCCTATGAACAAGCGTTTGTTGGACCCTTTGAAATCAAATAAATTATCCGAATGCAAACTGCGAGAGTACACCTGAACTCCATGGTGTCCAAGGATTGCGAATCTTAGCCGAAAATGTTCTATATCTATTTTCAGTATTGCTTTTCGCCTATATGGCAAAGCCCTTTCTGCAACTCGAAAAAGGGACTCGTTGGATGGTCGACTATTGGCTGTGAATAGCCCTATTTCTCTGCCGTAAACATAGAATTCCGTTTCAAAAGTCCCATTACTGACAACGTTTCCAAATCCTGAAGATTTTTTCGACTGCGATAAGTGCAAAGACCATGCATGGGGGTCTTTGTAGTAAAGAATTAGCTTCACGCCACTGAATTGACCGTTCACTTCTACTTTTACGACTGCACGCTTTTGACAAGGACTTGACAGGATGACGTCATTCCTGATGTACTGAGCTGATTCATTGAAGTTTTCCTCAAAAGTTATGAACGGAGAAAAGCCAGACGCACTACCAGTTCGCAGGTTAAGCTTGAAAGAATGACTCTGATACCGCGCTGCTTGATAGGACGAACCTGAAACGAATGATCCTTATAAGTACCTTTTGACCGAAATCTTCCACACAAAAGCTGGCTAAGATAAAATAAATGGTACATATACTATTAACATACTGTTAAATTAATTTATGAAAATTTCTCGTTTAGTCATGCCATGTGCACGCCTAGACTGTTTGAAAACCGCTTATAGCGAACTCTCACAGAGGGATAAGTTCTGTGCGTCTCACGAAGCAGAGGTTACAAAGTTAACTTCAATTTCATAACTGACGTAGCAGTGGTGAGCAAATTATTCATTCAATGATGGATTCTTCCTTATAACATCAAGGAATGCTTGGAATTCGTATAAATTGTTCTAAACACTTTGTAATATATGAAAAGAAGTACTTTGCCTAAAATTGGTTTCCTACCGAGGAACAATCACCTTTTCGACATTTTAATGGTAATAGCTTCTGGAAACTGCATTCTAGTTAATGATTTGGTTTAGCATTTTCTCTTTGTTTGATAAAGTTCAAACCTCTCAGAAAAACGAAACTTAAACGTTTCTGATTGGTTTTCAAAGAGCGATTGAATGTCATAAAATAAAAGGCGGATAATAGCAGCTTTTACGCATTTCAACGAATTACTTGTTTAAACTGTTTCAATTAGCGTTTTCGCAATGTTCTGTACCATTAGCACCATGATATGCGCTTGACCGAACGGAATACGTAATGCATCATTACTATATGTTTAAATATAGAATGCCCTTTAAGGAATGCATAAGTTTTCATGACCAAACACGTTAGGTCATGTTTGACCTGACTTATTTGTTATCAGAGATTACTGCGCTCTTGAGATCAAGTACGACCTGAAAGCTTCTTGACAACAAATAAAATCAGTTACACATGTTTTAACATGTTTGAAAATGACCTATAATTCGTTTACGGAAAATACAGACGATTAGGCTAAGAACGATCCGGCATTAGGTACATTTGGCTATTACATCTTTTAATTAGCAGAGTCACGATCATTCAATACTAAATGCATTCTAATTATCCACAAGTTACCCAACTGGGATGAGCTTACTTCCTTTGCGCGACAGAGCAAAAGCCTTCAAGAGAGTAAGAGAAGCTATGAATAGAAATTAATGTTCTTTGACCGTCAACGTCAAAAATGCCTATCCTTCGATAAAATTGGCTGCACTTTTTCTGAATAAGTTCACTAACTGCAACAGCGCATAGTCCACAGAAGCATTTATCAAAATGCAGACCAGTAGAATATGTAAAAAATTAAGCATAGCTAATGACGAAGAGCTGCATAGTGCTTCCATTAGGATGGCTTACGGTTCATTATGTATGTTATCAGTCGCTGAAGAGAAATAATCAGGAAAAGCAATAAGAACGAATAACGTTCCGTTTTCCTGAAGTTCAGTTCGAGTCAAGTCGAGAAATTATCGTGTGCAAGTAAAAGTAAAAACTGCATGACATCATGTGGCTAACATTTCAAAGTCTCTACAACCAAGGCAGTGAAGCAGACGTAAATTCGAATTTTTAAGTCACATGAAATCTGTAATGCCATGCGAAATTCAAGTTTCATCTACAGCCAAAATAATATTTCACTGCCAAATAATTTTAGATATTGTGTGGTCATAGCAGTTAGATTTTGCTACTGATTATAAGTCCCATTATATCTGCGCAGCTGAACCGAAAGTACAAACCAAAATGCTCTTGAATTGGCTAAAAACAAATTGCTGACAAATTAAAATACTCTGAGGTCTTCTAACCTTTCAGATATGCTGTTATCATTTCGTATGACTTTATTGCACTGATAAATACTTTAGTATACCTTTTTCAAAGTTAGATGGGCACAGATCTCTGTGTCTGGTCCGTTAATTGCATGTGTCCAATCTGTATCTAAGAATATGAAATCCCGTTGCAAACTGCCTTGCTATATTTTGATTTTCATCGGCACTATTGTCCATAGGTCGCAGGTAACTGCTCTTTCAAGCATTTTTTGAGCTCCCAAGGACTACAACACATTTTCTGCCTTCCTCTTGTTGTTGCATTTGCACTATGTGGGATTATTCTTTATTTTAATAAGACTAGATTAGTGAAGGCTATGACAGGCTAGCCGTGACCATTTTAGTCAGAACTTTGTGTACAATACAATGCTCAGCTGGTACTGACAGAGAAAACTAAAGAAATAGTATAACTCATACCGAACAATTAAGACTAATGGAAACAAGAAATAATCATAAAAAACGAAATGTATTAATTTAAGAAGTAAAAATAAGAATGAAACTGCTTAAGTAAGTTAAGCGAAATGGGCAAATACAAAAATAAAGGTGTTCTCACCTAACGGCATAGTGAACAGTGCCAGCACTGTCTTCAGCATGCTGAATAGATGCATGATGACTTCGTTGGACTGCAACTTCAGCAGACGCGAAAGAACGATCTTCTTTGCTGAATAATCTGCGACAAACATACATTGAAAGCTACTCAGAACCAATAAGGGTAAAACCATATTGTTCGCTGCGCATTGTTTACCATATTTTTGCCTGAATGCTGGCAAGCAAGCGTTAAGCCGGACGTGTCATCGAAAGAAAATTGAGCAATTGCTATTCATGCAACTTGCTGAACGCCTGCTTGCTTCGTGCGCTTGAAGCGTGAAGTTGAAGGAAAAAGGAGAGTAATAAAAAACAGTTAATGCAACAAGCTAAAGAAGACTACCTACCGCACGCTTACCCGACCACGCGAAACGGTCGCCAACTCATCTAGTCGAGTATTGAACTTTGCCGTTGGCTGAAACTGCGTGACGTTCGGTGCCGCTTATGCCCTCTCAGAAATCCTTGGCTTCTCCAATGCCTAAGGAGATGTTCAAATTATTCTACTCTGCTTAGAAATGAAACAGGCACATCAAGCTAAAACGTAATGCGCAAGATAGTTCATAAAACATTGATTGAACTGAACAGACAGTAATTAGGTTCACTTCAACTCAAGGATAGATTTGACGAAATACCAGTTGATGAAGATTTAAATTAAACAGTTGCTGACGCTCCTTGCAGCGTTTGATTAGTGGTCATTTTTTTCAAACAGCTGCCAGGTATGCTTGTCTTCGAACAATGCCTTTTTGCTTTTTCTAGCATGGCATCCGTGAATAGAGCAAAATGGAAAATCTCTTCCAAGTCTGCTGTACAAGTCACACATTTTTGTATTAATTCCTTATGCCAATGCTTAATCTACGTGCCCCTTGGGGGTAGCCAAGCAGTCGAAGAATGGACTTTCGCTGGCCATTTGCCTGTCGACTTTAATTCTAGATCAGTCTTCCTTTATCAATCAAAACGGCTGTCCGCTCGACTGCGAGTGGCATTTTTTCACAAAAAGGATAGGCAGTAAAGCTCGTTCCCGCTTTTACGAAAAGCAGACAAAGAATGTCCATCAAAAACGTTGCGCATATTCTATCAGACAGCGTGGGTTATATACAATAGACTTATGCGTCAATTACGGTCAAGTAGCTGCGTTTCAAAATTGTACAATAAAGTGCTTGCTTCTGATGTGCACTATAAAGCCTAGTTGCAACTCTGAAGCTTTGCCTTAAAAATAGACTTTGCCTTAGCACAAATAATCAACCAGTTGCAGCAAGTTAAAGAAAGCAAAAAGGCGGTCAAACTCGAGATATGAATGTTTTATGATTATATGTCATTTGCAAGTGGCTTTGTTTTCAGGAACAATTACGGGAGATGACGCACGATTTGATGCAATCGTCCCCATTTCCAAATGAGGCAAATTTATCACTTCGGCATGATCACTTTAAAATCAGTGATTTTCTAAAACAATTTCGCCCAAGCGATCACTATTGATATGCTTAATGTTATCGCATGTGTAACTCCAGATGCTTCTACTTTTTTGAAGCAACTCAGAAAAAGGTTTTTTTACTTGACGGCATGACATATCTTTGGCAAGGAAAAGCCTATGCCTTTTTGCCCAATCATAAGGAAAGAAACCAATATTATTCTGGAAAATTTGAAATGCATCAAAAAAAGTTGAAAATGAGCTTTCAAATGCTGCTGTTTTATATTATCCGGGCCAAGGAAGAATGATAATACATTACCAGTGAACTAATTCAAAAACATTTCACGACCTGAACCCTCAGCAAATTCATAGCTTTGAAAATTTTTTTTTAGCGTACCTTATTTTAGCCACTCGTAAGACTGGTGAAAGTCCTTCAAATATAAAAAGAAACCAAATAATTCGGATCGATATCACTTAAGTTCAGGTGAGAACATCAACCTCTGTCTGAGTAACATTGCTTCTACTTAGCTCAGGTGATGCGGTCTACAGTTTCAGCCTGCAAATTGCTTTTTAACATATCACTTTTGATGCTTCATCCAACCTGTATCTTGCAGGAGGCTCTGCGTCCAGGCTTTCTGAAGCAATTTTTGCCATTTCCTTCGGTTTCCAAAATTTCCACTACGTTTCTTCCCAAGCAAACGTTCATCTGGTCTTCATCTAGACTTCCAAAGAGCTTGAGCAACGTCTGCTGAAGTTCTTTGTCTTTTTCTAGATCATCTTAAATGGATGCAGTTTTGAGCTTTATTTTCACTTTCTGGGCTATGATCAATTTCTCAGTCCTGGCAGTTCTGCATTATAACATGGGAACCGATTATAAGCTGCCAGTTTAAAACTTTTCATTACTCATCTCGCAGGCGAGAAGGCTATCAGCCAGTTCGAGTTAGACGGAATGCTTACAAGAAATACGTGAAATAAAGAAGTTTAGCATAATCTAAACAATAGCGGGCTTGAAAACTTACAGCGAAGGGAAAATCGAACTTAAGAGATGTACATATGATCACGTCAAATGCTATTAAGACTAAACAACCGGCCACTGGTTGTAACTTCTGTTGTTTTTGCACTTTCTGGAAAATTGCGTTTTTGCATTGACGACCTCCTAGGCGAGTAAAATCGATGTCAAAAAAGACCACATCGCGAAAGACTTATCGTTCTCAAAACGATCTTCTTCCACCTCGAGCACAGCAGAAAAAGTAGTGCCTTAGGATACAGAAGTTCCTCTTACGAATGAAGTTAGATCATCAATAAATATTGGGAAGGGCAATGCCTCAAGAAACTGAGTAAATAGGTCCTGTCATTAAAGAAGTTGCATTGTCAAAGAATTGAATGTCCAGCGTCTGGCGAAGGCGCATTGCTCCTCAGTAATGGTTCTCAACCACAATTTAACAAAGCAAAAATATTTTCAATATCCATAAACGTAAGTTTGTAACTTTCGAATCGGCAGTGAATGCGAGACCCTGCTTTGCGAAGACTGTGAAGTTCACAATCCGGCTAATGAAGTAATGGGACTGAAACAACATTCCACAGGAAATGAAATAGCTATGTTTAATCAGATCAACGCGAAGGTGCAGTAATTTCTACAAGATTTCCAGAAAGTGTTTTAGTAACTTTAATTTTTAGCATAAGCGATTTTAGTGCGCTGTTAGGATACAACAAGTCTACATAAATGGTAACTTCACGCCGCAGTGCTATTTCGGAACTAATACTGATTAACATGAAACCGAAACTGGAAATATGATGCTTTTGTACGGGAGCGTGTGTGTTCATATTGAAAAAACATCTTTATTACGGATTCTCTCCCGTTGTGAAGTAAAACAAAAAGATTTTTCTTTTCTTCTGGAGCTTTCAGGTCTTTCGCGACCCGTCTTCAGCAGTGAGATTATGTGTAGCGCGTGGGGTACCATTCATCTTCCATCGCTATCTGTGGTTTTAAAACGAGAGTTTAAAGATTTTAAAGTTTTTCCTTCTTTGTCTGTCAGCTGCCATTTCCTTACTCCTGTATTCTTGTAGGGAATTTGTCCGTGTATTTAGGCGAGCTTCTAGTTTTTTCTTCCATTTTTAACCATTTGTTCCAAAAAATGTTAGTGATTTAAACCTTTTCTCCAATATATGTCCCATGTGATTTATAGTATGTCCAGTTTTGCTATATATCTACAACCGGAACTTAACTATATTAGGAAAGTCTTCTACAAAAATCATTACCCTAAATCCTTCATCGACCAAGTATTCAAGTACAAGCTACACAAACGTGAATCTCTCGAAACTAACATCTCACAAAATCCACGTTTAGTTGTTCCACACGTGGCAGGACTAGGCGAAAAGTTTATTCAGCTGGGCAAAAGATTGGGTTTCAAAATCTTTTCCAAAAATTTTCCCAATCTCAGATCAATTCTCCGTACGGACAAAAGAAAAATTCCCACAAACGAAAGAACAGGTCTTATCTACGCAGTCGAATGTTCCTGTTCAGCAGTTTACATTGGCGACACAGGTAACACTTTAGAACACAGATTCAAAGAACACATAAAGAAACTAAACAGTTACAACTACGCGAAAAGTAGCCTCCACAACAGGCACACCCCAATACCTCGCCGTGGAAGACCGATTTTGAACCCAATAAAAACGATGGAAAAAGCAATTGAAGCTTCAGCTGTGGTAGAACATGCCGTAAATTGCAAACGACCGCTTCACCCAAGAACCCTGTGCTACGAAAGTAACTTACGGCTACGGAAACTTAAGGAAGCGCTGTATATTAGAAACAATATGACCTTCAACCGTGATCAAGGAGCAGACATCAGTGATTTATGGAACAATATCATTACACTCCACAACTTCTGCTCCCTTGGCAGATGACACGCAAAATGCAAAACTGGACATACTATAAATCAGATGGGACATATATTGAAGAAAAGGTTTAAATCACTAACATTTTTTAAAACAAATGGTTAAAAAATGGAAGAAAAAACTAGAAGCTCGCCTGAATACACGGACAAATTCCCTACAAGAATACAGGAGTAAGGAAATGGCAGCTGACAGACAAAGAAGGAAAAACTTTAAAATCTTTAAACTCTCGTTTTAAAACCACGCAAAGCGATGGAAGATGAATGGTACCCCACGCACTACACATAATCTCACCGCTGAAGACGGGTCGCGAAAGACCCGAAAGCTCCGGAAGAAAAGAAAAATCTTTTTGTTTTACTTCACAACGGGAGAGAATCCGTAATAAAGATATTTTTTCAATATGAAACCAAAACTACATGAAAAATCTTCCATTTTCCTGTTACTAACTTGCGCTCTTCGCATTAGAAAGTTAACAAACGCAACACTGCTACAGTAGCAGGCTACATAAGTTCAGTATTTATGTAGAATTTAAAGGTTTCATATTATTCTGCGATATACGTTTTTAAAGAGTGTTGTAAGTTTCAAAACTGGGGCTTTTGGTTAGGCTGCCCCTACACGTTTTCAGCGGAGAAATTAGGTCGAATTATCAGTTGAGATACTGATAATTAACGTTGAAATGCTTCTACTTAAATCCGTCCTACTGCATCAGTTTACAGCGTGTATTGCCTAATTTTTAATCTGCAAACCTTTATCAGCCCATACGTCTTATTTTCATTCTTCTTTCATTTTTAGTTCATTGTATAAGAAAAATAAAATGCCTTTGTTCATTTCTTCTTGTTGAATTTTTTTGTTTTTCCATTTTCATGCTTCTTGTAACAGTTTTACCAGCATGTGCGACGAAGGTTAAAAACTGGATAGATAAACTGTTTGACCAAGTCTCATTAACTTCCAAACTTTGGTCATGGTTTTAAGTTGAATAATATCAACAGAAGTTTTTTTAAATCAATTCTGTTAATAATACGTACATTCTTCGGTTAATGATACTTTTCTTTTTCATTATTCCAAAAAAATAAACGTAAATTTGTTTAGGGTGGGAAGAAAACGCGGATTTCCAATTGTTTTATTTATGTGTAGGAAGTTTTCACTTATACCGACATATTACA
Organism: Trichuris trichiura; assembly: GCA_037903355.1. Taxonomy (NCBI): domain Eukaryota; kingdom Metazoa; phylum Nematoda; class Enoplea; order Trichinellida; family Trichuridae; genus Trichuris; species Trichuris trichiura. The sequence goes on from JBAJFE010000062.1 coordinate 1,218,317, forward strand.
TCAAAATAAAGCGTGGCGCACTGGAATTGGCGTATTTTAAATGAAAATGTCTGCGATATCTGCGTTGGATGACAGAGATTAAAGGCTATTTAAACTTACGCAATAGTTCACCGTCAATGAGAACCTGAAAATCATTTAATGACTATAAAAGTACTGCATCAGCTTTACTTCACTAACCTATCAGAGCGGGTCGGCGAAAAAGATAACTGGAGTAAGTAATTTTAAAAATCTTATTTGAATTAGTGATGCAAACATAGCGTTATCATTTCAAATGCTCCATTCATGCAGCATTTAACTTCTCGTTATGAAGATGTGATGTTTTGGTACGGGACTATGTGTTTTCATGTTAAACTGTCTTTATTACGGATCTCCTGTCCCGTTGATACGAACAATTAACGAAAATTTTTCTCCGGAGCTTTCGGGTCTGTCACGACCCGTCGTCAGCGGTCAAAATGTGTCACATCTTGACCGCTGACGACGGGTCGTGACAGACGCGTAAGCTCCGGAGAAAAATTTTCGTTAATTGTTCGTATCAACGGGACAGGAGATCCGTAATAAAGACAGTTTAACATGAAAACTTTTTGTTACTTTTAAATTTTTTTTTTGAGTATTCATTTTCATGTTGGTTTCCACTTGTGCACGCTAATTTTTATACCTGAAATAGTTGATGCAGTATTTCCTGCATTGAACTCCAGTTGCAATATACACAGCATGACATCCTTCATCGCTGTTCAGCCCTATACATTTACAGCAATGGTATTTTTAATTCAGTTTATGTCTACGCAAATTTCACTCGGTATTGAGTGACCACCAGTCAGCGCCAACTTCCATTACCCTGAATTTTTTTCTCTAAACTTTGATTTTGAAAAAGCCTAATAAAATACTACCTGATCACGCGTAATTGTTCCTCGCTGCCCTCAGCAACCTTCTTGAGCTTCTAAAAAATAGCATTTCGTACAATACACACTGTATACCACTCGAACTGGTTTACCAAGGCTACATCCACAGCTGACTTACACCTCTCTACTCCAAAGGCGACTTCTCAGAATGTCGAGATCTATGCAGGAAAATGAGAGTTCCGTTTGCAACTACAGTAAAACCCCGCAAGTTGACCACCCAATGGACTGAGGAAAACTGGTCAGTATAGCGGGGTGGTCAGCACAGGAGGCTGTGGGTATAAGTGGCTCAGCTGAATAGATTGCAGTTGAACCACCGTAAGTTGTCCATTCAACAGACTGGTCAACTTACAGTGAACAAACTAGCATTGCGTCCATATGCCACGTCACAGCTGAAGAGGTCAACTTCCCGCTTACGGAGGTGGTCCACTTCCCACTTACGGAGGTTGTCCTTGCGCTTATTAACGTGCGGACAAACCAACTGGTCAAAATTCAGTCAACTTAGGGAGGTGGTCACCATATAAGAGTGGTCAACTTCGGGGGTTTTACTGTATAATGTGTGGAGAAACAAGCAGTCATAGCAAGTACCGCGGCAGTAGATGCGGATCAAGATTGTTTATTAAATGTTTACCTCCGCTCGTTAACTTTAATTGAAGGATGGAAAGTGGCTTTCAGGTAGGGGCATTAGAAATGCTCAAATATGCCAATCTAAAACTTTATCATTCATCTCTACAATGCTCCTCACATATGGCAGAGTTTCAAGTTGTACTTATGATCAGTTTTATAGCATTTTTCTAATGAAAGAAAAATAATAAGACTCAGCTTCAAGAGCAAAAAGTTAAAATCACTGTGGTTGTGCACTTCTACTTGTCATTTCGCTAAACTAAAAGGCGAAATGCCTTCAGAAAGCTGAATAATTTTGACGGAACGGCGGCGATTTTTTAACGCTATTTATACTTGGGATTGAGTGCGATTTGTGTTGAGTTGGAACAAAATGCAAAAAGTGGTACAAAGCGATTCAGAATATGACAAATATACAATCATGCATGATTAGGTTATCTAATTTGAAATAGTCATTTGGTTTCTGTTGTTACTGAGCAGTAATATTTTCTTTTACTAATCTGCTATTCAGATAACTGGCCGCTTAAAACAGGACCTCTACAAATGGACTTCGAGGACTTGGACTTTGGGGAATTCCTGACGGACTACGATCAGTATGAAACGTAAATTTTACATTTTGCAGTCATTATTTTGACCGAACAGCGCAGGCAACATTAGATGCATTAAGAAAACATGAAGAGCATACATGGTTACTTTCCTACATAGGTCACAGAAGCAAACTAATAGGGATTTAGTTTCTGTTTTCCTATGAAGCAATGTACGCACGTTAAACGCGACAAGAAAAAATGGTCTCTAAGCAAAAAGCAACACATGATCATCGAACGCAACGAAAGCAAAAAGTCACTTCCCTTCATAGTTCACAAGAACGAATCTTATTGGCAAGTCCACCATCTTCAGTCATTACAAACGCCCTTTACGTTTTGAATATAGAACCATCCTGTTCCTGTCACTAGTTCATAACCTTATACTGGCATGATTTTAGTTTTACAGACGGTTTAGGTGCATCACTGATGTGATGAAGCGCTGTGTACTCTTTGAAGACCGCAGAATTCTTAGGGCCAGCTTCTGCTGCGAAATGAAGTTGCCAAATCCTGAAAGTTTTGCGCCACCAGTTTCCCATGCGGTCTTGGCCATGTCTTGTCTAATGCCGGATAGCAGCTAACGTTTTAAGCAAATGACTTCGGCGATCATGAAGAGCTTACTTTCTTAGCTTACCTAACTAAAATATCACTATATCACTGGAACAGTTTTAATGTAACTGATTCAACGTTGTCAAGATTCAAAAGAGCCTTCATTTGCTTTAGCCCAAGCAACTGCTTCAGACGTTCCTTCTACTCTCCTCTTTTGCCAAGCAGCTTTAGAGTTCCTGATCAGCATCGTTTTGATGAGCAGCATTAATTCGTTAATGTTCTTGGTGTTTAGGATCTGTGAACCAAAACTCTCTGAACCAATAGGAAACAACTACAAAAACCAGCCAGGCTTCATTAACTGTGAGAAACAGTCGCCTTTCGAAGAAGATTTATGGAATTGCGGGTAACTTGTACGATGCTTTCAATGAAGCGTGCTTCCAAATTATGCTTTACTTGGACACTGTATTTTTTCTGTAATAAGCTTTGAATGTGAAAAATTACCAAACATTAACGCAGTCACATCCCTTGAAAATGTGGTGTCTTGGTACGGGAACAAATGTTTTCATGATGTAAAAGTTTTATTACGAATGTATTCCCGTTTAATGTTCTAAATAACTCCGGAGCTTTCGGGTCGACCGGGACCCGTCTTCAGCGGTTGTGAATTCACACAATTTTGTGTAGAATTACTATTCCACTATTTTTCCACTTCTTACAGTGTGAACTCCATAAGCAGTTGCTTTCGTAGGAGTGGAATACTCCTAGAAATGGCGGTGTGCTGTAATCAGCCCACTTCGACCAATGTCAGGTTAATAATTTAGTTCACCACACTTTTTAAGGGAAGCTTTGCACTTAATGGGCACAAAATCAGATTCAGCTTATTTATAAATAGTAGGCAGTTAAACTTTGCTCTGAGTCAAATATGGTCAATTTACGTAAGGAGGGATGAAACGTGATCTAAACAGAAACTGTTCACTGACTCCAGTGTCCTATTGAGTGAGTAGCCAATTAATTCATTGTTGATACAGTCTTTTTTCCCACCGTAATAATGCAAACGTATTTAAAGAAGCATCTAAACCAACGTCTAAGCTGTACGCCTATTCTACGTCTGTGTAATTTATTCATACATTTGTATACAGTTTCTACATAGGCAGTGTAACTAAAGAAATCGATTTCCACCAAACATGGTCTTATCAACAATTGTCTCACTAAACAGTGCTATAACGAAATTGTAAACACGTTCTTTTATCGAAACGTTTACAATCAGCGACCATGAAATCAGATTGTACCGTTCTGTTCCTACTAAAACGATTAAACTAATTTTCATATATTACTTTCCCTTTGCAAGAAGACTGAAAAGTCGTCTAATCGGAGGCATTTATTTCGCCGAATAGCTTATCGGATGTCTAACTTTCTAATTAACTTTTTAGTGCGATCAGTAATAGCAATAATACGTTGATCATTTTGTTAAGCAAGGTTTTCAAGAGATATTGGTCGGCTACTGCTGCTTCGAATGCACGTATAATGATTCTGTTTACTTTAACCTTTTATTCCGTTGTCTTTGTCTGCCATGTCGATGAGAATTTTACAAACGATAACTTTTACAGGGTCGGAAAACCGAAAGAAGCTACTTTGGATCAAACTTTGTCCTGTCAGTCAACCACTCCGTCTAACATCAGGTGGGCACGTCAAATAAAATTCCATCACTCTTTTTACTGGAGATGTCACAATTAACGCGCATATCGAGTTATCTTTTAATATATTCATTCAACCTGACTTTTGTAGTTCCCGGCTGTTTAACGCAGGTACGCCTACGCCTTTCGAATTTGAATATTACGTTCAGAAAATTGCGATTAGCCTTGGAGCTATCTATTTCTCCAACAATTGCTCCTCATACCGCCGCTGGAACGGTTTTTGTTCTGTTATTTTTAGACGAAAAATAACAAAGAAAAAAGCCTACTGGCCGACGAAAGAAAACTAGATCGCTACGCCCAGCTTAACCAGCTGCTATCAAATCAACTTAACGAGATAATTTATGCCTAATTTTTTTCCAAGTGCTATTTATTCCACACTGATGTATATGACTTTTACTTCAAAACGGATTATTTACCTGAAATGTCTCGCTTCGATAAGAATATAAGCGTTTCAGTGAATGTTTTATGAAACCGTTTGATTGTCATTATCAACACAAAAAAATCAAACCTTTTCACAAAGCTAGAAGCTTTAGCATTTGATGGAGGAACAGTTTGCTAGGAAAGAACTGAACGATTGCTTCAGTTAAGATTAAATGAAGTGCGGTCATTTTTTCTGACATCTTTTGCTTCCCTGAATGAGAACTGCATAACCAACGACTTTTACAGGAATGGATGCACTAAAGAGACCACTTTGGGACAAACGCGTTCAGGTCAATCAACTGTGCCATCTAACCAGGGGTTAGTATTCTGGGAAAAATTCCATTTACCCTTTTATGAAAGCGTTACGGTAAACAGATATAAAATCAGGTTTTATTTATTTACAAACAAGCCAGCTGCGAAAGTTTGCTCAGTTTAACACGCTAAAAACTGAAAAACATAAAGGTTAATAATGTTTTCAACAAAGGGTAAACCTTGAGTATATAACCAAGCAGTGGCATATTAGCCGTTTGGCTATGCAGACATTCGTAGAGAAATTAGTCAACCTACCTTTCTTGCCACTCATCTGTTACTGTTCTTTTCTATTTGAATAGTTCATTTGACTATTCTTGCACATCTCAGCGATATAAATTAAAGAGGCGATCACTCTTCCAGTAGCAAAGCCAAGCAATTAAGTTTGGAGCTAAAGTGGTCCAACAAACCAACTAACCGTTTCGCCTTACGTCAGGTCAGCATTTCAATGAATAATATACCAATTTTTTAAACTGAGAGTTTTACAATTAACACCCATAGAAATCCCTAGTTTGCAGATCGGTCCTTTTTTCATTAAGGGCTGTGCACATTTTATATAGCTTCTTATTATTCGGCCTTTTCGATTTGCTTATCATACGGGACTTTTTAAACTAATCTTCGGCTCTGCTATTTTTACTAAAGCGTTCATGTAACCACTTTCAATGCCGCTGAGAAAAAAGAAAAAAAGGTTAAAATGAATACGTATTCTTGAAATCTTAATGAGCGGCTTATCTTCCACATACCTTTGCATCGCGGCATGAAATTTTATTAATAATTCAATTCAAAATTGTTTATTAAGCAGTTTCCCACTTCCGGACGTATGCATGCGTCACCTACCGTCTTCCATAGTACGAATTAATTTTCGTTATCATTAGTCATGCCGTTAACCACAAAATGAAAAGCTTTAAAAATTGACGAAAAAGCATCTTACAGGAAAGAAACACCAAAACTTGACGGTTTTTCATTTTAATTGCTTTCTTAAAATGAAACTGGAAGCTTTCATTCGTTCATCATGCTTTGTCACTGCGGTATCTGCATAAATGACGAGTTTTTTACAGGAGCGGAGATGGTAAGGAAACTGGAATGGAGCAAACTCGAATGCGTCAACCAAATCTGCCACGTAGCCTCGGGTCAGCACTTCCGTAAAAATCCTGTTAATTTCTCTTATTGAAAATTTTAATTCTAATGTCTCTAATACTGTACTGTAGTTTATTTCATTCTTTCAACGCAGTTTTATAAGCGCATATTTACTGTGTGAACGCGCTTAAGTTTTTTTATTTGTCAATTATGTGCTCCCTGCAGCCCTAATCAGACCTAACAATTTTACTGTTGCATAGGCGACGCAGTTAGTGAAGTAATTGCCAATACTTTCAGACAAGGCGAAAAGCGTGGAGTTGATTCACCTCGTAGTTCCGGTAACGTAATTCCGCGTTTTGTTGGGGGTCCTAGCGAACCGAATCGTCCATTTATGTTTGTGCTTAACGGGTAAGTGACTGAACTTCAGCAACCTACAATGGGCAGATGAAAAATGTTTATAAAAAATTAATCAGCTTCATTTCGCAACTAACTTTTAGCTTCCATGACGCTTCGGATGCAACTAGTTACGATGGCTTAGTCGAATCTGTAGCGCATTTCTTTCTTGTCACTGCTTTTGCCAGCCTCACTGCAAGAACTGTATAATTCGAATGAATCATTGAAATGCTCAATAATTTCTTTGCGTGTTCAGCTGTGTATAACTACAGAACTACCACCTACATGGCCTTACCAGTGGACTATGGTACAGTCAACCGCCAGCTGCTGCTTAAAGACTTCCAGTCCCCGTTTACGTCAGCGAAAATTCCAAATAAGGAGTAAGCAACTTTACTCTGAAACCTGAAATAGTAGTTCGAATAGACAAGCTTTTTACTGCACAGGACAGCGTAATGCGGAACAAAATTGTATGACTGACAGGAAGAATAGACGAGAAAGAAATAATGTGCAATAAACCGTACAGTTGCGGGTACGGTTATCGTTTTAGTGGATGTAGCGTTATGACTGTAAGGTTAACATGTACCGTTCATGGCTGGCAGGCTAGTGCGCGCTGTGTCTGTCTGTTTCCATCTATAGATGCGGATTATCAGATGACGTCAGGGGTTACTGCTGACTGCCTTGTACTATCTAGCAACTACCTTGTTTTTATGAAGTTTCAATCAGCCTGTACAAAAGTTATGAAACTGAATTCAAAAGCCTTATATTTTTAAACTGCTTAGCCGCTTGGTCCGATGGCGTGAGGAATGGGGTACTGCTATATTTCACATAGTGTTTCTGCTCTTCTGAAAGTTGTGACCGGCGCTGCTGCGATGCTGCGCTTAGACATATTAACCTAAAGCTGCATTTGTCTGCGGTCGCCTAGAAATTCAAAAACAGTGACCATTATGCAGTTTACACTAATATTAGCCAGTTAGATTGAGAAAATGAAAAATAATAGCACCTTACGTTTAACAGTGGAAGTACCGTATTATCATCGATGCATGAAAGCTGAAATCTACAGTAAAAAATCGAACCAAGATAGCTAAGGAAGGTGACTAGCTGTTCTTTTCTTCCTGAAGAAAGTTATGGTCTAACAAAATTAAAAATAATTCATATAGCACCACTTTTGACCTAAAAATATACCGTCTGATTTTGAACAAGTTACCGAAAAGTTCTGTAAGTAATCTACTTTAATGACTGAGCTCCATCAATGTTAAATACAATCACTATTTCGCCCCTGTATAGCCCAATTCACCAAAGCAAATTTTGCAGGAGTGCCTCAGGCGACCGTCTCAAGCCGTCCAACAATCTACATCGTACTCCAACTCGTTTTCAGTGCGCAAAAAGCACAGTAAAGGTTGAAAGCGCTCAATCTAACGTATTGCAGAATTACTCGTCGCTACGCTGAGATTAAACCAACCCGAAAGGCAAAGAAAAAGGAAATTGTACCAAGCTCTTTCAACGCTGAACGTTGGAAAAAAGCCGTTCGTGAAACCAAACAAGGTGATATTTAAAAATGACTTAGATTAGTCGAGAAACGCCGCTCGCGCTGATGTTTATGCAGTTAACCCGGCAAACCCCGGAAGCAGCGGTAAATTAAGGGCGCAGAGTCAAGCTCGCGCCAAGCAGAAAATGCCAAGCAATGTCAAGTATTTTTTCACTTGATTTGCGTTTGTTCAATTCGCCCTACTGACTTCTGTTCAGGGTACACAAGGTCAAGGTTTTCAAAGCACCCAGAGAATCCAACCAAGGTGTTAGGCTACGCAAAGTCGCTTGGCTGACCATAACAAGAGACGACTAGTAAACCCAGAGTTCGGTTAGTTCAGTTTCAAGTCCACAGATTTGTTGTAGCCTAAAGTATGGCTGTCAGCATTAATAGAAGATATAAGTGAACGGACTGGATTTTTCGTATTCTTTTCCCTTTTTAGGAAACTACGCGTAACGAAATGATTTGAATTCATCATACTGTCCTATTTCAGGCGCGGACGACGACCAACAACCGTTTTCTGATCAGTGAATAACCAACTTTAATAATGTGCAAAGAAATGTTAGTGAATTCCTGCTAGTCGTTCAGCAGATGCTTTGAGTGGCTTAAAGATCTGATGCACGCTAAGCTAGCTTTACTTCGTCCGCGCGTTGACCCATTTTTCTCCAGTTTTCTTGTCCTATCTAACATTCCAGTTATGTTCTTCTTTGCGAATGTTAGTAGAATTAGAGAATTTGTGTAATGTTATGTTAATTAAACATTTCAGTTCCATTCTGTACAGACTTCTGGAGTTAGTATTAAAATGTTTTTCCTCCATTGCGCAGTTCATTTGGCTGCCATATGAGCACCATTCGCCTTATATTGCTTTTTTACAATCCCAGCAGTAACATTAGTAAATAAATTATAGTAAGTTTGATAAACAATGGACTGGCCATACGCATGTACATTTTAATTAACATAGCATGCTCGGTAACGGCTCTACTGTTGCTCTAACACTACATAATGCGTATAGAGAGGGTTCTCAAATTATGAGGTCATTTCGTTCTCTGGGCTAACCGGACTACGGATGTTTCACTGTAGCCGTCCCCCAAGCTCGGATGGGTTCGATACCGTCTAAGGTACGGGTTTTGTCCTAGACTTAAGCTTTGAATTAAGCTAAAACTTGAACTGGACAGCATCTAACCGATTTCAGCCAGGGTTCGTGAACGGTCACGGCGAAACAGCTACAACGAAATATAACTGACCGATGCTGACTGTATGAACCCACCAAACTCTCTGGTTAGTGCAGATCTTCCTAACAAGATCAAAACATTTCTGGAACATAGGGTTTGCCAAAAGTTATGCATTACCCCCCCTGCGCCCAGCATGTAATTGTAGCAGAGATGCGTTGGTTCACTGCATTGCTGTTTTTCCTGGAGGCAATTGAAGACGTTCCTCTATTTCCGACCATTGTTGTTGCTGTGCTGCCATCGTTAAGTTGCGCTATACTTTCGTCAGCCTTTACCTCAAAGTAAAGCCTTTTCTTACGGGTGTGTGAAATTTCAAAATGGCTTACGAAGGTGCCGCCGAGAGGGCTTTTTATAGACAGCTTTCTACGGTTAGTAAGTCGCTGTAAGCAAGAACAGATGTTTCCCAAAAGCTCATTTGTATAAGTAAACATTTACGTGTCACACTTCCATGAGCCATAACGAAAGGCAACACTTGAAAAAAAAGTGATCTGCAGGCTGCTGACTAACCGGGACAGGTAATGATTTAAAGGCGGGTGAACCGCGAAATGTAATAAGCCGCGCCTGCTGTCAATATTGACTACCGCATAGCCCAACGAACTCGATGGCAGTTGATCCAGTGGATACTGACGATTTCGATGCACCGCTTTGGGTCTTTCAAAATAGTTGAAATCGTTACAACTTGCCTGAAGAGTCCATACCTGATTTCCCATCGTCATACTTTGCAGTTATGTTGTTTCGTCTCAAACATAATGACCTTTCTCTTCTTCCTTATCTTCTCAGCAGAAGCAGATATGAAGTTCCATGCTGCTAATATTCATTATGTTGTACTGTCTCCTGATATTAAAAATTATTGATGATTAAAGAATGGATGCCTAGAGCTAAAGCCGTGTTAGAGCGTTCAGAATGCATCTATCTTTTCATATCAACATGGACAATTTATGGATGCGAAAAGAAGATGGAATAGGCGCAAAAGTTGGCAACTATGCTCTGAAAGCTGTAATACAATGAACATTTTTATGGATAGCATTCTCGTTCCTACTGACGTTTCTGCCCGTCATCGGTTCGTTGAGCGTCCGTTTTTTGACTACAGATGCTGTTTGCTATCAATCATTAGCATCAACATTATTGTACGGAAAAGCTACCCGTTCAAACAATTGTTTAATTGCGAAGCTTTCAAGGATCACCTGTCCCCGTCTTCAGCGCAGGAAAATGACAGAGAGTGCTGGCACGCCTCTTATGTGGGACTGGTGCTTTAAACCGTGGGAGACTTGGGTCGTTTTAAAGGGGATGCGACATTATTTTAAAAAGGTGGGTGGGGGGCGGAAAACGAGGGCGGGGGAGGGGAGTCAGGTACTAGGGGTGGCGGAAGGGGAGGAACAAACGGAAGAAAGAAAGAAGGAGTGGGAAAAAGGAAGAGGGGGCGGGGGGCAAGGGAATTAACCGGGCCAGGGAAACTTCCAAGTCACGGAGGTGCACCGTTATCGTAGCATTTTCACACAATAGTGTTAAACCAAGCTTGAATATGTAAAAGGATGCCAATTAACTTGAAAAATAGGAATAACCTACTAAACTAACGCGAACAGCTGGTAACAATATATCACGTTTTAATAAGTCGTTTGCATCGAAAAACGTTTTCATTCTAACAGGTGCACATGAGTTATGCCAGCGAGAGAACACTCATAAGGAGTGGGCCTGGTTCAACGTCAGACCGTGTACGCTCTGTAAAAAATACAAGAATAAGTACAGTAGGCAAACCTGTTGAGAAATGCAAACTGGCATCTCAATATGAGCATATCAACTACGCGTGTCAGGATGATTCACGTTTGGCGAATTGCCAACTGTGCGATACGCCCTTCGCTGTCGTTTGCTTTTCAGTGCGCTTAGTAAAGAGATGTTATTGTTGTGGTTCTTCCTGTTGCTACAGTTCTCAAGTCAGCTCCGAATACCACAACAGATCCATTATCTAATATTCCCGGGACCGCGTATTTCAAACTTTAGTATGTGCGTAGTGGTCCATAAATAACTCCTCTTTTTCCTTTCATAGTTGTTCCTCTGGTTCACGGGTTTGGCCTGTTGGATGTATCTGTAAGTAAACTTCAAAATGCCCTACCAACGAATGGATGAGTAAATTATTCTGTAATTTCTCTAACAATTTGCTCATCCATTCGTTGGTAGGGCATTTTGAAGTTTACTTACAGATACATCCAACAGGCCAAACCCGTGAACCAGAGGAACAACTATGAAACAACCAAAGCCTGTTAAAAGACACCCAGTCTTTCTTTTTCCTTGTGGCGTTCAAGGGGATATTCAGTGCGAATAGAAAAAGCTAAAACTGGTGCAGACAATTCACCAACAACGCAGCAAGCGAAACCATCTCGCCTTCCCGCGTTTTAGAATGCTAAAGTCTTATGCCAATGTGCCCTTTGGAAAGCAGAAAACAAACTCATCTTAAGTTAAAGCTGCTACGCGCTTTTAAAAAATTATTCCGGCGGTACGTCCGCGATAAAGCAATGCCTGAAGTAAGGAGCAATCAATTAACCTGAAAATCATTTTGCAGTTGGGTGCCGTTGTGTCCCTTGTCGCGCGATCGTGCTGGTTGTTCTAGGCAGTGCTTGTCGTTTGTATGGCGTTTGCATCCGAAGTGTCGTCGTCGGTGAGCGAACTTACAAGAAGTGATTTGGCTAGTCGACCAGACTACGGCTCGGAAGGACGCCGTATTCAGTTGGTATCCAATTTCGTCGAGCTGAAGAAAAAGGCAACTGGACTCATTGAAGTGGTGCAGTACCATGTTGAAATTGCCAGCGATAAAGTGAGGCTTACGAGAGAGGACAAGCGAACCGTTTTCTGGAAGCTTGTTAAAGAAACTCCGAAAGTCTTTGCAAAGCCCTTCAGCATGGCATACGATGGCGAAACGCTTGTGTTCTCGAGAGAAGCGCTACCCATCAAGGAGAACGAAACATTCGAAGGGCAGATGAAAATTCAAGTGCTCCGTTCAAACCGTCCGATCGACATACAGGTCCGCATTAAGAAGTCTGGAATAGTAAAAATATTGTTCAAAGATCCAAAGTCTGGCGGCGCTTTGCCCACCGATATGGAGAAAACACCCATTCAAGTGATCGACCTAATTCTTGCGCAAGGTCGTGTTTGTAGTCTGGTTAATCGGTCGAAGAGATTTTTTGTTATTGCCAACAGCGCATACGAAGTACCAGAGAGAGGTGGAGTCAACTTGAAATTTGGCGTGGAATTATGGCGTGGTCTATTCATGTCTGCAAGAGTTGGCGAAGGCTACAGGCCCATGGTAAACATTGACGTTAGTCATGCTCCTTTTTATCGTCCACAGTCGGTGCTTAATTATATATGCGACGTGCTGAACGGCGATCGGTCGCCACCACGGTATGCGATAGACCAGATTCGATCGAACACGAGACTATCCGATGGTGAGCTGAAAATTATTGGACAAGCGGTTAAGGGCATTCGAGTGACCGTCACTCATCGCGAATGTGGTGCGCAATACCGAGTTATCGGCATAGCTCCTGACGCCAGTCGGCAGATATTTACATTGCGAGATGGCCGTGAAATCAGCGTCGCCGACTTTTTCAGAGAAACTTATTTAACTCTACGCTTTCCCCGAATGCCGGCTTTACAAGCCGGCAGCAAAAAAAGAAGTATTTATTTACCGGTAGAAGTATGCAACGTAGCAGAAAAGCAACGTTACTGTACGAAAAAGTTGTCCGGTTTCCAAACTACTTTGGTGTTGCGGCAGTGCGCCATGGACGCACCAACACGTTTGCGCACGTGCATGGACATGATGCGTTGGGCTAATTTGGAGAACGATGAATTTTTGAAAGACTTTGGGTTAGATTTTGCTCGGACGTTTATTGAAGTTCCAGGTCGGATTTTGCATCCACCAAAGCTGGAATATAAGCGCGGAGGTAGTTCGGCGATTGTGGAACCATCGAATGGTACATGGCAGATGCGTGACGTGCAATTCTTTCAAGGCGGCAATTGCCTCAACTTCTCAGCCATTGCATTTGGTCGTCCAAGTTCGTTGGGGCAGGTTGGCGAATTCTGTACAACCGTAGCAAAAGTATGCAACGATCTTGGAATGAATGTGGGCCGCAAAGCGGACATGTTACTGCCTGCCCATGATATTACGGCTTTCGAAAAAGTTCTAGAGCGTCTTGTAGCGGAATACAAAGTACATAATAAAGTGTGCCGTTTGGTGTTCGTCGCATTAAGCGACGCCAAAGAATATTCGGAAGTCAAACGCACGGCGGATGTAAAGTTTGGTATAATGACACAATGTTTTCTGCAGAGAGTTTTATACGATGTTGCTGTAAAGCATTCGATAATGACAGCAACCAATTTGGCTTTAAAGATTAACATGAAAATGGGTGGGGTGAATACCCGACTTCTTCCGGATCCATTCGTGAAAGCTAATTTGACGGACAAGAACGCCTTAATACTTGGTGTAGACGTCACTCATCCACATATCGCGGATAATGAGTCACCATCCATTGCCGCTGTAGTCGGTAACATTGACATTGATTGCACTGAATATGCGGCGTCGATCCGCGTACAGCCAAAGCGACGAGAATCGATCCTATATTTAGAGGATGAGTATCGGGAACGCATAAACGCGTACTCGAATGCAAACAACAAGAGACCAACTCGAATCATTCTGTTCCGGGACGGTGTGTCTGAAGGTGAATTTAAACAGGTGAAAAGTGACACGTGGATGAGAAGTATATCATGGTGATAGCATTTTGTTTTAAGGTATTACAAGAGGAGCTGAGAGCTCTGCGAGTAGCTTGTCGCTCGCTGGACAAACGATATCGTCCAGGTATAACATTCATCGTCGTTCAAAAGCGCCATCACGCCAGGTTCATGTGCAAAGATGAGCGCGAAGCAGTCGGTAAAGGTAGAAATATACCGGCAGGAACGGTTGTTGATCACCGTATAACATCATCAGATGGGTATGACTTTTACTTATGCAGCCATGCGGGAATTCAGGTATGAAATATTGCGTCTGTTCACTGTTTTTTAACAGTGTCTTTGTCATTTCAGGGAACGAGTAAACCGGCGAAATACAACGTCTTGTACGATGATAATAGTCTAAACTCTGATACAGTGCAGGCTATTTCCTATTACCTGTGCCATGTATACGGGCGTTGCATGCGTTCTGTGAGCATTCCAGCTCCTGTGTACTTTGCTCATTTGGCGTGCTACCGTTCCCGCCATCACTCCTACTTGCTGACGTATACATACTTCGTTTTTTAAAAGGTGGCAGTTGAATGATTCATTTTTATTTTTAGAAGCAACAGTGACTTTTCTTCCGGTTCACAAATGATGGAAAGTGAAGCAAGTAATGTTGGTTTTACGGCTGCCGTTAGGGTACACGACAACATCCGATCTTCAATGTATTTTATTTGACGCGGTTGCAGTATTAGTCGCATCTACGAGTGACATGAACGCATCTGGTTTCGGTTATGTGCTATGGTTTTTCATTTACTGCATCATGCATGTACCCACTAAAGAGTACATATTGCTAACGCACCTTTTTTGTCTCCGCTGTATTGCTATGACAATACCGCGTTTTCTCTAATAATAAGATCGTCCCTGAAAATACCCCCTGGCGCTACTTCTAGGGTGCTTGTTAATTTAAGCCCTACCCTGAAAATAAGCCACAGTTGCGATTGTCCTCCAGAGAGGCATATATATATAGCAAGTCCGTTGGAAAATGTGACAGGCTTATCGTGTCTTAAAATATCTCGTCATGACTGTGTTCGAATAAACGTAGCTGTCTGAACATTTTTCTCACCTTAAATTTATGGTTCTTCTTCTAGGTGTTTTTTACGTTTACGCTTCGTATGGGTTCCCGCACATAAATAAATGAACAAGTGTACAATGTGGTGCCTGAAATCATAATACACAACCCCAGAAAGTAAGCCCTGCCATGTTTTTGGAAGGAAAAATAAATACAGGTGGCCCTCGTTATACGCGAACTTTTTATCCGCGAGATTCTATACAACGCGATTCGTCCGGCGTGAAATAGTGATGTCATCTTTTTTTTGCAAAAACACGCACATCGCTGGCTAGCATTATAATTGCAGCAATGTCGTTGCCTGCTTGAGCAACAGCGTGATCGTCTTCCCGGGCGCGAAAGACTTTTTCTTCCTACAATGCTCTCTAACCGTGCACAGTGCTAATGAAGGCTTGTCATTTTTCTGATTGTTCGTTATTGCTTCGTGCGCGTTGTTGATTTCATTAGCCGTGTGCAAACATCAGTTTCCCTTTAGCCTAGTGAGTCTGAACTTTCGCGTCGTTTAACTGGTGTCGCATAGGAGGATGGCTGACGGAAGGCAAGTAAGTGAACAGAGCGGTTCCTCTAGGGCTAAGAAACAACGTAGCGTCCTTACTCTTCATGAGAAAGTAGAAGTTCTCGATCTTTTGAAAAGTGGATTGTCATTTACCGAAGTGGGCCGCAGGATTGGAAAGAATGAATCCACCATTCGTACGATAAAACAGAAGGAAGGTGACATTCGAGCAGGCGTGCATTCCGACCCTTCACTGGCGAAAAGAGCTGTTGTAGTTCGCAACAAAGTCCTCGTGAAAGCCGAAAAAGAGCTAAGCATTTGGATAGAGGACATGTCGCAGAAGAATGTCCCTGTCGACGGGAAAGTTATTCGGAAAAAAGCGCTGAGCTTATACGAGCACTTCTCCGGCGTGGTTGCAGAGAACGAGAGAAAAAGGTTTACTGCTAGCAAAGGATGGCTGGCAAAATACGTGAAGCGCTTCAACCTAAAGAACTTAAAGATCACTGGGGAAACGGCATCGGCTAATTTCGTAGCTGCCTCGACGTTCCCGAAGGAATTTAAAGAGTTTGTGGACCAAAAAGGTTATCTCCCAGAACAAATTTTCAATTGTGACGAGACAGCATTATTCTGGAAGCAAATGCCAAAGCGCACGTACATCCACAAGAGCGCAAAGCAAGCTCCAGGATTCAAGCCACTGAAAGATCGACTCACTCTTGGGCTCTGTGGCAACGCTGCAGGGCACGTGATTAAGCCTGGCGTTATCTACCGGACTCGTAACCCTCGGCCGCTCAGAAAGAAGAACCTGGACTCCCTACCGGTTTTCTGGCAGCACAACAAGAAAGCGTGGATGACGGTTACCCTCTTTACGGAGTGGTTTAACCAGTGCTTCATTCCTGAAGCGGAAAAATACTTGGAAAGCAAAGGGATGGCTTTCAAGGTCCTCCTCGTAATTGATAATGCTCCTGGTCACCCGCGATCCCTTTGCTTTGCTAATGAGAACGTCAAGGTAAAATTCTTGCCCGCTAACTCGACATCACTACTACAGCCACTGGATCAGGGAGTCATAAGATGCGTTAAGGCTACTTATACTCGTCTCGTATTTGGGAAGCTTCGTGGTACCCTCCATGCTAATCCTGATTGCGATCTAACCAGCCTGTGGAAACGTTTCTCAATTACAGACGCTATCTTCCACATTGCGGAGGCAGTACACGGGATAAAACCTAGAACAGTCAGCGGTTGCTGGAAGCGGTTGTGGAGAGACGCAGTCAGTAAATGCGACGACTTAGGTGCTATCGATGAGGAAGTCATGGACATAGTGAATATTGCCAAAGAGTTGGGAGAAGAGGGTTTCTCTGACATGATAGAAGATGATATCAGGGAGCACATAGAAGATTGTGGAGAGCCGTTCACCAACGTGGAACTCGAGGAACTGATGCAATCACCTAAGGGCAGTGACGACGACGACGTCATGGAAGATAAAGAAGCTCAAACACCCTCGGATTGGACGCTGCAAAAGCTTGCCAGTATTTTCCAGCAAGCGCAGGTCCTGAAGGATATGATTGTTGAATACGATCCGTCCATGGAACGTGGCATTATGCTTACACGAGGAATAACGGCTACGTTGAAGCCGCTGCAAGATTTATTCGATGAAGCGAAGAAAAGGCAGATACAGCTCCCTATAACAATGTTTTTAAATAAAGCTCCGGCAGCTGGGAAGTCTAACACTTTAAGGCGAGAGGCTCTGCAACCAACAAGTTCAAGAAACCGTAAAACCGGCCGTTCTTCTGGGAATTTGCGCGCACCTACAGAAAGTGCGTAAATTGATTCGTGATGCCCCAAACGTTTCTGTCGTAGACGTTTTGTTCTATGTAGATGGGTTCTGTGTGGTGTTCACTATTCCTGCTTAAATACGTGTATGTATTTTTTATTTCCCCTGCTCTGTACCTGTTATGCGCACCAGAACATCGTTTAGCTCATTAAAGCAAGGTGTTTCCAAGGCGTTTAAGAAAAGAGCATTTTACTTTTACGCTTTCTTCTGTCTAACATCCTGGACTCTGATGCCTAACCCCATTGGACAAGCGCAGTCTCACTGATGTCATTATCTCGTAGCTAGATTCCGTAGTACCAAGCTTCAGAGGATCACTAGGTATAATGATAATCGTTCCGGAAGGAATTCAAGGGGATAGGACGAAATACGCAGCTAGAATACAAGCTATTTAGCCCTTTTTCACAGGGTACCCTATATAACGCGAAATTCGTTTTACGCGGTAAAATTCTCAAAATCTTGGACGAATTGTTCGCGTATAACGAGGGCCACCTGTATAAGACCAGGTCTTATTATAGGAGAAGCACGGTATTACTTAGTATGTCTAATTGCGCCAACGAAAGCATTCAGTTTATACTAAGAAGACAACCTGTCCCAACCGGTTGTGAACAGCGCTACCCAGCTTTGGTTCCTCTATAATACAGTGGAGCAACCAAAACAAGACGGTTGGGCCATTCTCTGAATTTCATAGTTTATTTTCAAAGCTCCTCTAATCTTCAGTTCTGAAAAATGAAAAGATCAGGGCTTCCCTTGACGGGTGACCGGAGGTCGTTTACGAAATAAATATTGTTGCTACGCTTGCCATGTGGGAGAAACGAGCAGCGTGGGTTCGTATTTCGTGGGTTTCACGAACCGGTGCAGCACTCGGCCTATCCCAACTGACCCGCTGAGCGAAGGCTCAACGGTTCGGTTGGTACCTGCCGCGGAAGCGTCCACGAAAGCTGAAATCAAAACACGCCATGGACAAAGCCACAAAAGCCTCAGCGGTCGTTGAGCACGCTTCAGTAGTTGTTCGATCAGCAACCAAAGATAATCTGTTATGATAGACCTTTTCGCCTAAGATGGACAAAGCAAGCACTTTACATCAAAAGCAACTCTGTTACCAATTTGCCTACATAAGGCCCTGGCGGGATAAACCTTCCTTGAATGTTGAAAACATGATGTTTTTGTACGGGAGTGTGAGTTTTCATATTGAAAAAATGTCTTTATTACGGGGTGTCTCCCGTTGTGAAAATAACAAAGAGATCTTAACACTTCTTCCGGAGCTTTCGGGTTCTTTCTCGACCCGTCTTCAGCGGTGAAATTATGTGTAAATTTACACATAATAAACCTTCATAATATGTATACACATAATTTCACCGCTGAAGACGGGTCGAGAAAGAACCCGAAAGCTCCGGAAGAAGTGTTAAGATCTCTTTGTTATTTTCACAACGGGAGACAATCCGTAATAAAGACAATTTTTCCTTGAATGTTTTCTTATTTTTCGATTTCGACACCAACACTCGCATATGTGCATTACTATTACCTATAAGCAGGCTTACGAGTTTTGCTTAGGCTTATGTTGCTGACAGTGCACATTATATGCGCCGGCACTTCAATAAAAATGCCGGGCGTTAATCTCTTCATTCTCACCATTTCACCAGAATGCCATCGTTAATCGCTTTACAGTGAGTTGCGAGGTTAATCCCCCCAATCCGTTCTGACACCGAAACAATGGCTTTGGTCAGGCGATCAATGGATAGCTGACAGTTACTTCGGCTGCAGTCGCAAAGTAAAAGAAACAAAGTTCATAGCAGCAGCTTTGAGACTCACGTACGAAAAGGCAACATCAATTGCTTAGCATCGCGGCAACATGGCAGCTTTCCATGTGGTTTCCCAACGGGAGATGACGTGACCACGGTGTTTTCAATTGTTTTCGACTCCACGAAATTAACAGGTTTTTCTGGAACACGGTATATCTTGCTGTCATCTGCGAAAGCGGTCTTATTGAAAATTTTACCATAATTAGTACCGTTGCGTTCGTCTGCTGACTGCACCAGATTTAAGCACCGGTTTTGATTTGCAGGTACGACCTGTTCGTCGGAGGATTCTTCCTCCTCGCTAGGCGGCACGTATTCATCAATTATACAAAACGAAGTTTCAGCATCGCGCTGGTCCAAAACTGGTTCATCTTCTTGCTGCGTAGACGTCTCTGCACCCTCTATCACTACCTTCTTTACAGTATCCTTTGCTTTACCTCTTCGCGGAAGGACTCCAATCTTAGAAATCGCGTAACTGCCCTGCATAAACCAACCATATTATCGGTTAACTAATGAAGCTAACTCGTTACATTCCAAGGGACTCGGCGACATTTCTTTGTGTGTGCTAGAAGTCCAGCGTAGCCATGGTATACCTCAAGCTTGCAAGCAGAACAGGTCATTGTCTTGTGTAGAAGCTCGATATGGAATTCATGGTGCTGTTCGCTCACGCAGCGATATCCACAAGTGAAGCATTCGAAACGCGTATCGCGCCTACTCTCTTTTCGCATGCATGGCATGTGCATTCGAATCGCCTTTCTTTTTTTCAGCGGTACCATGTGTTCCCCACAAAATATAAAGTCATCCTTGCTGCCGAAGTGGTTCTTCATGAAGTGCTTTTCGAACTCCCTACGAGGGATTCGGATAAGGCATACGTGACACAAGATGCCACCGTAATTTCGAACAGTTTCGTCCACCTCGTTTCTGCTCATTACCGATATGATGGAATTCCCCCGAAAGCTGAAACGTAAAACAGACGGGAATGATAAATTTTTTAAAAAATTAATCAAATAAAAATTTAACCCACCTGACGAGCTTATTGAAAAGAAATTTTCAATCAGTTCGGAATACCATAGCGCAACTAAACTCCGAACATATTTTAAAAGAATTTTTTTTTACTCAAACGTCACCTACTGTTACTCAAAAAAGACTAAGACTTAATTAAATTGCTTACCTGATTCGCAACGAAGTATTTTCCCTCAAAACAATTACGTTTTCGGAATTACGAGAAAGAGACATTCCGAAGAAAGTATACTTCATTCGCAAGTATCATCAAGCCGGCCTTACGCAGCTGAGTGCATACTGCACCTTTTTTAAATTGTGAAAAAATTTTCCGCGGTTGTGATGCATATTTAACTTGCTAATCTTAATGCTTTTATTATTTTTGTAGTGTGCATGTTTCGCAACTCAACTCGAGCGCCCAGTTACCGCATATCGTTATTTCACTGGAAATCAGACGCGAATTGTTCATAACTCAGTTTGCGTTGATTCAGTAAACGGTTTTAGTTCTTGTGTCCTAAGATTCTAATAAACCAATTTCAACGTAGCAATTTTTTTTCGCAAAATGCCAGTGTGGAAGAACCACGATGAAAGAAACTACTGTAGAAGTCACCTTGCCAATCGAACAGCTTTTGCAAGCGTAGCATGACATAAGCGCAGACCAACTTGACCAGATTGGTTTCATTTAGCCTGATAAGCCCACGCGGAAACTTATTCTAACAGAGCCACGCAAAAGGTTTTTTGAAGCCAAACCGGCTCGGTTATATTGTCCAGCTTCGTTTCTTCATAATTTTTTACAGCATGAGGTTTTGTTGCGCGAAAAGAACTTCAATTTTCATTAGCTTGTCCAAGATTGCTATAAGATACGCTCGCCGAGAAAGCATCCTTCAGTTACACACAGCCACTTGTTATTTTCAAGTTTTAGGGCCTATTATATTTTTAATGCTAGCCATGTATCCCTCAGTCGAAGAATAAATGGCTGGTACGAAGAGGGCGGGAGAAAAGTACCAGGTCGCTATTGTTTAACTGAGGGGAACAATGGCGCCGCCATAGGAAGGTTGAATATGAGCTAGAATCATTCCTAGCTTAACAGTTACATGCTAGAATGTCAATGATTACAGAAGATGACTTAAGCTCACAGGACAACATGTAAAGTTTTACTAAAGGGTCTTGAGCATCATTAACAGCGCTCCACTGGACGTTCTGTAACTTTCGGTTGAATTCTGCGCATTTGAAAGCATACCAGCTGCACAGCTTTTCATCAAAATGCAAAATGAACATGTAAGTTCTTATTTGTACGCTTAAACTTATTTGTCGTATTGAAGGGCGGTTCGGGGAAAAGTTCGCATAACAACAAAACAAATGAAGCCAGCAAGCATCCGAAGTCGTCGCCTCATGTGCGACGCCGTTCTTCCGTAGTAGAGGAAGGTAGGTTTATTTCGACGTTTTACTGGCCGCTTGTTTTATCGAAATGGAGAATTTATGTTAAACTTTTGTGGTTTTGCTGACTAAAAATTCTGCGCAAAACAATCAAGTAAGTATTTCATTCTATCCGGGAAGGAGTTTTAGACCAGTCTGAAGCCCTTGGAACTTGCCTACGTAGTCGTATCGGGGTCATGAAATAGCGGGATTTACAGTTAGGTGCAGTAGACGTGTAATCGTTGTGATAAGGTATACAGCTCATACAAAATATTTCGAAAGACAGGATGTCTTTTGCAATACACAGATATAACGGGGACGAGCGCCTATGTGGCTTTTTAGTAATGAAAGAATGCTCACAGGCAAGGGATTCTTGCGACACCATGATGCTACCGCTTGAATTTGTGTGCCTAGAGAATGGCCGAAATAGACACTTTTGCGACCGTATATCCAGAAGTTAATTACGCAGCAGAATAATTTCCCGCCTTTTATTAGAAGTAGTATTTCCAAAGCATGGCTTTGTTGGCGCAGTTTAGTTTGTGTATTAACTCCTTATTGGCGTAGCAGTTGTGTAGTTGTCTGAATACACTTTTCTTTTCAGCCGGAGAAGATCAGCCGATCTTTCCCGTCGGTAGCTCGGTCACATGCAAATATCTTGATGGAAAACTGTATCCGTGTCGTGTAATCAATGTTCGAAAATCGGATAAAGGCTGCTACGAATATCGCGTTCACTACAGAGATTGGAATAAGCGTTACGACGAATGGGTTGTTGCGTCGAAATTGTTGCCCGAAGAAGTTCCTCCAAAACGTCCTAAAAGTACGAAACGCTAACTGGAATGTTGGAACTGTTTCTTGTACGTTTTCTTCCTTAATCAGGGGTGCGGGAAGTGCAGGAAGTAACAGTGGTAGACTTGGATGAGGAAACGGAAAAATTCCCCACTTTCCACGACGCTGCGCCTTTCGTGTTATCCGAAGCACTTATGACCATTTTGGAAAACGACAAAAACCAAATGAAGTCTTGCCTTGTGCAGTTACCGGCGAAGATGTCAATAGACAGCATTTTCGAAATGTACGCAAAGGCTCAAGCGCAGAATGAAGAACGTTATGGCGAGAAGTAAAAAAGTCCTCTTCAGTATGAATTGCATTGCCACGTTTTTCTTCAGGGAAGCAATGTTGTTTTGCCAACAGATGCGAAAACTTTTTAACAGTTACTTAGCTGGTTGGTTGTTGTATGAAGTGGAATCAGCTCAGCATACTGAGCTTTGCGCCAAATTTCCAGACAAGCAGCAATGTGATCTATACGGTTTCATTCACCTCTTACGTTTGCTACACACTATGAAACACTTCCTGCGTTATTTAATGGTTGCAGACGAAGTGATGTCCGAGGTTGTTGCTATGCTGTATGAGTTCAATAGATTCCTGGAAGCTAGAGTGGATGAATTTAAAGAAGCCGTTACGTATGATCCCTTATAAACTTAAAATATACAGTGTCCGCGTGCTTGTGCTTTTCCAAACGTATTACGGTAGATATTTATAGAAAATTTGTATGAAAGCTTATTTTCGGTAACGAAAAAGTATGCTTTTAGGCTTTGACTTGTTCTATCCCCAGCAAAAAAAAGGTAACAGGTAATTCTCGGTTTGAAAAAAGCTTATGCGCATTTACGTTTGCAGACTGTTTCCAACGATACAACTGAATTTTAGGTTAGCAGCAGTGCTGACATTACTTCACTTTGATCGCAACTTCGCGACGCGACGTTATCACGTGCAGCTGGATCGATGTTAAACTGAAATCGCTCTCTTTTCAGTGAATCGCGCAACGTTCAGATCTATTAAGTGCGGGGCAGTTTACAGCAAGCATTAATAGGATCAAATAGCATTACTTCTGCTTGCTTTGTTGTAGTTAAAATCCGAGAGGTGGTAACCCCATCTCTCTTTTCCAAAAATTCTGCCTACGTTTACAATCGTAGGTTTGATATTTACCTTGTTTCAATCAGGTAAATAACGAAGTGGATTGAGCTTCCGTTCGCTTTAACGTCTTTGTGACTGCTGCTACATAGCAGGTTCAGACGAAATGTCTAATTCTGTTAGTGCAAATCTTGGAAATTAAGTGCGTGGCTTAATACCGAGCTCGAACAAGCTCTTATTGACTGTTTGCTTACTTGCTTCAATGGCTTTCTTTGTAACCGAATGTTTACAGCAGGTTTAATCATAGCTACTTTGCTTCTCTCGTATGATTATCATCAGAAAGCGCGACTTTCAATGGGCTGAATTCGTGAGCGTTTCTTCAGTGTGATTAGAACTCCTTATTAGCAAAAAAGTAGAACAGTATTGCTAGCGGTGCTTTAATTCAGGTTTTATCGTATTTCGTTGATTCCAGTCTGCATTGATTCATCGCAATCTGTGGCCTTTTAATTTAAATTTAATGTGTGCATTTGGCCAGCGGGTATATGAGACCGTACAGGCAGTACAAGGACAGTACAGGCACGAGATGACTTCGTAGAGAAAAGATTTATTGGTGAACATGGTAGAAATAAATTTCTACTTCTTCACCATATAAAGGCGTCTGATTATCGTTCTCTGCATTATTGACGTCCGTGAATCAATAGCTTATTGTGAATTTCGTCTTTAACTTAACCAAGAGGATGCTCATAATCGAAATAAAAATGAACATAGTGAAGACGCCTCGCTCGTTTGTAATTTATTTTCTTAAGTCAGTACAACCGCAGCCGACATTCGCCAGCATTATGAAAATATGTCGCAGTGAGCAAATGTTATATCATGTAAACGTGATTAAGCAAAAAGAATTCATAATATATAACGAGCTGCTTTTGTTAGTGTTCTCTTCCGCTCAACCAAGAAGTTGCTCATTTATTTTCAATACTCAACTGCATATTTTTATTAAAAGATCCATTTCTACACGTACGCGCTAAGCAGGCAGTGCACATTACGAAACGAATAACGTTGGCTGCTTTGCGAGCTGCTCCTTAGACAGTAACGATCTCAGTTGTTTGCCAAAAAATTGTGTGATTAGTAAATTGTTAATCAAAAGCACTTTTTGAGTGCGCGCGAATATTTCAGCTTAAGTGGCTTTAATATTAATGCTTGTTCTAGTGGGCCCACTGGCTATAGTTAACCTTTACTTCCTTAAATGCACGTGGGAAAACAATTGCCTTCCAGTCAAATGCGGGATTTGTGAAGTATTTTTGCTTCCATTTTCTCCATATTGGATCGCTTCCCCGTTAAAACCAAAAATAGACTCTTGATTCAACCAGTGTACTGTAGAAGTCATTCGTAACAGTTGCCGTGACCAGGATTCGAACCTGGGTTATTGCGGCCACAACGCAATGTCCTAACCACTAGACGATCACGGCTCGACGACTTTTCTTCAGAGAGACAGTTGGCTTACGCTCCTGTAAATGCCTTTTAATCCCGTGAAAGAACTTGCTAATGATAAGATACACTCTTTCCGATCCCTCTGATTATTAAATTGGATATATTCAATAGGAATAAAACTTCATCATTCAAAAAATGCAACTACATGTAATGCACTTGTCACTAGAGAATTTATCATCCGACCAAGCCTGAGTATCCGTTTAGCTGCTGATGATCTTTTGCTAAAAAGAAAAGTTTGAATAGTCGAATCTTTGAGGCTAAACATGTAACATCAAAGGACAAAAATGTTACATAAGGCAATTAAAAACTAGGATTTTGTCTCCGAGGCGCCCCACCGTCATACTGTATGTTTGCGGGCCATCTTGTCCTGACCTTAGCTAAGTCTACGCTTAAGCATAAAGCTTACGTCTTGGCTTAAATTTCAGTGAGGGCAAAAAATGGTGATTGGCATGCTCTCCAGCAAGAGCACAACAAGTTAATGGTATGCTTGCCTGAAAGGAACCTGCTTTTCTCAGACCGTGGGGAGAGACAGGATCTAAAAAACTTCTAATATTGAGCATCTGTATTGTTAATGTAGTAATTATGTTAACATAGACGCATTATTATTATTATTATTATTATTATTATTATTATTATTATTATTATTATTATTATTAGCAGGATGAACATAAAAGCGATCGTTGACATTTAGAGAGATCCTCCACTTCGCAAGGATACAGACACCGGAAATAACGAATTGACGGATATAGGCAGAAAACTTAAATCAGTGAACGCTCTTGTTTTATAGACTATGTTCTTAGCGAAAGCTTCGAACGGCTTTTGGATAATCAGAATAATTTCTTTGAGCAAACTGAAAGGTGATTATGTCGTCGCATTAAAGGGTGGACTGACGAACTCATAAGAAAATTTTCACCTACATGAGCCTGGCAATGGGTTACGCACTTAATCTTAAAGAAATACTCAAGATCCATTACCTTCAGGAGCAGCTTAAGCAAGGTGATCGCAGAACGAAGGTTACCGAGCACTGGAGCTCGAACATCCGTGGAAGCGCTATGTCCACGGACTAGATAAACATTGCTTGGCTGAATGAAACCTTCCAATCAGACAAGGTTCGCTCATTGGTCTGAAGATGCAGACTTAATTCGGCAGCATCATCTTTAACTATTTACTCCTTCAAACCAAGAGCCGTGATCGTCTAGTGGTTAGGACATTGCGTTGTGGCCGCAATAACCCAGGTTCGAATCCTGGTCACGGCATAAGTTTTTCCATTTCTGACATAACCAGTCCGCTATGGACAACGTACCTACAGAAATAAGCGCTTCAAGTGCTCCTTTTTGTTAATATTGTAAGTGTGCGTCGGTTCCATTTCGGTGCGTAAAATATGATGATGCTCAGGTACCGTTAGGTCAGCTTAGAAAGCCAACACAAAGTAACAGGCAGCCAGTATACTGTGAAAAATTTAATTGAACCTTCGCTTAGCCCCAGCTGGACGTCCACTTCTTGACAAGATTTGATTCGCAGGAACTGTTACGCTTCCAAGAAAGTAACGACGACATGCATGAATCTGGGAGAAACTTGCCTGACAGTTTTCAATTCGCTAAGCAGAAAGCGTCAGTATACATGCGACTGAAAGTTCACATATCTAGCAAGGGACAAAATACGATAATGTTGTATGACTAACCAGTTTTTCTTGAGTGCAAACATTGGGATCGCAGAATATGCGCATAAACAAATGAACTAATCGCTTAGCTGCTTTACGATGCGTGCCATTTAAACTTCTTGCAAGACAGTTACCATTTCGCAGAACTGAACTTTAAACAATAACTGTTTACTACTCGTCGAACGACGAGACGTTTAAATTAGAGCTACGAGGCAGTAGGTTTCTTAAGGTAAAGGAGATATAGGTCTCCTATGCGAACGACCCTAATACGATTAAGTTAAGATGAGCAATTGCGATTTGGCTTAGCTTAAGATTTTGTAGGTTGAATGGACCCGAAGTCGCTTCCTTTTGCATGGCTAGTCGCGTTGAGCCAGGCAAACAAGGAAGAAGTTTTAGCACGAATTAAAAACGAACTTCGACAGATTCCTGGTGGTCCCGGCGACGAAACATCAATGGGACAATGCCGAATGGGTGATCAATTGCCCAAATGTCGATACACTAACGTTCCTTGCTTGGAGGCGACGCGCGTTTTACTACGCCACATGCCTCCTAGCCAGAATTTCACGCATGCGAACTTTATTCGTTTTGCACATGCACCTTGCGTCTTCATCGCTGCTATGGCGCCAGAAAACGATTCGATTGGCAGCTTTTGGACTATCGTATGGAACGAGAAAGTCGACATGATTGTGTGCCTGACCGACCTGGTGGAGAAGGGCAAAACGAAAACGGCAAAATACTGGCCAGATTACGACGAAGAGTTCGAAATCGAAGATCTTCGAGTACGGTTGCAAGAAGTGCATAAAGCGGAAGGATTTCGCAGTACTATACTTAACGTAAGGCAAATGCGTTCCCGCGAAATGCGCTTTATTGAACATATCATCTACAAAGACTGGCCAGATCACGGTGGGCCAAACTGTACTCATGTTGTTTTGTCTATAATTGAAAAACTAATCCATTCCGGTCCAAGATGCACACTAGTACACTGTTCCGCTGGCATCGGACGTACTGGTACATTTATAGCGTTAGTCATGCTCATCACGCAAGTAAACGCAGGAGAAGCCCCGGATGTAGCAGCAGCTGTTAAAACCGTACGAAGTATGAGACCATGGGCTGTACAAGCAGGTATTCAATATACCTTTTTATATTGGGCTGCGGTGGTATACATATTGCAAAAAGTGGACATTCCCAACGCGGAAAAATTCGTATTGCATGAAAAGTTGGCCTACTTAAAGAATATTGCGTCAGGAAGCCTTTGCACAATTCCGCTTCGTCCTCAAGGAACAAGCGCTATGTTGGAAAGGAGTCGCACAAGGCAGAAAAGGAAAAAACTAGACAAAGGTTCTTTGGTAAAGGCTGGCGAATTAATCGACAAGTCGCTCAGAACAAACGCTTGCAAACTGAGAAACAAGTTCCTTAGCCCGAAGCGCAGCGCGTCCCCCACGTTACCTGGCACGCAACCCGCAACAAGCGGTCCTGCAAAAGTGAGTGACGTGCTGGACCGAAAGGAAGCGACAAAAAAGGTTACCTGCAATGAAAAAGAGAAAGAAGAAGTCCATCGTGCAATCGCAGAAAAATCACCGGAATCGAATGGCAAAGATAAGTTGCAGGAAGAGGTCAACATAGCGGTGCACGAAAAGCTGCCTGGTGCTAACAAGAAAGTGGACGGCGCGATCCCCGAAAAGCAACTGGAAACTGGCATGCAACAACCTGTGGAAAAAATGCAGGAAGGTGCCAATGAAGCAGTTGCTAAAAAGCTGCCCTCTCCTAGCAAGAAAGTAGATGTGGCGATCTCAGAAAAGCAACTGGAAGGTGGTAACCAACAACCCGCAGAGAAAATGCAGGAAGGGGTCAATGAGGCGCTTGCGAGAAAGATGCCATCTCCTAACAAGGGTAAGCATCCAGAAGCAGGTGAGCAACAACCACCGGAGCAGCCGCCGCAAGAAGGTGCCAATGAAGCAGTCATGGCAAAGCAACCCGGTCCTAGCAAAAAACCTAACGATGTAATACCGGGAAAATCACCTGAAACAGCGGGACAGCCGCATGAAGGGGCCAATGAAGCAGCAATGGAAAAACTGGCCAATCCTGACAAGAAAGCAGGCTGCCAGCAGGATAAGACTACACCACCTCAAGGTGATCCGCAAGGTCATTGACAACTAGAAAAACCCTAAAGTAACTCAAACTTGTGCATCCGTTGATTAGGTAACTTGGCTTTCCTTAAAGTGCGAAAATAAATTTGCATTTCATAGACTGCGCGGTGACTTTACAGCTGACGTCGAACAGGAGCATTGCACAAAACCGATTTTCCCTTGTTGCTGCAACAGTTGCAATAATAGGCACATTACTGTTATGCCATAAAAGCAGCTGGGAACGGACAAAAAACGCCCTTCTTTAGTTACTTCTTTCTACTTAAGCCAAAAGACAGTGAGGTGGAACTTACTATAAGTTTAAAAAAATCGTTGCTACCTATTAAAGCTGGCGTCTAAAACGGAATTTAAAAAATGAGATAACGTGAAAGCTAAACCTCAGAATTGAGCATTTATGCAAAAACGTATTAACAGCTAAGGAAGATAGCCTCGGCGGAGGAGCGGTGATTAGAATATATAACTAAGCTTCAAAAAACAAAGGCATCAACCTCCGCTACCATTATTGCCGGATGCGACACAGTTTTTACTAAATGACGAAGGGAGCGGAAAAAAATGCAAATGCAGTGCTCAAGATTTGAATATCTTTAACACGTCCCTTATGGGCTTCCGGCAGATTGGACAAACGCCCTGCTTTCTGAAAGTCAGCTTAGCGCAAGGATAGCACATGGAGTAATGGCCGCAAGGGTAAAAGGCGCTGTCAACACGGGAGACCATGCAGATTTTGCACTCGTCCTGCTCTTCCTGATCGTCACCCCATTCCGCAACAGCGGAAGACAGGCTGTCGCTCACCAAATTTGCATACTGTTGGTGGTCGTCGAAAACAACCAACTTGCCTGAAACAAAAAGAGCATCATAATACTAGCTACGCTAAGGATCCCTCTGATAACGCTGGGGCGACCAAGTAGAGCACTCTTCCATAGGTTTGGTATTAGTACTAACGATGACAGAATCACTAGGAAACCACATCAGAAAACTTCATTTTTTGAGACGGCGGAGCACATGAAGCTTGCGGATCAAATGCGACCCATTATTTGCATACTTAAAGCCACAAGAAAAGCCGGTCACTGACCACTCAAGATTACAAAGCCTCGGCAAAACCTACGTTTATCAGAAAACAAGCCACGCTACAAGACAAGTAAAGTAAAGCTAATAAACTAAATTCAAAACAAGACCAAAAAGGAAAGGCTATCGCACGAATGTTGGAGCGTATGGTTTCGTTCTGAAGCACAGCTCCGTCCCGTTTGACGTGCACAGTGTTTATCTCATCAAGATTTGCTGCTCAAACATAAGAACAAATTTAAAAACACTGAAGCGGGATCGGCTAGCCGCGCTACCAGTTGACCACACTTTGCCGTTTTGAAATCAAAGTCTATCTGTCATGTTTTTTACTGAAAACAACGATGGAACGGCTTAGCTTTAGAAGGTAATGCCCACAAAGCAAAATATCAATCCGTTAACTGCCCATGTAACAAAAGGGTTCGAGCGGAACCACATTTTTGATGACAAACAGCCGCGAAGAACTTTCAGCAACATTACTGCTGAAAAAGAAGCGGAATTATAGTTGAACCACGATTATACGGACAATACTTACACTGGAAGAGTACATATAATAGAGATTTCTTACTTAACATTTTGCTTCCTTTGCTATGAGCTTTATTTGAAGAAAAATTGGCCTACATGTAACAACGAGTGCCTATTAAAAATAACCTTTTTTCAGAAAATTAGTCACTAGCCTTTGTACCGGTTACTTCAAAAAATTGCGTGCCATTTAACTTGACCGTCATTTCTACATACTGTACGCCCATCGCTCTTTTCCACTAGTCCGCACACTTGAGGTTACGTAATGTTAACACTTGAAAGCTTACAACACACAACTGGGACAAACTACTCTGCTATATCAATTTTTGCTTATCCGAACGACCTAACCCCAGCAGTAGTTGGTTCAGATAATCTCCTAATAATTTCAACTTCATTGTTGCAGATAGTGAGTCCCGCTGTTTGATGAAATGTATGCTTTACTAAGTGCCGCTCAACAGCGAGGGACAAGACAGCTTGAGCGCCAGATATCCGGCTAGTTTTACTCGTACCTCGGTCTTCCAGTGCTTGGTCGACGTTGGCAGGGAAAGCAGTGTCAGCGCTCAGCAACGGTACACTTTCGGAAGGACGAGAAGCGTTTGTATCGCCGCTTTGGCGTGACGAGTCAGCACCTCTTGTTGACAACGATTCTGTTGCAAAATCGTTAAAAATTCAGTTCCGCTGCAAAATCATTGCAAATACTTACCATTGTCTCTTGATCGAGATGAATTGGGAGAATGTCCAGCGGATTCAACCAAACCATTTACTCCTTTACTACCTGAATGTGGATTAACGTTTTACCAAGCTTACTGACCAAGCATGTAGGCCAGCTGCCAAACAAGGCCGCGCCCTTTATAGACGGCTAAACTCACCTATAGGCGGAAGGATAACGCGAACTGGGTGAGCAGGTGGCGTTGTATGCTGAGCAATCGGCCTTCCCGGAAACGGATCACGGCAACTACGGGATGCGAGCCACCTTTCGGCGTTCAAGTCTGAAACGAAAAAAACATTTTCACGGATAGCTGCCAGATTGCCGTCGCTCTCACCAGGCAAACGCTGACCCAAAGTTGGCGAAGATGAAGTGGACGTTAGGCAGGTGCTTTGTTGACAAGTGTTCGGAAAAGAGCCCGCGCGTGCCATTCCAGGCAAATCGGTGGAGCCAACCCTGTCTTGGCCTTCTGAAAATCAGTATTAACAAGAGTCAGACCATTCAACTTCGACAAACCAATTGGAGGAATGACCACGCGCAACGGCTGCGGTACGGTGGACCGCCTAACTGCTGTTGAGCATCTGAGCTCCGTGGACGTCTTTCTTGGCGACGTCCTCTCCGAGCCTTCGGCCAGCAGAGTCTGTTGACGCAGTCCTGCTACGGAAACACTCGATTCACCTGAAATACGTAAACTTAAATAAGGCACAACCAAGAGTCGAAAATTTGGTACTGCAAATCTGTAGGCCAGATACGGAGCCGGAGAGGTCAAAAAATAAATAGCATTCGGAATTGCCTTGGATGGAGCAGGCTGTTCGCAGTCGACTTCCGCCAACCAATACATAAAGCACGTCTAAAATCAGTACAATTTTAAAAAAAGAGCATCTTCAAAGGTAAGCAGGTCAGTCATTCATTCGACTTTAGTGGATAAGAAAACTTTAACTTAGAAGGTCTGAAGCGCTCACGCATTTGAAGATCATTAACAGTGAGCATTTCTCTAAGTGAAATAATGCCAAAACAACGTCGCTCAGTCAGTAACATACTTTTATCATCAACAATAAATGCAACGTCGTCGAATAAGCGTAGCTTTCCAATTACGTCTTTTTTGAATATGTAACCTTCTCCCCGATTCGCTAAGGCGGCTGCCCCTGACTGGAGCCAGCTTTTATGCACTCTGTCAGGCTGGCAAAGAATCACTCCAGCCATTAGGTTGCCATGAGCACCGTTCAACTTTATGACCTATTTTAAAATCCATGTTAATTAATTGCAAACATTTCCATATTCCGTACCTACCCGCGTTGGGAGAATGGAGCTCGGTCGAAGAGCGTGGCTGACCATGACGCAGCTACTTTTAGCTGCGTCACCAGATCTCACTTGGGCAGCCATTGTTCGATCCTCGGATAACCAAACATTATCTCCTATCGTTGTATGAAAAGTGTCGACTGCAAGGCCACCCTCTTGAAGCAAACGTGCACTTTGAGCCGAAAGGTAAGAAGATGCGAAAAAGTTATTACTTAAGAACTCAACAGCGCGGCAATTGCCATATACGTCAACGACGGCCCACATCATCTCCCTCGCATTGATACCAGTAAGAAACATGCCTCTTGGATGGCCATTTACGGAAAACATCATTTCTCCGGACGCGTTCACGCTGAATGTGAAGTAGTTGCCTTTTTTGCAGTAGCGTTCGCCGACTCCTTTGGCCCAACTTCTTTGAGTATTGATTAAATCTGGGCAAGCGTATCTGAAAAAATAAAAACTAAGTAAGATAAGGTACTATTAATAACAACTGGACTACGCAAGTGATCTATTATTCGATATAACCTACTCATCAATTGCAAAAAGCTCAAAAAGTGCAAAGCCACGTCGGTAACGCGCAATTAGCTAATCTCACGCTGACAGCTATTGGCAAAGAAGCCAACTTCAAAGATCTAAAACAAATTTTAAAGTTGCAAAAGTTGGAAAGTGTCGCACTTTGGCAAATCGTTTCGAATGTCCAGCGGATTCAAATTCGTGATGCCAATTCGCAACGCGCCGCTCCATTCGTCGTCGCACTCGATAATGCGAAAGCCGAATTTTTCGTTTCGTCTGATGGGACGACTGCTGAACGACAATGCCTGAAATTTAATTTCAGTTTGGCAAGACGAAAATTGGCAAGTCAAATATAACGCAACGTCGACGTAACGGCACGGAAATTATGGCAAAATCAATACGCCGAAGAAGGAAGGAAAATAAGCGAAAACAAATCATGCTTGGAACGCCAACTGGGTCAAGCTGATGAGATTAACAAAAAAGGGTGCAACAAAATGACAACAATTCTAACAAAGCAAAATACAATTTCGAAAATGAAGTTTAGTCGGCAAAAGAAACTTAGCATAACATCAATGAGGAATTACAACATATACAAGCACATAGTAAATTCAAAAGTTGTCAGCTTCACTGCATCATTGCAAAGCTGCAAGAAAAGGTTCATTAAGCTGACAATCAAGAGAAGCTGACTATTTTAAATGAGTGAAAGTAATCACACCACATTTTTAGGTTTTTTCTTTATTAACAATCTTAGCGCACGAAGATTAAGCAGTCTTCAATATAAACAAAATCGTAAAATAAAGAAACCGTTATAAATGTAGCCAATAATAGGCAGTTCACAAGCGCTTTTACGATGATAAAACTATCTCTCTCATTTCCTAGGCATGCCGGACTTAGAAATGCTTTTAGCGAAGGGTGAACATGTCAGAAAGCTTGATAGCACGCCACTACATAGAAGCAATCAAAATTATGCATAAAAGGAAAAACAATTTCCATTGCGTTGGCAATGACCGCATATTCAATCGATAGACAAAGAGAACTTCGTTCAAGGGGACGCCTAGCTTAGTTGATCCGTCTACGCTTGCCAACTAAACAGGGAACGGACTGTCCACGGTGATTGATCAAGAATAACTGCTTCGGAATTCTGAATTCTAGGCAGCAATTCTATTTACAACTCTTTATGTCGATCGATCGAACGGCGAAAAATTGAACAATAATCTAGTCTCACTATGAAGGATATTTTCCCTCCATCATGTTTACCACGGAACATGATCAAAAAACGTCTCCTCTTTACTTCGAAACAAGTTGTTTTTGCTAAACGTTTAATTTTACTTTTTTTGTTTCAACAAATGAATTTCATTATCACAGTACATGCAGGAAATGAATACGCGCTTCAGGCTTTTCAAAAGCCAAAAAAGGCCAAAGACTTTGTGCACAAAACGGATTGCTCATTTTGCAAATACTCTGCAAGAAGTGAATTGCTTACTACGCCAGACGTTCTCCCCTGGAGCGTTCTGCAACTCATTTGCATTTTTTTAAAATTTCAAACTGTTCTCATTTTAGGATAATAAAACTTGCGGCGGAAGAAGAAAACCTAAAACATTAACGGGCTAACTGAATACCTTACTTCAGCTACGAATTGACGAGAGAAAAACTCTCCATTCCATTAACTTAGGTACTGTTGCTAAAACCTGCACTTCAAAATTCGACGCTTCAACAATGTGCCAACAATTTCCTAAAAAAATTTCTTGATATGTAAATGAAGACATCTGCTGTCCACTGGTAACAAATACGATTTCATAAACTTCAGAATGCAAGTGCTGTTCCTTAATCTCAAAAATATGGAGTTCTTACAAGCGACAATAGCTGCGTATACTGTAGTTTCAAAAACTTGTTCGTCAGTTTCAATAAACGGAGCAGTCATGAAAACATCACCGCATGACATCTCCACAAACCGGCTTTTTAGGCCTTCATGTCTCGAACATATGAATCACATAAAGGCACCTGGAAGAAAGCAAAAACAACTAGTGCCTACTAGCTTGGACTAGCTCTTTCTCAGCACAAATATTGAAAGCCAAATCAATTTGAAAAATGCAAAGGCTTCCTGAAGTCGCTAATATAATTTATTCAAGTTCGGATGTTCAACCGAACTTTCAAGAGAGAAGTACAAATGTAGAAATTGAAGTGCTGCTTAACTTTTAGCGAAATTCGTCTTATCGCCATGTTAACTCTTTAAGAAACAATTGAAAAAGTTTGCAACTTGAAATTGGGAAAAGTGCACTACACTGAAAAAAGCAAAAGGCAAACGTTCAGACAATCAAGGAAACGCGATTTCATTTCTTACAGAATAACTCAAATCTGGCGGACTTAAGACTTCAGCGCCTACAGCCAAAAATAATGAAACATTTGGTCTCCCCAATCAACGACATTTTTTACGAGCGACGAAAAGACCCAAAAGTGCCAATACTGTATTGAACATAAGATCTTAACATGATCGTGCTGCAAGGGACATTTTACCGTATAAACAAACTTGAAAAACAATTACCGAAAAGTTAATAGACATATCTTAGAATTGCACAGTTACTTGCATTTACGCATTTTCAAAAAGTAAGATTTATCTTCTTCTAACAAGAACTAAAACGCTAATGATAACAGTGGCCATCTGCTTCAAAAATATAAAACTCTGAACCTTGCAGAAGGACTGCTCTCGACGAGCAATGATACCATTGCTGTAAAGCCGTATGTTGCTGCCGTGAACCCGATGGAAGGACAACGGCTGGTCAGGCCCGTCAGCTTTTGCAAATTGATGGCCATTGCTGACGTTCGTTTCTGTAAACAAAAATGGCGTAAACAAGAGCAGAAAGGTAACTGCTCACCTCTGGCATCGTAGGTGCTCTTGTTGCCCATCTCGGAGGAACTTTGGCTGTCATCTGATCCTGGCTTAGTAGCAGGATTAAAAGAAGATAAATCCTAAAAATGCAGTCAAATTTAGACCCACTGCTTGCCGGCAATACTTGCTCAAACGGAGCGTATACGTTTGAATATCATGCGCCAGGAACAGTTCCGTAAACACACTACTATACTGAATATTTTAAAGAGACCTGTTGTCTCCAATGCTATTTAAGAATCCTTCGTAGTAGGCAGTTGACGACAGCTCAAGATGTCGACGCCTACTGTACCATCTAGAAGCACAGCATTTCTTTCTCTTTTGAATACAATTCCGCCAGTTCACTTTGCGCCTATCCATAAGATACGATCAGGGAATACGCCCTAATTAAACACAACTCCCAATAGAGATGTTCCCTTTGAGAAAGACGGACCGTCATATACAATGCCACTCTAGTCATACGAGTGTTAGATAACACAGCTGAGATTTCAGCTTTTTTCGAACCTAATTTCGCCGCCACAATTTTCCAACTTAATCAGAGAAACCAAAAATGCTTATAGATCAATTAAAGACTATCGATTCAGTATACTTGTGCACATTCAATGCTTTCGTGCTTATGCTGCGTGAACAAGAGACTTTTATCCATCCAATACATGAAATAAGAGGACTTAAGTAGGCACCCCTTAGCCTGACTCTCGGTTGAAGGAAATAAGCTATTTTACACGCTTACCAAAGCAAAGCGAAACTCGCTGGTGGAGACAAATTTTTGACTTTCAATTTTCGACCATCGGTTTCCTCTCGAACGGTATAGAAAGCCACCTCCAAGCCTATAGCTAAGCAAAGATCGACACTCGCCTTCCGGGCTTGAATAAATCACGGGAAAGCTATTCTTCTTTGCCGAAAGCAATGTTATGAAGGATAACGGGGCCTCGAAGGGTGGAAATATCGGCACTTCAGCCTTGTACAGCGTTCTGCGATTTGCTCTGCGTTTTTTGGGCCCACTTTCCGTATGCATCGACAAAAACTGGAAATGCTGCTCCAAACAGAAAGGCGACATGCGTCTTGAAGAAAACAAAACACGATCGCGGACGTGTCTTTTGTCGGTCATATTCACAGTCGGTCAGGCGATTGAAAAGGCGGTTAAAATGGGGAAACGGCATCCAAAAATAAACAACGCATCTAATGGTCGGCCAATCGCGATGCTCACTCCTCGTTAAAACCAATGGCCATTCACTATCGCAATCCCCGAATGCTCAATGAATTATCACGCGAGCAATTTGTCAAATACGCACGAGAGGATGAACGAACTAAACGATGTTCGTACGGCTGAGAAATGACGCTGCAGTTATAATCAATAAAAATCACCACAGCAATCGGTGGAGAAAATTACGCATAGTCAACCCGAAATATTCTCTGAACATTAGCATATGGATCAGTTGAACGGATTAGTGACTGGAAGGATGTAATAAGTTTAATGCCTCCACGAACGAGCAACAAAATTGGTAGAATAAGACGAAACCGGTAAAGTATGCTCCAGAGAAGAGCACAACTTTGTAACAGCAAAAACCGCCCAAGCAGCAGCTGCGCCGAGAAGAAAAACCGGCTAAGGCGCAAAATGAGCAGAAAGCAGAGGAATACAAATGCGCCAACTGCCTTGGATAAACAAAGTGCTAACAATCGCGCCATTCTTACCATACACGTCATGTTCATGGCAACGCACAGTTGGCGCATCAGCTTTTCCGGAGATACTTTTCTAAGAATGCAACAACACAGAGAATGAACAAGCTAATGGAAGTAAACGAGTGTTATTCGACAACTTCGTAGAGCCGGCATGCGGAATTTGATTCAAAGTTGAAGAAACCATGCGGAACTACATATCAGTTACGGCGGAAATGAAGGCGCTTAAGCGTAACACGGAAACAGCTGTTCCGCGGTTCTAAACGTCTGAACAGTAGGTAACATTGTCTCCGTCGGCTAGAGCTTAAATAACATTTCGCTCAAGCACACAGGCTTTTGCGGCAGTGAGAATTTGGCTGCAAAATCAAAGGGCGTAAATTTTGATACAATTTCTATTGTAGCCACTCGAAACTATCCGTTCAGAAAAAAAGGCGCCACAAATTTCGAAACCGATTATAACAAAACATACCTGACTATAATATTATTAGCGTACTGTAAACAAGTGGCTCATCCCTGGACAGGATGATCAACTTTTAGTATTATAAAAAGGAGGTGGTGAGTTCATAACTTCGACCAGAAGTTTTCTGAATGAAATACGCAACAAAGAGGAAGTCCGGCACGGCGCCTGAACGTGAAACCTTTTCGACAGCTTCAAAGCGTCCAAATGGATCTAGCAAAAATTGATCCGCCCGGCAAGTTCGTCGCCCTCTCTAGGCGTATCCACCCAACAAAATAGAACTCACCGACAGCGCTAAGAGACGTATAAATAAAGACGTATGCATTTTGAAGTTGTTTAACTAGTAGTTCAGCGTAAAACTGGGTTGCTAACCTTGAACAATGATTCCCATGGGAACCGTGAACAAGTGGCGGGATGTGACCCACTAGAATTTTAAAAAAATTGCACATGCATAAACGTAAAATGCGGCATTTATTTTCTATGACCATCTATACATGTCGACTATAGCACCGCGAAAAGCGGGAAAAGAACAGGTTCTTGCTAAAAATTGGACATGCCTATAAAAGCGAGGACATACTCTGGAATTCGTGTGGCTGAAGTTTCCAGACTGGCGAAAGTATGACAGCCGATGGATGACCTTCCCAACGTAAAACAGTAAAAACGATTGCGCCGTATAGATAAACGCTGCTTAAGATAGTCGCTCGCAACCGGACGCAGAGGAGAGAAAGCTACCTTGAATGGGCTTTATTTAAACTAACAGCCTTCTCAGCAGATTTTGATTAAAGGAAAAGTTTTTTCCTTCTCCATTCTGTCTTCGAAGCAGAAAGCTAATGGATGCTGCACAGCGGACGCTCAATTCGTCAACTTTCCTCGCTGAGGATCGCGCGGGGAAATTCCCGAGAGCTTCGGAAATAACTTGGTTAATAAAACGGTTAAAACGTTGCGGAAGAAGAGAAAGTTCTCGTGTCAAATTGTCATATAACATGTCGCGTTCAAGGCAACTTACTATTAAATTTCCAGCGGAAATCATCTAATCGATACGGGTAAAACGAACCCGCTTCGCAAGGCATGGTATTTCAACAAACGACTGGCGCAGTTCCGTAGAAAACGTTCGCACAGATGCGCAAGTACAAGTTGCCGCAAAACTTCGATGAACTTCAACCGGTCACCTTTTGGAAAATGAGAAAACTTTACGGAAATGCATTTATGGACTAGCAGTAAAATTGCGATCGATTCCACAGCTCTGGTACTTCCCTAAGGAATTGGATAAGGCGCACAGTAGAAGTAGGATACGCGATATTTTCTGCACAGTTTGTTTTATTATCGCTGCGTTCATAGGTAATGCGCATTTTTCACTGATGTTCAAACAAATAAACTACCTTTATAAAATATATTTAAATTGCTAAGGCAAGACAGATTCCATTGATGCAATTTGTATAAAGTGTTTTTATTCCTTTCTGCTACACTGGAAATTTTTCAAAGCTCATCCCTTCCCCTTAAACTTTCTAGCCCTAATTAAGGGTAATCAATTCTTCTTACCCAAATATTACAGTACACAAGATTCTCAAGTTAAATTGAAATTTTTTTTTATCTTTTCGTTAATTAGACAAAAGTAAGAAATAACGTGTTTAGCCATTAGTTATACGCGTGCAAACTTGTTCTAGTTAGTGACCTATCTTAAGCAATTATCTTTTATCCTAGACAAATAAACTCGTTGAAAATTGTCACGTACTGACAGAAATGGTATTTCCAAAACCTCCAAATTCGTAATGAAATTCTTCTCTGACGTTTTACTAAGAACCGGGTGCTTGTTTACTGAGAAGGTGCTTATTTCGCTTAATGGGAATAACAGTCCCGCGAAACAAAATATAAAACCCAAGTAACAGTTGTTGCCGTGAAATATGGAGCACGGCTACTGAGCTTTTAACAATGTTTGCATCCAACAGCAGCGGCAGTAACTTTGAAGAAACTGAGCAGCTTAACTGCGCCTATCGTTAGCCAACTTTTACTGCATTCTGTTTCAAAAGTCGTTCGGTCATCAAGAAGCAACATCAGTTTAATCAATCGTTGCATTATTGCGCAACTTGTAACGAATGTCCAAAATTGAAGAAGAATTTCTTAAAACACAAAATTGCAACATGTGAACTAAGAACAACTGTCGTCAACAAACAGTAAGTGCATTAAACGCGTCGGTAATGATGGAAACAGTCTTGTCCACGCCATCGTCATGAATAAATGAATAATGGTCGCCGTCGACAACGTGAACGAACACGTTTCCGGAAACAACCTGAATTATTTGAACGGTTAAGAGAAGCTAAATTCGGGCAACTAACCTCTTTCAGACCGTAGTCGTTGCCCACATCTTCAGGGCGCGTACCTCCCTTGCTCGACTTGATGAGTACGGCGTCACCTTGGTACTTTCTAGTCGGTTTGTACCTGAAAATCCAAATAAAACATTAAGTTACAGAAGGCGGCAAGAATGTAGACAATTTTCTTCGTACCTGTCGGCCACAAGGAACTTTTGACGCAGAGAATTGACGCCAAAGTCGATACTTTCCGCATCCTTGAAGGATCCGGCCTGCATTAACGTCTTTTTGGTCAAATTGACGCGATCATCCCACGAAGATAGGCTGGCTAACTGGTCTCGCAAAGCTCGATAGTCGATTTCGGCGAAACGCTGAGAAAAGGCTAACAAAATTTCGCATTCGAAATTGGTGTCATGCGCGAGATTCTGGGCGGCCACCCCATAGGCGAGCCGATAGGCGTTACGGTAGAGACGCATGTACCGATGGGAACTGTCGAGCAGAATTAACGACTGCACGGATTCCTTGCCATCTCCATACTTTTGCTGCAACAGAGTGGCCATTTCGAATGCTATATTGGCGCCGTACGAATATCCAATGATTCTGTACGGAGGGGATGGCTGAATCCCTTCCATACACTAAAGCAAATAACAAATGAACAGCCTGCTTTTTCGCTTAGCTGCCAGGTTTACTTTAATGTAATACAGCGCTATCGACTCCATGGAAGTCAGTGGTACTGCCGGAGTGCACTGGAAGCAATATGCCGGAAAAGGTAGCTTCGAGCCAAGCATTTCCAGTGGACTTTTGACACCTTCAATAGGGTGGACCAGGAAAACGGGTGGTCCTTCCTCTATTGTATTTAACTTTACGACCGGCAAGTCGGGGCGCAGATCGTCCGCTTCGAAATACAATCTAGCCACGAAAATGCATGTTGACTTTTCCAAGCTGACCAACGGATACTTACTGGAACATCGCCATTATGGTCTTCAGGTCTTCTTCCATCGATTTTGCCAGTTCTGTGACGGTTCCCTTCCCTTTGGGATTGGACACTATTTCGACCAGCTTGTTCAACGTAAGCTGAAAAGTTTTTCGTTTCATATTTTTTTGAAAAACTTAAGACTTAAAACTAACTCCTCTAATTTCCTTCATGGACAAGACAACGTCGTAGTCCCTCTCCAAGGTCTGCTTGATTTCGACGCCCATCAGCGAGTCAAGACCTAGATTACCCAACTTCGAGTCCTGATCGACCTGCTTAAGATCGCTGATGCCAAGAATATGGGCGATCGTTTGCATGATGTTGGCGTTTTTGCCATCGCCACCTGGTCGGTTGGTCTCGGCTCTTATGAAGCAGCTGAAAATGCCCTGCTTCCAGGATAGGAACGAGTCCAAGCTTTGAAGACAGCTCGGTATACGCTGAGCATGCGTTCCTCCCACGATGGTTGTATTGTCGCCAAGTTTTTCCACAATAATGCCCACGTCTCCAATAGCACCCCATTGAATTACAATTCCAGGGAGGTTGTCCATTATGCGATATTCAACAATACGCTCCATATACGAATTGGCCCATCCGTAGTTCGTTTGGCCAGAGTTGCCCCGAGCGCACGACTGAGATGAGAAGGCAACGAACCTTGAAAATTACAGGTCAACTTCCCTAACGTTTCAAGTTGGCACCTACGCATACCATTTCAGTTCGGGACCGCAGTATTTCCTGGAAAACTTGTCAAGGTGCTCAGTACCAGCGCACTTCGGACTGGACGATTGGACAAAGTTCTCAACCGTCTGATTTTCGAACAGGCAGTCACGCAAAACCATGGCCAAATGGAAAATGCCACCAATTGGACCAATTTCCCTTGTTTCTTTAAACAGTCTTTCCGTTTGTTGTTCGTTACCGATGTCAAGGGTAGAAATAGAGACAGTGACGCCCATGCGGCGCCAAAAATAGAGACATCTGGCTTGGTATCCCGTACGAACGCCGCTTCGGCTGGTCAGGACGAGCCTACGACATAAAAAGTCGACAACAAGAAATTTGTGAGAAGCAGACGGCCTCCTACTTTCTAGCCCCTCTTGTGATTAGCCAGTTGGCTAACTCTAGCCCAAGTCCTCCAAGGCCGCCGGTGATCAAGTAAACGTGAGCAGGACAACAATATGACCTGGTGGCTGCCATGACCTTAAGGGGCGAGGGTGGGCACAACTTAGCCTCCTCTTCTTCCCTGATCTTCAATAGCACTTTTCCTTTGTGTTTTCCGGTAGCCATAAAGCGGAAAGCCTCTTCGACACGATCATATGGGAAAATGGTCATTGGAAGCGGCTTCACCAGACCATCTTCGATGCCTCTGTCGAGTAGATTTTTTACCATTTGCCACTCGTGGTTGTTTGGTTCAAAAAGTGAATCCAGTAGTATACCGTGGAAGGTGGCATTTTTTAGGAAAATCGACATTCCCAATTTGGAGTCTGCCGCCAGGTCGTACTTGCCAATTTCCAAGAAGCGACCGTGCTGGGCTAAGCATCTGACGCTGGCATGCAACTTTTCTTCGGACAGCGAATTGAGCACTAAGTCAACACCTCGGCCCCCAGTCCGGTGCATAATGTGAAATTCAAATTCGCTCGTTCTGCTGTTGCTGAAGTGGTGGTCCTTCAGTTCCGGGAACACTGACTTCAGGAACTCCTTTTTTTCATCGCTTCCCACCGTTGTGAATACTTCGCAGCCGTATGAAAGCGCTATTGATATGGCAGCCATACCGACCCCACCGGAGCCACTATGAATGAGCACCTTTTCGCCCTTTCTAATGCGACCACGTACGACTAGAGCGTAAAACGCTGTTGTAAATACAACTGGAACCGTCGCGGCTTCGTGCATCTTCCAGTGGTCAGGCACCTTCCACATGAAATTCGTGTCAGCTACGACCGTGGTCGCCATGGCTTGACATGGAAGTAGACCCATTACACGCT
The DNA here is from genome assembly GCA_037903355.1 of Trichuris trichiura. Classification (NCBI taxonomy): domain Eukaryota; kingdom Metazoa; phylum Nematoda; class Enoplea; order Trichinellida; family Trichuridae; genus Trichuris; species Trichuris trichiura. The sequence continues at coordinate 1,261,524 of JBAJFE010000062.1, forward strand.
CTCCGGTTGGCAGTCTGCCAGCGTATTCCATACCTAGAAGAAAACTGTCCATGATTAACTATCCCAAGCATACACAGTATTCCATAACATGTACACGTATATGTTAGTATTTATGAATGTGTATACACATATGAATGATTTTGCCTTTTGCTCTCTTAACAGTTTTAATTTTGCCGCTGATGATGGGACCATAGGAGTCCCCAAAGCTACAGAACTTATTTTTTAACTTTTCCCAGTGCTTCTTAACTTAACGGGGTGCAACCGTGGCATAGTCGCGAAGGTTCGAGCTAAGACAGTCGTAAAATATATTACCGAGTAAGCAGTCCTTGTCAATGAACATTCCCGGTATAGAGTCAATGGAAAGACGCCCAGTGGCTAACATTATGTCGCGGAAATTGATGGATGCGTAATACACTGAGCAGAGCTCCCTTGTTGGGCTATCCTTAGTCCAATATTTGTTAGGGCTGCCAATCCAAGTCAGGGAGTTGAGGTCTCCTCGGGTCAGCGTATTGATAAATGCATGTTCAGTTTCCTCACAGCAAAATGTTTGGTCTATAAAAGGAAGACAGAATGGAACGTTCCAAGGGAAAGAGAGCTCCGTTTATGCTTTACCGCTCTTTAGACGGAGATGTCTGTAGCATCCCCATTTGCCGTTTCGGTACAAGTTGGAATGCAAATCCAATTCCATAACTTGGCGTACCTCGTCGCTGTCTAGATCAAGAGCGTTGCTTGCCTCCGACCTCTTAAAACTGGTGTCCATTATGCTCCTGAAAAGTGCTTCCCAAAAATAAGGAACAAAGTGACCGGCACAGCTGGGCAATCGCCAACCTTATTTTATTTATCGAGTGCTCCTCTCGTAAGCATAAGGCAAGACCGGGAATTCCATTTCTCACTCTGTTGCTCACGACCCAGACTGTGTCTTCGCTTGCTTTGAAGGCGTAATTTTCCAAGGTGCTCTGCAGTGGCTGCAACCAATCGAAGCTGGTGACGTCATTGGCCACGACTACGTGCGGTATATTTTCCATTTCCGGTCTCTTCCTAATAAGATAAACCGTTTGCATCATGTCATCCTTTTGATAGCTTATTAGGTTGAAGCCGGCCTGATCGAAAAGCTTCAGCCAATTGTCATGTTCTAAGAACATGCCTTCGTAGCGCGACTGATCCTGCGGGTCACCGGCACCTGGACTTCCAATGGCCATTAACACCGAGGCGAGGGCGAAATTTGAGGTAAATTCATTGACAAAAAGAAAGCCATCCGGTCTGAGGAACTTTTTCGTTTCATGCAAGTAGGCAGTAATGTTCTTTTTTTTGCAGAGTACCCGATCCAGAATTGCAAGGTCATGGTTAAGTTGGTCGCCCGATGGGTTTACCTCCTCTTCATCCATATTCGTCGTGTACAGATTAAACTGCTGATCTGCCTCCTTCAGCTGAGTTACATTGGGCCCAACTAAAGTCCAGGCGACTTTGACAAGCGGGTGAGACACTTGCAAGTTGGAGCACAGTTCCGCAAAGGCCGTTGTTCGTGGCTCAAACATTACAATGTGGTCCGAGTGCCCAGAGTTGTTTTCCAAGACGATATCCAAAATTGGTTTCACAATATCTTCCATCGTGCTGCAATTCCATAAAATATCCGAGTCCGCATGTTCGATAAACCACTTGCTGAGTTCGCTCAGTGCTTGTTCACTGGCCAAGTGTTCAGGTTCCTCAATTAACTTGTTCAGCAGATGGACAATTGCGCACTTCTTGTCAGCAAGACATTGCTGCAAGTATTCGCCGTCCAACAACACACTTTTTTTTGAAGCTCTTATTTTGGATAAGCTCAACCGACTCGTGAGCAGGGCGCCTCTTACGTCGATGCACCGATTTAATAGGTCCTCGCAAAAAGTGGTGTACTTGTCAAGCTGAGCTTTACGTGACGGCGTATCCTGCATGCAGTGGTCATTCTTGTAGTAGAAAAATTTCACTTGCTCCAGTGTTGGTTTCACTCCGTGGTGCAAACGTCTGGGCACCGTTTGGGCAACCAGCTCGCGCACTTCCACTCCTCCCGCGGCAAAGCCGTTGGTGGTCGCGTCGCAACGAGCTTCTACAATCTCCTTATCATCTAAGATAAATTTTTTATGCAGACAGTGCATGAAAAAGTGCAGACAGCCTACCTAACCGTATTACTGATTTCAGGTGTTTTTCAGGATCAATTCGCAAATAACGCATGCGGGTAGGCAATTTTAGGGTATCCATCTTTTCCATAAGAAGTGCGGTCTGCAATAAGGCGTCCAAAAAGGTGACCCAGTTGCCATTCCAAAGAATGGATGTCCGATCGCCGGCATTACAAGCTTGGTAAATACACCTGAAGCTCTTTCCGTACTCATATCCTCTTAGCAGGAGTTCCTTATAGACGTCCACTGTAGTGAGTTCAATTCGTTCGCATTCTTCCCTCAATGGGACGTGTGCAAAGTTCTCGTAAAGCGAGGATCTTTCCTCGTCCTGAATAATAGTAATCCGGCCACTGGCCGCCAACGAATCGCCTTCGAGAATTTCGAAATTGCCTGTCGTCCACCCAACCAATATATTGAATTTAACTAAAATATGATGCTGTAAACAAGGTTGATCGCCCAAAGCAAAGCGGTATTGCTGTGCTTGCTCACTCGGATGACTGAGGATGGTCGCTCTGTAGACGTGCACATCTTCAATAAGCACCGGCGTCTTTTCCATTTCCAAACCGCGAATTTTGCATACAGCCCTCCAGGCGTTAATCAAGTGGCCCGTGAAGGGAAACAATACGCGTCCATCAATGACGTGCTCCAGGTAGAACTGGTCCTGCAAAGTAATTTTCAATGAAATAGAAAAAAATAAACCGTCTGATCGTTCACCTTCATTTCCGGATTGAAGGGGTCAATGTTAATGGAACAGCTGGCGGCAAGTCCGCCTGTACCACCTGCTAACATGTCTTTCATTGATACAACTGGCCAGTCAGCGCCATGGTCCCATTCAATAAGCGGGCTTATCATTGGTGTTTCCAAAGGAACCGGTAGAGGAACCGTCCCGTAGATGTTGTGAACGTCCAAAGAGAGTCCGGCCTGGTGCAGCCGTCCCAACGATTGTAGGAAGAAATCCACGTTGCTTTCTTCACGAGAGTTCATGAGACCCTGATAGGTGCATGAGCTGGGCACAACACGTCTTATGATTGATTGTAGCAAGCAGTGCGGGGCCACCTGGAACAAGTTTTCAGATGAGCAAAAAAGACAAGAAACGTCGCACTTCGTGAACCTACTTCAATGATAATTGCGTTTTCCGGTACATGCAAAAGAGCTTCGTAGAATAGTACAGGCGAAAGCGTGTTGTTCACGTGATATTCAGCCGAGCAGTACTTGCCGAGGTCGCTATCCCATTCAGACTCTGGAACGCTGCTGGATATCCAGCGAGATGAGCGTAGTTTAGGCTGGGGAATAACCTGTGTACGAGATATTGGTTTATTATGCAATCGACTAGCTGTGAGTAAGGACCTACTTGGTTTAATGTTTTACGTAAGGAATTGCCAATCGACTGAATAAGAGGGCTATGGAAGGCCATGCCAGAAGAGTCGATCATCTTGGCGAATATCCCTTCCTTCTGAAGCTTGCTAACCGTTCTCTCCACTTCTTCATACAAGCCAGAAATAGAGGTCGAATCTTCAGCGTTGTGACACGCAACGTAGACTCCTTTTCCGCATCGAGAGGCTACTTCGTCCGCGGTAAGGCCAACGGCTGCCATGCCACCTTAATTGAAGCTTCGCTTAGGGTTGAAAGTTGGAAAAAATTTTCAAACGTACCAAGTGGAAATTTGGCATCTACCATAGCCTTGCCCCGAAAATAGGCCGTCAATATGGTCTCCTCGAGGCTAAAGCAGTTATCGCAAAAGCCGGCTACCATTTCGCCGGTCGAATGGCCCACTATACCATCCGGTTCCACACCCATCATTTTTAGCATGCTAGTTAGAGCAATCTGAAACAAGTACACTTTTTAAATGCACTGTTCCATTTGACCAATTCACTACCTGTATGGCACTGATGCAAACGAAGCAGTTAAGAGGATTGTTGACAAAAACTTTTTTATCTTCCGTCATTATCATTCCCATTGGACTCAGGCCAAATGGTTTCAGCACTTCGCTGCATCGAACAATCGTCCTGGCGAAAACGGGAAACATTTCAATCAGGTCCCTGCCCATACCAATCCACTGGGAACCCATGCCGGAGTAAATGAACCAGACGGGTCGATCAGCGACCGACGAATACTTCTGAAACACCATATATGCATATTGTTTAGCAAAACGTCCATATAGACATGCCTGAATATTGCGCAAAGGCGGCTGATCGCCCCTGTTAAGGATAGCGTATGCTCGGAACGGGTACATCGAAGCTGGCACGTTAGCCACTCCAGAGAGCATAGATAAGAAAGCTTCGTCATTCGACCGCTTCTCAGCTTCGTCCAAAATTCGTTTTACCGAAAGTTCAGTTCGACCTGAGGTTAAGAATAGCCGTTGATTCCGTCCGTAAGGTTGCTCCATTGGTTGCTCAGAGCGGTGGAATGATCTACGAACGTAAAACTTTTCACTAGACTTCAAATAGGACAGCTGTGTGCCCTCTCCATAAAATAGAGTTTTTATTCAAGTAATGTTCGTCTCATCTGCTTGAGATGCAATTGAAAAACTACCTCAGAACAACGTGTGTGTTGGAGCCGCCAAAGCCGAACGAATTGACCCCAACAATTCCCCCATTCCATGGAGTCTTTTCAGTGACCACTTTTAGCCGACCATCAGCCAGTCCTGGTATGTATGGATTTGGTTCTTCAAAGTGAAGATTTGGAGGCAAATACCCGGTCTGCATCGCGATCAGCATCTGAAGAGCCAGCAAAGAGTTCCCAGTGGTAGTTTTTTCACTCAAAAAAGTTTCAACTTTAAAAAATATGACAGCTCACTTTGGCTATAGCAGCCAGACCGCTTGCAGGCTCAGCGTGACCCATGTTCGATTTCACGGAGCCAACCAGCAATGGACCGATCCGATTGGTGCAGTAGACTTCGCACAGTGCGTTTGCTTCTTCGGGATCTCCCACCTTGGTGCCAGTACCGTGCGTTTCGACGTACACAACAGTGTTTGGATCAACGCCGGCCTCTTTGTACACACTTTTAAGGAGCTGAGCCTGCTGTTGACCTGATGGGAAGGTGACGCCTAAAAAAACTCTCTTTTCACTGGTAAAAATTCCGAATAAATGTAATTTATGTACATCGTACTTATTTTGGCCTATGTCATTTGTTTAGTTTTTACCTTGTTCCTTGTAACCGTCGGTGTTGCTCATCGCATGTACGACAGTGGCATAGGAGCGCCTCGCAATGCTAACTTTCTGCAGAAATATAGCAACGATGCCTTCGCTTCTGACGTAGCCTTCCCCTTGAAGAAGACAATGACAAAGTAGAAAAAATCAAATCTTCACACAGTCGGACCTACCATTGGCATCGAATGTTTGGCACATGCCCTTTTGTGAGAGAAGTCCGAGGCGCATGAATTGAAGTGCCGTCGTTGGGGTTAATGTCAAGTGGGAACCGGCAACCAAAGCTGCTTCGCACTCATCTTTTCGGATGGCGTCGACAGCTAGTTGCAAGGCAAGTAAGCTGCTTGAGCAGGCTGTGTCCACGGCAAAACTGGGCCCTAAAAAAGTGCCGTTATTCAGAAAAGTTTGCCATACGCCTTTCTCACCCCTGAAGTCCAAGAAATAGGAGAGCCTGTTGGCAAACATAGAACGGACGCAGCCTGTCAGGCTGTATCCTGTTACTAGCTCTGGGTCTCTGGTAAGCCAAGCGGCCGTTTCGGAACCTGAACACCCAACAAATACGCCCGTTCGACTACCGCGCACCTTGACTGGATTAACACCTAAAGTTGATTATCATTGACAAAGGAATCAGCTGCTTTCAGATTTTGAAACAATTTACCGGCGTCCAGGAGTGCCTCGAAAGCGACCTCAAGCAGTATGCGCAGCTGCGGATCCATATTCTTTGCTTGTTTCGGATGGACACCAAAGAAAGCAGCATCAAATTTAGCCAACTGCTTTACTTTGCCATGTCGCCTTGGAAGACCAAATAAGCCTTCAAAGAGCCAAGTTAAACATCAGATGCGTCGCCTTGATTAAGCGATGTGTTAAGATGAGCTTTTACCAGGTTCCCAACGTCTGTTGTCTTCGGTGATCAAATCGTCGCCGTTCAACAAATGTTCCGCGAATTCCTGCATGTTGTCCGACTCCGGCAAGCGAGCCGAAATTCCTGATATGACAATGTCCTCTTGGCCTTTCCACCATGGCATTGTTTCTTCAGATTCGAAGGAGACCTAAACAAAGAAATTCTAATGTTGGTCGTCTGTGCTCATTTATGCTCTGGTAGGATATTAGTTTGCTTGTTCAGCCATGCCATTAGAGACGTATTAATAATAACAAATGAACAAGAAAACAGCTTAAGCAGTTATTGTCTCCGTGGGACGCTGCTAAGCTGTACGCACGGCTTTTTGCCCATAGAAATTTGGCATAACAAATGGGCGAATAGTAAAATTTAAATAAAAAAGCAACAACTTACCTGAGATTCAGTAACGTCATTAACAGAACTTTGAATCCACTGTCCATCGCTGACGTCGTTCATATTAACTGAGTTCGTTGACGTATTGGAATAATCTGTACTTTCCCCTGAGCTGGTCAGTCGTTCCCATGGCTCAGGCGGACAGGTGCCGTTGGCCAATCTTCCTTCCTTTTCTGTCTTTATCGGCATTCGGTCGTTCTAAAAGAAGATTATTCGCTTGAAAAGAAAATGTGGGCAAATGCGCGCGGCCAATGCGGGCGAAAAAGTGGCCCACTACGTCGAAAACTTGATTCCTTCTCGACGACCCGAGCGCGCTGAGAGAGACGACTGCATGCCGTATGCATGAAAGTTGAACGGCCGAGTGGCAGCTTGAACGCTCATTGCGGCCTGACCTACTATTCATTTGCATATAGGTGCCTCCAATGACATAAGTTTCGGCCCTTTTACGGTCCAAAAATAAGCAGCAGTACGGCAGCCAAGTGAACAAACGGCGTTGGTAGATTTAGTTCAACATATACTGAGAACACATAAACGAAGCATTTCTGGAAGGCGTCTACTAGTACATCAGCAACGGCATAGGCTGGTTTCACAGCCGGCAGGCACGAACCAATAAGGCTATTTGTATTAGGGAACTTTTTCCTTATCGCAGCATTGTTCTGTGGAAGGTAAAGAGTTTCTCCTTGGAACGCGTTTAAAACTAGCGGTAAAGTCAAGAGAAGCACGTTTCTTTTTCGAAAAAGTTACAAAAACATCTGCCCGCACGCGAATCCTAAATGGGGCTAATGAATGTAGCATTAAAACAGACTGAGAAGAACTGAAAAAATGTTTATCCGCACGCCGGTCAGTCACAGTCGGCACCATTGAAAGAAAGGTTACAAAATGATAGAAACATTTGGGAACTTACCAGTCCGTGTGAATGTAAATATGCGCACGGCTTGCCGTATTTCGAAGATGACATGCTGTGTGCGTAGGGTAAGTCAAAGCAAGACGAACTGACTATTTTCTTTCCGTCGCCTAGTGACAGTATCGTTGACGCTCTTGCGATCGAGTGCGACAGTTCTTTGGGTGACAAAACTTGAATTCCTGACGGTTGCAACTCGTTGCTGCTCTCGTTCATAATTAATGATCACGTTGGCTACGCTTGCATCCCGACAGCCGCTGCCTGCGACAATGACCTGTCTAACCCACTTTTCAAGGTTGCTTGTTATTCCCTTGGTGCAGTTTGGTATCCATCAGACCCCTTTTTGACGGCGAAGCATGCGCCGCCCCTTTCTCCGCGCGTTTCTAATACTCCTACACCTTTTCCTTTGAAAAGTCGAATTTCGGTATTGTTCACAAGCCAGCCGGTGCGTTCACATCAGCCGAGCTGCCTTAGGCCCCTAAATTTGAGTTTGCATCCCGCTTGATGCAGCTTCAATGTGGAGGTAAGCCACGTTACGCAGCGTTACATTTACGTAGCTTTTCGCTCATCCATTGCTTTCTTCCTCTCAACTTCTCCTACGCTCTCTTATTTCTCAGTTCTGCATCATAAACGCAAAGGGCATCGAACTTCTGCCATTTCGCGACGTTCCGCAGCGTCGCCGCGGAATGGTCATAGTTTTCGCCTGAACTTTTAGGCAACAATAACATCCCGAATGTTGCGGTTAAACGAAGATTGCTGCATGGGATTTTGCCCCACTTGTCAGCGCCCACAGTTGCACCCATCTGTAAACAACGCATGAATTACACTGTTCTTCCGTTCTGATTTTCCGCGAGTCACCCTGATGTTTTGCACGTGGCTCAGCTCAGACGCGTTTCAAGTCTTGTTTGCGGCTATCGTTAGCTGCAAAAAGTTCGCCCGTTGAAAATTTGCATAATCTTAGTATTAAGCGTCGCTTCAAAGTCAACATAAGGTTCTGGTAATAAGAAGCGAACAGAAGGGAGATTCGTTTACGCTGAGCTGATGACGCTTTTCTAGTCATCATTTCAACGTGGCCAGTGGCTAAGCCTGTCTCTTGAATGGGCTGGCTTTAATATTAACAAAACAGACTGGCTAATGCTTCGTAAACAACGAAGACAGGCCAATTCACGAAAGTTATCAGCCCTAGTCGAACATTAGTGAGACGTATAGAGCAAGAAGCTCGAAATCAAAAGCCCTGTAGTCAATTTGGGATGAAAGATGGAAAAATGAGCGTGAACTAGGCCTCATGGTCCATACTTTGATGCTAGCTTTAAGATCAGCTCAGGTCGAACTCAGACATTTGCATAATATTGTGGTCAACTATTGCAACCGAGTTAAGCAGCCAACATTGATATGAAGATATGCAGCGTTTCAGGCCGGAAACCCAAGGAAAGTTTCTATGATTTATTACAAGGAGCATCATTTTCAAAACAAGCCATTATCTCAACCTACAAATCATCAAGGATTGTCTTTGGAGAGGCAAAGTCGATCCTGGAAGCTGCTATAATCAAGATAAAACCATGCATCACAAGCGCTATTTTCTATAATAAATCATGTGGGGATGTACGCGATCAACACGAAATGTCATATTTTCAAAAGCAGTTAATACGAAATTTCTTTCGCAGAGTTTCTTATGCGCTCACGAAGTGCACGTTAGTTGAGCGTAACACTTTAGGTAGCCGTCACTTTGTGGTCTCAACTTGTCGTATCGCTTAAGGGTGCACCCTGAATTGCAGGTGATAATTTGGGCCGACGTTAGGTTCCGTTCGGTGTTAGAAGACACATTCAGGTGCAACACTCTGTTCCAAAATGCACGCACTAATTATCGTGAAGCAGGAGCTGACGACCGTTGCGCAATAGATTGCAGCTTTGCGACTTTCTTCTTGGACAGTGGAACTACGATGCCCCTGTAGGTTTTGCTAAAACAAAGCGTACTTTAAAACCGCGGGGAAATTGTGCATTTTTTCTTCCAGCCTAAGCTGGCAAACAAACATTTAGCACTGCACAAGTGGTCAAAGTTCCGTTGAGAATATTTCCAGAGCGTTAGTTAAGTCTCCGGTCATGACAACGTGTTGTTCCGTTGATGCATCAATAATGGCCTTTAAGGCAGGCACTTGAGTGGGCCCACTGCAAGTTTTTTAGGAAATTAAGGACCCAAATGTCATCTCCAATGTATCATCCTGATCATTTTAAAAGCGACTGTAAACGTTCACTAATTAGCGCGTAAAAAAATGGGCAAAAATTAATGTGAAATAAATTTGCATCTCTTGTCTATTTCTCATTGTCATCCGGAGTTGCGTGGAGCTTAATCAGTTTTTCAAGAGCGCAATAAGTACCTCCATTTTACGCACTACTGTAATTGCTTGACTGAATGAGACAAATTTAGCTCATGGCAACTGTGCGACATTGCCCACGCTCATGCGAACTGAGAAGTTCATATTTCATTGCTACTCGTTTGTAAGAATGGTTGTGTAACCTAAAATAGCTTTCTAATGATGATCAATGCAACACTGAACTAAGAATGGTTGTTTATCTAACTAAATTCCATCAGTTTACTTTATATTCGCCAAATCATTAATTTTATCGATAAGAATATAGTCTTTTATGAACTTCCTGAATAGTGCCAAATGTTAGGTGGCATAACATTTGTATGCATGTTTTTAAGCTTTTCTTAGAAGGCTAACAATGGCTCAGCAAACACTACTAAAATATCTTCGCAGCGACTAGAAAAATAGTATTACAAAACAATCTGGTAAGTTGTCTGTTTTTCAAAAGCCACCTACTCCACATCAGCTCTGACAATCCGCATCTGAACGCCTTTTAAATTTCAGTTCACTGCGCAGACTTTGACAAAATCACGTGATAAAATGGCAAATTATTATTGCGCTTTGTAACGCTGGGAGTAGCATGCAACTCTCCGGTGTAAGTTTTCTTCAGTACTTCATTTTCTTGGAAAACAGCCTGCCATAATTCACAATGCTCACATGGAGGGTGTTCACAAAAGCGCTTTTACCTACTACTCATAACGAGCTGTGTCTAATTTTTGGTCTCGTCGTTCTTTCGAGTTAAGTAAACACTTACGGTAACAGAAGACTGGACAACCTATCACTGCACTTTTCACAGTTTAATCACTGTTACGCAGACAAGAGAAATTGTTGCAAGCGAATTGCCTTCAGGAGCATTGAAAAGTGTATCGTAGACAATTGTCTGCTATGTTTTTTAGTTAATGGTGTTTAGTCTAATTCTGGAATGTTTCAAGTGCTGTTTCGTTGTTCTACATTGCGCGCAACGTTTACATCCTGCGTTTTGCTAGAGCGTTGAAGTTCTTGAACACTTACACGGTGACGTCTTGATATGCTGATGTGACAGCTTAGTGAACCAACCAAGTTGAAGTCTTCTTTCCTGGCTTGTCGCCAGAATTACTACCGCGCAAACTTGAAAACATTCCTTTACGGTCGATGCAAACTTACTGTCCAAATGCCTATGCTATTAATGTTTTTCTATAGGACGTGCTGTTTAATAAAACGTATCGACTTTTGCTGAACCTTTCCTTTGAAGAAATAGTGACCCTTCTGAAAAGCGTTTCGATTAGACACCACCGTCTTGTTAACTCAAATTCTCAGTTATGATAGGCTAAATTTCTCCTCTGTTGATTGGCGTGATTATTTTTTAACCAGTTACGTAGCATACATTGGGCAAGAAAATATCATCAACTAACCGATGCCACAAAATTACTCCACGAAGCAACGTTTGCAAATTACTTGCGCTTTCTTACTTTAAACTAAATTTATAATTAATCGAATGAATGAATGAACCAAAAACTGAAACGATCAAATTTGCAGCTTTCAGGAATGTTCTTATGCCATCTTCAGCTGAAGAGGAGAAAAGAAAAGGCATGAAAGTCGCTTTTTTGTTTTTAGGTTTTGCGTCAGTATTTCTGACCGCGAAAGACGGCATTGCACAGTAACTATAATGAGAATTGCGCCTGCTCTAAAAGCTGTGTAATATTCGACAAGAACTGAATGAGAACATAGATCAGCAGCAGTAGGGCACAGTTGGAAATGCTTAGTTATATTAGCTGTGGGAAAGATGCAAGCAGTATTAGCATTCAGTTGTTTAATAAACTTGAACATTTTTTACACCCATCAGAAGGCTTTTTAAAACTAAAGCAAAGGTAGTTGAGAAGTTCGAAAGTTTAGAAAGGCTAATTCATGTAGAAACATAGCGACTAGAAAGTACTTTCTGCTCGCCCTGATCCACGGTTCTGCTTTTGTGGCTTCCTCCGATTGCTGTTCATTTTATTCAGGGTAACGTTGGCCGTAATGCATAGGTGAGTAGCTTTACAATAAGGGGCAATTTACATGAAAATGCTGCTCTGAATCTCTTACTTTCAGAACATTTATAATGCAGAACATTTTGTAAACAGTATTAGCAGATTTTCTCCGTAAAGCATTAAAGTAAAAAGAACTGATTACTACAGCGTATACTCCTTGCTTGACAAATTTTTTTTCCAGCGTCTTATTAATGGTAAGAATATACCGCTTTCTTATCTTAATCTATGAAAGATAATTTATAGCGGACAAGAGCGGTTCCGAAGAGGTACAGCAAAAATCTCCTGCTCATTGTTCTTGTCACATGTTCCTGCAGTTGCATTATTTTTTAAATCACTCTTTGCAGCCTGATTAAAATCATCTATCTTGTATTCTGCGTACAAAGTTTCGTGATTCTATTAAAAACTAAATTTCATTAGCAACAAAAGGGCTTGTGCTTTACGGCCTGAATTTAGAAAGGATTATCCTCTTTTGAGATTATCTGTCAAGACTTGAAGAACTTCTGAACCATTCAGCGCTATCGGAACAGCTTTTACTTTAAAAGGGCATTTGTCTTCTGCACGTGAGGAAAGAATCTTTTCATCTGCTACGTGGCCACATAAGCATCGAAGAATAATGTTCATCATTTCCAGATTCTCTTCAACGAATAGCTGTTGAAGTTATGCGTTGTGGCACTGAACTTGCTTCGAGCGACTTTACCCCAATGCGGACTGACCTTAGTAGTACTATTTCTTCGTTCCATTACATAAATATTAAACCCGACTGGTTACACATTAAGCAACCTGCAAGAGCGTATTCAGGTTCTATCTTTTACGATGTCAAAATTTGTTAAAGTCGTAAATGGTCGTTTTGAATAAATCAAACTTGACTTCGTTACTTTGTTCTTCAAATTCAAAATTGAATGACCTATTTTTGGTGACGAGAACTAACGAAGCATTTCACCTGTCTTGTAAAATATTCCGCCGTCGCCAAACAGGCTGCATGCCCTACTCTTTGACATACATTGAGCTCTCAACAGCACATTTTGTTACCTTCGAGTACAACCACATCCATTACCAAAGAATGGTGGAAAGATTGCATTTAAGCTATAATGTTCCAAACGTTAGATGGTCATTTACGTTGTATACGAAGTTTAGCTTCCTATCTAAGTCTTACAACACGCTGAAGGAACACTAGTTGGTACTGAGGACAGCTGCTCAATATTTTCGTAGCAAAACAAATATCTTCCGATGTGCGACTGCGACCGATGTTGAGCAACGTATTTTTTTGATGAGCGATGGCGAGATTTTATCCCGAGGTTGAGAAATTACGTTCATAATCGTGCAAAAAGATTCAGTCTTGTTTCATTTGTTTTCCGAGCAGATAGTCGCATTTTAATTAAATGTTATCAGAAACGCTTAAACATTTCGTTGGTCCCGATAAGTTTCGCTATGATAACATTCCATGGAACAGATTCACTGACCCGCTTCGTTTCGATAAAACATGAATCAAGGTGATATGACAATTCAATGAAACTCTGCTGTTAATGGCTTAAAGACCAGTTTTTAATGGTCGCTTCATCGTGCGATAAATTTCAAATTTAAACCTTACTCATCTTCAACTTTGTAAATGAACTTACTAAGTGCACTGCTATTACAAAAACGAAGGCATCTTGCGGCCCAAGAACGTTTTAAACCGTTACCTTTTAAGGTCATTTTAGATTTATACTGCTTGCAACCTAGTTGTGACTGATGCGAATGATACATTAGAATGCGGTGCACATTTGAATGGCATGCTATGAGCAGGGAAAGCAAAATTTCATCTAACAATTATATAAATTAAGAAAATCATAGTGAAAAGAACAGTTGCATTAGGTTCTATCTTTCATGCGAAAATGTTTACTTTTGTATGTATAAATTAAACAATGGAACCAATAGTTTTTTAATGTGCATTTCCCGCAGTCCTAAATCGTATTAACAACGATGTTTGCTGTAGAAGTTTTCTTTTATTACATAAACTTCGTGGTGAAACCAAGTTTAACCCGTTTTTGGTATTAAAGCGGCAATAACGCTGAAAGTTTCAGAATTCATCAAATGTCGTCATCAGCGTTCACGCCTCTTACGTGGACGTAACGTTTGCCAGCGAATGTATTACTTTCGCCGCATTTAGCTGCCCGTGCTATTTTGCAAAAAGATCATCACATGAAGCCATACCGACCTTGCAAACGTTTCAGATTTTTAAGCATTCTTAGAAAAGAATTTCGTACTCCAGTTTAGATCGTCTAAACTAGCCATCCAAGCAAATACTGTCTAACTGGCTGCTTTTTCCCCATATTCTATTTTTGCTGTACACTGAAACCGCTGCATAAGCGTGAAGATTTGTCCTCTCGCCAAAGCCAAACTAGAAAAGGATGAATTCTAGTAACGCCTAGGAAACGCAAGGTAAGTAGTCATCCAATGCTACGAATTCACAAAATTGTTGATGTAATGAGTACATATCCAATTTGATCAAGGCTTGCGTATCAGTTTTCAGATCTTATCCCTTAAACTTCCGCGGTCATACTGTCTTGCTGACCATCCTGTTCTGCCCTAAAGCCTAAAGTAAAATGTAAACTTAATATTTTGGGTTAGGTTTAAGTAAGGGCATTACAGGATGGTCAGCATGTTCGCCACTAAAGGCAAAATAGGTAGGCAGGCATGCTTTTTAAAAAAGAAACCTGCATTTTTCCGATGGTAGGGGGAGTGGATCCTAGTCTTTCACTGCTTCAGTGAACTGTTAATACTAACATCATTTTGCTGATCTTCTTCGGTAGAAACAGCTTATCAGGAATTACATAATGTTCATTGGAAGTCTGGAGGGCGCTTTGTCATAAGAGGCAAAGACAACGCAAATAGACGTACCGTTCTTTCAGGCAGTGCTCAGACGAACGCCCATTAGAGATGATCAGTAAGTTCGCTTCATGAGTTAGGCGTTAGGTCTTAATTCACCATAAAAGTGCTTGCTGATTTTCAAGTAACAAGCAAACTGTTCTTTGGATCAACTTTCTAAGATTTCTTCTTGGGAAAATAAAATCAAGTTCTTTGCTTCTTAACTGACAAATGTGGGAAAAATGTCAGCAAAAAATTATTTTTTTGAGGGACTCGTACGTTTACTGTCTTATCTTTTACGATGGTCGTAGAAAGTTTACCAGCTTTTGCGCACAGTCTAAACTGCATGATTGTTTTCCTCATTGCCTGAGCTCATTGCCACTCCGCAAAGCTAGCTAGCTCGATCTATTATTAAATGACAATCTGGACTGCACACTTAACTCGAATACTCGCGAATAATCATCGGAAAGCACATAAGAGTTAAGTGACTGCTTCAAACAATTATGCAAAGCTATAGATGCTAGAACTTGGAACAGTGTTTGGTTCCAGTAGTACCGCTAACAGCGTTGTCCGTTCCGATGAGTTAGCTGAGCACACTTACGCAATTCTATTTGAAGAGGAGTAAATTAAAATCGAAATGTAAATATTTATGTTCATAGCTGATGTTATTTACTTGTTTGATTTCGAATATGTCATAGTTATTTAATGTTAGTATTGATTGGGAACATTTGTAGCGAAATGTATTTTTTAAACATGCTTTATCTTTAACATGACTTTAAAGGTTTCTTTGGCAAAATGATTCCAACTTTCCTTGTTCTGTCTTAGTCCATATTCTGAAAGCCACGTAAGATGTGGTCATGCAAAGCGCCTATTTTACATACTTTACAACACCATGTTTTGGCTCTAATTTGTCCCTAATTCCGTTCATTCTATCTGCGCCAAACACCAGCATCAAAAGAACATCGCTTTGATTAAAATGTTGCAGCGACAACTCACTTTTCTTGTTTCCGTTAAATGATCTTTATTCTTTCATCTGTTTGCTCAAGAAAAAATTCCTGACTTGTGTGGGAAGCTCTGAGTAAAATACTCGAATGAATAATAAGAATTCCACGTGAAGTTACGAAATTTTTTAAAACATCAATCTAACAAAATTAATGCTTTTACTAGTCGCTGCTTACTCACACATCTCATTTTGTGCATACTTTGGCTCACATGATCAACGATTAAGTGTTAGCCTGTAGCAGAAGGTAAAGCACTATAATAAAAAATTGTTTCAATTTAAATTTTCATGTACCGCTCAGAATGGAATCTTTAGAAATTTCGCCTGCTGAAAAAACAAAAACGGTTAATTTATGAAACCCATTATACTGCAAGTATTAATCTAGCATGCTTGAGCTGCAACCACTGCTTTTGTGTGATGCTTTTTTCTAGGAAATAGTCGTAAGTCAAAACGGCATTTAATTTGTTATGGCCATTTTGATATTGTTCTTTTAAGAAAAGCGAGAAATGGGCTTCTTAGTAAATATGTTCAATCCTTAGGAGATACAGCCGTAAAGCTAAAGTGCAAAAGAATGTAAGCGATTTAAAAATGAAACATACCGTAACAAATTTGTGCAATTTCAAAATTTATCACGTTTAAACGACCTACATTCAGTTTAACATTTTTATTGAGAACTACTGAGCATTCAGGACCCCTCTTCATTTCATTATTACAAGGCGGGACTGGATGAGACCAAAAGCTCCGTTGCCCTCCATTAAACTTTCAGTCCGGAAATTTATTGTCTTCCGTAAAGCATTACGAAGAGAAACTTAAGTAAACACGTTCTTTGCTCTTGATTTAATTAAAGTCATTCTATTTCACACACTGACCGCTTTTGTGTTCAATTCAAGCACAAGAAGCAAATGTAATAATTATCTGCAGAACTGACCGCAAACTTTGAAAATCATGTCTTGACCATTGACGAAAGAAGTTGACACTTAGACAGCCTCCTTATGCATTTAATGGGAGTATTCTCAGCCTTCCATCAATGGCTGATAACTGACTTGCCGGACAGGGTTCACAGTGAACTTGAAAAGAACTCCAGTAGTGCACAAGTGCATACTTAAAACATGTTCATGCTGCTGTGTATTTACCCAAGAAACTGGCATGCATTATACGTGGGCAAAACTGGTAAGGTTGCAATTAGGCAGCTGAACTGAGGCTTAGGCTCATTGCACGTGAGGAAGCACTCTACGCAGCCGCCTATGATGAAGATCCTCTTATGCACTTTCTTTGTTGCATTGATCCTGTTCGGTTTCTCAGAGGCTCAATGTGAGTAAACGTGCTGTTTATTCCATTTTTTGTTCTCCTCTCTTACAGTTGCTTTACACCCATTTGCGAACAAGTATAACCAAGCATTCAGTGCTTTGAACATTTCAGATTTTAAGCTTAATAATTCACTGATTAATGATTAACTGAAAATTATTTGTGCGAACATTGGTGCACTAGCGCAAACCTGGCTATGGAACTTAAGACGACATGAGCTTTCCATAGTGGCATAACCTCTTGCAAAACCATCTGATCAAAGAGGATGAGGGAAACAACTTTCTCATTAATTGTGATAGTACGTCATTCTGAGCATTGTCTCTTTCTATGCCCCTCTGTCAAAACTGCTGAATGTAAGCGAAATGACTTCAGATGAATAGGAATATTTAACAGAATGAGCCTAGCCGTACACGTCAGTTCATTCAACGTCGTGCGGTTGCAGCTAGATGTGTTTTCTATGACTACAATTAGCAGTTTCAACAAGGGAATGTTTTTAAGTTTGTCTTAGTATATACAAACTACCTATTGCCAATTTCGCTGCTTTAAGATGGTGGATATTTGTATCCAGCCGTAAATTTCATATACCAATGCCCGAGTGGTTTTGCCAGGCATAATGGCGCATGCATACCTATACAGTTTATACAGGTAACATCAGCAATGACGTCCAAGTTATACTTATTAATTGCACTTCAGGCGAAACCTGGTCAACCTTGTCACTCGATGACAGAATGTACAGGAGGTGCGGTCTGCGTGGGCGGCATCTGTCGCTGCCTACCAGGGCTTTTCCCTTCTCAAGGAGTTTGCATACTCCCTCCTGCCTATATGTACGGCTGATGCGAAATTCCGTAGTATGAATATGTTGACATAAAGTGTTACCGCGTCGAATTTGTAGATTAAAATAAATTGCTTTACTTTAATCCATGTACAAAACTTTTTTCCTATAAAACTTTAGTATCCTTGCTGATTATATCTATATCTACTGCAGGGGAGAAATGTAACCGTAGTCTTTCTTTTGTAAGAATAGTTTTAATTTTGAAATGACTACAGCACGCAAGTTGTCAAGGTGCTCCAGGAAATATTCTTGCAGAACGCCCAGTTAGCAAAGATTTTTAATTTACAAGAATATCTAAATAAAAGGACAGTAAAAAGAAAAAAATTCAACAATAACTTAACACCAGTTTTCTGAATGCTGTGTAGTCGTCGTCTGCGGGAACCTCTGCTCAGACAGGCGATTCCTTTAGGACGAAAGGGGCAATGAGAAAGAATTTGTACCTATCTTGTCTCAGTTGCGTTTTCCTTCTAGGGCGTATTTTCATTGACTTAATGCTACGGCTCGAATGCTTTCTAGTAAGAATGCCGTCTCGATTGAAAGTCCTATTTTGGAGAATGAAAGCGTCTGATTCGTGTATCTCTTCCGGACGAAGTTTGATGTGCGCTTTGACCACTTTGAGCACCTCCGGACTAACCGGCGTAAATAACATACTGTTGGTCACTAAATTAGCCTCGTCTCTGCTTATCGGGCTAATTATAGTGAAGTCATAGTCGTCGGGCAGACCAAACTTGTGCCTCAAAGCTGAAGCCTGTTTTGTGTTTAGTTGTTTTGGGTCTCCAATTTGAATCAATTTGCCGCCAGTTGTTCGAATGAAAGCGCTATGCTTGAATATTTGCTCACCGACATGTAATCCACTGACAACAGCTCCTCCGACAACGTCGCGAGCGGTTTCAATTTTTTGACCAAAGTAGTGCAATTTAGTTATATATTCTGAGCCGGCGAGATCAATGCACATAGTAGTCAGCGCTAAGCCAACAACTATGTATATGATGGTAAAAAACATGTACACCTGCTCTGAGGGAACGATGTCACCAAATCCTAAAATTACCATAAAAAGCAACTTAGCGTAAAGGCAAACAACATAAAAAACTTAAAAATTTTAATAGTAAGAATGCTTCTCGTACCTATGGTTGCCATGGTGATAAAGCAAAAGTAGAATGCATCGAAGTAGCCCCAACCTTCCCACATTTGGAAGAGCAGACCGCCAACGGCAGTGTATGAGACAAGCACGACCATGGCCATAACAACAGGTAAATGGACGTCTGTAGAATCAGAGGAAGACTCTGAGATACTTTCAGCCTCTGCTTCCTTGTCCGAAACGCTTGACGTAGTTGATGTCTTTTTGTCAGGTAGAACGAAGTAGCGCGAATGTTTTCTTACCTAAAAGATGAGCTTTGCAGTAATTCAACGTGTATGCGCTTATAGTAATGCAATATATATTTGCTAAGCATTAATGTAGAAATGAAAACTGTTAGCCTGTTATATATATCTACATTAATGCGTGAACAAATACTATATATATTATGTACTATTATATATATATATAACAGTGATATATATATATATAAAAGGCTAACAGTATATAATATATATAGTATTTGTTCACGCATTAATATATATATATATATATATATATATATATATATATATATATATATATATATATATATATATATATATATAGTATTTGTTCACGCAAGACTGCCCTATTATCAATAGCGCTGATACCTACACAATTTCGTTTTATCGTCATCAATTCAAAATAGCTACATATAAAATTCAATCCTCAAATGGACAGATATGATAAGAGTAAAGATTTTGATAGTTTTATCGAAACAAGCATTTACTGCACCAACAAACATTGTGGAATGGCAGTATAATCTCAGTTTTTGAAGATTTCGCCTTTTGAAGGAACTCACATAACCAATTAATTCGTTTTACTGGAATTTTGAAGACAGCATTCTAGCATTACAGGGTGTGAGCAAGCTGTACTCAGAAGATGCTCTTGAAATGTTTCCTGAAACAACGCTGAGTGTCTTGTAAAAGTATGAATGAAAAATGGGCCTTCTTGAAGTACCACCTGATACTCAGCCACTTCCAGAAATCAGTCACGTCAGCAACTTTAAAGAGGAAAGATACGAAAATTCATTAATATAAATATCGACGCAGCATATTTATCATCTCTACATTATCAGATCCATGTATCTCTTGAAGACCAACGTAAGTTTCCCAGAATCGACAGGTAAATAAATAATAACAGATTTAATTTTCCTGCGTGAACGTGGTAATGAAACCTATCTAATCTGCTCATTCCAATAAAAGACAAGTACACACCTTGTTTACATGCTTGATATCTAAATAAACTTCAAGACTTCTAAAATAGTTATGAACAGTACGCTATACGGCCTAGATACTGCCGTTCTTGGATAAGAGGAACAATCTCAAGAGCCATAGTTTTGCCTGGACTTTTAAGATTTCTACATTAAATTCGCAGTTTAGCTCATGGTAGACTAGAATAATGTTCCTGGATAGAACTTAATAGTGCTCATAGGGTATACTGTCTTCAAGGCTAAACGGAAACAATTAGAACAACGGATTTGCGAACTTTACCTAGCATGGTTGAGTTACACGCAAAACCTTCTCATACGGTAAAAAAGCAGACCTGCCTGACAATATGCAAATGCGTTTTTGTTCCTTGTATTTCATGCACTTAGTTGAACAAACGTTCGCTTTGAACTTGCGTGTTTTACCCAGTCTCTCTAAAAGCAAAAGCTTTTTCCATTTCCAGCGTTTTCAACTTTTGTATGCTCAACAAATGAGGTCTTCTGCTTACTATTAACCTGAGCTAGCTGCACACTAAAACTGTACTGCTTGTCACGCCAGCCTTTAGGCTTGACAAAACTAAACGTATAATCGCACGACCTTTCTATTAAGCCACCTTTTTAAATTAAGCTGCAAAACAGTGAGACGGATGGAACAGCAATTCTAATTTAGTAAGTTGAAAAACCTGCAAGGGCCTAACGCTCCGCTTAGCTGCAACGTAGGTAAGAGATGAAACTTTAAAGTATTACCACCACTGTTTCCTTTAGTTAGTCGGAACTATTGAACTGGAAAAGAGGGAAAGTAGCTTCCTCAACAGATGACGGGAGCTGCCAATACCAGCAGATGTCGACCCTATCTGCTCACCTGAAGAGCAACCAGTAAAGCGGAAGTCCATGATGATAAATAAGACGCGGTTCTGATGACATTTCCTCAGTGCAGTTGATGCTTGCCACAGACGCTAGCCGTCGGTTCGAAAGTGCGCTCTGCATTTTAGTTTTAAATTTGCTCTCTTATCTTCATTTGATCAGCCGACAAACGTGCCATAATAACTTCCGGTTCAATAGCCGTTAGTTAAGCCGTTTTTGGTAACTCATATCGTAGGAGCTCGTTGAACTTCTTTAACCTGATCTGCAAGGACTGCTTTCTGGACAGCTGTTGGCAAAACTTGTAAACGCGCTGTAAAAAGCTCTAGTCAAAATTTCTTGCTTTCGTTTTCGAACAAGAAAAACGTCACCTTAAACCTAATTTATCAAAAGTGACACTGTCATTTTCTATCATCCTCTGATCATTCTTAGACAAGCGTGACTGGCAGACTTCAGTTAGCTAAACGTTGCACCAATGTGGTAACTTGTCTTTTCCCAACCATCTGTGGAAAGTGCTTCACGCTTCACTAGGCGAATTGCTTCTCCCGTTAAACACCTATGCACGGAACCATCGCGCAAAGCATACCCGCTGTCAGAAGACGCATTATTGACAGCCGAAGTTTCAAAATGGCCCCATTCGTCAGCTGCTTTGCAGCAATTGATGTTCACCTCAAATTATAGTGAAATGACCTTAGGAAAGCGTTAGTAATTTTGAAACGAACGTGAATGTACAAAGCATGTACGCATCCAAGTCAAGCTATTCGAGATCATTTTTTGCGCTCGCTTCAAGGATACTTAGAAGAATCATTTCCGCTTTACCTTTCATTTTCGACGCAGAACGTCACTTGACAGAGTGCCTGAGCTTGAGCAAGTGAAGTGACATAACATTGAAGGCCTCTCGTTAACTGCATGTTTCAAGCTCCTCGCCATTTTCAACTCAGACAGAATTTGGCGGTACGAAATTAATGACAGTCATTGGAATAAGGAGTAAATGTCAAAGCCCAAATGATCAAACCGAGAGACAAACCTAAAGTAGTGCTCAGTTGTCAATTTTCCTCATAAACATAAATTGTGAGTCTGAATTCGCAGATGCTCCCTAGCGACTCCTTCCAATTCATCAAACCCAGCATTCCACTAATAACGCTTATGGAATAGACTAAAACTAATGAGAAAGTTCCAATCTATGGTTTCGAAAACTTAAGATTCACGTTCATCGTCTTATGCCGTCGTAAAGACAACAGAAGGAATGTCAGGCGGTGCGGAAACTTTAAGCGCAGCCATATTTCAGAATTCTATCGAAGAACCGCGGAACTATGCAGAAAGTGAATATCTCTTTTCCGCGGGGTTTTGACGAAGTCAGCCTTAAGGGAATATTTTATAGGGCGCCTGTTACGCACCTGATTTTTGCACCTTTTAAATTGCCTGTACAAAAAGGTGATGAAGTCCGATAGGAACTTGCCAATGTCCGCAATGGTGATCAAAAGGAGAGGAATGCCAAAAATGCCAAACACAATGCACAGCACCCGTCCTGACACAGTGCGAGGAACCATGTTGCCGTAACCTTGAAAACACCAGACGATTTACAATGACCGGCGCCCTTCCGCTGCCCCTACCGATAGTTGTTATCACAGTGGTGGCAAAGAATATCGCTTGCGGGAATGTCCAAATTGTTCTTTGCGTTTTGTTCAATATATCGTTGATTGTGATGTACTGTTCCTCATATGCTTCATACAGAACCGTTTCTACGAAGCGAAGTTCCCTCATGGCTTGCGTGTTCCATTCTTCAATGGTAACCCCGTTGATTTGGCTAAGATTCCACATACGCTCCAAGAATGCCACTTTTGCTTCTGCGATCGACTTTAGACTGTTGCTTCTGACCTATGAAGCACAGTAATATATACAGAACGGTCCTATCCTGAAATTAATTATTCTAATGGCTACTTGCTCTTCATGAGAAAGTTCTATAAGGTGAAATATGCCACCACCGCATACGGTGTAGATGGTCAGAAGAGCGACAAGACCAACATGAGGCAGAGTGATTTTTAGAATCTGCAACCGAGAAAGTTTGATGGCAATTGACCAAGTTGGCTTTTGACGCTTACTCTGGCCAACTTTTGGCGAAATGTTTTGTCGTCTTCATCGTTAACCGGAGTCATCTCCATTGCGAACAGATTCTGATCTATGACAGCCTCCGCCTTTATATTCTGACTGGCTCTCCTGGTTGCCAGAGCACCACCTGCTTGTAACATGGTTTCCACTTTTTTTGGCCACTTTTTGCAAGTCGTTCTGATGGCAATCTATGACTTTCAGCCCCGACTAGCTTCAATACTCAGTTTATCCACATCTGTTCATAGGAGCGACTAGTGTGGCCATGCTCATCATCTGCCCGGGGGGAATTTCTTGCCCACTATATTCATTGAATTTGGGCGATGGTGTTATGTGAGCATCGTATAAATTTCTGACAAAACTTTGAGGACATAGAACTGCTATGCTGGACAGCTCCTTGCTTTCGTCGACGTCATCGAATCAGCAAGAATAATATGCCAACCGATGAACGCGCGTCAGCTGCGCTGGGCGAAAAGATAAATTATTGGCTTTTGGACTAAGCATACAACGTTTATCCAACTGTGATGCTATACAGCAAAACTCAAATGGAAACCTTTCTCTGGCCAACTTTCCCGCCATACAAAATCATTTTGCAGGCAGAAAAAAAGTGACGCTCTTTTTCTCACTAATACCTCACCATGGTACTGGTATTTTCGGCATTGCGTTAGTATTGCTAGCTATTTTCTTCATACGTTAACGAGAAGCTTTTCTGACCAGATTCAAATAGTCGAAGGGATTGTCGTTTGCGGAACGTTGATTTCAGCTTCAAATATCACGAGAGAACATGAGACCGTCTGTTAAGACGTTCTTCATTCCTTCAGTCTCTCTAATGAAAGGCACCTATTCTACTAGCACCTTTCTTAAGAGAGGATGCGTCGCTGCTGTGAGCCTTCAGCCTCTATCAGCAAAACTGTCGATATATTTAGGCTAAGTTTTCTTTAAGATCACGTGACTGACTTTTTTGACGACGATTGCGCCTTTAAATCAGATGAAAGTCTGAAGTGTGCGCCCACTGTTGCTCACAGCTTACGATCAAGAAGCAATTGGGAAAGTTGAAGTGGTAGGCAAAGCATTTGTATGGCATGGCTAAGCGACGTGACAACTTTTCGCCGTCAAATTTCGTCGGTATTTTATTTTTCTTTATTAAGCTTTACTGCGGTCATTTCAAAATATTTGCTTGAGATCACGCGCTTTTCGCCTGTGGTTGACTTAACTGCTCGCTTTCTCTGTCTATTAATATCAAAAAAACGTGATTAATTTGGTGCGTGGTTTCGCGTTAACTAATAAACGTTCGTCGAATGAATTTAGTTCACCTGTAGGCTAAACTACGCACATAATACTACTGGAGGCTAATTTTGTCTCGTGTTCTCGTCTTTGTCCATCTGAGCAAGTTGAGTTTTCTAAAAAAAATGTTGTCTGATAAAAAGCGTATCCTCTCACTTGAAACTTCGTCTGCAACACTTCGGAATCCCACCTCGCTTGTAAGGGCCAAATCTAATTCAGTGGACCGTTTCAGCAGAAAAGCTAGCAAATGGACGTTAATTTAAACTCAAGTAAAGAAGAGCTTTCAAGGAAGGTGTTCAAATTAACCAAAGCTTTCAGAATGCAAAGATCAAACAGCCCAAAAAACTTTGAAATGGATGCACGTTGCGTGCGCTAGCTTCAACGTTACTCTATTTCTAAAAGGATGCACAAATTTAGGCGTGTATCCAGAAGCCGCTATCTTCTCTTCACGGAAATCGAAAACACTTTTCAAAATCTGAGTTTCAAAACTTTTAACGCTAAAAAAGGGGTTTTGCCATGGCTTTAAACCGCACTAACTGAAGCAGGTAGCCCGTGCCGTGTGCATCAAGATCGGGGAAAAGCCCTGCCACCAGTTTTGTCTTTGCACGGTTACCATTAATGGTTTTAAAATAGAATAGCACGAGCGTATCGATCTCATAGCTGCCTATTCAGAATATATAGGCGTAACATGTAGCCCACATGTAGAAATCACTGTTCCATTTTTGGCATCTGATCCAAAACCTTAAAGTTGTTACTTGCAACATCAAGAAGGTTTGAAACACGTATCCCAATCCATATTGATGCTTATTTATACTTCACACAAAGGGACCATTTTATAAACTTAATCAACAGTCGGATTACTATTCATATTTACGCTATGTTCCTTATCAGTGTCTAAAAATACGTATAAATAGGATGCATTACCGCTGAAATAAAGGTGCTCTTTTCTTGAACTGAGCTTACCCTAGCTTGGATAAGCGCGAACCTTTTCAGAGCGCATGTAGTAACTTATAACGTTACTTTATGAGCTTACTGTTAATACTTTAATTACGAACATCTCAATTTAGCTGCGAGAATTTTCAAGAGAACTTCAGAACTTCATTTGAGATTGTTTGAAAACCTAAGAAAATAGCACAGATAGCTCTACCAGATACCAAAATTGGCCGTTGCGGCAGAGTATGTCAGCCCACTTAATCTGTAGCATACAGCACGCAAATGCAGAGGGTTAAAAGGTTAAATAGTTGAATAAAACCTAAACAGCTTTGCTTACAACTTTAAAAGGCACTTTCTGCTAACTGTGACAAAACAAGTTCATGTAATCTCAAAATGAAATTTACCCATGAAAGAGAACAACCCATGATTCCCAATCTCTCTCAAGGGAAGGTTCCAACCATGGCAGGAATTCACAACCGTTTTAAAAGGAATTGACACTTTAAACTGAGCGAACAACAACATTTTCATTTCACCTCAACATAGATAAATGACGTACGTGCATGAGGCTGGGTTTCTTCCTTTCTGAATTCCTCATGGTGCTATGAATTTGATGTTCGACGATTTTGTCTCCTAACTATGCGGAAAGACATTCATTTTCCAAACCCTTCTGCTCTGCCACTTGTACATGCCTTCCCGCTGTTTCCTTTTAACTAAAAAACAAGGTTGAAAAGTATTTGCAGCAACCATGCTAACAAAACTGAATTTTTTATTTAAGCCGCATACTTAAATGAAGCTTAAAGCACGCTCCGAAACCAATCTCTCATGAAGTATGACCAGTCAAGACGAGAGGGACAATAAAAAACCCAAAATAACGAAGGAACAGGAAAAGGTCAGAATGAGAATTGCGTTAGTTAATGGATACATTACCATTTCTGAAAAATATGTTTTCAGTTAGTGTAATCAATGTAAGCAAGCGCAAAATCCTTAAGATCTTAGCTTAGTTTAAACGTGAAAAAATTCTTTCAGCATCAATCAGCTTCAGGTTTGTCTCATCGTATAAACTTTTATTTCCCGCAGCCATTAGTGATCCAAAAAACTAATCATTAAAAATGACCAGGCGCGCGTTCTTGTTATACGTTGGGAGCAATGGTTCATAAAACACGCAAACGAATTCTCTGATCTTAACTAGTTGCCAATTCTGAGGGCATAACCGGTATTCGGCTAAAGCTGTAATTAAAAATCCCTAACATTATTAGTACGTTACCCGTTCTACATTAAAAAGTATAAACAATGCTTATTGCTCTCTGTCCGGCTGACAAAATCGATGAAACCATTTATAAGTTCTATTCGATTTAGAGTCGCCAATGACCAAAAGCTAGTAAACGCTGAAGACCGCTTAGACGGTGGGTAGGCTAATCACCACAAGTTTCCAAGCGAGAAATCTTTTTCTCAATGTTACTTTCTAATGAAATTTCGACCGAAAGTATTTTTCCGGAAATATTTGAATTTGCTCATACAATTCAACTTTGACCACTCTGGTGAACTGACCATTGACGACACAGGTAACCAACATGCGATCAGTGTTCGACGCCATATCAACACAGTGTGGTCAGAGTTGTAAACAGCTCGAACAACAAATGCTCTCCAGCCAGCCTTGAAAAAATTGAGCCAAGGCCAGTACATCATTGATGGAAACGCAACGACCTTCTTGAAATGCACGTACTGTTTCTTGGCTTCCTGAACACCAGAGCATCAATGCTTACGTGGCCTGCTTCAAATGAAAAACTCTGCTGCGTTTGGCGAAGCCAGGAAAAGAATTAGTGGACGGACCTCAAGAATGCCGTTGCGCTTTTCAGTGACGTAACAGACTAGGAGAATGCCTTTGCAACACTATGTAGCGGGGCAACATCTGTTGTACAAGTCGTTCGCTGTTTTGATAACACTATTTCGAACAAGACAGCTCTAGTAGTGATCAGCTATCGATCACCGGTTTCGTCCTAGATCATTACGTGAATGTATCAACAGCCAAGAATGAATGGCATGCATAAAGTCAGATATTGCCAGAAAGTACCTGCCAATCAAGTTTTTCATAGACGTCGTGAGGAAAAGGTTTTCCCTGTTTGTATCACTTATACTGTTGGAGTTACTTTGAAACTCTTGCAACTACACCCTGAATTAAACTTACAACTGTTTTAACGACTTTGTCAGCCCCACCAAAAAGAACATCGTAAGAAGTACAGCTCTCGACTGAAGTTGGCAGCACCATACCAGACACTTTTAGCCACACTTTTGCATTAATACAAGTTAACATGCGCACAGTTGGCAATGAGTATAAGTGCGAAGAATTCAACACAGTTTGCGGGCTTCATGAGCAATTGAACTATCTAACTGCATAGCAAGAACATCAGTACGACCACGTGCAAGGAAGACTTCCGTGGCTCGTTGAAAACTAGAGGAAACATAGTTGCACTTGGTGGCATGTTGGGCGATGCACGCCTCGACTTTGACACAAATAAGAGTGTGTTCCGAAAATTATATCTCCTTATCGTACTTTCCAAGAGGTTTCTACCCATGAATGCTTAAAGCATACCATGTTACTGAGCGTATTTTAAAACACGATTTTCATGTTTGAAGACACAGTAAAAACCTTTTAACGTATTGACAAAAATATTAGTAAAATGAAGCTTTAAAATTGACATCATTCCTTAAAGCGCCGAGGTTAAGACCTTCCTGCCCCTCTAATATACTAATACCGGCAGTCAGTCTAGTCAACAGAAAGGGCTCAGTTTCTCGTCCAAGGAGACTACAACTTAGCCATCCCAAAGAATAGCATATAAATTAATTTAAATTTTCATTTAACATTGTAGATTCAAATGTCAGTTAAGACACTGAAGTCTTTCGCCTAAACTCACAGAAATAAAGCAGTAAACTATTCCAAGAACGTTCACGGTGCTTTTGCATATTTAACTACCGCGTGTGGTGGAACTGATCGCTGAGAGTAAGCATCATTCAAAACTGCTTTCCTTTTATGTTTTATTTCTGAAGAGAGGAACATATGGTCTTGTGATGGAATTTCGGGGTTATCAATGCTTGAGGATATGGTTTTTAAGGGTCCTTTGAAAATTCGTAACTTTTCATGCAAGCTGGAAATCTCTGTTATACAATAAACACGCAGAAATATATAACAGAGTATCAGGGTTGACCTTACCCCATCAGCGTAACGCAGTGAAAAACGTTTGTTTTTACAACGGATATCAATATGTACAGAAATTCACGTGCTTGATCCCTTTTCAACGGTTGTTACACGTGCCATGGGAAGAGCTTCTTGCCTTCCATATCGATATCTTTCGTTGCGTTTTGTGCGAATATATTACGTTGAAGATGGGGTACAACAACTTCAATGCCGACCGCTTTGTTATACTTCTTTGTGCACAATAAACCGCTTCAACCTCTTCAAAAGATTGTGGAGTTAACAAAGTCATTTACTATTTCTGTTTTAAGCAAATGAGTATTATGGGAAGTGCAACATAAGCGTCCGTCAGAGTAGGTCAATTTAATAGAGGAATGCATCCCGAAAGTTAATTGAACATTGCTCGAGCAAAGCTTTATGGCAGACAAAGTTCATATTGTTCGAAATCTGATTTCCGTACCACACATTATTTAAAACTGAGCAGTGTCTTACATATCTGATTAAAATTGCCCACATGCTGCTTACCTCCATGCCTCCGTCGGTGGAATTTATTTATCGCGTTTCTTTCGTCTTTTGAAATAGAAAGTGACTTTTGAGAACATTTTTGGAGCGTTAGCAAGCCTTTACAACTGTTCCTTACATAACCTAGCATGATGACCTGTTGGAAAATATCGCCACACGGGTAGCTGCAACAGAGGGCAGCACATTCACTGGGAAGTGCGAAGCTTGGGTAAGAGGTGCAGACGATGACTATGGTATCTAATGAACCGCCAAAGTTCAACCAGAATTAAGACTTTAGTAGCAAAAAACGGGTTTAACAAAATTTTATTTGGAATTTGTAGAATAAACGAAAACTTCTATGACGAACGCCATTCTTAGCAAGACAAGGAATCCTGAATGAAGCATTTTGAAAACCTACCGACCGGAAGGCATTCTCCTTCATAGAGAGACCGTTTCCAGTTAACAAAAGCTGCTAAACTATCAAGGCCTAAAACTTGTCCTCGTGCTGTGTGAGCAGGATGCTAATGATGCCTAGATAAATATTGTTTATGTTTGCGCCCCAACCTCAACATATATTGCACTGCGTTTTGGAAGACGCAGATACATATTCCAAAATTCAGAATACGTCTTCTCCTGAGTATTCCGCATAATAGATTGCGTACTCTACTTCGTTACATAATTTTAGTGAGCTCTGGCCGCTATTGTCCACGCTTGCAAGTCACTGTGCCTTTAAAGTTTGCTTTGACATTGAAGAAGTTAGACTTCTTATGTGCTATTCGGACGTAAGCAGTATAAAGTTTCTACACTGTTAATGTTAATGTACAATGTTTAGGGTCTTTCATTGTTTAGCCCTGTTGTCTTGCATAACTGCTACTTCCAACTTTATAATTATTTGCTGATAAGAGCCATATCGCGTACGAATATTTTTGCTTCCTTCAGGGGGAAATTTGAATTTTTTCACAAACTAAATCCTGTTATGGGTTTTATTATAAACATTTTTACAGAAATCATCATCTTAAATAAAGAGAAATGCATTTGGACCTTGTCACTCAGCCGCTCCACTGTTTGAAAAATGCAGGTTCCTTCATGCGAAGCATGAACCCACATTGTTCTGTACTTATTGACGAGCATGCCAGCTATCTTGCTGTGCTCTTACTTAAACCTAAGCCAAACTACATGCCTTATATTTAGGCTTAGAGTTAGGTAAGGCCAGAGTAGGATGGCTGACAGATCTACAGTATGATGGCGGAGAGACTAACTGACAAATCCCATGCATTCTAAGCATTGATTCTGGTTAAACTAAAATTTACAATGCAATAAAACAACGTAAACAAAACCCTACAACATTTACTGCCGCTCAGGGACAGTCAGGCGCTGCTTCAAAGCTGATGATTAACTGAAAGTGGGCATTACAAATCACCCACTTGTCAAATATCCTTCATCTCAACGAAAATGTTGCAGAGTATTATTCTCCTTTGTTAATCCAAAAACTCAACTGAAATTAACTAAGCTTTTTAATATCAAGATTATGTCGAAGATTTGAGATATGAGCAGAAGTAAATTTATTAAAACATTTTCTTTAAGTTTAATCCCTTTCCTTCAGCGACAACTTCACAACAGGTGTTCGACTTAGTTGCACTGTAAATTCTATGCTAACAATTTTTAGTCACGATTGTTTAAACGAGTGTCCAACAGTATTTTTTATAACACACGTTACGTCAGGTGTAGAAGCAGCTCGCCTGACCAGACATTGGCTAAAAAGCATGTTTACGACCTCTCAATTGAGTGCCAGTTGCTAAACTACCTGAAATATCATTGCCACTCAAAGCTTGTAGGAGAAGTTCAGTCTGCTAAAAAGTAATGCAATACAAATTGTGGGCATAATGGTTTAAAAATGGTCAAATATTTTGATACTGCTATATGCCAAAACTTGTGTTTTTTAGGAGCAGATGAGGCGTATTCCAAAATAACCAACTTTATTTTACGTAAACGTTTCCAAAACAAGAAAAGCCTGCCGTAACATGATATCAGATTACTTCTTAACATTCACAATTTTGATATGGAAAGCCCGCCACTTGTGTAGTCCTTAGTAGCAAGCAAACCAGGATATACAGTACAAAATTGCAAGCAACTTTGGGTTTCCGCTGGGACGCAGTAAAAGCGACATTTTGTAGCAATCTATCATTGTTAGTAATTAGCTAGAATGATCAAGATTTAGTTGCTCAAACTGCTCTCCCGCCACTCATTCACGCTCCATTTTGAGGGTTTCACAAACAATTTTCAAAGTCAAACCAGAAGCTAAAACATTCTTAGCCAAACTATTTGCAAACGTGTAAGCATGCGTAGTCTGTAGTTTCCTCCACTATTAGCCTCTGAGTGCACTTTGAGCCTGAGTAATTACGTGCTGAAAGAAAACAACAATACTGGTATACTTCCTCATTAACTTAGAATTTATGCTCCGACTTGTACAACTTAACTCAGCATCACCTGACCCCTATTTATTCAGTAGGCTCCAATAAGATTGAAACCTGGCGTACTTTTCTGAAAAGCTAAAATACGCTAATCAGGAATGCACTCGCAAATAATCGACAATTTTTCCTCATTCCTCACTAATTTTAACTATATCGCATCCGCGTCACGTGTCGTTAAATGTCACCACAACTTGCTTGCTACACATTGTATCAACAAGGCCAATTAGTCGGCTAGTCCAATGCAGCTGGCAAATAAGATGTCTCTGATGGACTACCCGACTGTGCATGAGAGATTGTACTACGCATTACATATTAATAATGTTGCAATAGCTTATCATCTTTCATTACTTATACCAACTTTTCAGTAGACCTAACACACCTATAAAGCTTATACAGGCATTCTAAATGCTCTAAGGACAAAATCGTGCCTTTGAAAACCGCACAACTACGAACAGTTAAGCACAGCTTACCTTACGCTTGAATTTTTTCATGTGACGATAAAAGTAAGTCATGAAATCAGAGAGAAATTTTCCTATGTCTGCTACGGTAATCAATAGCAGTGGTATACCCAAGGCACCAAAAACGATGCACAATATTTGTCCAGATAAAGTGCGCGGAACCATATTGCCATAGCCTTAAGCAAAAAATGACCATTGAGCACACATGGTTGGCTTAGCCTACCTATTGTCGTAATAACAGTCGTGGCAAAGAATATGGACTGCGCTAAAGTCCACTGAGGACGCTGTGTTTTATTGAGTACATCGTTTGCAGTAATATATCGTTCGACGTATCCCTCATAGAGCAAGATTTCTAATGGTTGCATCTGCTCTAAACCTGCGTCTAGCCACTGAGAAAGAGTGAAATTTTCCGTTTGACTAAGATTCCACATTGTCTTCAAAAATGAATTTTTCGTCAGTTCAAGAGCGTGGATGCTGCTCGTTTTGATCTAAAAAAAATATCCAATAGCCGCAATGAGTATGAATGAAATATCCGGCTCAAACCTTATGTTCATGCGACGATTCGATAAGATGGAAAATTGCTCCCCCGCATACAGTGTAAATTGCGAGCAAGGCAACAAGGCCTACATGAGGCATAGTTATCTTCAACATCTGCAACAAAGCATTGAGCTTACTAGCAAAACAATCAAGCAACAATATGTTTGCAAAATACTCACGTGGCGAAGTTTTTCACGGTAATCTTGATCTGCCACTTCTTCAACTTGGTTCGCGACCTTCAGCTGGTTGCGCTGCTTTTCACCCAGTGTGTCGCATTCGTAGGTGATAGACTTTTCGCGCATACGTCGAGCCGTCAACATTTTGGCTTAAGCAGGAATTTTTTGACCTTCACGAAAACAGCTGCTTCAAAAATGTCGAAGACTGGTCAAAACTATTAGTTCATAGTCGTGCTGTTTCCAAAGCGATTTTGGCTTTAAAACTGGCTTTGGCTGGTCAAGGTCATTTTCAACTGGTGGCAAGGATTTGTTGAGCGTATGAGCACCTGCAGGATACCTGATAACTGCGTGAGTTTCATTGGCAGAATTCCATTACTCCTCATCTAACAGGCGAGTTAGCATTATGTTACTTCAACTGAGCTGCAAAGCTGTAAAGCTCTTCATATTCGATGCATGTTGCCAACGCCGCGAATAAATTCTTCAACATCATATAGCGGGATACAATCCACGTGCAACGAGTCAGCCATCGTGAACAAAGCTGAAAGCGTCAAAATGGCAATTGGTTCATAGCGCCTGCGTTCATTTTCATCCAGTAGTGACGACAGATAGCCACCGTTTTCGTAGGGCCAACTGATGATGAGTCGGAAGGCTTTTGAAAATTATGTCGGCATCAAAACCGCCGCTGATGGATGCCCCAATTGTCATATTAATAACATTCCGTTCTATGAACAGAGCTCATTTCCATGAATCTTTTATAAGCCTGTATAATTTACCTCCGTCAGCCACGCGTGTCAGAAGTAGGACAAGAGCGAAGAAACAATGAGGTTATTTGATGCACTTCGCATAAGTTGATATCATACAGCTGGCATCGAGTCGGCTTGCTCATTTTAAATCACGTGACGGAACGGTCACAACAGAGATTGAATCTTCCTCTATAGGTCCATTTGTTTTTCAGAAAACCTGCCCAGTTAAAACCGGTTCACCTAAACATCCTATAAGCAGGATAAGAGACGTTAGCGAACATTTGACCATGAAAAGCCCAAAGAGCATTCGAGCATTACATTCATCTTCGTTGACTTCCGCCGGCCCATATTTCACTTCTATCGTAAGTCAATTTTTTCCAGATTCAAAAATGGGCTTCATTTCGCCCCCGATAAAAGTGCTGCCCGCATCTAGAACGTTGTTTACGCATGATGGCATGATTTACCAATCTTTTCGCCTCTGTTAGAACAAGCTAAAGGATTTCGTTTATTCTCGTCTCACGTTTTGGCTAGAATCAAACATTCTCAAAATAGACTACGAAGAATAAGTTTTTTGCATTACCGTATGCATAAAAAAACCATTTCGAAGCTATGCTAATTTTTGAATCAGATAAACGTCGCGTGGGCAAAATGATAGCTATATCTACCCATATGCTCATAACGATTTTATTAAATGAAGATAATGGCGGGACGCTTTGACAGCCATTATTCAACTCAAATTATTTTCATTATTTCATGACTTTTTGGGGAACACCTTTCAACATCAGCGAAGAAGCAAATGGGCTAAGGAGCCTTCTAAAAACGTTGGAAATCTCATAATTGTAGAGCGCGTTACCCCCTCATAAAATATGAAGGCATATGCGCCCATTATGTGAGCCATATTTTCATGTACGATAGATAATTCGAGCTGCAATAGAGAAAGAGATACCACTTTTTTAGCTGAATTTCCGCTAGAGTTTTGTGACAGACAGGTGTTGTTCATAGAAGACCACGTCGATGTGTTTATTCGATGAAGTTCCTCTTTTGTATTGCACTCACTCGATTGTATTTTACATTACTCGTTCACAGAACCCACACGTAATGGCGCGGTATCGATGCACTTAAGTCGACGCTTGAAAATCGTTCCTCACTAATCACGATGGTCTTCCAGATGATTTTCTCGATAACGCAACGATTCAATAGACCGTCGACAGAATAAACGAATCATTGGATCCGTATTTTGCAAACAAGCGGGAAAAAACAAAAGTCAATATCATCACATTTCTACTGCTCCATTGGGGCAGAGTGCAAGTGCTCAAAATAATCGATTTTGCAATCCTAAACCCGATAAGGAGATGAGAGATCTTAGAGCAGAGTCACGTGACGACGCAGACTTAGATAACCATTAATATCCTTCCGTTCCCATTTGCTTCAGTGCAAGCACGCTGTTTCATTTGCTTGTTCAACTAAGATTGGCTTATTCTAACACAACTTCATTTTTAACAGGCGCAGAAAGTAGGCAGGAATTATATTTCCTTTCAGCTATTTAATCTTTTATCTTGCATTGACGATGATGACAGTTACTAAGGTAGCTAATGAAATGCAATCAGCTAATATTTCCCTTTCAAAGCGGATAAGTCTCTTCCCGTTCTCTTTGTCATTATTTATGGAAAAAGGTGGCAAAAGAAAATAAATGCGATGCTGCTGTGCTAACTGACATTTAAAGTTTGCAGTAAATGTCAGCCAAGCAAGTGCACAGCATCAATGTCATGTTTCGCGCTTAAATTCAACACTGAGCATTGTTCATTCGTTCGCAGCTTGTCACTTTAATCTAGTTTATCTCAGGGACCTCATCCGCGAATTGGATAATCAATAATGTTAGAGTGCTTTCTGGGCAAAGCTCACTTTGCATTTCCTACTGCTGGCCGGTAGATAAACGTATGCAATTATGATCTTATTTGAGCGCCCAGTCAAGCAAAAGTAATGCACCTAACTCAGCCGCCAGTCAAAAGGCGAGTAATTGAACAAGCGTAAGTATTCCCTTTACAGCACCTACAAGTCCGTATATTTTCTCTTTAAGGAATAGGGCCGATTTCATGTATTGACCGACTTATCAGTAACACTTACAGCTTGCTTTCCAATGCCAATAGATAATAGTAATTTCCAACGGGTTGGAAATTCCGCGAAAATTTTTTTTAGTAGGAATAGATAATAGTAGACTATTTCCTATTTGAACTACCCCTGCCTATCCATGTAATAGGGGTCATCTATCCATGTAATAGGGGCCATCCATAAGGTCTGTTTGGTAGGAGAAGAAGTGTATTCTAGCAAAGGATGTAGCGGTGTGCGCAGAAGCTTCTCGTTTTTTCCTCCTTTTTTCCTCCCCTTATCTCACCTTCCGCTATCAGGACGGCCTTGAAATGCGTGGATGAAAATAACGCAGAAAGAAGCTTATCTAAAAAAAATAGAGGGAACAGCTGCCCACATTTCATCGCCCCAGAAATGAAATGTTTTTCGGTCGACCCGGCTGATGAACACGGCTGCATAAGAGCAAGTGTTCCGCTGCACATCTCAAGAAATAATGAATCGCGGTTGTTCCCGTCCGTGTTTTCTTCTTGACTGATTGTTGTTGGCATACTTTTGATTTTCTGGTTCCTAAAAAAAAGTTTGCGAGATGGCAGGACGCCTAGCGACGGCGAATCGGCCGTTCGTTGCCGAAGTAGCAAGTCAGGAATTGTTTGTTAAGCTGCTATACAAAACAGTAAACAAAACCTGAAATAGCACTATACAATGCTCATAAACTTTAGCCAACCGTAACGCAAACAAATCTCGCTCAGTTTTTAAGACACTATTCAGAATACAATTTTGCGAAAAAATGAGTCAGGGTTTACTTAGTATAAAGCTATTATGAAAATGTTTACCTTATTAATAATAAATTGTAACAACAAATGGCATGTAGGGGACCAAGACCGTTTCACCTCTTTTCATAGGAAGTCTGAGGATCTTGCGTACCTTCATCCATACCGTAACGCGGAGTTTCTTTTCTTGTTGCCTGAAACATGCTTTAGCTTACCATATATTACGAAAAAATGTATTTCTCAAGACAAAGTCAGCTCATGCATAGCCTTATACTCTACGTTGCACCATGAATAGCGTCTTTCGTCTTCTGCAAGATTTATACATCACAAATGCCTGTGCCTTCAATACGTGGAACAGAATTTTCAAACTTAATCTTGTAAGATGGAACGTACTGGATATTGACTGAACAATTAGTGGTCCATTTTGCGTCAAATAAAATACAGTGGAGGGACAGCTTACTCTTCATATTTGTAGTCCCTAGTGCTAGAGCAGTTTATTTATTCTTGCATTAGATCATCTCTTGAACGCTAGGTTGCAAACGTAGAGCAGCATCCAAAGAGCTTTCCATTGATGGCACAATAGCAAAGTAGCTGCCTCCTTACACCATTCAATAGCGTTAGTTATTGGTCCAAGCCTATTCCAGCATAAATTACAACTTCATTCAACCCAGTCAGTAAATATTTACTTGGCCTTCAAAAAGCTCGAAATATTCGCAGGCCTCATTTACCAGACTGCACGAAACGTCAGCTCAGCTGACTGGACGAGAGCGAACCGAGGATATACTCCTTATGGAGATAGATAGGATTAAGTGGAGCTAACATGCTAGCGGCAAAAGCTTTGGTGGAAATAGACTCGCGGCTAGAAAATATCCCTTGCTTTGACTTTAAATGGTGAAATGACTTTTGCTGCGCCTGTATGCGTCAGACAAACAAAGCACAAAGCATAGGCACACACGTGGGACTGCAACTCTCCATGAAAACGCAGCATTCGATTTGCTTGTTGACTTTAGTCTTGCTGAAAATTCCATTGGTAGTCGGTCTTCCAACGACTCGCCATGGCTCCTTGGTCCTTTAACTTCCTAATTCGATAACCAGCCTTCGTTAAACCTCAGAGAATAATTGGTCTTCGTCTTGCTAACGGTCATCGATCATTGCGTGCCGCCGCTGCAGGTGGTTGGCCAAGGATTTATTCAGACCAGGCAGAAGCTCCCAGCAACCGCTGCTAGCCGCTTGCGGACAGCCGTTCTCTCTTGAATTGTTCCTCTTTCGGTAACTTTCCCAAGAGAAGTGTGGGAATGGATAAAGCAGAGTTGCAAAGACTAGTCGACAGTCTGCGTCGTCAGCTGAAGATGCATAGGGTGGCCGTCTCCGTTTCGGCAAATGAGTAAGTTCCATTTGGTTGAAAGAAGAAAAGAGCAGCTTGTAGCAAAGGTTAACATTGTCCAATTTACCATATCGTCTGGATATGTTCTGACGGTTGAGGATGTTGTACATTGCTAATTTAAGTGACTATTTCGCGTTGCCAAGCAGTCGAGAAGACATTTTTCCGCTGATAACACGTTGGACGATCGATTGCTAAAAGAGAAGTACGGATAATCTTTCCACTCTTTCAGTAGTCGATGAAAGGAAAAGTCTCATACGGATGACATGAAAACTCTCTGGAGAACAGCCTGCATGAAAATTTTTCTTTCATCGCTACTAACTTAGTGACTACTGAATATCAGCTGGCTAAATCATGACAGAACCCTCTTGGCAATTTCCTATAGGCATATAAGGTCTAAAGTTAATACTTCAAGCTGTTTCGGTTCATTCATCGCTGGAGCAAACTCTCAACTCCAGAGGTAGGTTCGCATGTGCATGCATTGCTTTTAATGAACGCTGAAGGAAGAAACACCAATTAATACGCTTCAGTAACTATGTCGCATTGAGCTACGCCTTCGTTAAATCCATACTTAGTCAACAACTCAGTTTAGCTTAACGTCAAACGAAAAAGATAGAATTTAAAAATTAAATTTAAGTTCACCAGCAGCAGCAAGAGCGATTGGTTGCAGCGAGCGTTAATCAGGCAACCCTTCTCTGAGACATCCGGTTCGAAAAAGTACCAAAGCATTGTAATAAATCAACCTTCTATCGCTGCGACCAACGTTAGCGTGTCAAGTAGGGGAGGGAAGGAACATTTCAATCCAAAATGGCAATAGGAATCACGCTTAGGGCTTTCGAATGATTGTCATTTCCGGCTATTCAAACTGGCAGTTACGGCAAACCTCATCCCGCTTCATTGGGCACTTGAGAATAGAGTAATTAAACGATGAAGCAATTTTTAGGCTCCGCAACTTCGTCGAGGAAAACCAACCCCACGATCCGTTGGTCGACAATTCGGACAAGAAGGTCAATCCTTGGGCAGAGAGGGCCAAATGCGTGCTACTGTGACCCATTGCGTTTGATGGAAAGGAAGAAAAAAATCAATGTATCTAACTTAATTTCCTTCTATATGTGTATAGAGAAGCAACCCTATGGAAACCGACATCGAAGGGTGACGTGGATTTTTCGCTGCAATAAACAGCATTTGAAAAATCTTATTTAACGACGTTGACCGGTGTTGCGCAATAGCTTTTTCCCAGCGTGTAAACGTGCAACCGGGACACCGCAAATGTAACCTGTTTAGCATAGCTTGCATATTGAATTAATCTTTTCTCGGCACGAAGGCTCCATAGAATTGGTGCACCGCGGAAAAATTGGAGCTAACTTGCTTTCAGACTTCGGTGGAAAATTCGATATTTTTTTTGCAAAAAATTCATCAACACTTAAGCTTTGCACTTGCCGTCAATCCATGCTTTTCCTGCCCAGGGCAAAATGAGTTACCAAAAATTGATTAATTACAATTAGCGTACCTTATTTTGATTTTTCTTACTGTAAATAGAGAAGAAAACATTGAGTGCTTACTTAATTCGTTCAGAATGAAGCTAGTAAATGTCTAGGGAAATTATACACATTTTTGCTAAATCTGCCAACGTCTTTAGCGGAATAACACTTGTAAAACAATTCCTACTCTGCTATACTTATCACCCATTAAATCATCATTCTGAAGCTACGAAGTTCCGTAGCCTAAAACCTTCGTGGCAATAAGCAAGCAAACGATATATTATTACGCAACACAGTAAACCCCTAAATGTGAAGTTAGGCGCGGCGGAGAGAATACGCGTAGAATTTTGGCCTCCCTGAATGTAAGCAATTAATAGAAAAATTACCATTCAGTATCACTGGTCTTACTATGGATATGTGCTAACTGGTTACCCATTTCCGTACGTGTTTTTTGCGAATGGCCATCTGCGTGAAAAAAACTCTTTAAGCGCCTGTGATCACGACGAACGCACGTAGGCGTATGAATGATAGGTAGGTTCTTTATTATTATTATTATTATTATTATTATTATTATTATTATTATTATTATTATTATTATTATTATTATTATTATTATTATTATTATTATTATTATTGCGCATGACTATTCATAGTTCGTTAAATGGAGTGGTTCATCTTCGTAATAAATAAGCTAACGAAGAGGATGAGACAATTTCCTCGGTATCTCAGCCGTTAAATTGAAGGATGTGCGCACGCTGCAATCTCAGGAGAATATGTCGTAATTTCTGTCTGGCTTTTCTCTTTTTATTTTACTAAAAGCGTTTGCACATGGTAACACGCTTTCTAATTCTATTTCCTTTAGTTGCAACGTCTCTACCACACTTATAAAAAAGTCAACAGCTGTTTTGAATAATCGGAGTCCTTTTGGCATATTGTCTAGCGTCAATTTATTTTGTAACACTGTTTTTTCAAAGTCTTCTACTTCGTCATCTGGCAATGCTTTAGGAGCAGTTATTTCCATCGAACCACCTTAAGAGGGCCTCCTGACGTACATCCTGCTACATTTGCTTTGAGCCATCCACTTTTAGATCATTTGCCTTTCCTTTCTTTTAAGTTGCCAAATAATGTCTTCACCTTCGTTTAATTATGCGGGTGTTAGCAAATATGACTTTTTTATAGCAGTCATCAGTATTGTGAAGGGTCTTTCCGCCGTCGAACTTCTATCTGCAGCTTAAGGGCCCAAAGGGCCTTCCGGGCGGTAATCTTCCATTCATTCAAGGCGAGGGTCCTGAAACCGACAAAATGCCCACTAACTAACCATTCCGCTTGCTGCAGGGCCTCTATGCGATCTTTTCTAGGGCTCATATATTCCTACTATGGTACTGACTATTGCGCTATCATTCAGGCAGTGGAATAGGGTGGATTCTGAAAATTCTGAACGTCATACTCTGCATCTTTGCTGCCTTACTGATTCCTCAGCAGAATCAGATTTCATTCATATTACCC
Organism: Trichuris trichiura; assembly: GCA_037903355.1. NCBI lineage: Eukaryota > Metazoa > Nematoda > Enoplea > Trichinellida > Trichuridae > Trichuris > Trichuris trichiura. Next base: position 1,302,176 of record JBAJFE010000062.1, read on the forward strand.
TTGTTGCTTTCTGTTGTCCAGAAATAATACTTTTATAGTCTACATCACTGTAAGTAGCAAGTTAGTCCACCAATTAAAGCATGTTAAATTTTGTGCAGGAAAATCTAAAGCAATAGTTCCAGAACTTCAGCTTTTTGGGGGAAACACAAGTCCAACCTTAAAAAATAATGAAAATTATGCGACAGGCGCTAAATACACGCTCGCCATGTTATTCGTTCACGTCAGGGAGAGATGGAAATCTCCCACAAAAACTGCTCTCACCGCTAGCCGTCCGTGACGTTGGTGTCAGTCGGTGAGTATTGAACAAGACGAGCAAAACGCACTTTGCTTACACAACGACTCACTTTTTTTCTGTATATGAAAGTGCGCCGTCCCATTCTGCGAATTTGTGAGACCTACCCTTAATAATGGTTTCTTGTTTGATACATCGCTGGGATATGCGGGTGCTTGCAGCTAAGCAGGAATTGTTGCCCACCTTCAAACTCACTTTAAGCAGAGGAAATTCCAGGAGCCAACCGGAGCTGAACCGGTGCTGTTTATTGTATTTCGAGCAAAGCGGCAAAACTTTGACGACCTAGCTTAATCAATCAGCAAAAAAACTGTCATTTTAACGATTTGACGTGCCCCTGTACGCACGTGGAATTTCTTTAAACTTACCAAGAGAATTTCATTTAAACGTCCATTGTGCACTATTAAGGATACGGGTTATTACGGGAGGGACATCTTGGGTTTTTCAGGTCTTGTTTTCAGCGTGATAGGCAAAAGTTTCTTTCTCTCAGGTTTTTCAACAAAAATGTCAGAACATGAGTCTGTGTTATGGAAGCGTATATGCCGGCAGCAAGTCTAACTTGTGCTATGTTGCCGTGCTCTACTCTATGAGCAGAATAACTTTTGGCTGAAGCTACCATGCGAAAGTGAAACAAGTCGAACCGTAGTACCTGAAAACCTAAAATATGTTTGTAAGGTGCATGTTTCATAATTGAACCTGAGCGCACAATTACCATATATCGCTATTTAACTGGAAGTCACGCGCGAACTATTCATGACTCAATTTGTGTTGAATCAGTAAACAGTTTTAGTTCTTGTGCCTTACAATGATAATTACTCTCTCAAATTATGAAACGCAGTTGAAAAGAGATACCGTCAACCATTTATTCTTGCCGCTGCTAGAAACAACCATTCGAACCAGCTTCAGTATCAACGAACAAATCACAGAAGAATCATAATTTTAATTTCAGCGGCAATTGGCAATCTTTGAACGTCTTTAGGAGCACACTGACGTGGCGATTAAATTTCAAAGCTTTCTTGTTGCTCACTAAAGGGTAATAAGCTGTTCTAAGATGTTGCAGTCAGCATAACTTTCCATTGCGCATCAGGGCAACGATCAATCTTACTACCATAATCGCTTTCGCTGCCCTTTAAAGAACGTTGAATAAATAAAACCGACACGCTACTATTACCACTTGGGTATTAATTGGGATTGTCATGCAGCAACAAGTCAATTATCCGATTATCGGATTATCATTTCACCATTATTTTTCATTCTGAGCTTCTGCCTTCGTCCATAAGTTGTATAGAAACGTTATTAGCGTTTTCCAGTTCTTCTAGATTTTAAAAATTGCCGCTGCACCAATTCCATATTTTGCAACTGAAGAACGCCATGACTATTATTTCTATTCCTCTTTTAATGGCAATACTGCGCGTTGTAACACTTGAAGATGTCGAAAAATATGACTTGCAACAGTCCTTCGACATCAGCGATTTAAAAAAACGTGCAAAGAATATACTTCATTAGAAAGATAAGAGAAAGTCTTCAAGTTCGTGTTATTTTCGTATGTGTACCTGCAAACTAACTAGCAGTATAGTACGCCCTATGAAAGTTGTCTTTTTCTTTTGCCTGCAACAAGTGGCTATAGAGGCTGTTACGGTTGTTTACCTGTTTTAAAAATTAGATTACAACATTCTAGCTAAATTTCGTTGCTTTTTAAGTGAATTTCAACCGTTAAGGATGAGTAAATTGCCGGCTGAATTCGTTTAGTCACTCAAGAATGACCGTATATCAAAACATAGGTTCTAACCTTTTCTCATTTCGTTCGTGTTAATATAATATTACAGTTTCATCATAATCGTCATTTCTTTCAGGAAGTTGCTTTAATTGTGTGCACACAATATTCGTCCGAGCCCTGCTTAGCTTTGGGCTCCCTGAAGGCCGTTGGGTCGTTTACATGCAGCGTTTGGTGCGACCATTTATTACTTTCCCATCTGTGACATTTTAACCAAAGTTTACGCTGTTCGAACGACATGGAAGAAGCTTCAGACGCTCGGGAACTGCGAGGCAAATTGCGACAAGAATTTTTAGAAACCGTATCAGCTTTGTACGACCGCCAGGCAACCGTCCATCTCTATGGTTTGAGTTGTCCAATCAAGACGGAATTCGTCGCATGCAGACCGTTGTTCGAGCACTTTGCTTTCAAGAACTTCAACTCTCCCGCTGGACAGCTTAGCCGCGCCATTGTGCGTAAGTCTGACGTTGTTCGCATAGAGTTCGAAATCCCGTTTTATGATAAAAACAACAAGCAGAATGAATAAAATTACTTGTTGTTTTATGTGATCCCCCCAGACGAAATAGTATAAAAAAAATTGAAAAAACTTAAAAGCGATAAAAATTACTAGCGATGTTCCATTAAGTACAAATAGTGCGTTCTACCGAAACTTCGTCTTAACCTAATTCGTCTTGTTCGAGATTTGGAAAAAGAATTTATCCCTTTTTTTTTACTGACCTGCAGTGAGCAAAAACGCCCAGCACAATATATGTCACCAGTTGAAGAGCGCTATCAATTTTATTCTTCCTACTATCAAAATTAAGAGTGGGAGTCGTGCTATCCGAACCCGTCTTAATCGAGGCCCTCCGGTAACTTTGAATACAACAGATGTTTACAAGTTTAGACGACCAGTTGCCGCTTCATAGTACAACTGGTTCATTGGCCAACTTGACGCGTCTTAATTGTAGAGGAATACTTTTTCAGGTTTTGAAAAGAAAGAGAAACATGAATGAAAGTCGCGCTCTTAGTCGTTATTCCCGTGTCGCGCGAGGCCATAAACTAGCAACAGCTGTTCTCGACGGAAGTAATTTACGATACAAAGGGTGACAATGGCAAAAAACGCCAACCGGTTCCATTCTTAAACGTGACAGAAGTTCTACCCTACGTTTGGACATATTGAAATTTTGAAAGACCACTTGCAAATGGAAACTATCACACTCAAGCAGTGGCAGTCGAACCCGGCTGAATCATGTGCAATTGTATTTGTGAATGAAAGCGAAAAACAATTGACAAAAACCATTTTGTCGTGCCACAGCACGCCGTACCGTTACGGTCCAATGAATGACGCAACGCCTTGACGAGTGTACTGGTCTGAAGAAAGGCAACAGCGTTTTTTAATTGCTTTCCATTGAAAAGCAATGCGCCTTGAGCAGCAAGCAAACACGTTTGAACATTGGTAGCTCCATTCAGGTAGCGAGCTTCAACTGCACCGAAATCCCGTTCGTTGGGGAAATGCGCGTGCCGTTGCGTACGCGCTACCACAATCGACGTAGACAGAGATCATTGAGAAACTGTCAGGCAGCGATGAATGTGTGCATCACGGTACCTGACTGGACGAAACAGTCGCAAAAGTTGGCCGTGTTAATTGTCACGGTCTTCCATACCGGTTCATCAGCCGTACCTACGTTTCGCAACACTTCCATGCTTCTTTGGCGCTGCTTGCACGTACCCCAACCTGACAATAGCGCGATATTTATCCATTCATTACTATTTGAATGAGTTGAAAAAGTTTTATAGTACACATTTAATTTACGACGAAGCCCGTTCAAAATATTCAAATTTCAAATCGGGACTGCCGCGTCTTAAGCTGGACCCAACTCTAGCAGGTGAAACAAAAAAATATCATATTATGAATGGGTCTCGCCGTAAATGAAATGCATACTAATACTATTTTACTACGGCTCACCTGATAGACACTTCGTGTCCTCATCGCATATTAGCTCATTGACATATTGAGGGAAGTAGTCCGACGGCAGACGGCGCCAAACCCAACATACGTTGCATAAACCAAGCCATTCGGTTCCGTCGATCGACTGCCCTCGACGTATGCAGTCCAGCTTGTAACTAGTGCCTTAATGAATGGTATGAATGAAAGGTTTCCCAACACACGGTGAATACCCAATTCAGCGGCGTCCGGTTTGGGGGTTTCCCGGCGCACGCGTACATCCTCTGTATTATGGCTATTCCATGAATGCAATCCAGCCTTGGATACGGTTTTTAAGAAGTCTGTAAATGTCTCATTTATCTCCTTTGCACGTTGCTTTGCTCGGCGTATCAAATTGACGACAGGTTTATTGGGCATGGCGAAGTTGAATCGTTTGCACGGCATTTGACCGACCACTCGGAAAATTTCGGCCAGCTGATTCAGTCCCAGTTTTTGACGAACGCTAATGAACTTCTCTTCATCCAAAAGACCGAGCTGCTTAAGTCGACGGGTTAACAAATCCGAGCAGAAGAGGCATTCCAGGCCCTTGCAAGCGCCTTCTAACGGAGGCAGCGGTGCACTCACTGGTTTTAACGTGGTTCCAAACGATTTGGCAATAACCGAACTGAGAGGTCTGATCAACGGCTGAAATTTTCCATTATAAAATAAATATTACACGAATCGGCAAGAAAAGATAAAATTTTAAATGGAAACAATGGCAGCCTCGAATCACACTAACGCAAAAAAAAGAATGCTAGAAGTACTGTAGGCCTTAGAAATTCTCCCAATATCAAATCCACTCGAACGAATGGGGTGTTGACGACAAGTTTTAAAATATATGCAAATTTTTGATGATACAAAGGGGGCCACAAATTATTGTTTACCTAAACCTAACCAAAACTGCAATAAGAGGATAGAAATTGGTAACAATTCGGACTGCAGCATTAAAACTGGGAAAGCATTATGTACTACAAACAGTAAGCAAATTTAAATTAACGATAAGCAGGTTAATGTTTTTTAAAAACGACTGGATGAAAAAGAAATAGCGTACAAACTAAACAATGAGCGGAAAAGGTATTCCGCGTGTAGTAATAATTAAGATTTATTTGAAAAACAATAACGGTTGGATTTTTGTTCTAAGCCTCAAAACGAAGCTGCCTTACAAGAACGCCGAAACAGCCATCGATTAGTACTGTTGATAGTAGCCTATCAAATGCTAAGGGCAAAGCGACCAAAACAGTGAAATTATGATGCACCAGAGTTTTCAAGACAGGACGTGACGTTTATTACAGCGCATAAATAAATATCCAACGCAGTAGCATTATGTTACCATTACAGCTTTATTTACTACTTTTTCTCTCTTCTTGTTTACAAAGGAGAAATCTTTCAAGCGCTCTTCCCCGAAACTGTCCATGCACCTATCTATCGCGTAACAAGAAATCCACACGTATACGCATACATAATATAGAGACTTTATTGCATCCGCTTCAAACTGGTTTGTCCAGGGAAAATTATTACGTCATTTCTAATACAGCTTGACGTAACGCTGTTAAACATAACACCTGCGGTGGAGTACTCGCCTTTATCGTGACCTAAGTCAGGAAAGCTCTTTCCCTCTACGCGGCTGTCCAATGCAAGTCACCACTGTCTACCAAATACTTCGTTCCATTCTACGTATTCACCTCAGGTTATTAAGCCTGAGAAATACTTACATGTTTAAGCTAAGATGTTATCTCTCAAGATGTAAATTTTTATTAAATTAAATCCCGTTTTAGCTGAGAGACCATAGCGTTCAGAGCTTAGACTTATAAGCTCTGAACGCTATAGTCTCTCAGATATAAAGGGCTTTATTATAACAAAACTTTCAGTGGCAATTGAAATCCCGAATAGATCAAAAATGCGTTGTAAAGTTCAGCCTTGTGCCAGTTCTGCATTGGCATTTTCTGGACAAGAAATGTATTTAAGGCGTTACTTTACTGGTCTTGTTTTTTAGATCACCAACTTCGAACACGATGAGATGCCAACGCACAACTACCACAAGACCAAACTTCGCAACGCATTTTCGACCTATTCGGGATTTGACCTTACAAACAAAATGTTACTATCCCGCCTTCAATCTATGTTGCGCATCCGTTATCATATCATTCCTTATGCAAACTGTGCATCAGCCGTTCAGGAAATGATTACAATGACTGATAGCATAAATAACCCGAAGATAACCTAAAGTATGCAGAATCAAGTGGGTACAAACTGTTTGCCACTTTGTGTAAGCGGTTTGATTATACGCAGAGTATCCTGGGAAACCAATCATCACGGATGAGAAAGCCTACAGTGTATATATGCCAAAAGGCAAACCCGCAAAGTATTAGCTCTCCCGACTTCAAAGATAAAAATTGGGTTTTTTCAAGTATACCTACAGTGGCGACACCTATGAGCCAAAATGCGCTGTTCTTTCGCTGTTTTGCCAGTTACTCCGTTCTTACGTTTTGACTTAGGCATAGGCTAGGACAGAACAGGATAGTCGACAAGGATGCGAGAAAAATTAAGCGTAAGACAACCTGCCGACTATCCTGTTCTGCTATAGACTAAGCCTAAGCCCAACCTGAAATATGAAAACACGACAGCAGGCAACTAAAGAGAAACACTTACAGACCTAATACTTTGCGGGTTTGTCTTCCGGCATTGATTTGTGTATTTATTTATATTTATACGACACTATGTCGCATTAAACTTCGTGCGATCCTTGAAGACATTATGCGAGTTTATAAAAATGAGTTCTCATAATGGGACAGCAAGTTTTCATTGGGCATACGGAGACAAACTGCTGAGGTAAAGATTGCTCTGAGGCAAAAATCATTATTAATAAAACAGGTGGCCCTGAAGAACAGTTTAACAAATTTTAGTTGCCTTTGTCGTGTTTAGGCTTCAGTCTCAGACCCAATATGTCGTATTATACATTTCTCTAAAATTTACTTATTTATTTACGAACAGATGGACAGATAGATGGCTGAAATGCAAACGTGAAATGAGACGACTACCACGTTTAACTTGAGACGCTTTGTATCTCCATTTTACGTCGTGCCACTACCTTAGAACGTAAACTTCAAAGAGTTCACTGTACTGTGTACAAGTGTAGTGGCGCGACTGGTAAAATGGATTCGCTTCGCGTGATGATGCTTAGAAGCGAAGCAGTTTTCCTTTCGAAGGTTCATTCCACTTTCAGCGCCATTTTGAAAACAAGTTCACGAGCAAGCAAATGGACAAGTGTACACTTGTGCCATTCAAGCGAACAAGTTGCGTCATTGGGGTAAACAAAAAAAAGAAAAGATCGCTGAACAAACAACGCAAAAGTGTTCGCCTCAAAAGAACAGTCGAATGGAACACTTATGAACAAATAAGCAGTTTTCTTTTTCAAAATGCCACCGTTCGTTTGTGCTGACGGAAGGACCCTCAATGACTCATCAAAAATTCAATGTTAGCTTAGCTTTGCCTTTCGAAGGTGTGGCTTCGAAAAGACAACTAAGAGGTTCGTCTTTTTGTTGACAAACGCAGACAAGGATCTGCACAGCTCACATTTAAAATGTAGTTGAAAGAGAAAGGCAGTCAACTTGAAGATTACAGAACTGCTGCGTTGATCAATGGACTTGCACTCTCTGAAAAAACAAAAACTCGCTATGCCATTGAAATAATTTTTTGAATGGTAAGAATACTGAGATACCAACCTGGTCGTTTGGTCCTTGACTGGAAAATGGCTGAAGAGGCACCGGCATACCATTGACGTCCATTTCAGGAGCCTTCGAACTGGACCGCACATGAATCATGGTCAAATCTGGAAACTCGACAATCGCTTCCTGCAAATCGACGGCCAAGTAACGCGAATCGTAACTGATGCATTGACCAGTGGCCATCTGTTTCACGCAGGGACACTGAAATATGCAAATTCACTTCTAGCTCATTCAACAATTCAAATGGCCTTTCGTCAAATCTGATTGGCGTATTTTATGCTCAAAGCGTAGTATTATATAGTATTACGGTTTACAGGTCGTTTCGTTTCGATGCTGTTGACAGACGAGATTGTCTCTGTCGCCTTGTTAATAACCATTAACCACAAAATGGCAAGGTAACATTGCGTCTTGTCAATCAAAATGGCACGCCCATTGAGCACACCTCCGCCCGGGCGACGATTTGCAGGAATAAATAAGGAGACCAAAAATGAGTCGCCGCCACCTTGGCGTTCCCTGCTAAACCTTAATAAGGTAAACTAGCCGTGCCGACCTTTTGGCGCCGTTTCGAAGGCGACTTTTTCAAACTGGGCGCAACTGACCTGGTCCACTTTTTTGCTAATGCCATTGAATCGTGCCTGTTGTTGTTGCACTTTTCAAGCGTTCGTCAAATCGTTTAAAAGTCGGACGAATCCGAAGATGCATCTTTGAACAACAAAGCAAAAAACAACAATCATCGTTGGGAACCCTCCTTCTCGTTGTTCGACCGACTCGACCAAACCAGCCTTGCCAGGAAAGCATAGCATGCAAAATCGCGACACCAACGCGTTGCTTAAATTGAAAAAGCAACGCGTCCTTTTCGCTTCAACAATTCTAATGCACCTTTGACCGGTCGCCTGGCTAAACATACGCACGATGGATGGAAGCAAAGAGGACTTTCCGGTTTTGTTGCAACAACACTTCTTTCTGCAAAGAATTTACAACTGGAACCAGAAGTTATGCCCCTAATGCATGGAGCACCCAACGGGGCGCCAAACAAACGCACAACGTAGAAGATAATCTACGCGCCGCTGCTTCACCCTGTCAAGCGTGACAAATGCGGAAATTCGGGCGATATGCAAATTTAGGAAAAAATTTAAACTTTCGAAAGCAAACTACAAGCAGACGCGTTAGCACATGCGCGACTGAAAGTTCAAGTATACTCGCTATAACAGCATAACGCAAAATGCATAAGTTACATTAACACGTGATGTAGATGAGGTAGTCTGTCTCTTGCGGGCGACACTTCGTAATCAAAACTGACCGTTTTCAACTGTTAGTAGGCACAGCTACATAAGCATATGTGTTCGTAATGAATAAATATACTTTCATTTGTACACCGAGATCAGCTTCACATATCTTATGGTCACTGATAGCTGCAGTTCATAGTTTCATCGCGCATGTATGATGCTTGATGAAAAGATTAGTGTTTGTTTTTTTCTCTTGTATTTATGTTTATAGAGGAGAACAAGCTGAACACTTACTATTGGAAGCGGTTTTCCGGCTGTCTCCCTTACGCTAATAGTAGCGTCTGCCCGGGCTACAAAAGGCGCTCTTCGGAAGGGAACACGCTGAGCGACGAAGCTAAACTTTGGCTGTTGGTGGTCACATGTAGGGCAGTCCGAGAGAACAAGTGGACACAGCACAATGCACGACAGCCTGAAGGAAAGGAAGGCCATAAACTAGTAAGTTGACCAACTACGTTGACTTATGCAAAAATGTAAGCTCTCACCCAATGGCCAACCACATGCACTTGTCAAAAATGGACAGGTTTGCTTTAGCAGCAAATCTGGAGCCCCTATTTATAAGAATGGCGTCCGCACCACAGCGGCGTCAACGTGTCGAACGGAAAGAAAGGGTCTTGGATGGAAATTTTTCACCAAGTGCAACGGGGAAACCGGTTCCACCTTGGCGCGACCATCCCGTGAAGAGAAACGCGAGAAGAATAGGGGGCAACAGACTGAGACAACGTGCTACTCCTTGTTTAATAGACAAAATAAAGCCCCTACGGCAAAAAATTGTCAACTGCAACTAGACAGCAAGAACCAAGTGGTCATTCATCTCTCCTGCCGCTTTATTTCTCTATTTTGTTGAAGGATGGCGCCAGGCGCCGGATATGGTCTTTGCTGAAACAGCGGGCCGCTGACTGTGGGATCCACGCCTGACTTTGCAACGCCAACACTTTCAAGACCTGACGACCATTTTCCCCTGAAAAATAATTCTCATCAGACCACAATAAACAATACATTTTCGTTGAAACTAACTTACCGCGGAACATCCGAATAAGCAGCAGGATCCATTGGGTCAAGATCGCTAACCTCGCGCCTGCCTAATAATCATGGACTAATGGAAAATAAGAATAATAAGGAAATACCTCTTCGATGCTTGGGCGTAGAGACCTCTACCTAAGGTTCGTACAGGTTATTACAGATATACTAAAAATGGAAGATAATAATTACGGCTTCGTCGTCAGAATCTTGAAATCGCTGGCGACGCCCTTTTCTCAGCTCTTCATTCTCTTGAGCTTCGTTAAGCGCTTCAAAGAACGCTGAACAGAAAGGATGGCGATATAAGGTATTACAAAGGAAAGTTGCACCTTTGGCTCTAGCGCATGCCGAAACGGTGATTTTCGCTCTTGGATGCTTTGGAGACAACCAGCAGACTTCGAAAATATTCCTTGAGTTCCAATAGTAGAAGCGGCCGGACCCAGGATCGTATGCTTCTCGCCAGCCATCCGGAAGGGGATACTTTCTTAACATTCTACGTCTTCTGCGCATGTAGCTGAAAATGAAAAAGCAAAATAACTCTTGAAGCATCGACGACAACGAACTTGGAATCGATCAACGAAACGGGCAAACCTTCACCCCAACGTTCAAAGCAATAATCTGTGCACAAGTGATAGGGATTTGGTTTGTTGGGACAACCGGGTGCGCCCGTAAACAGCGCCTGCCTTCGATCTTCGTTGCCAACTCGCTTCACTCTACCGTCATCGTAACTTTCAGCAATAATTTCTTCCTTGCGATCATCTGGGCAGGGCATGGAAAAACGCCAATTAGAAAAAGTTGAAAAAAAACATAAGCAAACACCTTCTTTCACGATGCCTCTCTTTTTCAGACGTGCCAAAAGCAGCGGTGGTAAAGGCATTCCAGTAGACGAACGAAACAATCGATTGACGACTGGAAGAGGAATGTAAGATTGGAAAGGCCAATTTGTTAATTCAAATAATTTTTGATAAAATATTAATTCATATTCCTTTGGTATTTAACTTGTCTTCGATACGAGCATTGCATTAGTACGGAAGCAATGCAGATTAGAAAAATAAGTGAAAATTCAAGACAATACAAAACGTATGCTGCTTAATAACAATGCTGGCGTAACTGTGTCCCCTTACCGGACAATTTGACTGCTTTCCTTTAATGAAAACGAGACGAAGAGAGTAAAATTCCCCGGAGTTAAAAGCTATTTTAAATATACAGTAAACTGAATTTTCAGGTGACATCGCCACGTGTACTGAAATTCATCAGCCGCTCTTAAACCCTTTGCGGGCAAACATTTAAGAACAACGTCGACCCGCGCGTAAAGTGCAATGCTCGTCAGTCAGGCGTAAAGCGGCATAGTTTTCGCCATTAACACTTTTGCTTTCTCATACCACATTGTTCCAAGCGACTAGATAATAGCGGAGTCACCTTGTGCTAATTTTGAGAAATGCAATCAATTGACGCGCTGCTCAGCATTATTCTTTGAAAAAGATGACCCATAAAAGTGACAAGCTTTCAGCCGCAATAATAGAACTTAGCGTTCCTGAAAATGTTCCTAAGTTACCTTGAAAAAGTGCTCCATGTTTCAGTTGAATTTCTATGGTACGCAGAACTAAGAGTTAATTTAGAAACTGATTTTGCCTATGGCAGAAGCTCAGCTTCACGGCAAGAAAGAATCGTCGACAGAAAACGAAAGAGCTTTGAAATGTTGCTGAAACGGTTTTTATTACGCGCACTTGATGTTGTACGTGAAAATTGCGCTTTTTCACAAAAGAGTACTTATTTCGCTTTTGCGGTACTCTAATAAGGCTTAAATCGTAAAGTGAACCTCAGCATACTACGTATAATTGCCCAAAAAGCAAACCTCGTCCTAAAAAAGCCCATAATTTATTTTTCGGCGCGGCACCTTACTTGATTTTGACCCTACTGGAAAAGTCTGTTTCCTAATAAAATACTGATTTTGACGATTGCCCGCCCATGAACTATGTACATGCGTTCGTTAAGATCAATGCTTAGAGAGTGAACGCACTTAACAGCTCGCTGGGTGAAACAGTACTACCAAATTCCTACAGAGACATGATTCAGCCTGCTATTCTTCGCTAGTTAAGTACAACTCTTCTCCTGGATGTAGACTTTTTGCTCAATAATATGATAGTAGTCGCCGAGGTATTAGAGAAAATCGCGTAAAATCCAGTTAGCCAGTTTGAAAATGCAGATCGTTACTCCAAAAGCAAATACATGGCGCTACCTGCTTATCATTTACAAAACAGTAAACAGACATACCTGTAACCTTTTGTGATTACTGTATCTTAGTTTGGCGCGTTGAAAGAAATGTGGTCAGCAGCTGTATCGCCATATCGCGACAATGCATTCAAAGTAAACCTTGCGATCTGCAAGTTTTAAGAAGCAATTAATACAGTACGAAACCAAAATAAGTTCCGGAAATAGTGTTTTTGCAATAAGCGTTAATCAAACAACCGGTTGAAAATACAGCGAAAAACTTATAGAAAAATCATACCGTACATAGTCCCAATTAGTACTACTAGGCACCATCACAAGCTGACGCCCCATAGCTTATATAAAATAAAATTTTATGTGACACACTCAACCGCATAAAAGCGATGACTTAATGCGATTAAAGATGGACAAAATATTGATTTATACGGTCTGCATGGACGATGTTTTGATGCAAACAAAACGGTATCCCACCGTCTCAGTACACAGTTTTTATGACTGATTCGGTTTATCGGCGGAATAAGTAAGCTTCAGATCAAGGTCAGCTTTTCAAATTTTACGTGCCTCGTATAAACCCACTAAAGTTCTGCACACATTTACGAGCTGCTACACAGATGAATGTTGCGAAGACTGTTCGAAATGGAATGACAACACAGTTATGCTTGAGTTACTAATATTACGGGGTGGCGAGTAAGCTTAATGGTTTCTCGCGTCAAAGCATCGTGAACCTGACGCCGAAACTCGTCATGTAAAACACCGACGAAGCATATTGCAGGTTTTGTCGGTTGTGCGCTCTGCTGTTTTTGAAATGCAGGTTCCTTCCTGGCAAGCGTTCTGTTATCTTCTTCCGCCGTTACTGGAAAGCATACAGGCTATCCTGTTTTGCACCATACCTAACCCTAAGTCAGAAAATAAACCTTACGTTTCGGCTTATGCTTAGCTAACGGTGCAACAGCTTGGCTGGCAAACCTACAGTAAGACGGCAGGGCGATTAACCGGCAAGACCCCAAATTCCACTGCCTCTCCTTTTCATCGTAAGATGCAAAAATGCTGTTAATATTACCAAACTGCTGTTGCAAGATGGAATATATTGAACAAAAACAACATAAAAGTTGAACATAGGAAAAACATAACTCCCGTAATAAACAGACTGTTGTCTGTCAGCTGTAACTTAAAACTCGTTGCTTAAATTGCAGCTAGAAATTATTAGTAAAAATTGTGAAGCAGATTTGCTTGTATACCCCGCAGGCAGTATGATTCTTTGGATATTCGGTACCTAAACAACATTAATACTTGAGAGTCATATTTTTGTACTTGCTTTGTTTTCTCATTGCGCAGATGGCTGGCATTATCTTCGATGACCTGTTTGTCGTGAAGGAAATTGATCCTGATGGAAAGCATTTTGACCGAGGTAATTCGAGGTACCTACTGTACAAATGAATGGTTGCTTTGCTGAAGTTTTTGCATTTTAATTCGCAACTTGTTTACCATTTATTGCCCCGCGTCTTGTGCGTTTCAAGTTACGGAGTGGCGTTCGCTGAAACCTGTTTTCATAGTTAAAGGTGAGCGTCAATGAAAGGACGACTACGCGTTAGAACTTTCATTATTGCATCTCAGCCATCGAGCGTTTTTTTAAAACGTTCTTTTTGCCCCTCTGAGCAAGGTCGGTAAAAGGCACTTCTTGTCACTTTAATTGCAAAACTTTGGTTTTTAGTTAACTTGCATGCATTTTTGGAAGTAAGCCTTCATATATTTCCTTTATTGTTCTTTTAAGGTGCGCGGAGCGCTACTGTTGTCGAATTTGTGATTTTGAAAAAAATTTAAAAATTCGAGTTGCCCCGTAATAACAAATTCTTTCATTTTACTGTTGCTAACTAATTAAACAGCATACTGTAAAGCTTAAAAGATCTGTAGGTTCTCAAGGGGGATAGATACCCGAAAATCTTTTTGACTTTCGGTCAGTCTTATCTTTTTGCAGTCATCGGTAAGTACATAATTGTATGACATATTTGCGGCTTTCCAAATGCGTATCAGTCTTCGCGGGTTACGTTTTTCACCCTTGTCTGAGGATTAACTGCGTTCGCCAAACTAGGGCCACAAGTGCTGCAATTAGCATTAAAGAAATAAACAGCTTTCCGAAGCGTCCTGTCGTGTTTGTAAACATTTCTTCCGCATATCTCGGAATAGCTTATCGCGATTGGTTTTAAATGCTTTTACGAGCGATTAATTAACCCGAGACGAAATTAGTTCATTCCCGAAATTTTCTTCCCAGCAGCTGAGCCATATTTGTTTGAAAAAAAATTGCACGCTCGTTGATGGATTGTGCGCTTCTTTGTCGATTTATTCTCAGCCAGAAATCGACCTATGCGGAGAGCGCTGCTTCGGGAACAATAATGGTCCCATAGGCTCCATTGACTACTATGTAAGAATAAGGGTTGAATAACCGTCATTAATCATCTTGAAGAGACGCAGGTCTTTAACAATGAGTTCCACTTTTGTTGTACGAAAGTGGTCATACCTTTACGCCAGCGATCTCCAAATAGGCTAGCTTATTTTTCGATTAATTTTTGCTGCGGCAACGACCGACCGCGTTCGATCCGGATTGATTCTCCGGGCAATGAATGTGGTTGTTTCGTTTAACTTGACGAAGTGTTTTGCCTAGTAACGGGTGTTCTTGTTTCAACTTTTACATGGCATCTGAGTTATGCCAACTATGCGCAAAAGTTCGCGCCATCCACTTTCCAAAGGCCCCGGTAAATAGTGCGGTTAACGAAATACTAATTGGCGAACTTTTGGCTGCATTTTTATTGCTTTCCAACGTTCTAAGCAGCGCGCCTGCTAAAGTGAATGAATAGTCGTCCTGTAGAATTTATCAAATGCCTTTTACGGGAAGGCGTTGTAGATGATCAAAGTCGAAAAGTCGTAAAGAACTGCTTTTCCGCTACTTCTTCTCTTTTCGCAGTAGTCGTCGCCCAGCGTTGGGCCGAGCTTTACGCTTTGCAGGGATCCCGTTGCATGGTTATATTAATTTAAAAGTGCATACGCGCTGTCGTCATCTGTTCCATCCTTTTACGTCATAACCAGAAGTTATCCATCGTCGAGTTGCTCGCGGCGGATGCCTTTCGTTTGCGCAAGAAAAGCAAGCAAAACGCCCTCTCGGTCGCGGGACATTTTGTACATTTTCATACGCTTGCCGGTGCTTTCTCTAAATAATTGGGCAATAATTTGCATTTTTACGCAATTTAGCAAAGCGGTTGAAATGCGCTTGTCAAGTAGTTCACTTTTTTACCATTTCAAATGCTATTTCTGCCCCGCTCGACTGGTTTCTTTGCCAGCCCCGCGAGCAGCTTTTAAATTTCTCGTCAACTTGTTTGTTATCGAAAACGAATGTTCGCCCGGCGAATTTACTGGCCTGTCCGGGCGAACGTTGTGGTTTACCGGTTTTTTTGGTGGCGGCAACATTTGGTGGTTCACGTTCGGTAAAAGTTCACCCTCTTCCGACGCGTAGCTACGCCGCGGTTGTAGGCTTGCGGGGGGCCTTTTTTTGATTACGCAAAAGCTACGTTCATTCGGCAAAGTTTTGCGCAGCGGTGACTTGAAGATGACGTTATGGCGCTATTGATCGCCGTTACGCTACCGTCTTATGAACCTGAATACACGCAAAACTGGCTACAGTAATTTTGTCGCAGCGCCGCTTTCCTGTTTATCCGGTCCTCCGCAGCGTCGGTATTTAAGCCTCGTCCGAGTTCATTAGTTTTGCCAAGGCGGAGATGCGCTTAGGGTTGGTTTGACCATTTTTGCGCACCTCAAAAAGTTGCGTTTTGCGCATTTTGCTTCTGCTCGGAAGTTGTTCATTGTGTTTAAACTTGATGTCTCATCCTGGCGGTGATTCGCCAGCTGGCGCCACGGGCGACATTGTGTCACGAGATACTCGAGCAAGCAAACAATCATCGCCCACGTAAAGCCATCGTCAGCCGGCGGTCTATTATGGCGAGGTCGTTCGCTCCTGCTTGTCTTCAAGTGCAGTCGGAAAATGGCCTTTTGGCATTGACGGAGAATGGCAGTCTTCAGAGGCGACTGTGCAATGGTTGCGCTTGCAGCAATTTTACATGAAAATATTTTTCAAAATAGTCCGTACGCTGACGATTCCGTTTGGTGGCACTTCGAACTTCCGTATGCGAACATGTAAGGGTGGCATTGACGTTCGGAAACTGCTTGCGCGCTTGCAAAAGCGAAGAATCAGTTGAAGTATGTCTGCGTACGTCTGCAGTAGCGGATCGATTCCGGCTGCACGTTTTGGGCCCAAACTGGTTGGCATCGCTTGTACGCAGGTTTTAAGTTACATTATCCGGTGGCATGTTATGCGCAAAAACGTTAGCATATTCCGTCAAGCTCTGGCAGAGTGGCTGTCCTTTCGTAGGGTAAGAAATCGTCCGGCGCCGTTTCTGGCAAACCGACAATCGTTGCCCGCCATCTGATGCGATCGATTGGCGTAAATTTTCTGTACTCTTGCCAGTGGAATCATGTGACAGCTTGAGCACGCGCGCCCGGCTGTCGCTTCGAGCTGCCGGCGGTGAATCAGCTGAGCAAAATTGAAAGTAGCACGTTCGTGCGTGCCTTGTCGTCAACTTTTCCTTGCCAATTTTTGCCTCTCCAACGCGCTACGCATTCGGCCTCCACCGAGTGGCCACTCGAAGGGACATTGGCGGGTGAGCATTTCATGTTTGCAGCGCAAATGCAACTTTTGCTTTCTGCTATTTTATATATCCGTATTACTACATTTGTTCTGTTTAGTATCGCGGTTGTTCTGCGACAGCGAATCGTTCAAAGTCAGTCTCATCTTGGACGTCAACACGCAGCTGTATCCGGTCAAGCTAGGTAAGCGTTGTCAACTTAGGCCTTGTTCCGCAAGAATTAAAAGGTAGAAAAAAAAGAAGAGAAAATCAATTTTTATCAATTCATCCTATGTCATCGACTGTTTTCGACAAGAGTGGCGCGACCGGCCTTTGCCTTCTTCAAGGCTAGCGTCATATGGGTCACTGTGGGCGGTTTTTTATTGGGGCTAAAACCAGCCCACAGAGAACCGGCGTCCTTGGGTGCTCATTTCGGTGTTGCCATTTTTGTTTACCTTCTGCGGTTTTGGCCCCCCGCCGTTGTTGCGGTTTGCCAAAGCGTCGTCTCGCGTAGTAATAGTCGCTGGCTGAACGTCCTTTTTCGGTAGAGCGCAGATCGAATGTTCAACTAGCCGTGGCGACGAAACTGCCTACTTTGCCGCGGCGTCCAATCATTTGTCCCGCCTGCGGCCAATACCGATTGTAATTATTAATAATTTTAGTTTGATTCCTATATTTTTTCTCCTCATAAAACTGTTTCGTCATGCCTAATAAATTCCATATTTGCATATTTGCACGCCAGGAATGGTTGAATGGTTGTGCGTTTTGTTCAGATGAGAAATTCCGTATAATGCTCTCGTCGACTCTAAGAGAGGATGGATTTCCTGAAGAGGATGAGTACGATCCCACGTTCACTTGTCAGCGCTTGGAAAACTTTGAATACATAATGTACGGCAAAGTGTATCGAATCGAGTCGGACGAATCGGCTGGCACCGACTCCTGTCGTATGTAAGTGTACTACGATTTTGTTGATGCTGTTGTGCGAGATGATTTTCCTCTTTTTTTTTGTTGAAAACTTTCTCCTTTCACTCCCTCTCATCAATGCGAGTCTACGAAGGGCCGACGACGTCACGATGTGACGAACTAGGCGCTAGCTGGCAGCTGTTGTCGCGTGACAATGATAAGCTGTAGCAACGGGCTGAGTTGTCTAGTTGGCTTAGTTGCTTTTCTCTCTTTTCGTTCTATTGGCAGAATAAACCGCGTTCGACGTTTCGTCTAGCGCGCTGACACAGAAGAAGAAGCACGTGACCTCACCGACCAATCGGTGTCGTTGTGAAATCGAGCGTTGATTGGCTGTTTGTTGAACAGGTTTTTCTCGTCGAGATTTTTCGTTCCGTGCGCGCACAGCTGGTCGGGTCTGAGGTTTCGTCAGTAGGCAGTGCGTGTGTGATCAAGTATTGACGATAGTTGGTAGTGGAAATGTTCCCTTTTTGCCCATCTTTTCTTCATTATGTTTCAATGGACGAAGGTACCACTGTGCTGTTCTGATTGGCAGTGTAGTTAGCTGGTTGTCAGCTTAAAGGTACATCGGCTGATTGCACTGCCTTACCAGAGCAGTTCGCTATCGTCGCGAGTCATTGCGTTTGTCTCACTCTATTTTGTCACTTTCTTTTTTTTTTGATTTTTGTTATCTGTGTTTTTAAAATACTGCATTTTGTCGATGTTCTGTTTACAGATCTATATACGCTTCGTTTGGTGGTCTCTTGATGCGCTTGCAAGGTGACGCCAACTACATGCACGGATTCGAGATTGACTCCAATGTCTACTTGCTGATGAAGCATGTTGGCTCGTAAAGGCGAACTGCCTTTAGCTATCAGCTGTTGTTGTTGCATTATTAAACTGTATTCTCTTCGGGGGTTGCGTTTGCCGATATGTTCTGCCCTAATGAGAATAGAACTAACAATCAGAGACGTGGTAAAAACATGGGCGCTTAACCTTTTCGAAGTCGCGCATGCTCCTTTGTATCCGTTGCGCGAGTTCAGGCGGAATGATTTCGCAAACAGCGAGTTGCGGGTTGTTGCAAGCCAAAGTAGCGCGACTAACATTCTTTGCTCGATCGGTCCGTCGAGCAGGCGAAGTGACACTAAGTTGGTCGGTTTATGTTTGAATAGTTCAGCTTTTGGCAACTTGAATTCTCCTGTTAGTACATGCGCATCTTTAAGATTACTGTAATCGTTCGGTTTTTGCCTATTTTCCTCGAGTTGGCGTCGCTCAAGTTGAAACGGCCAATAGGGATCTTCTACTCTGTGTAGTGCTGTATCTATGCATCGGCATTTGAAGTCGAGCTGAGCGAAGAAGGTCATTTTTTTTAAAAACTGAATATTAGTCATAGAACAATTTCAAAGGCAGAAAGTTCGCTTCGCGCGGAAGTCGAAAAGATTTCCGTTGCGCATTTTTTAATTACCGCGTTGGCTGATCCTTTGCTTAGTGAGGTTCTATTCAAAATAAGAGGTTATGCTTTACTGAAGATGAAAATTGTGCAAAGCAGTAGAAGAGCCTTGAATAAATTGATTTTCTTCGTTTCGAAATCTTTCTTCTGGTCGGCGCTTTGCACCGGTGGACATTTTTGCTCCTATGTGCTTAGCTGATCTCAGGTTGCAACTAGTTTCAAAAGAGACGCCTTACTGTGTTCATCAGCTGTTTGCTTATCGAACTATCTGCCTTAAGTAATTAGCTAGCTTATTTCCTGCTGGATAACTTCTTGCCAAAACCGGAAAGGGTAACGTTAACATGTACTCCAATAGGAAGCAGAAAGGAATACATGCATGTGACTAAATACTTTCGCTGTTTGTAGTTTTACCCAACGAAACTGTGCGAATAGCTGATATTGATCATTGCTCAATGTTGCTTCTTCTCAATGGACTTTGCCAATAACGACCCCCCTAACACGAAGATTTCACCGCATAAGTGACCAACTGGTTTAACTTGTTTCAGCAAAGTAAAGAATGTTATTAAAAAGTGCCTCGTCGATTTCATGATTTTCCAATCAGTTCAGGTCAATGCCTATAGGTGGCTTAAGCGATCTGTCGGGCCGGCTGGCAGTTCGTTACTCTTTTTAAGCGATGAGATTTGAAGAGCTCTCTATGCTGAGGATGAAACTTCTTATCTTTTCTAGAAGGCAGAGAGCTTTGAAAGCTGCTTACAAGCAAATTTTTTAGTTCAGCGTTTTTTCTTTACTTCGCGCATTGATAATTGTGTAATGGTTTGAACAGAATAAAAAACAAAAGTAGTTCATCAGAAGGAAGTAACTTGATTTTTTCGCTTAGAGAAAGGCAGCGACGATAAATAAACGATATTTGTATTGCTTGCAGACTTCAGATGAAAGTAGTGGATAAAAGTTCAGAAGATAATTTTCATTGCTATACCATGATTTAGCATCAGTACCTGCTTTTTGCTAAGCCCGGTAAGTCTCGCTTCGCCTGTACGGGCAATTTGGAAAATTGAATGTCCTATCACTCATCCTGACAGAACGTGGCATTCGATCCCTGACGCAGAGCACTGTGAAAATAGCAACCGATGCCACCAGCAAGTATGATCATTCCAAAATGTTGAAGAAAAATCAATTTACCAGTTTCCCGGCTAGCCACTTTTCCTATCCTATTGGCGCACGCTGCGGGAGTTAACCATGGGCAAAATGCTCTGTCTCATTTTCTCCACTCTAAAAATATTCGCGAATTGCTCTACCGACATCACACACGTTTGCAGTCATTTATTGATAAGCAAGGACTATAACGAGCAGTGCGCAGTCAGTCATTAGCTATTTGTAATAAACTGTACTTTAACAGTTTTATAATTGAAATGGGCTAATAGTTTAGCATTTGCTTTGTGTTTGAAGTATATTTTAGATCTGAAAACATAGAAGCAGGCGCTTTCAACCTTCCCGCCTTTTCCAGCTTTCAGTGTTTACAACGCTTGATGAATCTCATCATTTTAAGTGCGTAACTGCTGCTTCTTAACGAAGGAAGTTCTTTGTTTTTTCCTTTAAGTGAGGGGGCTTACTTCTTTCGATGCTACGCAATCCTTGGATTACTGATTAGAAAACAGTTGCTCGGCCAAAAGAATGGACGGCCAGTTATGCCTGAAACGCAGATGTACGTGCTTGTATCTTTGAAAGTTAATAACGCTAGAGAAATACTATCACAGGTTCATAAGACTGCTCCATTCAACGAAGCGAAGGTTTTCCAGCAGCACTGCAGGAATGAGTGTCTCAATGAATTCTGCCTCTATGGTTCCATGTTGAGCGTTAATAAAGTTTTATTTCAAGAATTCTGCACTAGCTTTAAGTATCGTAGAGCATTTCACCTTCCTACTGTAGAATCGTTGTCCGAATGTATTCCCATCGAAAGTAGGCGGTTTATTTATGAAAACTTTGAGAATGAATTGTTCCTCTTGCGAGCAAAAGGATTTATGGTCGTCGATGGAGTTCTGTTATCATTTCCATCGAAGCTACGGAGAGTTTAATTTATATTATGACGACCCGAGTCGCGAGAAAAGTAAATAACTTCCGAACACGACTACTGAACGTTCATTATTCCAGATATGAGCAAGCGATGACTGCGTTTACAGTCAAGCAAATTTTTGCCATTGCAGCCGTAGTAGACCTGACTTCTTTTAATTCTTACTGTAAGTGCACTTGAAGTAGCGTAATGTGCAGCATTATAAGGGTATATTTCAGAGTGCAATAATCTAATAATGACTAGTTTTTTCCAGACGCGCCCATCAGTGGTTTGTTGTCTTAATGATGGCGATGTGGAATTACTAATAATTCCATGCTTTCCAAGCGAACGAAGCCTCAACAGACGCAACGCGTCATTTAACTTGGTTGTCCAAAAAACTAAAAATTGCCAAATGAACGCAGAATGTGCTGTCAAAATAAAAAAAGTGTGAATGAATTATTTCAAAAAACTCTGTTTTTACCCCATAGCTCTTCAGCTCTTTTGCAAGCTCATAAAAAAAGAAAAAGCTTCCTGCGCGAGCTTACTCGTAAGCTACACGAAATAATGCATGATGTAAATTTTTAAAAAGAGATAGAATTTCACGAACGCAATAAACACTGTTTGATAAGTTTTTGAAATATCAATATTAAGCTACAAGATACTCAAACGCTACAATTATGACTGCGGTATGAGAACCCCAAAGAAAACGACTGACTGATTATTTTAAAGTTTTCAATCAGCTATTTCCATCTCATTTAGTAATCCACGAAATTTGAAATTCGGGTGTTAGATAAAGGTGCCAAGGATTTCTGAGGACGGATAGAGGAAGCCAGAAGTTGTAGTCAACCGATATCGCTTTGTAAAGAAGCATCTTCAGTTGATTTAAGGTAGAAAAAATCGTATCTTTGTTTTTCGCTACAGCAGAAAATGCAGGTTTCAAACGCAAGAAGTTGCTGTCATCTTCTAATTTTTGCCTTTAAATTTCTCGCTGCTGTGGGTTTGCCAAAAGTTGCACCTTTGTTCTATGCCTTGAAAAGCAGTCAACGTGAAGAGAACGTTGATTCGTTGCCCATCTTTTGCTGTTACGATTTTCGGTCGGTCTTTGAAAAAGCTTTAGCCAGCCTGAAAAATTCTTGCACTTCTACTCCCTGTGTTAAGTTTCGTTCATTGTTCTCATTGTTGATTATTATATCTACTGGCCTGTTTGGGTCTCCTGGTCGTCTTTTAAACAAGATGCGTTCATTGTGGCAACGCGCCTTCATTGCTTTTCGATTTTCTTCCACCCCTCTCGCTTTTCGCCTTTGTTCCGCCTCTGTTTCAGAATTCACGAACTTGGCTACAACCCTCCGTGGCTTTTTCCCGTCTCGTCCTTCGCTTGATATGTTGGGTCGCTTGAAGCGGCGTCCAGGTAAGTGCTCAACGTACGCAAGCTTGGCGGATTTTCTTTCCTCTCGACGTCTTGCCCGTCGTCCATGTCTTGCCCTATGTGATCTAATGCTATCCCACGTGGACGATGACCAATCCTCTGACACCTCACTATCTTCTTCCTCATTAGAACAGCAGCAACCCATGACTACGCTAAAAATTTTCCAAAAAGGCAAGGTTTCAAAGTATTTGTTGGAAAAAGATAAGGAAGGAATTTGAGTATACGAATCTTTACAACTTTTTAAAGTGAAGCAACTTGGTTTGTGTCAACTTTAAAACGTAAAACAGCTTTAACTCTTACCGCTGTCATACCTTACTTTCACAATAAAACGCACGCAATTTGACCATGGTTGTTTGCGCCTATTCCGGGGCTTGTAAGATCTTGTTTTGTTCCTGTTTGTCAGAAACGTAAACGTGGTCACCGACTCAAATTTTAAATCTCAGCAAAAATTAAATTCCAACGAAAACAGTCCGTTACGCTTCTTCTTCCAGTTGTTTTCCCACAGAGGCTTTATTTAAACAAATATAAACCAACATTTTGTCAATAAAGGCTGAAGACAGTTGTTCCTAACCCTCGGACATTTTTTTATTGATACACAGGCAAATTTCCTCAAAAAAGTCATTTGCCATTTATTGAAAATATGTAACTGGATTTGAATTAGCCTAGCGCAGTAAACGTATCTAAAGCTGGCGTTACTATATAACAATAACTTATTCTACAGCTTAGGCAAAGAGTGATACAGATTGAGGTTTACTCAGCTCAGTTCCTTCTCAGTAAAATACTGAGTAGCTCTTGAATAAAAAGTCAGCAGTGTCAAAGCATACGGAAACGACAAAAAGCTTTGCTTTTTATGAGTACAAGCGTGAAAATTAATTCTAGGTCATATGAAACTATAATCCTTTGACTACTGTGCGTATGAATTCATTCGGTTGAAAAATATTGTTGGCACTTTCGAGTCTGTATTGAATTCAAGTTCCTTAACACTAGCTTTTTTTAAAATTTCAAGTTATTCTTCAGGCCGACGAATTGGGTTCTATCCTAAATGCAGGGTTTTTGGCCCACTAGAATTAGTCAAACGTGTGAAGGAATGTACAGTTCGGCAGAAGCAGCGGAGAAAATAAACAAAATGCAAAATTCACTTAACATATTTACATATATTATTCCGTTGCTAATTATAGCCTCGGTGATTACCATTTTTTTTGTTTCCAACTTAAAATATGCCAGAAAATTTCTCCTCATCAATACCTTTTCATTTGAGAGCAATTCTATTTCGATTCAAAAGACAACTGGACTTCCTTCCAACGAAAGCACGTAAAGTCATTGTCACACACATCGCGCTATATATGGATCTAATTATGTAAATGCTTTATTCAGCGTCTTTTCAGCACGTGACAAAAATTTTTATTTCACGAAATGCCCTTCTTCCGTGGAGGAGTACCCGGTTCGTCCCATGCTTTTCGCGTTAAATGCCGTTCATATCCTTCCGGGACAACCGTACTATTAAACAGATTTACCAACAAATCCTCGTTCGCTTGGTTTGCTGATCCTTGGGCATTGCCAACGTCATTGGCACCCTTTTCTAGCGGAAAGCTTCTAGGAGAAGGGCCATAGATGTTTTTTGCCAACTTTGGGTTCGCTGGCTTTGTTGCGCTTAGTTTCCAGGAAAACTGCTTCACTGCCTTAGGAGGAATCGGAGCCTTAATATAACGCGGCGAGTCACCGCATCTGATTGATTTCTTGACGAATTTTATCCTTTTCTCGCTCGATACTAACGAAGCAGACGTCTCCTCCTTGTCGTCCTTTGAACAACATGAGCCCATGTACACAAACGAGTGTTTAGCAACTAATTATTTTAGATTCCGCTAAGTGAAGCGTTTGCGTTTACTGAGCAACGTAAGACAAACTGCAAAAGCATGGTTGTTTGCTTTAAACGTTCGTTCGCAGCAATTTTAAAGTACGGCAGTCTCGAGCAACGTGATTCCATTACTACGTAGATTTTTTCTCAAAGCACAATGAGCAGACGAACTGAGTAGTCTAAACGCATCGAAAACCCATGAACATGATAACCTATAGTACAGTGGCACCTGTGTAGCCTGGCCAACCGAAGAACTGTAACAAACTAGAAAATACAAACAGTTGGTCGACATAGGAAACTAATAAATGTAAGCGTCTAAGCTTGCTGTACCAAAGAGTACGTAGGTTTAGCTTGATGTCAGGCATGATGCAAAAACATTACATTCGTTTATGCAGTATCAAAGTCAATACATTTAACAACCTTCACAAAAAAAGAGTCAATCTTGGTCTGTTTCAAATTCTTACTACAAACGTCAGGGCTAAAAGCATTGTTGAACTGGCTAGACACCATTCAGGATGTATTGGCATCCTTCGGCAGCAAATGACTTTACCCGTGTTATCAGGTGGTATATACATCATCCTCACATGCTTCTTCCACTTCTTCAACTGCTTCATGTATGTTTACACTATACCGTACTTCGACCAATGTTGCTTCCGCTGCAACAAAATCCTCAAAGCCTTTTACTTCGAATTTTGTCATGGCAAAAAGATTGCTTGATGCCGTAAAAGCATGCAGCAAGCGACAAATTGTGGCTCTTCACAACTTGCTTGCTGCCCGGCGTCGCCTTGAAAAATAGTCCGCACTCATCATCACTAAACAAATTGTGATCTTTAACGCCTCTGGCGAGATAAGGAAACTTTTTTCATAAAGACTTCCACAGCTTCGACTAGAACTTTATTGGATCCACTAGATAACCCTTTCCGGAACACGTCGTGTCGCAGTTTAGATTTCCTGAGCCAACCAACTGATGCTTGAAAATCTGTCGCCCAGAATTCCTATGCTAATTTTCTAGCAACGTCTTGAAGCATTCGTCCAGAGATTCAAGCGATAATTGCCCACATTCATTTGAACCAGTTTAATGTAGGCTCACTGGTTTAAACGAGAGATATCTTTCTGCTTTCCTTATTACATCTCTTCACATAGTCATCTTTACGTCTTTGCATGTTCGAACGTCTTTCTTTGGCCGCGGCTTTTCAGAAACTGTATACTATCAACCTTTCCCTTAAGAGTCAGCTTCTTAAATTCTTTCGTTTGCTCATCATGTCCCAGCTAACCGTAAAATTGTTCCGTAATTGTGCTTCCTGTACCTACAATCCAGGCCAATCCTTCGCATTGAAAAAGCCTTCCCTAAACTTTTAGTTCGTTCCTTTAGTGACTCGTAAAAGCACTACTACTCCATCATAATTACAAGAGATTCGCAGGCTGGAATGCGCGTCTGTACTGCAATGCTGCTCATTACGTAAATAACAGGACCTCCGGCTTAATCTAACATGAGAAAAGAAGCCGCGCCAACATATACAGGGAGCACGGCCTATATCTTTAATCCCTTAGCGTACAGTGGACCCGACTGACAAAGTTGTTGACAGTAAATTCACCACGTGTCAAAGTACAAGTGGTCAATACACAATTTCTTGCCCATCCTGTATATTGCAAGCCAATAGATACCCTTGTCATACATGGTTTTACATGTGATGATTAGACGCTCCGTGTCAAGAGAGCGACTAAATCTGGGATCAAACTGTAAACGTTCCTTAAGTTGAACAAGTCTGCTGTAGAGAGCACAGAAGAGCAGTGACTAGAGAAACCTGATTGGGTAAGCGTACCCGCCAAATGAACTTTTTTATTTTCTACAGAACTTGAATGTTTGTGAGCGCCTAATTGCGTGACGAAAACGCGCAAAGGTGCTCTACTGTACTAAGCACAAAATCATACAACACATGTCATCAGCAAAGAAAATATGCCAAAGCATATTAACGTTAATATAGAAGTGAAAAGGTTACGCAAAAAAGAGCATTAATACAGCACGTCCTACAAAAGTTACAGATCACAATAAGCTTCAATTAGGTAACTATTAATTAGTTTACCTAGCGCACCTTTTCGCAGAAATAACACGTTGGCTGAAGGTTCAAGTTCTTAGGCAATCTTTTGGGACAAGCCGCGACCAGGATTTAGCCAGTTTCACATGTCTTCCGGTAGCAAGTCATCAATGTCGCAAAGAATTACCTTGATGAATGCATCACGAATTAATAATAAAATAAGCAAAAAAATATAGCTGCTAATCTACCGGCCCCTTGCTGGTACTTTGTTCCTTTTTTCCTTTTAGGGCTTTACCCCTTCCCTTTTTAGCATGTGCAGCGGCCCGTTGGCGTTCGGCCTGCTCGGCTCGTGCGATCACTCCGCCAAAGTAAACGAAGAATAAATCGTTCATACGCCCGTCGAACAACCGCACAAACAATTTTTTTTCAAACCCTGGCAGAAATGACAACATGAAGGCACATCTTCTTCTGCATCTTCGAGTAAACTGATTTAGAATGCTGCCGGTTAGACAGTTCTTATTTATCCCTACAAAAAACAAAACAAACATATTTCAATAGTGTCCAAAGCATCGCAGACGGTTGCTAGCATATGCTTTCTGATAACCAAAACCAGTTTTGAAATTTTTGTCCAAACATCTTGCCGCCAAAGAGAACAAGCCCCGCCTAGCACCTTCTTTCTTGACAAATCAACACTGGTTTAAATTTTAAAAAAATTTCTTAGGCTTCTGCATAAACCCGCCCTACTTTTTGACAATTTTTCACACTTGTACGAGAGCCACTTGCTTTCGTCGCACTACGACCCTCAAGATCATGTAATCTTTGTACAATTCAAATTCGTTTAAGTTTCAACGTTGCACAATGCGTAGCTATGCTAACAGACCTCAAAGTAGGTCTTACTTCGACTAAGTTTTATCTTGCAGAGAAATACGGCCAAAAGCTATCATACTCTGGAACGATCAGCTTTTATACCAACTAATTGATGCTGTTGGCCGTTTTCTCCACAGCAAGCTACGTTAATGACCCAAAAAGGAGATTGCACAGCACAGCTCTTCACAGCTCCCTTAAATAATGAAGTCGGCTGAGCATGCCCTCAAATTCAACGATCTCAGTAGGAAGAAACAGACGCAAAGAGAAGTTCGAATCGCCATTATTTAAAAAGACTATAGAATGTGAAATATCAATTACAGTAACTCACCCAACATTTCACATTCCACTGCTAAGGGTGGCAAACTAGCGAACTCTGTGGAAAGCAGACGAACTTCTTCCTTTGGCACATACCTTGGTTCACCAGAATCAACCAAACGTACGTGAAATTCGTCACCCTTGCTTCCACATGACCACAGAACCTTAGCACGACGCCACTTTTTGCGAACCTTTACGCAGCAGGGTGCTCCCACACCAACCTTTAAGTTGCTTATAGTTGCGCAAAAAATGGAAAAACAAACACAAAATAACGACTCACGGTGGAGGGGTCAGCCAGTGCTACTGAATCAGCATAAAATTTGTTTAAGCCCCGCTGGAGATCTTCCAACGTTTTCTCGAAACCATGAAAAACCACGTAAAACTCTACGGGAGATAGCCAATTCCCAATTGTAACCTCATACACCCTGCCTGCCTTTAGGCGACGCCCATCAATTCCGGATTTGAACAATACCGATTGGCTTTGATACGACTTAGCGATATCCATACCTGGAATTTTCAGACGAGAAAATGAATAGCCGTACAGCATACCCAAGAAATGCCACCAAATAAAAAAAACCCAATAACGTAGGAAGTTCTACTATGTACACCTGACTGACAGAAAGAAAACTTTCTAGCACACGACGAACCACATTCCTTAGAAACCCAACAGCCATTATAACCGGAACCTACGACAATAACTCAATGGTGCGCAGGTACAAGCACAGTCGTCGATGAACGGACGTTCAGGTTAGAAGTAGCACATTTTGACGCACACGGTTTGTCGCGGATTATTTGTTCAAAGTAAGCGATCCTGGTTAAGAAATGACCATCTCCATCCGACCACTTTCCTTAGATTTAGGCTTAAACCGTTGGAACTTGGCCAGCGGTACCGAAGTTACTTGGGAATATTCTTTAGCTAGTCGGACAAAGTAGTTTTACCAGAATTGACAACCTAGGGCGCAGTTTTGCATACAATTTGCTAATTTATTTATTATTTTTTTTCAAAAATAGAGGTTTTAGTTTGTTTACTAAAACTTCACTGTTCATTGAAATGGCCTCGTTCCCGTAAGTAGTTCTTAGTGGTCATACAACTGTGTGCACCGAAAATTTAAACGAGAGGACGATAGAATAGTTTACTAGCGAGTAATGAAATTTACGAAATCTCGTAAGTCTATTGTGCTTACATGAGTGCAACCTTACTGTTGACATGTAATCAAGTCGTTTATAGCGACCTCCGCAAACGCTAATCAGTGAAAACTGACATCGGACATGAAAAAAAAAACAATTAAGCTATTTCAGTTGGCTGCAATTTATAATAGGCTTTTCTTATGAAATAGGGAACGCCTGTTGTACGTAAGCAATCCTAAAACATTTGCTGCACTATTTTTGCAGGAAATCCTCATTTTCGTTTTTCATTTTTTGCTTTCAAGAACGATACCTTGAAAATGGACCCACTGGGCTCACTGCCGACGTTCAGTTGCTTCTATTAAGTGCAAATAATGCACAGGCGGAGAAGCGTGAAACCAACGACAGTAACCTGCCAATATCTCATGCACTACGCTTACGTATGTAAAACAGCCGCTACGCCCTCATTTGCGGTATGCTGTAGAATGCTTTTCATCAAACGTGAAATCCCATCACTGAACAGCAAAATTATGTTTTGTTGTTTTAAAGCCTATACCTGTTTCACCCAATATAAATTGATGCGGTTACTACTTCCGCAACGAAGATTCACCATTAATAAAGCTTAAGAATCTGGCGGTTTGACGAAACTCGACGAGAATTTTACAGACCCTCAAAATTAGCTATCTTTGATTGCGATGGAATGATGGAAGGATGAACTGTATGCAGCCGGTTCACAAAAAATAATAAGCTTCAACTGAGTGTTCGGCTTGCCTTACGCGTTCAGTTTTTGTGCAATTGATTACTCAGTTCTGCTAGGGGAAGCGCGCGAAAGTCGTCGTAGAGAAGCATAAAGAGAATAAACAAATGTACTT
Organism: Trichuris trichiura; assembly: GCA_037903355.1. Classification (NCBI taxonomy): domain Eukaryota; kingdom Metazoa; phylum Nematoda; class Enoplea; order Trichinellida; family Trichuridae; genus Trichuris; species Trichuris trichiura. The sequence continues at coordinate 1,332,061 of JBAJFE010000062.1, forward strand.
TCGAAGTGAACCAATTAAAGATTAAGCAATTTTAAAAGCAAGCAAAAAAGCTGTCTTAAAGTGCATGTGTTGATTTTCGCTCAACGTTTACTCCAAAATTACGCGTTCAAACAACCGTTCCGACTGGACAAACCAGAATGCCAAAGAACTACCGTCCTCTCGCGAAATCAGGTTCTCCATGTCGTTCGTGGCCAACGCCGAAGGTAGCATTGGGGCTACTGACATTTTAAAGATTGACGCTGCCTAGCGTTGCCAGGTGACACTACAATAGCTAATAAATACTAAAAATGCCGAAACATGAGAGACTAAATTCCGACATTATTTAGGCAGGCCCTTCAGAATCGCACGAAAGCTTATCTTTCAAAGTGATTGTTAACTCTTCAAGCAGTCTATCTGCATTTATACTTATTTCAGTTTCCTTCCTTTAATTTCACCGTAAGCGCAAACATCAAACAAAAAACTGTATAAGCGCAACCGCCTGAAAGACTCATGTCGTATCATAAAAAAAGAGACAAATGCGTATTCCCCAATCTTCTGATCGAGAGCGAATTGCTCTCGATCAGAAGATGTGAGCATGTGGGGAAAACGATGCGGAAGTTTTGCTGCTTATTCGCAGGTCAGCTTAACCATTTTCAGTTGCAGTTTACTCTGACGGCGGGAACAGAAATTCCCGCAAAAGCTCCAAACACCTGCCGTTACCTCTCGCGTATATTAGTGTTATTGTTTTATAAATCAGTTATATAGACGCCTGTAGTTCTGAAGTATGATCGTCGTCTAATCTAGCGAATATTTCTACAGAAAACGAAAGCAACTGTTGCTGAAGATGTAAGGTAACTTTTCGTACAGAAAGTGCAAACAAAGTGGCCTGCAGGTTCTGTAAGCATTGGTTGTATTTGAAGAAAGAATGACGTCACCATACGGAAAGAAAACGACGCTCTCTGATTAGCTGCAATGCCTGAAGCGTTACTACCTCCTCACATTGTTCAAATCTCGTAACGAAATGCATTTAAACAGCCCGCATAACAAGTGTATTTTTTTTGAGAAAGAATACAGTCACCGCGCGTTGTTTTCATAATGCAAAAGCTTTATTACGGAATAACTCCCGTTTAATGCGTGTTAACTCTGGAGCTTTCAGGTCGACCGAGACCCGTCTTCAGCGGTTGTGAATTATGGATATTATCGATATCCACAACGGGAATTATTCTGTAATAAAGCATTAAAGGGATAACACGCATTAAACGGGAATTATTCTGTAATAAAGCTTTTGCATTATGAGAACATATGGTCCCGTACGAAGAAACCACATTTTCAAGACCGCGCGATGTTCATCTTTATCAGTTCGTAAAGCTACATTTTGAATCCTCCAAGCCGAAAAATTAAAAAAAGATAACATGAACACGCAGAGTATAGCAGTGAGCTATCTACTTACTTGTTATCTATCCTCAGACGCTGTCCGTACAATATCGATTTGCATAGCACGCTTGCATGCTTCACTGTTAAGAGAATATGAGCAGTCTTATACAAGGATGGCACTAATTCCGGCTGGTGGCCTCAGTCAGGAGCAGGAGCAAAAATGACGATCCTGTAAAGCTGTAAAATCAGCTGCGTCCACCTACACTGACATCGTAACAACTCTAAACCGTCAAGCAATTTTCAATAAACTTTCGTCATATTGTTTGTTGCAAAATCGCGAATGGATAAACTTGTTGTCAAAAAATTTTTGTTAGACTAAAACCAATAACTGATTGAAACAAAGTTTGTGTGAAAGCTGAAAAAGCGTAAAGTAAATTTGTTAAGTTTACATTACGTCACAGCGAGAGCAGCAGTGACTGGTACGAAAATATGCAGTTTTTTTGAACAATGCGACCGAAAGTCTGATGCCAAAAGGAAAATGAATTAACAATTAATCGTAGCAAAGCCATGTTAAAACGTGCAGAAGTATTAATGTAAAAAATAAAAATTACAACCTGACAGACGAAACTCAGACTTCCATTTCCTTGTTTAAATAGATTTTGTAGCGCGGTTGTTTACAACAAGTAGATCACCTTGCCACTTGAACAACGGGAACTCTACCCCGCTCTTAAATGTTTACAAGCTGAGATACTGTGTTTTACAATCTCCTACTATTTTCTAAATTGGATGGAAAATTAACTTTCATCCGTTAATAATACTTGAGCAACATTAAAATATGTGTACAGAAGCAACAATCATTTTTCGAATTTTTCCGTCGCTCCTGAAGCTGAAAAAGTGGTCAGAGAAGTTTATATTTTTCAGTTGACTACTTAACCATCAAAATTTCATCTGTTGCTCACCTGGACTGCACAGAACTAAGCTATTTAAGTAAATACAGATACATCATATGTCTCATTACGCAGTGCGGTTCTGTCTCAAAGATAGCATATAAATACAGAAGTACTTTTCCTTTGCCCGCTGTTCGCAATGTCTAACTCGGCGGTTATCATGATTTCGTGCATCATTTCTGTTGTAGCAGCATGTAAGTTAACGCTTCTGCAAACATAAACAATGGCGGCCTCTGCCGTTAGCGTCAGTTTCTTTGACTAAAATTTTGTATTGGTTGAGTTTGACTTTGTTCTCAGCTTCCAGAATCTGCAAACAATAAATAAAATATCTAGTCAAATACCGCGTTAACATTGTTAGTGATATCTTACTGAAAAGAGATTAACAAAAGATCAGCTCAGCTGGCGCGACTAAAAATATTCGAAAACTAAAATTACTTTCTCCTGTGCTTTTTTTAAACGCTATAAAGAAGGTGAAGTGCTAAAGCTAAGATAAGCTCTAAAAGTTTATGTACCGAGCCGTATGTTGTAAAAAGCAGCAAGACCTTAAAAATTTCCACGCAATGCAAATGGGATAGCGAGTTGCGAAGTTAAAATGCATTAGAATTACTACAGCGTTTTGTGGCTGTAAACAATATACTAAAACAAATAAACATTTATGCAAATTCTAACGCCCTTCCTTAATTTTGAAAATGAAATATTCAAACTTGCAAACAAACAGTCCATGCTTGCACTGCAGCCAAAAGTGTGGGCGTTTAACGACATTTACGTGCTATTGCAGCGCTGCTGCGACTTAGAGAATCACCCCTTTAACATTGAGGTTGTTTTTCATTACTCAAGCTCATAGAATAAACAATGCTTTCTTTCAAAAAGCAAACAATGCTAATATTAGCATGCGCGCACCTTTGACTGCTGTAAATAGTCAAAATGCATGTCCACGGAAAAACATGAAGACGAATTAATTTTTTGAACCAAAAGTTAAGCGTCTTTGTTTTCATGATTATCTGTTATTTTGTTTTCTAGCAAACATGCACAATGGCAACTGCCCTCCAGATGCTCACTATAAAGAAATAGTGAAAACTGAATGTGACGATGACAGCGCGTGCGAGATGGATCAACGGTGCTGTCCAGTCAAGGATACGATGAAGTGCGTGGCAACGGTAAATTATGTTGGTAAGAAAAACTTGAAGACCACTTAATCTTTCAACGAAAAAATGAAAAGCATTTGATTTCCCTTAGCCCATTTTTCTTAGCCTTAATCTTAATGCATCGATCATTGTTTGGTTCATATACAAGGTCATGTCAAGTTTTTTAGCTGATGTTTCCCAGTTCAAGGATGGGGAGTGCCCTCATGTGAGTGAAGGAATAGCAAAAAATGCAACTGATTGCAAAGTGAATCAAGATTGTCCAGCAAAAGATTTGTGCTGTCAAGCGAAATGCGTTTTGCCTCTACCGCGCAGACGTAAGTAAACAAACTGTCGAATTGCTTCCTCAGAAGAGTGAGCATTTCAAAAACAGCTGGCAACGTTCATTGGGCCTTCATTTTTTTCACAACCGACGTGCTCTCCCTAAATGACCACCCTGCGCTACAAGCTTCTAATGTTACTACCACTAAATTTCATTCAATTCTCCGTTGTTTCAAATCGCCTGAATGTGAAGCATTTTCCTTAGATGAAAGCAACAACGGCTTATCTTAGATGGTTGTGATTTCTGTTAGTCATTCAGTCTTTTAAATTAACGCATAAAACTTTGTCAAGAATTTCCAGCAGCGAAGAGAAGAAATAATGAAGCAATATTTATCTTCAGCTTTACCACATGAGGGATTCTGTCCCATGGCAGTCCGAATGCCAATCGAAAAAGCGACCTGTCAACATGATTCAGACTGTAAAGAAGAGAAAAAATGCTGCCATGTACAAGAGAAGATTAGCTGCGTCAAAGCAGTGTACCACGCAAGTAAGTCTTCTCATTCTGTTCAGATCTTGGGAGTTTAATCTAGGACAGTTATATCTTTCAGTTGCACCAAAGCATACAGGAAATTAGCATGCTAAAATTATCATAAGGACATACATGCCTAACAGATTATTTATTTTTCTGGAACCATTCCGTTGTAGAATAGTACTGTTGGGTGCCAAACTTCAAACGTCTTTTTACGCATTTATGCGTAAGGAAGATCTTGTTACGATATGCTTTTTATTTGTAACTCGAAGCTTCGAAATCTGTCCTCTCCTTTCGTTAGTGTTCAGTAAGAAGCGTGTAGCGTCCATACCGACTCAAACTACAAAGAGTTCCCATAATTTTGGCGTTCCAGGCTCTCACATACGAATAGGAACTTACAACGTTCGTGAACAGTAGTATTTAGCTTGCAAAGAAGGGCCCGCTTGAATATGCCAATTTTAATTGCTAATATCTTAGATATCAAACACTTACTGAGTGAACTGGGACATTGTAAAACTTGAAGATCAAACTTTCTCTGGATTAACTGTAATGATGTAACCTTTTACTCATATATGTTTAACAGTATATTTTCACGTTCTTTATACGACAATGTTAGCCTTGAAAACGTCTTTCAATAAAAATACTAACAATCAATACAATTAAATACATTCACACTACATAAAATACGATTACGGTAAAGGTTTTGGTTAAGAAATGTTTATAAAGAAGCGGCATATTAAAATGAGCCAAAATATAGGTTGCTAGCACTAGTAAGTAGGCAACGAACTACCTGGAGTCTATTTAATCGAAGCAGACTACTTCAGTCTTTTAGCACGGAAGTCACTGTTAGGCACCAGGTGCATCAACGTGATCTGAATGATATATGCAAAGTGGATAAAAACGTTCAAACAAGCGAATATGCAGAGATGCATATTCTTTAAATTTCCTATAATCAAATTAATTTCTGATGGTATAGGAGCAAAGTCGCTCTCTAAACTTCATCAGTCATTTGGGCAGTACATTCCTTCCCTGTTGACAAACGCGAGTTCAGTTGCCTGCCAGAAATTAATAACATATGCTATTTATTATTATTATTATTATTATTATTATTATTATTATTATTATTATTATTATTATTATTATTATTATTATTATTATTATTATTATTATTATTATTATTGACTATTTACTACTGACTATTGATAATGATGGACAGGAAAACACAGATACCGATCCATTGCGCCAGTAGCAACTCATACTGGTGACTTCATATAGACCTCAAACTATTATCATTCTTCTGTACGATTTTAAGACAGTGTACGCAAACCCGGCTTCTGTCCTACAATTGAGGAAGATGAAAAAGTCAGCGCCTTAAAGCTATGCAATGGAGATGACGATTGCTTCAGTGCGGAAAAATGCTGTCCCACTACGGTTACGCTTCGATGCTTTTCACCGCAGACTAAACCAGGTATCACTCATAAATACTTAAATGTCTGTCTTTAACCGAGGACTTCCGCCAACAAACGTTACAATGTTTAATGCTTACACTTTAATGGTCACACAATATCCCCAAAGTAGAACTGAGTCTTCTTACGCTCAACGGCACCTTGCTTAGTAATGTATCTACTAGCAGCTCAAGTTTTTTAAAATATGCATAGAAAATACCAAACGAATTGTCAAGAATAAGACCTAAAAACTGAAAACGTTTCAAACCTTAGTGCGACTACAGTCAACCGCGTCATATCCTTATAGACTGATCGTAGACAGTAAAAATGTCCAAGCTACCTCATCGCCGCCCATTGTCATAAATCCTTTTCTTTTTTTCTAGTCAGTTTTCATTTTCTATGTCAAATTCAAAATTTTTTTATTCTTCTGAGGCTGAGGCCTACTGATCAGACATAGCCTATGTTACGACGCGTCCTGTAGACGGGTATTACTTGGCCATTCATTAGCCACCTTTGCTTGATAACTCAGTGCTTCTGTCTATGGACAACGAATTCAAGAATTTTTGTCTCGCAGCTACTGCAGGATTCAGTGAATGACACTGACTTAAATTTACACGGACTGCACCTGCATTCACTCTACAGTAGTAGGGCGCGTATCCGCACTACACTCAATCCTGAACTGTCTGGATATGAGGGGTTCGACTGTAATTATGAACTTATTCTGCGAAGTAGTTCATTAATATTTTGTGTCACAGTAACTGCTGTCTTAAACAAACTACTTTGATGGTCATACATTTCAATACGTGTTGCAGCTCCTCCAAAGCCCGGATACTGCATCCACTCCACTGTATTCCCAGTGAAAATGATGCCAATGTGTCACACGGACTACGACTGCATCGGTGATAGAAAATGCTGTTGGTCATCTGGCGTGATGGATTGCACGTTCCCTACGGATAATGTCACTTTTGAGCTGAAAGCAGATGATAAGTTTTATGAGCTTTCCTTTCGCAAAGCACACTCGCAAGGAAACGAATATACACCTGAAAATGTAGTGCTCGTTTCGACCAACAAGATTTTGAATTGGTACTAAATTAAAATTTGTACGTCCCTTATATCTGCAACAACGAAAAACCTTGCACTCCCTGTTGCGACTGCCGGCGGAAACAGAAAGCTTCACCGTGAAGCGTTGACAGTCGGTTACGCTGACTTCATTTCCAAATTCTTCTCTCTTGAGCGTCCCACAGTCTTACTGTAAATTTGCCGGCCATGCTGCCCTGCCTTTACCTAAGCCTAAGCCTGAACGCAAGGCTTTTGTCCTGGTCTAGATTTATGTAAGGGCAAAAAAGGGTGACTGCCATGTTCTTCGGCTAAAGGCGCAACAAACTAAAAACATGCTTGGGAGAAAGGAACTTGCATTTCTGACACAGTGAATGGCTAAGAAAAAATATCCCGTTTTTTCGGTATTAAAACTACCTCACAACTGCCACTGGGGTAAAAATATCTAGGCGTTTTAACATACAGTGCAACTTCGACTATACAAATCCTGATTATCAGCGAGGACAAACATTTATAGAATGAACAAATGATGCACAGGTTATCAATCCATCACTTCCTCGAATAATTTGTTTCCTTTTCTAATGCGCTAAGTTTAAACTGCTATTGTTTTTGTTAGGCTAGAAAGCGCTACCTGAAGAAGTTGTTTTGATACTATAGAATGATTTATCATGTCGCCGATAAAACGGGCTTCCGCAGACAGTTGGCACTTGGTCGTCCTTAGGTCGTCGTGATGCATTAGTTCCAACAACGCTGACATCGATGAATGATTGGGATTGATTATGAAGATAATGAATTCCAAATAACGAATGGCTAAGGCATTAATGAGTTTATTTCAAATTGAGGAAGAAAACAACTTGGAGACGAGGACGAACTCAAACAATAGAGTATTTCTGCCGCTGCTGCTGCTTCTATTTTTATAACGTACGCGCGTGACCCAGAAGCCAGAAAACCCTTCGCCATGTTTTAAGCAAACGTTGATCTCAGGATTTCTAAAAAAATGTTTGACTTTATTATTATTCTACGTGCATCTTAGTCGAAGTATTTATGAGCTCCGCTTCAAGGAATATAGCTAAAAGTACTCGAAAACTGAGACCGAATAATAACTAAACAAATTTGAATTTTTGAAAGTTTCTTTATCACTAGCTGCAAACAGTTTGTTAGATTAGTTAAGGTTCTATTATATTGATCTTCGCGAGACGCCCTTGATCGACCAGGGTTGATTTTAAAATTTTTATTTGTGTAATTGATTTCCTCCTGTTTCATTTGTGGACCCGCGTGGTCCCTCTGCCTGCGTCGAATGCGTAATGCTGTCGAACAGAGCAGTCGGCTCTGAAAGCCCATCGTTTAGTGAAAATAACAAATACCGTTTCTGTGCATCGATTATTAGACTTTGAACACTTTATTTCCATTAAGCGCAGGTATTGAGGCTTTAACCAAGCAAAATCAATCGCCCACGGTATTCGTGCAATTTTTAAAAGTAATTACAAACTAGCGGGTAGCAAAAGTACATACAGCAAATTTGAAGCTTTAAAGTTGCGTTAATGAGCTGTCGCTGATTAACGGGTAAGCATGATAAACTTAATAACTAGACGACCTCAACGTTTTCAACCCAACAAAAAGTTTCAAGACGCCAACATGTACTGTTTACCAATAATACCACAAAAAGACGTTTCTAAGGGTATACTTTCTAGATTTATGAATTTTCTCTATTCTTCAGCGGACGAACAAACAAGGGGCGTTTTGTAAATTGTTTTGTAGTTTATCCTCCATTGCAAGCTGCATTTTTTGTCGCTGGCACTTTTCTAACAACTTTGTACCGTGAAAGACAGATGAACTTGCGAAGTTTAACTGCACCTACCATCGAAATTCAATTTTTAATTCTGCTTTTTCTAGCGGTCTGTTTTGGAAACGTTTGCCGCGTAAAGTGCAGCACCATTTAGTTTTTTAAAATTTAATGCATCAGTGTTAACGGAACCTTGAATGTCCATCCGACCAGTTTAACTTTTTTGAATTTAACTTTGAGCATAACCTGTTTGTTTCACTGCACGGTTAAACAGGAAATAAAATTTAAAACGAAAAGCTGTTTCTACGTTGCAAGCGCTGGAATGGGAAAGAAATTGTACACAACCGTTAGGCAACGTGTAGAGCGTTACGGACGTTCAAATCCAAAATTCTTGTCAAAGTGGATTCTGTGCCATGGTTGAATAAGAAAAATATGCGCAGGAAATTAAACCAAAGAATTCGTTGCACCGGTTACCAGTGGACTTCCTACTTTGGCATTATTAAACTTAGTCGATTTCAAACATTCAGATTTTTTGTCATCTCGATGTTCTATTCATTTCGTAAGCTAAACGTAACACTATTAAACGGGTAAGCATGTACAGTATGCCGTATTCAAACGATTTTAAAAGGGCACGCATAGCGTGCAAGAATGCCCATTGACATAATGAGCGCCATTCTTTGCGCAGGAGCGATTTCTATCTCACTTTACTATCTTCCACTTAAATGGAGAAAAATGAAATTACAACTACGCGGATAAATCGATACATTTTCCATCTGAAAAAGCAGACCTGAGATAACAGTGGCGGTCGTAAATTAACGCAGGCAAATGAACAAGCAGTTTCTACATGGAATGCAGTTTCACTGTCATTTTTCTTGGCTCATTCCCGCCTAGTCAAAAACTGACGTGCCCTCTCTTTTTGTATCAATAGCGTGTCACTGTCAAGGGTCAATTCTTTTCTCCTTCACGTTCTGGTTCCTTGGCATTCTTGAGTCACTAGCGAGTGCTCCAACTGCGCCTTGAAGGACGTACGAAGCAGGAAGTGACAAAGAAAAATTGCAGACTGCCAAACTGCCATTACTTCTTAGATATCTTCGATATATCTAAATATGTTGGCTAACCAAAGGTCAGTTCGCTGCCCCCATCTGCTTTTGATCACTCGTAGAGCTATTCATTTTGAAAGTACCGCTGATTATACTAATGTCAGAAAATTAATATCTTCACAGCTGTCAACTGTTTATATAAAACGAATAGTCACAGTTTAACCTGTTATTCGTTAAATGTTGCTCACTTAACTATATGCTCTATTTATTTTAAAATCAAACCAAGTGCCTTGTCAGAGAAATGCAGGTTCCTTTCTGTTAATCACGCAGCCATCCTTTCCCATCTTCGCGGGCGAGCGTGCCGGCTATCCTGCTCTGCCCTTACCTAAACCTTAGTCATATTATAAGCTTTATATTTACGTTTACGCTTCCAGAAGGGTAAAATAGAATGGTCAGCAAAATTACAGTATGCCAGGTGGGGGCGCGTAGCCAGCGAAATTCCGGATCGATTGCCGGGCATTCTCAAACCTGCTACATTCAGGACAAGACAAATTACGTATTTTAGATAATTACGGACTGCGGAATACAGTATTTGCCTACGCACAATACAGCAGGTTAAAAATTAGACTCGTGCTTAGAAACGAAAGCACTTTAGGCATAGAGTGAAAATAGTTTTCTTAAGTATTTTATATGCGCTTAGGGACAACCTTTGCACATCCATTTTGCTCGCCGTTGTTTTTAGCTCCAACACGTCATGCCACGCGTCGCCCTCTTCACCCATCGCGCGGAAGGTTACATTTTCCCTGTCCTAATCATTTTTGCTGTGGAGATGATCGTCTGTCTGCCCATTGAGTTCTTCTTTACAGATTCGAATAGCATTCAATAAGGGAGTCTCCAAAGTGGGAATTCCGACCTTCGTCGGTCTTTAACGTCAGTACTGCCATGTCAGAGGCGCGTATGCCGCCATTCCTTCCCAAGACTCCTTCGCCAGAATTTTGCGCATAATGAAAAAAACGTTTACAATTTTATGTTCCTTGTTGGTCAAGTGCGCAACCTGTAAGAAAAAGTTAAAACTTATCCAGGTATAGGCAATCCAGATATCACTTCTTCCACTTTCCAAAGATGATTTCACACTAATAACTTCCTTACTGTTTTGAAAATAAAGCTCTTTCTAACGGGTGTGCAAATTAACATAATGGTGGTAAGGACAAGCTACTTGTTAAACATTCTTTGCGAAGCTTTTGGGAAACGCTGGTTCCCGTCTTTAGAGCGTGAAAGATGGCCGAACGAATCATGGCATAGCACTAGTCAGGCCAAGTGCTTTAAAACGCGGGAGTCTTGGGAGGTGGTTGGTAGGAAAGATCCTTTTAAGGCACTTCGTCTGACTAGTGCTATGCCACGATTCGCCCTGCCATTTTTCATGCACTGAAGGCGGCAGCCGGCGTTTCCTGAAAGCTTCGCCAAATAAATGCTTAACAGGTAGCTTGTCCTTACTACCATTATATTAATTCCTTATTGCTTGTACAAAGGATCTACTGCAGTTTTATGACTCGGCATTGAATAAGTAGTAAACATTAATATTTTGTAAAGGATTGACGAAGAGCAATAGGCTATAAGGGAAATAAGAGGAACGCAAAGGTGAAACAAAATGAACAACAGAAAACTGCCAACGGTTGTCACCTCTGCAAATTTAATTCAGCGGCTTTGATAAACGACATGTCTTCCAAAAGACGCTCTTTTTCCTACACTTCGCGCCAACGATGCCACCATGCCTCGTTCTGCCATCTATGCTAAGCCGTTAGGCGCTTTGATCTTCTCAAGAGTTCTTAGATTGCTATGGTCTGCCATTGGTTCGTTTGGAAGAACCAACCAAATGCCTCCGCCTCTCTGCCATGCCGAAGTCCACCTGATGTCGCTGCGTCAAAAATAGACGAAGACAACAGGATAGCGGCGTACCACGTGAATTTCGATTTTCTACTCCCACAGTGGGAGGTCGTTCGAATGTTGACTGGTTCGCTACGCGACTGTTCGTTCTCCTGTTCTGAAGGCCGTCACCATCAACCCGGTGCAGACAAGGGAAACCGAAGGGCAAAAGCAAGCTATGAGAGATCGGCAATACCGTTTTTCCAGAGAAATTCGCTACGAAGGAATCAGCGGAACAGTAGCCACCAGTTTATACACGCCTAGGTCCATTCCATGGTATGGAATATTGTTCGCCATATTTCTTCTTGCTTTTGGCTTAACGCTAAGCGTTGGAGCAGGTATGCTCATCGTAGGTGCTATTGAAATTCCCGTAAGTCTTTTCAATAACATTTTTGTTTATCAATCTGCTACTGCTTATTCAAAGGGGATGGATAAGTATTCACCGTACGCGGTTTTGGCTCTCGGCATTATATGCCTAATCCCAGGCATATACCACGTTGCATTGGCTTGCTGCGCTCTTCCTGGTTGTTGCAACACCGAATTCGAAGAGATCCCGAATTTCAATCAGCTGATATAAAAGCAACTAGGCATCGATTTGCTTGTTATCGATACACAGTCTCGACGATGACAATTTCCAGAATCGATGATTGCTTAGCCAAGGGCATTGTCACTTGTCTAATACTTCGACTATTCCTGCAAGCGGTCACTGACATGTAAGGAAATTAATAGGAAGTGACCGAAAAAGGATAAATAACTTGAAGCCAATAATTACTTTGCGCTGGCAGCGGTCCCTTGACGAACTTCCGACTATCTTTTTCCTTAGCCCTGACGAGCTATCCTTCATGCCAGCTTTGGTAGATGGTTGGTCGATGAGGACAAAGCGGACAAAGAGTGAAGCTTTCAAGAGCGAAAGGAAGTGTTTTAAACTTCGAACGTGCCATAGTTGAAATGCTTTAATTGTCCACCGGTTGCACGTCGTCAAACTTGTCATTTTGAGTTTTCCAAAAGTGGCACATGCCAAACGGATCTTTCGAAGAACGTGGACGAATGCGAGAACGCTTGGAAGTCGAAGTTTGGCGGCATTCGTTATGGCCATGACCGCGGCAAAGCCGAGCAGGATGTTAGCATTGTTGCTGCCAATTAGGCTGTCCAAGTGGGAAACGACGATGATCAAAGAGAAAACGGAATTGATTGACCCTTTGAAATGCCTATCGTTGTGGCACAACGCAAGTCATCTTTCAAATTTGACGAGAGTGAACAAAGTTAAGTCTCCAAGGGCCTATGCAACAAGGCGTGAACTAAATGCTCGCTTTCTTCTCTTTACTTTTAGCTGTATTTACGTTACGCGCCATTTATGTTCTCAGTCGCATTCCATAGTGTGTAACCAATGCTTGACAGCTCAAACATACCTCCTCATTTTGCTAGGCCTAATTGGCGTCGAGTCGGGATGCCACGAAATAAAATGAGGACATTTTTGCTTTTTTCCGAATCGGTTGCAGAAGTACTCATCGCGCAAGCTGCGCATTCCTTTCTCTAAATCATTTGCGAAAGGCTGAACTGGTAGTTCAACCGTTTCTTTCTTTTTTGTCAACTAAAAAAGCTATTGAGAAAAACTGACGCTGAAGGAGAGTTTGGTTTGACAACCGTCCTCAGACCATTTCCGCACGCGCGGTTAGACGAAGGTCAAGTTTGCTAAGCACTCCTTTGGTAAGTATGTGTCTCAGCAATGCTTGAAAGCGACTAGGTGCTTGGCGGAATTCACAAAAACAAGTCACGCAAGCATTTCCCGAACTTGAAGATTTTCGACCATCAAAAAAACTCGACCATTTCGATCAAGCACGTTCCCACCAAGAGCATATGACGCAACCGAACGGAACATTTCGTATGAGAAGCAAAAACCACCTCGCGAACAGGTTTTTTTCAATTTAGCAACTTATAATTAGAAGGAACCCGTTTTTGAAAATTCTTCAAGGTTGCACGTCGCGCTTAGGCGTGCTGTTTTCGCTGCAAGCAAAATATGATCAATTTGATGTTCCGCACGTGGAGTGAAACAATAGACGCAAAATGACAAATAGTAACTAGGCGTTATTTTAGGGCGTATTGCTTGCTCGTCTAGCTTCGACAAAACTTAACCCGCCAGAAATGACAAACCCGTCGATGTGCGTTTTGAAAAATTTAGAATTGTCAACAAGTTTAACAAAATCATCCGTTTACATGCATAAGCATTCATAAGCCATCTAGCGCTATAGTCGTTTTTTTGGAGAAGGCTTCAATACGCAAATCCCAATTTGAATTTTCAAACTTTAGCGTCCCATCTAGAGAGCGCTCCGTCCGCTGCTGTCGAGCGTTAAGCCGGCTGGCAAACTGAACCTTTTTGTTCTCCGCCAAACATTTGACCTTTAAAAAAACGCGTAGGCAAACGACGACCCAAAGCTCGGAAGGCGTAGAAAAAAATGGCCAATATCAGGCAGCGAATGAATTGCAAAAAAGGAGAGGCATTTATAATTGAGTTCTTTGCGTAAACGAATACGTTCGAGAGAATTGATCCCAAACATTTAGAAAATTTCAGGCATCTCGCTGACCCTGACAAGGAAGTGCTTTGACGCTATGGTGGCTCCGAGTAGGGTACTTATAAAGGCTACTCATCGCAAGAAAACTGATCTTCATAACACTTCTTTGAGAAGCATACACATAAGCTGCGGCGCATATAAGTGCGATTCTCTTCCGTTGCGTTCTGGTCGTCTTACTTGCTAACGGCTGCAAGATGTTCACTTCGATTAAATGCATTCTTGACAAGCAGCTGTCTACTGGTTTTTCCCTAATGATAATTGATCAGATAGCTTAAAAGTGTCTTATAGCTCCTAAGCGTCCAGGCGTTACGTCAAATGAGCTCACTGTTTAAGAAATACTGTTCAATCCGACGAGTAAGTAATGAAGAGGGCGCGACAAAAGCGATAATGAATACTATCCCTAATGCGTGGTTAGGTGAATGGAAGTGAGGGAAAATTGCAGCTCAAAAATATGAACTAAAGAAAAAAATTTGCATACAAGCACTGAAACTGTAAATTTGCGCATCTCCGTTACGCGCTCAATTTGTAGCACGCTTCCAGTCGCTTGAACCTGATTATCAAATATAAAACAGTACTTAAAAAGAGAAGCTGTTTTTTTTGCCAACTTGCCCATGAGCGTACTGGATGGGACTCTGCCCAAGCGGCAAAAACGGCAAGAGAGAATTTGCTTATACTAAAAACTTCCTTGCGCTCTGCCGTTGTCTGCACGGCGTTGCTGGGATGTTATTTTCAAACTAATTTGCAGCATTGCCATTCTTTGAAGGCGAACATCGGGCAGCTGTCACCGTTCTGCCATTGGGTGCAGCTGCGCAAAGTGTAATTTAATCTTCGACAAGATTCTTAGCACTATTGGAAATACGCTGTCACGTATCAAGCTGAAAAGTGACAACCAGCTTCTTCGCACAGGATTGATGAGGAGCGAAACAAACGCTAAGGGGCAAAGCGAAAGCGTCGAAAGCACTCGCGACTTACCGGCGAGCAACAAGCAGCTCTGAATGCTGCAAGCGAAAGAAGCTCATTTGCATTCTGACATTTTTATAATACAAATGAGCGCATTTCTAGCGGCATACATGCAAACGAAGTTTACCTACCGCTCAACTCGGCCGAGATTCACTGAAGCCGAATGCCGACGCGTAGCTGTGACCACTTCTTTGGCCATGTAGATGGCGTGCACACGTTATCAACTGTCGGCAGCTGGGGATGAAGGTATTTTTTTCCATTCAAAGTTGCTTTTAAAGCTGCAACAGCTTCTCAAGATATGCGTTATGAAAATAAGCCTGAAAAACTGTGTCCACTTTGAAAATGGCGAAGTTAGTCTACCGAATTTCCAAGAAAGCAATTGCTTTAGCGTATCCGCGAAAGAACAGAACATAAGATAAAACTACTATCGTGTAAAGATGCCTTTTACTTAATTACGGTTTTACAGATCACTTCCTGTTTAGCTGAGTATAATAATTAACATTACGGCAGAAATATTGCCTACATTTGTTTGCGGCTGAGTGCGACCATTCCGGCGTCCTATTTTGTTATCTTTGGCTGTTACCCATTTCGTCATAGGCTAGAAAAAATATTTTGATTAAACATCCTAAGCGTTCGGTATTGTGGAATCGTCAACTAATCTTTTGTCATTGCAGAAAAAAGACTGGAACAGCATGATAACATATGGCATTGCTATATACTGCTGAAAAGATTCCAACAGCAGAGAAGCCAACTTGAAGACTTAGAAATACTCTGAAATTTGACTAAGGCCGATAATCTTAGTCAATTTACGTGGATGGGATTTAGCGCTATCCAATGTCTTACGTCATCAAACGTAAAAGCTCATCGTAAGCGTCTCATTATGAGTAAAACGAAAACGCGGGGTGTTACTATTGCGGTTGCTAATATTTCCCATACCTACAACTATTAGATTTCAGTCTGGCACTTCGGGATACAAGTGTATGGATCACATTTGCATCAGTCGCATCAAATTACTGCATACCTGAGCATCCTGCTGTTCTGAAACGGATAGATCCTCTTTCTGGACGACGTAGCTGCTCCTCTACGTCAGTATAAAAGCTGTCTGATGCCGAACGTCTCTAAGCTGTTCGTTCTCGAACTGAGTCACTCACAGTACATTCTGAAGCTTACGCGCAGCTCCTGCAGGCTGTTAACATTAGCGAAAACAGAAGTACATCAAACTCGGAGACCTAAAGCTGTCGGCAATTGAACCAATTCAATTAAATTTAAATAAAACGGAAAAGTGGGTAGAAAAAAAGCTTAACAGCTTAATAGCACTGACAGTTTTTCGCCTATGCGAAACTGCGAGACAAACTCCCTATAATCATATTTACATAATAAGTACGAATGCACATATTAATTAAATGAATAAATTGAAAGTGCAATGAGTTTTAAGCCAAACGAGAACAAAGAAATTTGTTTAACAGCTTCAGTATGTAACACACTAACATTACTTAGGAGAAAAATTAAAAGTTTTTTCTTTTTCTTCTTCGTAACAGGTTTTGTAAACGATTTATAAAATCTCTTTTACATACGTTTTGTGACTCGTTGTTCATCAAATAACGTTTATTGCTATAAACGTTTCAAGCGGAGCTTTCGGGTCAGTCTTTATGTTAGCAAGCCGCTTCAT
This sequence comes from Trichuris trichiura, assembly GCA_037903355.1. Lineage (NCBI taxonomy): Eukaryota > Metazoa > Nematoda > Enoplea > Trichinellida > Trichuridae > Trichuris > Trichuris trichiura. The sequence goes on from JBAJFE010000062.1 coordinate 1,348,739, forward strand.
CTGACCAACTTCGGCTGGGACCGCAGCTGTCAGCTCTATTTTGAGTCGTCGAGTCTTGGTCCCACCTAGTCAGTCAGACTTTGCGGCGAACGCCCAACCGACTTGCCGCGACGATGACACATTCGCCAAATCGGAAAATCTGAAGTCTGTAACGACTTCGAACATTCAGAAATGACAGCTGGCAAAATGCGGCACAGATGCACGCAGAGTTAACCGTGAAAACGAATTATGCCAAAATAGCCTAATAAGGAAGGCGTGAAGAAAGAAACAATAGAGAAATCACATAGCAGAAACTCATCAATGCTTTTTGATATAAACAATCGTCATTTGCACAGTGACTCAGTTGTACCTCTTCAAAATGCGTAGTGAAATATCTTTACTTTTTAATTTGCATATCAACTTTGCACCGTAAGCAAAAAACTTTTGTTTAGACGTAAAATAAACATAACTACTAAACTAACTTGAACATTATAAAAAAATACACAATTTTTTGGATTTCAAAAAAGGTTATTTCCGTCCGAACGATGTTAATGGAATCAAAACAACATGCGATTTTTGGTTGCGTTGACAGTAGCGACATTTCGTCGTTTTGCTAATTGCTGGGCAAGGACACCCCAAAAGCTTCTAGTCAGTTTGCTATGTTTACGCTATACGCTTACTTGCAAGAAAACGTCAATGAATAACGTGCAGTAAAGCAACTAATACTTAACTGATCCTATTAGCGAAAGCGGCCATTTTCTGTCCAACGGTCTGTTCATTATTAACTCGCTTTTGGGACAGAACATTTCACACTACCGCGAAGGCTACGTTGATATAAAATTTGAATAATCGATAGGACTGAATTGGCGTTCTAAAAAGAAAAGCGGACAACAATTTTTTAAGGAATTTTACATAAGCATCGTAGTGAGCTTATCACGTTGATACGTATAACAGATTTTGAATAGCAAATCTCATCATCTTCAAAATAAAAATTTTTGCGGTTTTTCTACTCGTTCGTTAATGAAAAACCGCAAAAATTTTTATTTTGAATAACACACCCGTTAGAAGAGAGGGAAAAAGGAAAAGAAGAATCAATCTCATCATCTTTTCGGAAATTCTGGTACGGAAAAAAAGGGATAACTTCATTCTCAAATCTAAACAAGAATATTCGTACAGCTCAAATTTTTCCGAAGCGACTGCGTGAAGTCTTTCATGTTAAATAGTTGAAGTTATGCTAATTTGGGCAGACAGATTTCTCTACTTCACTAAAGCTATCTTTTTTACAAAGCAGCTGGGATAAAGACTAAATTTTTTGCTTTCAAAGATCTCAAAACGATGTAACGAAGATTTTGAACTTTCATTGTTCAAAACAAGTTTTTAAAATACAAAAAGTAATTCATATTTCATTAGGCATTGGTCTGCGCCTCCGCTTTAGCAGTTGCTTCCTTACGAGCAAATCTTCTAGCTGGACGCCTCCAGTAAGTCTTTTTTGACAACCGTCTCTTCGCCCTCTGTTCAAGCGGCTTCTTTTCGGAAGAATCTAATAAAAAACAAAGATTAGATCAAAACATCACCGTTTTAGTTTACGCGATACCTTTCCGAACGATCCTTGCGCTACCGTCACCGTAAACGCGAACTTTTCCGTACCGCAACGTCGACAGTTCTCCAACAATTGGCTTTCTGACTCGCGATTTTCTTCGGCCAAGAGCAACGCTGTTGGACGACACTAAAAAGTGGCCAACTTTGTCGAGCATTGCCAAGTCAGTTATAAACGCGTACGAAACGAAGCGTAGACAGGTAAAGGTGGATGTCCGCCCGAACTAATGTACAAACTGCGTACGATTGAAAGGCCGCCGGGAAACTTGTCATTCCATTTTTCCATAACAGCTTCAAAATTGGCCAACAGCTCGTCGACGCTTTGGTTATTGTTTCCAAAAATGAAATGACTAAAAAGCCAACTCTTTAGTCATTTCCGACGCAAAGCTGAGTCGGTTGAAATTTGAATTTCTTTTTGCTTACTATTTGTCGGCAAATTTCGTCATCGTTACGCGCACGCGCGAAACAGCTTTGCTTATGCTTTCCTCAATATGCGAGCGGCCAATGTCCACTGGAATTGGCAATCTTAAAATCAAAAGAGCTTACGGTCACAGCGGGAAAAATTTTGAGCGTTTTACTTTTTATGTAATCTAAAAGGATTTCCAAGAACTTTGTAAAGTTTAGACAATGGAAGTCGCTTGTCGACTAAAAAGACGTCGTACGATTTTGCCAATCTTTGTTTATCGGCAAATGTTGTATATTCCCTGATAAGATGACTCATTGATATTACCTAAAATATTAAAGCTATAGCTTCGAGGGAGATTTTAAAGAAAGGACTGACAAAGTCAACGCATTTCACATTGCATTCGTCCAGATATTCTTTAACAAAGCGAGTTGACAAGTCGTAGTCGTAATGCTTTCGGTGCTGGTCGATGTCGCGGACAATTAAGCACAAAGACACTTCTTGCGGAGAGATGAATCGATGCGGAACATTGCTAAAACATTTTGTCAATCGACACCGTCAACAAATAAAAAAAAAGTCAATCGATGGAAACGTAAAAACTTCGACTGAACAACAACGCGCTGCCCCAATGGGCACTCGTTGCTCAAGCAAACCGGTTCGCATGAAGACGCTACGAAAAAAAAATAAGCTGTGAATGGAAATTAGGTAAGCGAAAACAAGAAGGACTTTGGCCTACGAATGAAAAAAAACAACAGATAAGATCATGCAAGCAACCAATTCTTCGTTTAAACGTTAATTTCAAAACTACGAGCGCGCGCGCGCGTCTGTCATCGTATGATAAGGATCGTATAACTTTTTCAAAACGGCAAATGCCGAGCAGGAAAGAACTTACGTACAAACTAATTATTACATTTAATTGGGTCACTTTCCGATGTCGTTTTACGCGCACGTGGACAGTATCATTACATTTTCAATCTTCCGATGGCATTCGTAGCCAGAAGCAACCTGAAGACCAATCTGTACGACGGATAAATCACTGCTCATTAATTATGCCAACGGTAACATTGATGTACGCCTTCGACGTGACCTCATTTTTCTCATTTCAGCAAGAGAAAGCAACGTGACTTTTCGGTAAGTCATAACAGTTCTTTCGATGCGCGCCAACGCGCTGCGCAAATTAACGGATATGCATTGCGATTAGACCAGTCGCGACATTGTGACCATAATGCTAACCTGTCTCCTATTTGTCAACTGTCAACGTTTAAACTTTTGAAAAAACAAAAACTATTACAGTTGGCATATTGTCGGAATGAAGTAATTAATGTGTACTGTAAAAGCCGCAAGAGTTTACTTCCTACATGAGCACTGCCTCATTGCGATAGCGCGGAACAACCTAGCATCCCAAACGGACAGTCGCATTAAACTTAAGTAACCGAATTCAAAAACCATATATTGCATAACTTAGCGCTAAGAGCGAACTCTATTAAAAATTCTCTTAACGGTCAAGCAATTGTTGAATAAGAATGCGCTTTGAAAAAGTGGTAGAAAAAAGAAAATGCAAAATTTACGCAATTAAGCTTCATTTCGTTCCGATGTTGCGCAAACGCTCAATGCAGATACAGTAATGGACTGAACTGGCTTATAAGATTACCGGTATAATACAACGCAACTGAAAGGGAACGAACGGGATGCTGATTTACAAATAAATAGGCAGTCATACTCTGCTTTCATCAACTGTGCGTAATAATTTGCATTTATACCATCCTTACCCCAGTCGGTTCACACAGTTACGAAGTACAAAACGTGTGAGTATATAATTTTGTATGCAAATTAAGTATCTCTTTTTATGTCAATTACCGAACGCAAAGAAAGTGAACAGTTTGCGAAACCAGTTTCAGTTCGTTGATCTCCTTCCTCCGCTACTCCGTCTGCGCTATATTTGGTAATAATTTCAGTTTCTGTTTTCGTCAATCACTAATTTACGACTGTATCTTTTAATAGTTACTTTCCTCTCCATACGCATGCTTTTATCATAGGTCACAACGATAAGGGCAGCAGAGCATTTCAGCCTTGAGGGCTTTGCATTTCTGTAAGCTTCAGTGTTTGTTTTTGTAATTACAGACCTGCTGGACAGTTGTATTACCAATGGATGGTCAAGCCGCTGAAAACGGAAAATAACACATTACAACACAGCGCATAACTACATTATAAAACACTTTCGCGTTTTTCATGGAAGTAAGCTCTTTTTTTAGAATATGCAAATTCACTTTATAAAGTCTATAGAGACTGGACAAACCATAAAGCGTACGCGCCCAACAGACGCCATTTTTAAACTTTATAAAACTTCAAATATTCGAATGGATTTCTCTAATTCGGCAGAAATAAGGATGCGTCGTTGCGGTTTAAGGCCGTATTTAAATTTTAAAAAGTCACAAGGAATACGCGCAATATAAAGTACAAGACAACACGACACTACCTGAATATAAAACTTAACTTTTGTCAGACCTTCAAATATGCGCAAATACTACAGCTGTCTAATGAGCGCGGGGTTGCGCTCGTAGAATTCAACTTGCTTGAGTTAAGCCTATTCGCTATATTGCCATACGCTCAGCATCGAGTGATTTACAGTATGACAAAAAACAAGTTGAAATGTTTCACAATACTAACGCGCATAAAGAATAATTGAACAGTAAGCGTACATCGTAAAAGCTATGAAAGAGGAAGACCAACCCCAGCCGCGTTAGCTAAAAATGGGCACTTAATGATTTGACATTTCGCAATTCTGCCCTCCGTTCGATTACGGTAACTTTTCGAAGCGTTTACGTTTTCAAACTTTTCAAAGACAAGCAAAGATAAAGCGACAGTAGCTCAAAGCAAAACGAACGAATGGTCGTCGTCGTTCTGCGCGGCGCGACAAAGTGGCATTTACATTTTCCGTGAATGCTCAAGCAAGCAAGCAGCGCAGAGTCACCAGCGAACAATGCGGCAAATAAAGAATCCTAAAAGCAGCAGTACCGTGAAAGCGAACAAAAAATTATTCTCGCCAACTTCCGACCTTTAAACGTCGGAAACCTCGGCGACATTTACGTAAAAAAACGAGCCTTGAAATTCACTACGACCGTAGTCAAACATTGGCGACGACCGTACTTGCACGATGAATTTTCAATGAGCACTCGCAAAGCAAAGCTTCCGCCCGTTTTCATGAATTATGCATAGAGTGATGTCTAACTCTTGCTTAGGCTCGACACCTATTCCAGTCGTTTCAAGGACAAATAAGTCTGCTCGCCTACACTTACAACCATGCACGAACAGCTCTCCTCACTTAACCGCCAAGAATGCCTTTGTCCCTATGCTAAGCGTCATCGCAATTAATCATCCCCCTTAGAAAGGCGCTGAATTGCCGCGCGCGCATAAAAGTTTCTTTGCAACGCCATTTTAAGGCAAATCGCTTTCCGCGAAACGAGACAACCATTATTCAAACCGCAACTCGCGCAACCGATAGCATCTCGCAACCGTTGTGATTGGCATCAACAGGCCGTTTGAACATTCAAAAAAAATGGTACCTGAGTACAATCATTACAGTAAAACGTCTATTCTCGCAGCGATGGAGTCGATTTTTCCGCGCTTCGAACGCGCACAAAGGTCTTACGAGCCGGTAGGTACTATTTTTAGAGTAAATTGTTGGGAGGGAAAAACTAAACGCAAAAAAAATGTTGCAACGCTGACTTCCAAACACAAAGCAAGTAACGTTTTTGGTTATTCAAATATTGGAAAGCGACAAATCTCTGCGCGTAAGCACAATAATGCATCGCCGCCTGGATTGGGTGCGCAAACGTTAGCCCTTCTTCAACAATCGATTTCACGCCTTTACGCTTTGCGTTAGCAATTGGATACGCGGACAGCGATTGGCCTCTAAGTTTTGAAAGAAAAAAAAAGCACTTGACACTTACACGCTGATAACGGTGCCAACAAAGGCGGTTGGAATGAGTTTCAAATTGACCGTGGCGCCAATTTTCGCAACGCCCTCTTCGAACAACTTTGGGCGAACCTCGTTGACGCCTTGCTTTTGCAAATAGCCTTTCAAGGCTGCAACGGCGCGCCTCACCTAAACATTCAAGTAAGAACATGAATTGTCCAAAGGGAACCTTTTTTTGTTGTTCTTTTTTTTGTCGAAAAGCAAACCTAAGCGCGACAAAGAGGTAAGACGAAAAATTCATCATAAAGCTTCTTTCCGTCGTTCTTTTGAAATTAACCTTGGCGCCAACAGGGAAATTATCTAAACGAGATCGACCTCCTCTCACCTCTCCATCGACGGGTCATTCAACTGACTCGAAATTTGGACCGCCCTACGCGCCATGGCATCACACGTATTTGGAGTCGATCTGTCGGCGCCAAGTTCGCCTTGACCAGCGGATAGTCGAAGAAGAAAAGTTGCCACTTTCGCAAGGGTCAAACCTACATGTTACCTTCCACGTTGCTGACGCGCGTTCTTATGCAAATTATCATATTTTGATCCCTCTGCCGAGACAGAGTCACCTTTGATAAGAGAGCATATGCAAATTTCGAATTGTTTATTTGAATTTTTTTCTTGTAAGACAGAACTTTCAAAGGCTTCGCGCTCTTATCGTCGTAGCGCGCGAAAAGCCAAGTCGCCAATGCGGCGTTACGGAGTCGAACCCAATTGCCCATAAATAGGAAGAAACAAGGAAAAAGTGGTCTCGCCTAAAGGTGATCATTTGTTGGAGGCATACTGGACGAACTCACAAACGCGTTCGAACGAATTCCTCCGAAACTGATTAGCAACAGCTCTAGAGGCGTTCTACGTGTGTATTTGATAGGTCCAATGGGGCATTCACGGCGCAGTGATTAATGCAACATAAATTTTGAACAACCGCTGCGCACGTTTCGCAGTACCGTTTTGTGTGGCGAAACAATAGCAAACCGCAACGAATTCCTTCGCAGCAGACTGAATCACTTCAGGCTTTGCTAGTTTTGGAATAAATGAGGCGCCGACAAGGGGGCTACGCCCATTCGAAGGAAAAGACAGTAGCTAAAGGGTAGCTTTCTTTAAACGAGTCGCTAATCGACGATGCGACCAAATTTCGAAGGAAACGATCAACGCGGCGCCCCTTTGAAAATTTAAACGCCAATATCACGCCATTACAACCGTCCTTTACAAGTAGTGAAGTGACGATTAAAGGAAACCTCAAAAGGACGCAAATCGCGAGAGCGAAACCACTTTACGTAGAAAAAAGTTTTTCAACAATTCTGCCTCGCTCTGTCCGGTAGTCAATTTATTTATTCTTCTTACGGATTTCGGGTTGGCAGTTTTGGAGAAGCGCTTTTTTCGCTAACGTACAGGCATTTGCAATATAGCTAATTTGCGTATACAAGCTTTGACCTTCCCTCTCTTTTTTTGCCTCTTCTCTCGGCGAAGAGGATTGGAGTAAATTTATGGGAAACATCCGTTTTCAACGCTCCCTTTCTTTTCTTCGAACTGGAAAATTTACCGCAAACGTCCTTCCATACGTGCTCGTGACAGTAGCCACGTGATCTATTGCACCTCGCAGAATTTACTTTGCTCTGAAAGAAAAAAAACAGCTCCCTATTTCGATTCCGCGCTTTTGCAAGAGAGCGAAACAATTGCCGAACGCTTGGAGCGGTGCCAAATTTGAAAATTTCAAACGAAGCAAGCGCAAATAGTTTGAATAATTTTCTTGCGGCGTCGTCGTCGTCGTCGTCTCGCATTGTTGGCACAATTAAGCAATCGGAAAATGAATGAAACGCGAGACGGGCCATTTCGCCGAGCGATCACTTCCTCCCATTATGGGGGAATACCAGTTTTTACTTAAGTACGAAAGGTTATTGGTTGACAAAATTTACTTAATGACTTTGGACGTTCAAAGTGTTGCAAAGCAGGAACGGCGAATGCCGAATTAGCTGAGGAAGCGGCCGATAATCGCCCTACTTAATTTGGCAAAACGTCAAAAAATGAAGACTACGCGAATGGACGTTCGCGAGTTTTCGTAAGGGGAAACTTTTCAATGAGCATAAATCATTGATGTCAATGAAAAAGTCGACAGGAAGAGCAAACTGACTTGCTACGGGAGGAAAATGACGTTACACCCCACCTAAGCGCACCTTCAGAAACGAACCGGGCAACTGATATATGTTGGCGACTGCCAATCTGGAAAACGAAGACTTTGTTGGCCGTTCACGTGAAGAAGGTACATTCACTTTTCCCTTTTTGTTAGATCGCTAAAACTGTCCGCTGACAGTTCAAGCAATACGGTGCGCCTTCTCTTCGAAATAAACGCAACCAACTCGCGTAAATGAAAGTTTACTTCCCCTACCTAAGGAATTCAACGCAAATCACGTCATAGCACTTAAGACTCTGCGAATGTTATCTCGCAAAACTAATACTACATAAGGAAGCTGGCAATACCTGAGCGTAGTCAATGACTTCCGTCGGTTCTTGCTTGGCCATGAGTTTGGAAAAAGCCTAAAACGAAGCATACTTAAGGCGGCAGAAGTGTCGTAGCGAACAACGCCCGGTCAATTCGAAAACAACTTGCGAAGCCAAGCTAAATTAAAGCAGAAATATTTCAATATGGAGGGATTAAGATGCCTACAGTATCCTCAGCGGCAAATATGATGCGCAGGTACTGTTAGTTTTCAGGTAAGGCTTTTTGAAAGTTTCTTCCAGATTATACTATTGGAAATGACGTTGTCGCGCGCCGAACAAGGGCAGACACTACTTAAAATGCAACAGGCATTAAAGGTAGCCTTATTTGCGAGTTTCGAAATAACAGTCAATGAATTTACAAGCGGCGGCTGCGAATCAAAGTTACGCGCCTTAAATCATAGCATCCTTGCGTTTTTGGGAGCCAAAAATGCTGGTTAAAGTTGTCAATGCACCGTGTTCTTTGACTAGTGGTGTTTTCTAGGCGCGGCAGTCAAAAAACAGCGCGTTTAGAAATTCAAAAGCTCTATTGAACTTGCGCATCTAAAAGGTACTGTAATTGGCCTGCTGCGAACGGTCATTGGCGGTGTCCGGCATTTGAAATTTGAACGCGGCCGGAACTTGGCACGTCCTTGGCATGCTTGTATCTGATGTGTTCAAAACAGTGCAATGGCCCTAACGATTCTCAGTCTGTGCATTTCGGCCGATTTAGCCTCGCATCGTACGGCTTTTGTTTTTAAGTCGACATTCACGCATCGCTTAGAGTGGCAGCAAGTTCGGCTACGTACAACGTTGCCGCCATCTCATCACTGATTCACACGTAGTTGTCGTTGCCGTCGCGTGTTCTGTCTACCGTTGCTGTAAAAAGTGAGAACGCTGCCATTTACGCTTTGCTCGCAGTTGTAGATCAGTCTGCTGACGACAAACGATGCGGTGGTCGGTTTGCTGCGGTGGCGCTAGTTGGAAGCGATTCAATGAACGATGACGACGACGGCGACAGTGACGACGGCGCAACGTTATCAAGTTCGGTTGCGGCGTTTGTTTTAAGCTCCAACTCCTCGTGTTAGGTAGTAGCCATCCGAAGCCGCCACTGCTGCTGCCGCTGGTGTTCATTTGAAGCAAGTGGAACTACTGCCCGGTGGCTCAAATTCATTGTCCACTGTGTTGTCACTGTTGGTGATGCGCATACCGACGAACCTTACTCCTTTGTTCGCTTACTAGTCGCCAGCACGGCCATGTAAATAAATTATTTATGATCCTTCAGCTCCTCGAGGAGCACAAGTGGATCTTCTTGCCTCCATCCCAGTTGCCAGCTATGGATGCTTTGAATAATCGTCAAGTTACAACGTCGCCCTCGTCGTTGGACACCGATGACACGCGTCAAGGCATGGACGAAGTCGCTGTGCTTTATCAAATTTTGCAGGAGTTGCAGAGGCTCAAAGTTCTCGTCTCCGCAATGATGAACCGTCGTCGCGCCGGCAATCCCGCTCATCATAATCGTTCAACGCAAACTGAGTGCTATACCATTGCTCAACATTCCGACGACAATGCGGAACCATTGGATCTTGCCATTTTTCCTTACAAACGGCCGAACAGAGGACGCTCCGCCACCGACCCAACAAAGCCACCAAAGGCTAGTCGGCTTGGCAGTATTGAACAAGCCGTGGCCAAAATTAAAGAACGAATCGGCAGTGCCGGAGAACCGCCAAGCGTGTCTACTTCTCCGGACTCTTCGGACAGTCTTGGACAAATCCATCGAACCTGTCCATCTCCAAGCGGTAGCTCAGCTCCGGCTCCAATGAATGTGGTCGCCGCCGCCGCCGCTGCAGCAGCCGCTGCCGCTGCCGCTGGTCATTACAGCCCGTTAAACGGAGGTGACAGAGTCAGCGCTGGTCTATTTCCTTTTTCGCCGTTGCTTGATTCCCTAATGCTGTCTACGCATTGCGACATTGGTATGGCCGAATCGTTCTCCGCGCCGAGCGCTCACGGAGGCGACCTACAGCAGAAGCAGTCGTCCGTACATTTCGCCTTGAACAAGCCCGCAACGTGCCAAAAGGCGGTCGTCAGCCGAATAGGGGAACCTAACTGCGACGCCTTCGTACCCCCCGAGTGCAAAGCAGTGCCTGACAGTTTGGGTGCCATTTTAACCTTCGATCAGCCTAGACACGCGTTCGCCATGTTGGGCGCTGCGAAGAGCAGCCCAACCGCTGGTGGTGGTGGTGTTTCGACCGGCAGCGGTGGTACTTACGTTGGAGCCACCGCCGGCGCGGACGGCAAAGCTCAAAAGTCTTCTTCATTTGGTGCAGGTAAGCTGCAGGCATGCCGCGGCCGCTTTCACTTTTCATTCCGCTGCTGCCCTCGCCGCCGGGGTTGATTTCCGACTTGTTTACAAACTGCTGCCATGTTTGGCGGCGCTGAATTTAGGTTGATTCGCACTTCGCTCGCGCTGACGCGAGCGCTGGCAGGCGAGCGTCTCCGCCAGCGCCGACACTTCCTCAGACTTGAAATTTTTCGCTCGTGACCTCAAATTCAAGGTCATCATGAGTGCACGCCTTGCATGTCGTCGAGCGCATACCAAGTAAACATGTCACTGTCGTAAATCTTGAGTTTCCAGTTTGTACTAATTTTTACTTGCCCTTCGTTGGCCAAAGTAGCGCGATTTTGCCAAAGATGGATTCGCCTTGTCCCCCCTTACAAACAGTTGCGGAAAGAGAATGCGTGCGCGCGCGTTACCAACGGAACGCCAACGCGCGGTAGAGTCGGCGCTTAAAAAGTTGAACACACCCGCTGTAGCAAGCAACAATATGTAAATTTTTTTGAATTTTTGAATTTTTGGCACCGGTTGAGTCAGACGACGCCAACGCCGAGTCTGGACGCGCTGTCTAGACGGTCGATAGCAAATATGCAAATCGCCAACTCCTATCGGAGAAAGTCATTGGCTATTCGCTCGGCGTTTGTTTTGTTTGACCTGTTTAAAAAAAGATGGCTGCGCGTGAAATTTTTTCCCTCGCCCCTAAAGTTCTCGTTTGCTATGATTGCACAAAGAGGTTTGCCTTGCTTTTCCGGTGCAGACTATTACAAGCCATACGCGTGCCAACATGCCAATTGCAACAAACGCTTTGCCAACAAGTTTCTGCTGAAGAAGCACGAGTTCATCCACACCGGCGAGCGACCGCACCAATGTCCCTACTGTTGCAAACGGTTTGCGAAATGCCGAAATTTTCACCAGCCAGTGTTCACACTAATTATTTTTGCAATATTCTTGCAGGTTCAACCGTAAGGACAATCTGCTGCGTCATAAGAAGACGCACGAGTCAAGCGGCGTGCTCGTCAAACGAGCCCCCGCCCGACCATTGGAACTGATATGCCAAACGGACGAGATGCCAATGCGGTCGGTCGCTGTGGATTCATCTGGTTTTGGCAAGTTGATGCACCACCAGTTTTCCACCAGCGCAGCGGCAGTGTCGCCTGAAGGCTGTTTCGATCAGGACCAATCGACCTACGATGAGGAAGAGGACGACGACGAGCAGATTGAAGAGACGATCACGGTAAAACAGGATAACAGCAGTAAGGAAAGGAATGAGTGCCAGGAAACGGTCGTGGCGGCAACAAGCGGAGCGAGCCTGACCCCGAGCAACATCTTGTTGGCCGCTGTCACGCCGAAGACGACGTCGACCTCACAGCTGCCAATTGCGACTAGCTTTGGTGTCACCAATTAATTGAAACGTCCCGACAAAAATGCGGTCCTTCCTTCTAGCGACAAAATTCACGGTCAACGTGCAAGCGTTTTCGCGCCGCACCTCTTTGTGCCTTGTTTTCTCCCTCTCGGCGACCCTTTTTCTTTGCTCACTCTGAGATGGTCACTTATGGGTGCGTAGTAGGTTGTCGCTGGTCTAGTTTCACTTTCCCTTTGCAACCGTTGCCGCTGGCGTAGAGACCTCTCGTTGTTCACTTTTCCGCTGTTGCGTGGCTAGGCTACCCGTCGTGGTTATTTCTCTTTGCGCCACCGCTTGCGGCCAACTTATTTTCCATTTTGGTCACCATTTCGTCCGCAACGTTGCCATGAAATGCCCAGTGCCTCCTCGCTTTCTTTCAGGGATTCTATTGGTAAAAAGAAAAGAGGTCGTTCCTGTAAAGCCTTCAATTGGTTGAATTTGAATCCGGTGCGTCAACAACTACTTTCGACGCGCAGAATCGGTGGTTCCAACGGTTACAGATAATAGGTACGTCTGCCGGTTAGTTGTTGCTGCACTGTGCTGTGATAAAATAGTGGTTATAAAGAGTTTTGTCGCAATTCAAATTTTCTTTGCACTTTCATTCGCCCTTACGATCGATCGATCGGTCAATCCTGCCAGCCTCCTATCAGCCGTTCGGTCATTTGCTATTTGCTCTTCTTATGCTAATGAGGTGGTGCGCTCAACTTCGTCACCTGTTGACAACGCAGAAATGGGACGAACGTCGTAGAGTGTAGCCTCATCGAGTGGTGCTTTGTAAGGCTAGCGATTCATCGTCGACGTTGCGCTTTCACGTTCGGCTTTTTGCCTAACGTCGTTGTCGCGTACCTTATCGCAAGAGTGATTGTAAATGGCAGCAGTTTCCATGCATGTGACGACTCGATTGTGTTGGAGTGACGAGAGAACGGCGGGTAAACATGGGCCAAGTCGCGCTGATGCACCTTTGCTTGGCCGCTTCGACTGATCTTATGACTGCAGCTACAGTAAGAAAATAAGTTTTTTCTCGCTCACAGTCCAGACAACCTCTGTTACCCCTCTCGGCTTCGATAAGCTGCAGCGACGCAGACTTGCTCCTCGTCGTGCTTTTTCTACGTGACAGACATGCGCCCAGTGATGGTTGCTTACTGATAACAGTTGGCCGAGGAGAAGGCAACAGACAGTCGATGAAAAGGTGGGAGCAACAAACTGTTTGTAGCTAAACGCAGTACAGTACCCTTTGTTCATGCTCTGCCGTGACGAGTTGATCTTACTGGTTCCCCGAAGGAATCAGTATCACATCCATTTGGTGTTAACTATGCAAAGGGCGATGGATTCAATGAAGTTGCAGTCGAAACCAGAGAGCAAGTTACTATTACAGTACCCTGTGTAGAGATTTCTAGTTGGAAATTGTCAGCGACGACAACGTTCGTCGCTTTGCCCGTGTTGGGCCCAGAAGACAGAGCTGCGACACGCGCGATCTCTCAACTCGTTCAAGTTCAACAGCCCATTGAGAAATTGCGCCGTAATGGAAGTTTTAAAAACTTACCATCATCATCGCTGTGCGCTGCAGTCCTTAGGCCGTCTTTCCCGCGAGATGACAAAACGAGTTTCTCTTCGCCTTGCGGAAGACCAGTTTCGCCAGCTTTGGCCTCGTCGCCTTGTTACGGACATTTCCTCGAATAGGTAGGTTCCCGTCGGCCCTCAATCTATTAGACAACATCAGCAGCGCGCATCCTAGTCGCCTTGAGGGTGCGGTGGCACTGGACGTCATTTGCAGCAACATTCCGCTTTGGTCGTCTCCACCGATGCGTCAAAAGGGAAACTTCATTGAGAGCCAAACAACAATCGAATTCCTTCGTTCCTCGTCGATCAACAAGTGTCGAAAAGTTGAAGTGTTCAAGTAGTAGATGCGCGACGAGTGTTGGCAAAAAGTTCTCCTAATTTATAGTCCATTATCAAAATTGTGGCGAGTCAAGAAGCAGGTGCGAAGAAGGATCGGCAAGGATTTTCTTGCTATGCTGACAAGCGCCACCGGCGTTGCTTCTACCTAGAAACGAAATCGAATTCGTACAAAAGAGAATTGCAAAGTTCGCAAACTACGTCTGTCTGGTGAAAAGCCACTTTTCTGTGGCGTCATTAATCTCAAATTGAAGCGTAAAAGTTGTTCCAGACAGAAGTGTTTGCGTGGTATAATTGTTTGATTCGATCCCATCCGCAACGACTTGTTTTCACCAATAGGACTGACAACACGAATAAATTTCTAAGCTTTCCTCTGACGAAGTGACAGATAAAGACAGTGACAGTAGGACGCAATGAGAGTATTTGAACTCTAAAAATCTCAGTTTTCAGATGTAGTTTACCAACCTGTACGCAACGACGACAAATGAAGATGGCAGTGCCAGCATCGGTCCAATGTGTGTTTCCCATTTGTTGGTTCTTTTAGCTTCCGATCTCATTTTAAACTTGCAGCCAGCAATGCGATCGCAAAATAAATACGGTAATTTAAAAGTTCGGTAAACGTTCGATGATAGTTCCAATCCCAAATCGTTAAAGAGAATTAGCTAACTGCAACCAGTTTGCAGTCAAGCGTCAACTGCGCTGCAAATCGCGTACGCGTCGTTTGGCTCATGATTCAAATATTTGAATTTACAGTAAACGATTTTCAGGTAACATTAAATAGCATCACGCCGACACTGCGTAGTCTTCAGTGCAGTTGTATCTGCAGATGAATCAGAGCGCTTTTGCACTCAACTCAATTATAACAACACATCTCAGTATCAGAATTGACGTCATGACAAATTAATAGCAACTGAACTGCGCTGCAAACGATGTACGCGTCGTTTGGCTCAGGATTCAAATATTCGAATTTACAGTAAGTGATTTTCAGGTAACATTAAATAGCAACACGCCGACACTGCGTAGTCTTCAATGCAGTTGTACCTGCAGATGAATCAGAGCGCTTTTGCACGCAACTCAATTATAATAACACATCTCAGTATCAGAATTGACGTCATGACAAATCAATAGCAACTGAACTGCGCCGCAAATGATGTACGCGTCGTTTGGCTCAGGATTCAAATATTTGAATTTACAGTAAGTGGTTTTCAGGTAACATTAAATAGCAACACGTCGACGCTGCGTAGTCTTCAATGCAGTTGTATCTGCAGATGAATCAGAGCGCTTTTGCACTCAATTCAATTATACTAACACATCTCAGTATCAGAATTGACGCCATGACAAATCCATAGCAACTGAACTGCGCCGCAAATGATGTACGCGTCGTTTGGCTCAGGATTCAAATATTTGAATTTACAGTAAGTGATTTTCAGGTAACATTAAATAGCAACACGCCGACACTGCGTAGTCTTCAATGCAGTTGTATCTGCAGATGAATCAGAGCGCTTCTGCACTCAATTCAATTATACTAACACACACCTCAGTATCAGAATTGACGTCATGACAAATTAATAGCAACTGTTTATTGCTTCTTCGCGCCCAATACGTTAATATGCAATGAAAAATGTCAACAAAGGTTACTGTAAGCTTGGAAACGAAAAGCTTTCCCTTCGCGGCGTCTAAACGCCTTTAGAACGGTCTCATAGTCGTCTAGATTAGAAATTAAGTCTAAGCAACTGCTTATATTAATTTTTGGCGCTCATTCTTGCCCACTACAGCTGTTTTCTATTTCTTAAACAAACCTTCCCTGTAAAATTGCTAGCAGGGAGGAGGGTTTGCCCATATCCAGACACCTCTTGACACTTTGGAAAGGAGCAGAAGCGAATTTAGAAGTGTAAACAAACGCTCAATAATTAGTTGCGCAAACAAATTTATACTATTAATAAAGTCGATACGCAAATATTCTCAAGGTAAACTTCTTACTTTTAGGTGAACTCGTCAGCGTGACCATTCGTAGCGATGAATTATAACTTCGCAAAATTGCCTAATCGTTAACCGCATTGCATTCAGAGTAAAATAATTGCTCGTCGATTATACTGATACTATTTCGAGCCGTAAAAATAATTTCAAGACTGCTATTACACTTATTCACCTGTATTCAAATTTCCCTTATCGATATAGAACAAGCGTGACAGCGAACACTTCAAACAACAAGTGTCCTACCTATATTATCCCACTGAACTTAGTTATCACTCGAAAAACTTCTTTGGCTTATCCGCGGGGGAAAACAATAATAGAGCGAATCTAGCCAATCGTGTAAACGTGAGCACAGAGTTCTTTCCATATGCTAAGCTTTGTTGGCAGTTTGCCAGCGCGTTAATAAGGCACGTTGCAATTCTTCCCCATTTAGCTTTACGCTGCTATGGCAAAACCAACAATGATTTCCCTTTTGGCTTACTTTTCAACCGGAAGCAAACAGTTTAGGAAATGAATGCAGTCAGTCGAGCTGGAAGGCATTCGACTTGTAGCCTTCAAGCACGGAAGAGATGAAGTCAACAACGGCGCGGTAACTGGTTGCTTGTGGATCTTCAGGTTTGCATAGATAAAAATGCCGTTCCTTCAAACGGTAAACCGGGCCGGGAACGCTGCCTGCCGAATTTTCGGCAACCAGCATGACGTTCCATTTGATGTACGCCACTTTTGTTGGAATCGTTTCAACAAAGGACAAACAGGCTATGCGTCTCCTGCGCTGGATAAGCAAAAAGTCTTCGTGCAACTTGAGCAGGTAAGGCGAACCTTAAAAAGAAGATCATTTTCAACAAAACCTGCCTGCCGCCAATAGGCCAACCCTCTTTGAGCATGTTCACTTCGACCGACGGTAAAATGAATGTGTTCAAAGCGCCTTTTGTTGAAACGGTTGCTAAGGTGCTGCCCAGGTGAGGCGTTCCGTAGAAGACGCAGGCAATTGTATTTTTTAAAATTGACCTTTCCGACGGGGCAGCTGAGCTGTCCGTGTCCAAACCGCGCAGCATTTCTTTAACTATCAAACCTTAAATTTAAAAAACTGTTAAAACAACAAATCAATGGCGCAATGCATAACCAACCGCCCATAGAGTGCGAAACCCAAATTATAGGCCGTTTGCCAACGCCGGCTTTGGCCAACTTGGACGCCAGCTCTCTGCTTCTGGGCACTATTGTGCATCTTTGAAATTCAAATTCAAAATTCGAAAATAAAGTATGCGCAGGTACATACCTATCGTAACACGACGGACATTTAAAGCTCCAGTCGCTAAGGAAAGAGTCATAATCGACGGCGAGCAGTCGAACAGGGTAAGCGAGATCGTTCGGCAGCCAATCCTACAAAAAATCCAAATTAGGATACATCTTCAATAGCGTAAAGCTCAGTCTCACTTTCACCCAGCAACTTGTACGTGGGCGTTTCGACAAGAATTCATTCAACGAAGCGTCCTTCTGACGGATGAAATCTTTTTGCCGCCAAGTTCTGAACACTCTACCGCGCAGCCCATGCAAGAAGACAATATCGGCAGCATAATTCTTCCTAGAACAGCTATTGAAAACTTGCTTTTACGATATTGGCATTTTGTACCCATCCCAGATAGAGCCTTGCAATAAGTAAACACCTTCCTGAAAGACAGGAGCGTCCGGAAAACGGGCGGCCAAATTTTCCAAAGCATTGTTGGCCAAAAGCTGTAGCTCAAAGTTGCTTGACGTCCTACTCTTGTTGAATTCTTCAAGCCATCCTGCATTAGGAGCAAAATTTAGACTCGCATATGCTTAAGTGGAAAGCAACTTGAGACTGTACATACACTTATTTTCAAAAATAAACAAAAATAATTACAAAATGCCAAAATGCGCATTGCGAAAGCTGGCGCCATGCGTTTTTGAGAATACCAACCTTGTCGAGCAAGAACTTCTTTTGATTCGGGAACAGACAACGCAATATTTGAAACAATTTTCAGTATCAAGCATCGAATCTTTGGCTCGTCCTTGAACCGAGAAAAATGCCACGATTGCCAAAGGGTATTCAATATCTTCGACCGGTACATCACGCGACAAGAATTTGGCCACTGTAAAGTTTTCATTAGAGCATATTTTCAAAAAGCCTTTTAAAAAAGACCAATGAGTGCATTCCCAACGCGTTCAAGTACGAAATCAATCTTTTGGAATCCAGCATTGCATGATGGTTATACAACTGGTCGTTGAGCTTGCCGATTTCTCCTCTTAGTCCCTGCAAGTTCAAAATGAAATCGCAAACTATAAATTATCGCCGGTCAAGAGCTAAGATAAAAATTCAAACATTTGAAACTTCGGCAAACATCCTGTTGGCAATGTGCCAGATGACGCGTAACTAAGAATCAATTTTTAACCAATTATCAGCGTTTACTTTGGAGTTTTGTTCTGCCGTCTTTTTTCTCAAACACAATCGCGATAGCACAAACAAACAGGGCCGTCAAAAAAAGCTCTAATATTCAAATATTTGAAATTATCACCGTAGGCGTGGTACCTGCAAATCATTTTGTTATCCAAACGATCTCTTAAAAAGTACAGTTCGGAAAACGAGGTTTCACTTTTTGTTTGAAATTTTTGCTTAGATATTTTCAGAATTGGCGCCTTAAACTTAAAAAGTATATTGAAACTGTGCAAACCAAGACAATAAACTGAATTGATATTAATAGTTTGCAACTGGAAAGTTTCAAATCGTACCTAGGTCAAATAAGGAGAAGGAATAAAATGCATTTAACGACTTCAGAGGTTCAGCTTCAATGTTTTCAAGTATTACAGGTTAATACATTGATTAGCGAAACATTGAAAGTTCTTGCGAGAAGTAATTTCACGATACGCCTTAATTAACAGTAAGATTACCTCTGCAGCAGACGTAGGAATTCTTTGCTTTTGCAATGCGATTTCAGTATGATATCTCGGGCATAATTCTGTTCCATATTCGTAGAGGCTCTCTAACAAGTTCAGGTATTCTTCATGAAGAGATTCCTTTTTCAAAAAGAAGTTCAGAAAAGAGTTTAAAAATATTGATCGCTTACCCAATTCGGCCCATTGTATACAACATGTAAAGGATAACTGTGTACTGACGAATCCACCAACAATAGAGAGGCGTATACAGAAGCGTCTGCGCGCTGCCATAGAGACCTTCTCTGCCATTCTTTAAATGAAAAGTATAACGAAAATAAGACAAAAGGTCAATATGTGAGACTTCGTGGGGACAGGTCGAATAATTCACAGAGTTGTATATTCAATCTATAAGCATACGCAAGCAGCATCCTAAGCAGTTCATTATCGTTTAGGTTATTAGCAAAGTAGAGAAAAATGGAAGCAATTATCGGAATCAGTGTCTTATCGGAAGATAGCTCGAAGCTCACAAAGTAAGAATTTAATTTTTAGACTTTTTACAAGACGGAAAAAAGATAAGCATTGCTCAGCGACAGACGCAGTACCTAAAAATCAATATTTTGTAAAAAAATATTTACCAGGCAGATTTTTGAGCGCTGCCAAGCCTCGAACGCCAAGCAAACTTGTATGCAACTTGTTCGATTGTGCCAAAGAGAGCAAACAATTCGGATTTGTCGAGCACCTCCAACTACGGAAAGGTACGCGAAAGGAGCGGGAAAGGTCACTTGTCTTCCATTTACGCTTTTTCTTATCGTACAGAGCGTACAAGCACAGCCTACAACAAACAGTTTTCCTTAAAAATGGTCTCTATGCGAGAACATCCTTTGAATGGGTAAAGCTTACTGTAGATATGAATTCGAAACTTTGAAACTATAAGCAGTTACATACTGAACTTTCGCGCAACCATGGCAAGCTGCGCAGTTGAATAATTTTCGTATGCGCAAACTAGTTTTGTTTTTTTTAAAAAAAAACTTAACGCAGAAACAGTAAACAGGAGAAGCTCCACCACATCGCAAGCAAACGATACTTTCAATTGTTTTATTAGCAACTATTTCCCGCTTTTACTGGCATCTAATTTTCATTCCGTCGAATGCCCAAAATAAATTGCACGAGTAAAAGTTAAGAAAAATTAAGTGAATATGTTGCAAATACGCTGCAAGCTTGACAACGCAGAAAAGCAAAGAAAGCAAACAATCTTCAAGAAACTAAATTACCGCTGCTTATCCCGCGCAAATAATTAGTCTCTAATCAACTGGCCGACATAACTACCCTGTAAATAACTGTGAGCTAATAGCAGAATTAAGAAAAGAACGAATGAGCAGTAATTTTCGAAAGATAAACTTTTCATTAGAGCGCAAATTTTTATTCGCACGCAGGAAGAGCTAACTTACAGTTATTTGATGAGAAACGAGAAAACGGGCCAGCAAAACAGACGTACAAGCGGAAATGAAAAAAATGACAGTTTCTTACACGCCAGTGGCGCCGATTGGAGCAGCTAAAGCTTTTCGAAACTTCATGCACAACTAGAAGAACTTTCGCTACATTGTTTCCAGCTGTACATAACATAACCGCTGTTTTTAAAAACGACTTCAGCAAGCGATACTCAGGTACATACAGCGTACGTGGATATTATTCTTAAAGTTCGGCAAATGTCAGTCATCGATCGCCCCCACATTCTTTTCGGTCGAACATAACGCTCAAACAGTATCCGCCTTTCCTACGCTTTGTATACTTGGCCAACACAAAAAGCCGCCTCGAACAGAAGTTGCTACTTTCTGTTGCGTCAATAGCTAATAGAAATAGCTGCATTTTTAATGCTCTTAGGCAGTACGAATTTAAAAACTAGTCCATTAATAATAATAATTGAATGAAACGTGTTCCGGAGTATACGAACTTCAACAATTAAGCGGCATTACCGTCCGTTATGACATTAATTCAAACTTTGAAGAACACTACTTGATTATCCTTTATAACTGTAGCGTACGTTTTCGATAACTGATTAAGCAAACATTAAGAGCACCGTGCAACTTACAGTACCATCATTTGCAAGAAAATTTTCGCGATGAATTTTAAAGACTTTTGTGAATTGAAATTTTTTGAAAACAACTTGCCAAACCGACATTCAGGTACTTATTTCAAAAAAAGCAGCTGAGACGGATTACGGTAGGTGTCAAAAAGCAACTCGGACTTCCCTCCTCCCAAATTTAAACAAAATGCAAGCAATAAAAATTACGGTAAAACCCGTGTGCAAAAAAAGTTCATTTAGAAGACGAAAACATGTTAAACTTTTCGGCAAATTTTTCATACTCCATTGCTTCCTAAAAAAGGCAAAGCTATTTACGATAGGTTACGCAAAAATAACGCGTTAATACTTTGTGCGATATAGACGATTTCACTTTGCATAACGCGATGTCAAAATGCTTCCGAAGGACAGCGGGTGTACGTGAGGCAACGTTTTCTTGCTGTTGAGCAAAAAATTCTCGCAACGCTTCTACGGAGGCTTCTCGAACGAGCGCTTGAAGGTCTGCGCCACTAGAAAGATAAGCATCGCCAAATAGTTGCAGCGGTGACTATTCAAAATTTAGAAATCGATAGGGGCTTCGATTTTCACTAGCAAACACTGAGTCAAAAAAACAATGTAAATACCTGAACGACGTACACCGCTTATCAGCAGCAATCTGTGCAAAATCTACGTCCTCTCCCATCAAAGGAATTTGCTTATTCTACGATAAAACAACGTAAGCCGCGAAACATCAAGGAAAACGAATACCTTCGTAATAGCGTTCAAAATGCTAATTCTGTCGTTCACATTCGGTAAACCAATGTACAAAATTTTGTCTAACCGACCGGGGCGCAGCATGGCCGGATCGACAATGTCTACAGAGAGAAATAAACGAAAAGCCAATTACGGAGCTGCGGTATTCACCAGGGCGATTGGTAGCTGCCATAACGAAAACTTGGCGTCTACTTTCAACGCCATCCATTTCGGTTAACAGTTGATTCACTAGTCTAGCGCTTCCTCCAGTCTAAGTTCAACCGTATTATTCAGCGTAAAAAGACTAAATCACGTTTAGTTACATCAGCTTGCGATCTTCTAGGACAAAGAGCGTCGATTTCGTCGAAAAAAATAACACAAGGCGAAGAGTTTTTGGCACGCTGAAATACTTGTCGAACTGCGCGTTCGCTTTCGCCAACGTACTTGAAAAGCAAAGTTTACATGAAAATCATATTGGCTACAGTAAACCTTCTACCATGTTTAACAATTCCGGCCCTTTGACGGATATGAAATTTATGCCAGACTCGTTTGCGATAGCCTTGGAAGTTACAGCGTAACATTAAATGACGTACGAAGAAAGAGAGATACTTTCGCGATGAGGGTTTTGCCACAACCAGGAGGACCGCAAAGCAAAAGACCTTGCGCCTTCGATCCAAGGCCCATACGCGAGAACTGTTCGCTCCATCTCACCGGGTACTATTCAAATTTAAAAAATGAGCACGTTCTTAATGGAACATTGCACTGCGCCCACCAAAATTGACCACTGCAGCTCTTCCCTAACGTGCTCCAGCGCTCCCACGTCGCTCCATGTGACGTCCGGCACCGTTGCAAAACCTTCTCGTTTCGCTGAGGGTTGAACATGTTTCAATGCAGTCTGGAAAATTCACAATCAACGACATATTGCCATTTCGCTTACACATTCGAGAGCTCACGTCAAAATCAGCCATTTGCACAAAGAGACCATTCAATGAATCCTGATTGCAGACAAGGTCGGATTTCAGCCAATAAAGCACTGGAAAAAAATAGCAAAATAAGCGCGAGTCAAAGTGGGGGATGAGTTTTTTGCGCGGAAATTAGAACTGTTTAAGCTTATAAAGCGATTGTAGGATTTTCAGTAGCAAATACATTTGTCTAGCTCGGTTTCCAGCTTTCGAAGATTGCCATTGCAAGCTGAGACATCTTTGTCGGATAGGACGACGATGTCATCGTCCGCAGGCTCAGCTAATTCGAACGGCATGCTTGTATTCATACCGCAGGTGAAGACCCTGAAAATCATTAAGTAAAATAAAAGCGGAAAAACCATAAATTACCTTTTTATGGCACAAATGCAAGCTTCCCTGATAAGAGCCTTTAAATCGGCTCCCACAAAGCCTGGACACTGCCGGGAGAGGTGAGAAAAGTTGAAATTTTTCTCAAGCTTCAAGCTACGGCACAAAACTTGCAGAATTCTGCAAAGGCATTTTTTTAAACCCAAAATGCAATCTTGCTGATACGGAAGGTGAACAGCTAACTTTGAGCGACTCTTTTCGTCCGGCATACCAAAGGCTATCTCACGATCAAAACGACCGGCCATTCGCAAAGCGGGATCCAACGATTCTGGCCGATTGGTGGCCCCAATGAAAAGCACGTGATTGTCACTATTTTCTAATTCTGTAAAATTATTTTTAAAAATTAAAAAAAATCTAAAAGCACGACTTCGCGCCATGTGTCCCTTCGTCGGCAAAGCAAATGGCAACAGATGGAAATCAAATTTTTATTTCCATCTTTCATAATTTGTTCTGCCGACAATGGAACCTCTTAAATTCCATTTTTTTTGCTTTCAAAGAAGATTCGTGAAAAAGCAAACTTTTCCGAATTAAAAAACTTCCAAACTAATACCGTCAATGCAAGAAAGCAGTTGGGATACTATGCGCCTGTCCATCTCTCTTTGAACTGAATCTCTCCTTTGGGTGACAGCGTCAATTTCGTCGATAAAAAGAATGCACGGAGCATTTTCCTGAAAACATGAATAGCAAAACTTAATTATCATAAATAACTCGTCTTACTGTAGCCTTGCTGAATATACGACGAATTTTCTTCTCGGAATCGCCGCTAATACCGGAAATAATTTCTGTTGCGGCAAGTTTGATAAAGGGCAGTTTGAATTCCTAGAAATAAGAACAAGATGGATTAATGATGATTGTGCGGCCAGGGAATAATACGCCGGCAATAGCATGAGCTAACAGCGTTTTTCCGCAACCGGGAGGGCCATGAAGCAAGAACCCGCGCGGTGGTTTCACTCCAAGGCTTGCATAAACTTCAGGATGCTTCATATGGAACATAAGCTTGCAAATTTCCTTAAGGGAATATGTAATGCGATTATTCCAATATAGTGAAACGATGCTTGACGAAAAGGAGATAAAGTACCAATGGCAGACATTTAAATAAGTTCAACTTGCAATAACTTACCGTTAGCTGAGCTTCGCAACCACCAACGTCATCAAAGGTTAATGAAGAAGTTGTCAACGGAATATCGTCAACTATTGAAGAAGATGCAAATAGATATGAACTGAATTAGAACCATACTTTGAGACACCACTCCAGCGTAAACGCTTTGGTCTGCTTCTCGGTACTCTGCCCTCGGTTGCGTTTTTGATTTTTTCTTTTTGGCATAAAACATCCTTTTTAAAAATGGGTTAAACTCCTTGAGACAACCTACTGAAGACGGCCTGGGTGAAGCGCTAGACATAGGGTCATGCCTTCCATTCGAATTTACTTCTGGAGTGTTTTGACCCGACTTGTAAAATGCTGACATGTAGCAGTTCATCCCGTTGCGATGCTAAATTATTAATAGCTCATCAATGCGTTGAACACAAAAGGAAAAGGATACTCGTTTGAATTGCTTATTTCTGCTTGAACTTTGGTTGCCTGAATTAGAACGGTGGTCATCCAATTGACCACTGCTCAGTCGATCCTTAATGAAAAATATAAAGAATCATTTTGAAGATAAAAGCCAATCGGAATACCTTGTTCTCTAGCTTGGCAGACATGGCATATCGCGTATGATTCGTCACCTTTCAAAAGAGACCAATATTACGCTGGAAAAGATGGATCGTATTAATAATAACACTCAAGAAAGAAGCGGACGAATAATGAAAAATTATAATTCCAACGATTTCGAGGTGCGTACAAAGTTCTGTTATCAGCTAAGTGCTTTAGAACCTAATTGAACCTTCGTTAAAACTATTCTTCACGTCGAAATAGCATAAGTGGTTGATCTTAAAGACAAGACTGAACCTTTTTAAAACGTGAATTCCTCTTTTCCTAAAAATCCACGCATTTCTTTCGCTGAAGTAAAGAAATCTAAGCAGTTGCTTCAAGGCCAAAAATGAAATACTGTGCTTACTTAGATTGAGCTCAGGTAGCATTACAACTTCCCCGAGCATAACACTTGTATGAGCAAAGTTAGCGTGGAAGAATATTTGCTGCTTAATATGCAACGTACAAAAAAAATCAAACAAGTACCATTTAAATCTCACGCTTTCAAATTAATTTCCGCTTTGGAGGGGGAGCCTTATTGCTTACATACAGTACCTGCGTTCAATAGGCTGCAGAGAAAGAATGGAAAACGTTGAGAAATAATTTCTGAAAACATTGTTTCTGA
Organism: Trichuris trichiura; assembly: GCA_037903355.1. Lineage (NCBI taxonomy): Eukaryota > Metazoa > Nematoda > Enoplea > Trichinellida > Trichuridae > Trichuris > Trichuris trichiura. Next base: position 1,374,134 of record JBAJFE010000062.1, read on the forward strand.
ACATTGGATTCCGTTGAAATAAGATGGCGTACTTAGACTTTATCTCTAAATATTCCTGCTTAGACTGAAACTACATTATTTAGGAACAACGTCCAAGCCCTGAAACATTCACTTTTTAATATGCCGCGTTTGTTTAGCAATAACTTGCTGTAGCAACAGCAAAACCTGATCGTAACCAAGCATTCCTGTGTATCTTGAAGGATTACTGTATTATAGTTAGTTAGTTGGTTCGCTAAGTAAAGCTTGCACAGTTGTTACATTGGTGACCTAGTGAGTATGAAGAACAGCGCTCCCAACGACGTCTCGGGCGTTGCTCTAAGCCTCCCGCAGTTTTGGTCCGAAGCCCCGGCGCTCTGGTTTGCGCAAGCGGAGGCTCAATTCTACCTACGACACATCACCTCGCCCATGACCAAATTTTACTACATAATCGCTTCCTTGCCTGCGTCATTAGCGACTAAAGTGGACGATCTCGTCACGCCAAAGACTGACGACCCATATACGTTCCTCAAAACCCAATTACTCGCACGTTTCGGGAGCACAAGCGAAGAGCGCTTTAGAACGTTGATGGAACCAACGAACGACGACCAGTTGAAGCCGACCGAGGTTTTACGCAACATGCGCCGTGCTGGAGAAACGTTACTGGACCCTAAAGATATACCGAAAACTGCAGTTACTACGCCCTTCGGCCTCTTTGAATACACCCGAATGCCGTTCGGTCTTCGCAATGCCGCCCAGACGTTTCAACGATTTATGGATGAGGTCACTCGCGGTTTGACCTTCTGTTTCGTGTACCTAGACGACGTTCTCGTCGCTAGCGCTACAGCAAAAGAGCACCAGACTCATTTGGACGAACTTTTTAAACGTTTCGAAAAGTACGGGCTTAGAGTCAACCCGCCCAAATGTGTCTTCTACGCCTCTCAACTGGAATTTCTCGGTTTTCAGATAAACCCTGAAGGGATTAGGCCGGTACCGGCCAAAGTCGGAGCCGTTCAACGATTCCCTTTGCCAAAGACAATCGCGCAGCTGCGCCGATTTCTCGGCTGTTTAAATTTTTACCGGCAATTCTTACCACACATTGCTCGAACTTTGATCCCACTGGAGGAAATCATTTCTACGCAAGGTGACCATAGAGACTTGCACTGGTCCGATGATGCACTCCAAGCTTTCAGCTTAGCCAAGCAACAACTCCTCGCCGCAACCATGTTGGCGCACATGCACAACGGCGCTCAATTGTCTCTCGCAGTGGATGCATCCGATACGGCCACCGGGGCCGTGTTACAGCAGAAAGTGCACGAACATTGGCAACCGCTTGCCTTCTTTTCACGAAAGTTCACACCGGCGGAGCGTCGCTACAGTACATTCGGAAGAGAATTGTTGGCCGCTTATCTTGCAGTGAAACATTTCAGACACTGGCTAGAAGGGCGAGCCTTCACTATTTTCACGGACCATAAGCCACTGGTCTACGCAATCCAAAATGCTGGCAACAGCTACAATCCACGTGAGATTCGCCGTCTTGATTTCATTACTACATTTACAACAGATGTGCGCCATGTTAAAGGAACGCAAAACAATGTCGCCGACGCACTGTCTAGAATGGAGACACATTCCCTGACGACGACGCTTGACTGTGGGAATATTCGACGCCTAGCAGAATCGCAGCAGCTGGATCCAGAACTTCGACAGCTCAGGTCAAACACGTCCCTAGCACTTCGCGATGTTTTACTGCCAGGAGCAGATGTAACCGTGGTATGTGATGTTACACGCTCACAGCCACGCCCGTATTTACCACACGCTTTTCGCAGACCGGCATTTGAAGCGTTACATACGCTAGCCCACACCGGCATTCGTGCAACCAGACGGCTTGTCGCTGAACGCTATGTCTGGCCAGCAATGAATAGGGACGTGGCCGTATGGACCAGACAGTGTATTCCCTGCCAACGGTCAAAAGTTTACCGACATACAAAAACGCCAGACAAAGTCTTCCCTGTACCACAAGATCGTTTCTCTCACGTTCACATCGATATCGTAGGACCATTGCCTCGCAGTCGCGGATATTCCTATTTGCTAACAATGGTAGATAGATTTACACGCTGGCCAGAAGCAGTGCCCATTACGGATATTTCAGCAGAGACTGTTGTGCGTGGATTTCTTTCCGCCTGGGTTTCCAGATTCGGCGTACCAGCAGCAATTACTACGGACCAAGGTCGCCAGTTCACAAGCGACCTTTGGCATCTGTTGAGCGAACAATTGGGAATGAAGTTGCAATTTGCGTCAGCCCATCATCCTCAAGCTAACGGAATGGTTGAAAGATTTCATCGCCAATTAAAGGCTGCTTTACGCGCTCATTCTCTTAGGACAAACAGATGGACCGACAGCTTGCCGTTCGTATTGCTGGGAATACGGTCGGCGATAAGACAAGACATGCAACACTGTTCAGCAGAGCTGGTCTACGGCTGTTCGCTACGTCTGCCTGGCGCATATTTTGCCCCTTTCCGCGACTCCAAAGAGTCGCATTCGGCATGTCGCGCCAAACTTCAATCTTTCTTCGATGGAATAGCGCCCACCCCGACACGTAGACCTTCCTGCCAACGTGCATGGTACGTGCCCAAGGGGCTAAGTACGGCCAAGCATGTTTTCCTACGCAGTGAGCCGCATACGTCGGCACTACAGCCAGCCTACGACGGCCCATTTCCGGTGTTGGCCAGAACGCCAAAGACGGTCACAATCGATCAGCGAGGCAAGTCGGTCACTGTAAACATCGATCGTGTCAAACCGGCGTTCTACAGCGGACCGCTCACCCCCAGCAGTAACTCGAAAGTCACGTTTACCTCCGACGTAGAGATCATTCGTTGAACACTCTTGGGGGGAGGCTGTGTAGCAACAGCAAAACCTGATCGTAACCAAGCATTCCTGTGTATCTTGAAGGATTACTGTATTATAGTTAGTTAGTTGGTTCGCTAAGTAAAGCTTGCACAGTTGTTACACTTGCCTATACACCTGGATCTAATAAATTATTGCCATTTTGGGAACCTCTTGAGCAGCATCAACCAGTAAAAAGCAGATCTAGAACATTAAAGTAAAGCTATTATATGCTTAGCAATTTTTATATGCATAAACTGAAGCGCTAGAACATTTATTTTTTCCAAACAAAACGCTGCAATTTTACCTAACCTGATTGCTATTAAAACTGCTTACTGTAGCATTGGGTAGGAAAGCAGTTTTGCAAATAAAATGTGGTAACTGCTTTTCCTTGCTCAAGTAACACCTTCCTGCCTGAGATCTCGGTTTGCTGATGCAGGTAAAGTTTGTTTGAACATGTACCATTTTTGTTTCTTTTCATTTTGTCTACCATAACTTAATTTGAACGGATAAAAGAAGCCCAATGCGCTGACAAGTGGCCAATCGTGAGTCCAGCATTGTAGCCATAAATTTTTCGAAAGTGACACTTCATTTGCTACTTTACGCGTATGACTATTTCTGTTGTTTTTGTAAGGTCTTGTCCTTACCAGCGTTTTCAAGTTCGTTTTAGCGTGCTTTGTTAGCCTTCCATAGCTAATGATGGTTGCGCTCTACCTCGGCATCAGCCGCGGAAAACGTACTTTGTATTTCAGCAAATATTGTTAAGCAAATTTTAGAGAAGGTAGACAAGAGCAGTAATTGCGGTAAAGTCTTAGGGACGACATAAACAATTCTTGATCTGTTGTAAAGCATCGTCAGCGTTATGCGGTTATCATTTGGCCCAACGGCTTGCGTATTCTGATTTTACTTGAGTATAGATATGCTGGAGAAGGTTACTTATGCCTGCCAGGATCAGCATTTCCTCTAGAGATAGTACGCCTTTCATGTTGTACATTCGCCAGACACCAGCAGCATTCTAACACCAATCAAGTCCAGTTTTTAAGACTTCGGTTGCTAGTGTTCAAAACTGAAGATAAAATGTCGTGGATGACTTTCAGCAACCGATATTATCATGAAAATCGGTGCTGAATAATGTGCATTTTCTTTCGGCAGTTACGAATTGCCTTGAGTTGACTCCATCACTGCGTGTAGCAATGTTCATCAAACGTTTTTTGAATTGCTTTGCGTTCATGACCTTAAGTGCCGGAATTTCTGGATCACTGCTTTGCAGTCTGCGGTCAAGGACGGCCTTTGCTTTACAGGACATGTATAGGAATTGATAGGAAGGCAAAAGCGCGTTTTTGTTGTGTGTAGCATCTTCCATCCTACTTTTCACTAAGGCGAGGATGGGGTACTGTAGCTTTCACATGACTGTAGTAGTGCTAACGCTTACTGGCAATAAAGCTTCAACCTGCTAGCTAATAGCTGGTTTTGCCGGCATGCGGGAATTATTTGTTTTCTCAACCTCAAAAAATACGGCGAGTTAATCTGTTGAGGGCACATATTTTTGACGTTTCAAATTTTCCGGCATTACATGTAGTTGCCTCTATTATTAAAAATGAGGCGACCTTATGTGCCTCTCAACCTGACTTCGAGGCAGTACGCTAAACTGGTCGTTGTATTTTTACATATGCCATCGACTTACCAACCTTCTACTTCTAGGTAACCTAAAGCAGTATCCCTATGATACATTGTAGAAGAAATCGCTTCCAACGTTGAATGGTACTTTGGGGAAAGCAGATTTTTTGAATGATCTGAAAAAGTCATATTATTGCTCAAGTGTACCTGTATGCATCCGATAATGTTGGACTTGGTGACAAGCTTTCTGGCAGTATTCGTGTGCATTGTTGTTGGCTTTTATCTGGTAACATCTCTGTGCACTATGTACACGCATCAACCAAATTCGGGTTTTGCCGGTGGGCCCCAAGGTTAGTCATTCGACCTTTCTACTCGTATCTAGATGAATGTTTTGATTACTTAATGCCTTGCATTTTATCCAGTGAAATAATTATAATAATTATTATTCACTTCCTTTGAAAAGCGCTTCCTGAGGTAGGAGTTTTATCAAGCGTCAAAGAGAAGACGTTCAAATAAAAAAGTGTGTTCTCTGTATTGTAAAGTTTTGTTGACAGATTAAAACATGACATGACCATGCTTCATGCTTATACCAAACAACTTCTGTGAGTTTCGTCCCATCCCATTCTCGCGGTTTTACAAGTTTCATAATTTTAGCTTCTTCAAAACTATCTTTCTTCAGGGCACCACTGGACTATTGTTGATGTTTTCAAACCGGGTGTTTACTGCAATATCTGTTCAACTAGCATGTTTTACGGTGTTGAGTGCGATTATTGCGGTGTCGTTGCCGACTTCGTCTGCGTAAAAAATGCTGACAATGACTTGGTTTGCAAGCAGGTATCCATTAAAGGACAACTCGTACACCATTGGGTATGCTACCTGCACATCAGTATAAAAACTCAAACTTGACTGTTTATTAATATTTCACCGGCTAATTGTTATGTCAGAGATAGTGTCATTTTTGACTCTTTGAAGAGAAACTACATTTCAGATTCATGGAAATCTCCCGATCAACAGCATATGCTGCGCTTGCGAAAAAGACTGTGGTAGTGGACCTGGCCTAGTGGACTATCGGTGCTGCTGGTGCCAGAGAACAATTCACGAAAATTGCTTAAGAAATTTTGCCGCTTTATGCGACCTCGGCAAGGTAAGCCGCGAATTCCATAGAGATTGCGTAAGTGCTCAAACCAAGAGGTACCGTAGGCCACCGAAAATCGTCGCACACTTCGTGATCACAGTGTAGCCTTAAGTTTAAACGATTTTTCGGCATCGCAGTTTTTAATTTCAACTTTTGTTGCTTTGCAGTTCGTTAAATTTATAATGCCACCAAACTGCGTGGAAGCACACGAAAACAACGCCAACTTGGCCAGCCACCGTACATTCAAGCGCGTAAGTTTTCCACCTGCGTTACTTTAGAGTACCTGCATATTCTTCTTTGTTCAAGTCAATAATCGCTTCTGTGTATATTAAATTTTACCAAAGTTTCTGCTTTCATTTAATCATTTTTGATTGAACTTATCCTTTTGTTTTCGACAACTTCTTACAATTGCTTTGTTGCTCCCGAGTCAGCTCCCATCTTGTACCTTCATTCTACTTAAGTTTTTGAAAGTACCGTAAGCTTAAAGATAAGCTTACTATAATGGCGCAACTTGCATAATTCCTTGCAAAGTTAGTATTAGCAGCTTTTAAAACTTCCTAAGCGATCTCGTAAAGAAGTTTACATCTCTTTCTTCATGTCTTGCGTTTTCCAGATTCGAACTCCTAAAGGCGTGAACGGTTGGAAACCTTTGATTGTTTTCGCCAATCGTTCCAGCGGCAGTGGTGACGGTGGTCGCGTACTGCGATCTATGCGTCGATTGCTCAATCCATTGCAGGTAGCCCTTTCAAAGTACGCTTCGCATTTTATCCGCGTGCAATTTGAGGTATTTGATCTGTGGTACGATCACCCTTCCGTGAATCTCCAAATGTTGCACGCGTTTGAAGAAGGCATCGAATGCTACGTTTTGGTTGCCGGTGGCGACGGTTCCTTTGGATGGGTTTTGGACGCAGTTGAAGGAGTCAAACATTCCAACGGGGCGCCTGCTCGATGTAAAATGGCTTTGCTGCCTTTGGGAACAGGAAATGATCTCTGTCGCGTGCTCGGTTGGAACGTCAGTTCCACAGACTTCGTTCAGGCTGATTCCATTTTCGATCTTTTGTCGCATGCGGAAAGTACGTTCTTGGACAGATGGTTGGTCAGTGTTTCTTATCCGGAAAAGCTTGGTGACTTGCCAACACTCATAATTAACCCTACTTAATTTCCTTTGCTTCAGGAGGCCACACCTTTGAACATGTAAGAAAGATGAACAACTACTTATCTATTGGCGTTGATGCGCAGGTTACACTCAACTTTCATCGCAAGAGGAATTCAATTCCTCGATTACTATCCGGTCGATTCATAAACAAAATGCTTTTCTTCGTCTACGGAACGAAAGAAGTGTTTGAGCACAGGTGTAGAAATTTGAATTCAAGCGTGGAACTCAGGTTGGACGGTCGGCTGATTGAATTGCCAAAGTTGGAGGCAATTGTACTTTTGAATATTGCCTGCTGGGGCGCCGGCGTTCGTCCCTGGCAGCTGGGCAAAGGCGGGCCGGAACAGTCAATGAACGACGGCATTTTTGAGGTTTTTGGTGTTTATTCATCTTTTCACATCGCGCAAATGCAGGTACTAGCAAAAGAAGATGGTGGGCAGAATTCCAAGCCAAGAATAAACTCTTTTTTTTTAGGTCGGATTGTCGGAACCTTATCGTATCGGTCAGGCAAAGGAGGTCACCATGAAAATTAAGAATGGCTTATTTCCTATACAAATTGACGGAGAACCATGGCAGCAAGGTCCGTCAACCATCAGAATTGCTCCGTTTGGTCAGTGCAGCGTTCTTTGCGCAAAGGACAGTCAAAATCGTAATTCTCAAAATCCAGCAGGGCAGGTACGGTTCAGTCTATTCTAACTGAACCCTACAAAAGGTGAGTTGTTGTTTTAGTGTTTTAGTTTTTGTCCTTTGTGTTTACTTCATTCTAACACTGCATTTCAGGTAAAATCTCACATCAATACATTCCCGAATCATTGGAACAATCTTGCCAATTGATATCTGTTATTGTCGCTTAAAAAAACTGGTGCAGTATTAGTTTTGAAACTCTGAAGAGGAAGCAAATTTAATTGAGCAATAATTGCCGAGATGGGCGCCTATTGGTTAACGTAGTAATGAGTGAGCGGCTTTACGTCTTAAGATCAATATCGATGTCCGTGCATTCATTCACATTTATTGTTTAATGGAATCTCAAGGTTGTATTGTCGAACAGAAGTACAGTAGGAAGTGGCTTTGCTTTACACGCAGAATTCTCTCAGGCATTGCATTTGGCATGCAATGATATTTCGTTCGAACAGTATTCTTTCGTTTAGACGTGCGTACTGTCCATTTGTTTACCAAAGTAATTGTTCAGGGCTGCTGTTGCGTCGCACGATTCTCGATTTTTGAATTTTAAATAAACTTGACTTTTACGCTTGCTGTTTTTTTATTCCGATGATGCCTTTATTTCGAGGTTCATATCTGCGAACGTGTTTGTTATGTTTTCCTACTGTAATTCGCTTGCAGGCTTTGCGTAGTCGAAAATGGGGGCTGTAAATCGGGTTTTCTTATCATCCGACGTTCACTTGATCTGTCTAACGCACGCATTCTCATCCGAGAAAGAGGAAGTGATGGGATTGCTGATTGGTTTCACCGACGAAGCCGCAGGTGCGTGTTGTTCTTAGCAATGCTTTTCGCGTGCTGTTTTTTTTCTGAATACTAAGCACGCAGCTCCTCATGGCGGGAGTGTACGTCTTCACGTAACTTCCTCTCTGTCCTTCCTCTGTTGCGTTTATCAAGTTTTTACAATTTGAGCATTAAAGTTAAGGTGGAGCTTGACGATGCAATGAAGCAATGAAGGACAACATAAAGAGGATGTGCTATGGGCTGAGACAGCTTTAAACTAACTTCTTTTATTACATCGCCTTCGCCCATCTTTCTTATCTCCAAGCGGCGAGACAAAGTTAGCTTAAAGATCAAAAAGCAAAAGTCTTTTCTGGGTTATTCCGCGAATGAGTCTTACGTGCTCGTCAGTCCCATTGCAAATAGTTTTTCCGTTGCAGGCATTTGTTCCATAACGAATTGCATCCAGCTAAAACGTCTGGTCAAGAAGAAGGACCGCGTCGAGCTAATGCCTGAAGTTTTGTCTGAGGCGATAACGTACGCGGATCAGTTGAATGCCGTTGCCTCGACGGCATCCGAGAGGGCGAGGAATGAACGACAGCGTAATCCGCTGCGAGTGATCGGCTGGTATCACAGTCACCCTCATATAACCGTATTCCCATCCGCAGTGGACAATCGTACGCAGGAAGAATATCAGAATGCTTTCGACCCAATGTGGATCGGTTTAATATTTGCTGTGTTCAACAACGAGGAAGATACCGGGCTCGGTCGTGTTCAATACTTAGCATTTCAAGTAATCAAGTTCATTTTATGTTGTTGATGTTCCGAATTCGACATACGAGCACTTTTCGCACTGCTAACTTGAATTTCTTAACGGTTGGCAGGTTACTTTCTATTACAGGCACATGGTGGTCATTACGATGCTGTTCCGGTGATAATAGTACCAAAGACCCAACCGCGTTTTGACCCGCAACTTTTGGACCATTTTGCGGTGCTTATAAACGTGCTCTTCGATGAGGAATTGGACGGATATACAAAGGCAGCCGAAGGTTTGTGTCAGCCGGGAGATTTGCCTCTTGATGCTCTGACTCTTGCCAACAATGCTTGCATATACAGTAGTAGAGTGTGCAAAATAGTTTACGACCTCGTTCATCCGTTGCTTAGCGTACTGACAAATTTGTGCGACAACAGTGTTGGACAGGTACTGGAATCCCAACCTACAGCGGTAGCGGCGCCTGTTGATGAAGATGTCTCAAATTTATGAAATTTCGATAATTCTATTTTTAGGTTATCCCACCATCAGTCTAATTAAACGTTCAGCCCTTCTGCTGCTGCTTTTATTAAATTTATAGTCTGCCAAAATGACTGCTGTTTGCGCGTATGCAGCGCTGACAGTTTTGCAATATGACGTCCTGGGAAGTGGCTATCCTAAGTGGTTTTTTTGGGAACATTTGTCACGGAACGGAAAGTTGCTTATGGTTGCTTGCATGATCTGAAATCTACTAAAGGATAATAAAGTAGTTTACTGTATGAATGCCTCAGTTAAGCTTGAAAACCACCGAAATAGCGCAATTCAACTTTCGAGAGAACATCTGGGCAACTTGCAGGCTCTTCATTAAAGTAAAGCAATTCATGAATCTTTTAACATCTTCCTGTTGCAGCACATTTTGAATATATTGGCTAAAGAGGCAAAGACCATCTTAGCGCATCCTTTTTCTTTACTATATTCGATACAAAACAAGAACAGTCGCATTCAACTTCCTCAACTGCAAATAAGCTGAGTTCATCTTTGTCAATCAGACAGCAGAGACATTTGCACGCTAAGTTTTATGCGCTCAATTTTTCAGCTTTCGTGGCACTGCCATTAGCTACAGTAGAAAGCGTCTTTCTTCATTTCTTTCAAACGTTCTTCGTAAGGTGCAAACATTACATTGAAGCGAATACGTTAGGCACACTTACAAAGCAGTAGCTAACTTGTGGCAACTGCAAAATGGTTTGTTAAACTGTCGGCATTTCTACCCCAAAAGCAAACGTGCTGTATTCCTTTTAGTATCAATACATTAGCGCCATTATTTTTAAATATTTAATGGTTAGTCATGTACATATAGATGTAGGCAAAATACTAAAGATCGATGCCAACGAGTTACCCAAACAGTTCCAGTGCCCGCTATGGATCTGGCAAATTGTCCCAGTCGTACGGGTCGTTGATTGCCAAATTCAACCTGGACATTGCTATATGCATTGAATCCAGCAGAAAACCATAGTTTGGACGATCTTCGAACCTTAAAAGTGAACTTCGTAAAAACTGACATGTCGCCTGCAAAATCCATTTAGCAACAACAGTCTAAGGCCAATCATCTTAGCATCATTGAACGTTCAGTTCATTTTGTCGTATTCAAAACTGTCAAAAGAAACGTGCATCTCATGTCTAACTGTACCTGAGCGTTCTGAGGTGCGTCACGAACATGCGATATTCATGAGGCAGCGCGTCGCATAACTGCTCTGGTGGATGTTCTTCCTTCAATTTTTGAACCGCACGTTTATCACGAATGTTTCGCCAAGGCAGCTTGCCTGTGATCATTTCGGCACAGACGTAAAATAATGACCACAAGTCATCCCGTCTGCTTAAATCCTAAAAAACCCTATTTTCATCAAAGCGAAAACTATAACATTTTAGCCTGCTACTCTCCATGTCGCTCTAAATGCTTGCTTAGCATTTTTAAACTTGAAAATCACAATACTGACAGTAAGTGCAAAAAAAAAATCAGTTTCGCGGGAAAGCATAACTCGCAAAACTGCTTTACGAAAATGCTCCTAACGCGGATGAATTAATATCAAGTCGTGCAAGCTAATTTTTGTACTTTTTCAGATTTATGCTCTCTTTTGAAAATGCCATTCCAAGTACTTTTTGAAATACTGACGCGGCATCCAAGTTTTTCCAAAATTGTTTCGTAGCAAAATTTACCTGCATTTCATGGGCAGCCAAAGATGCGTATCGAACGGTACCACGAAACCCGATGTCTTCCCTTTCCGGCCGCAGGTTTCCTTCGGCGTCAACGTACTTTCTTGCCAAGCCGAAGTCGAACAAAAGTATCGTGTTCTTTTGAGTCGGTGACAGACCCAAGGCCATGTTTGACTATAAACAAGTGTGATAAGTCTTAAACCACAGCAAAGTGGAAAAATAGTTAACCAGTTTTATGTCTCGATGTATGTAACCGGAATCATGCAACTCCTGTATGGCTGAGATCATCTGCACCGTTGCGCGAATGCTCGTACTTATAGTGAACATTTTATGTGGCATTTGCCGCCGTCTTTGGCCAAGGCTTGGGCCCAGTAATTGCATGACCATGTACAAAGCGTCACCCCATTGTCCGCATCCGTAGAATCGCGGACAGTGGGAGCTGACTAAAAACAAAAAAGAAAGTAATACAGTGGTAACTGTGGCTAGCAGGAAGAAAGCTTGAATAAAACCCTGATTAAATAGTAGATATCCCAACTGTATTGCTTGGGTGGCTCAAAGCTAAGCTCAAACCTTCAAATGCCTGTATAACGACCACCTCCAACTTGAGGACACCTCTTGGATTATCCTTCGATTCCACCTTTATAGCGACGTCTCGACTGTACTTTCTGTCGTGTGCACGAAAGACTTGGCCGAAGCCACCGGATCCGATAGTTTTCACCTGCGAACAAACAACCGCATGACGTGAACGCACTAAATTCCAAAGTTTCGGCTTCTCACGATTTCCCATCGTTCCTTAATTAGATCACCTGCTTTGATCAGTTCTTTAGATTTGCTGAGCTTTCTTCTTAACGATTCCAAGGTCGCTCTACGGAAAACCGTTTCAGCCAGCATGGACTATTTTATTACCAAGCAGCCATCTAAGCTTTTAATCAAAGGCGTAAGTACAAACTCGTTTGAAGCTCTCCGACTTTAATGCTCAGTCAAATTATTTTAAACTGCTTCTACCATATTATACGATGACTGCCAATTTCTAACTGAACTTTTTCGTCAAAAAATTCATGCTCTACTTTTACTGATAAAGCCAATGGCTAGAACTAAGTTTATTGATTGGAATTGTAAAACTGTTGGAAAGAAATGCCGCGAATGCATTTTTGTTATCCAAAAAAATCCAACCTGGGCATGTTAAAATACGCAGGGCATTTTCTGCAAAACGTTCGCTAACGTGGAAACACTGAAGGCGCGTATAACCAGAAATTCTTGTTTCTCTTGATGCCATCAAAATGAAGTAGAATTCAGCTGGCTATTCCGTAGCTGACAGACAAGAGACAGGTTTAAAATTCTTTCAAGTAAACCGCTTCATTTTAAACTAATGAAAAACATGAACAATACAACTTTAGGCGTCCGTCTTTTTCAGATGACAAGAAAGACTTACTTTAATGGAAGATAAATTGAGGAACGTTAATATATGCAACTTACTAAACTTAGCCGGATAATATTTATAATGAATAGGGTAAGAGCCTGCCGATCATGTAATGTTCTACTTTCGTGGTAGATCAAACTATTTAAGGGTGAGCTGTAGCACGCAGTCTTATAAAAATTCTCCAAAAACAGGAGAGCGCTGAGTGCTGCAATAAGACGCTCATTTCGTTCGAAATAAAGTGCATTAAGTTCTTTAGCATTGATCTTATTTTGGGCAAAAGAACGACCTTTCCAACTGCATTTTTTGTGAGGCTTGATATAAAAAGAACAAAAGGTAGCAGAAGGCAACAACAACAGGCATCAATAATTTCTTGCACTTTTCAACAACGAGTTCATTCCGTGACAACGACACGAAAAGCTTATTTATGTGATCACTACAGATCACCGAATGGGCATGTGTGCCAATCGTTTTCCTCCGGACACATTATTGACAATATTTGTTTTTTGAATTATTGCGCAAGTACCAAACAGATACTGTAAGGTTGCTCTTCCACGGCGTTTAAAGTTAACATAGCGAACGCTAGATTTTATCCACTTGCAGTGTTATATAAACGAGTATTAAATATGAGATCGGCATAGGTTTTACCAACCAACTCACGTCGGCATTCTTATTGAGTGCAAAAACTCCTCAGAGAGCTTTTTATTTTAAGGGTATTAACGCTGCTCATTATTCAAAGGGCGTAAGGTTCGAGAAGTTCAAAACTTTTCTGTCCCTAAACCATTGATGTAGAAGAAACTCATTAGCATAATGCAGGGCCATCCTTTTTGAAATCAAAATAGGCATGCCTGTTTAAGAACAACAGACACTCCTTTAAATGAGTTTGCAACGAAAGCTTCAGATTTCTTCCCTTGATGCACTCCATGCAAGGCAAAAACTTTAAAAATGCTGGGGTCGAAAGGGCCACAAGTGAGCGCAAAAATATTAATAATTTGTTCCGACTTTCTTGTAATTCCATATCCATATGGTGGATCATCTTTATTGCAGAGTTTGTAGGGTTCATCTCGTCTCGCCATCAACGCCAAACGCAGAAGCGGCCAAAGGTTGCTCTGGGGGTAGCTCATAATCGTAGTTCGAAGGTTAAGGTGCTACTTTAAGCAGAAATTTATCTTTCTCATGGAAGTGACTTCTCTCAGTCGACAAGCAAAGACAACAAAACGACTAAAAAATAAACAAGCGTAAAGAAAAATTAAGTTTATATTGATAAGATAATGAAAATCTTAACTTTTAATTAGACTTAACGTAAAGACTTGAAAAATGGACCTTTCTATTTCGTGTCCAGCCATCATACTGTAGTTATGCAAACTCATCAAAAAATGTAGGTTCTATCGATGCCGCTTCAACGGAGTCTCCCAACAGATGAGCGGTTTTCGTGTCATTGGACAGACTTGCGCTATGCCGTTTTCTAGAGGTAATTAAACCATTGCGGGTTGACATTGTTCCCTTGTTAAGCCATTCGCATTGCTCACGTACGAGCTAACCCGCCTTAACTATGGCCAACTACATGCGAAGTGTGCCAGTTGAAGCCCGAACTTGCACTCGTCCACTGCCTTAGGGTTCCTTTAGCTTTTAGGCTTCTATGGTGCCACTGCCAGCCCTACTTGGTAGAAATATAAATGAGTCCTCTGCACTGGCATTCCTGCAAGACAGCCGATTTGACTTCTATGTAAGGCTTTGGGAAAAGTTGCAGCGCTGTCGCCCTCGCAATTACGTGTTCTCGTTAACCTGTTAATAATTGACGACAAACCCTCGCGATGGAGAAGAAGTGCCAAGCGTAAAAGATAAGCGGGCAACAATCGAAAAGCGCATATGCACGTAACTGTGTGTGGCTAACTAAAGCCTGCATTAAGCTATAGATGGTTGCTGCCGTCCGTGACACCGTATACGGGCAACTGCGTTTACTTCTTAACTTATTCATAATTCACAATAGCATCGACAGAGACGACATGCTGTAGCGAAGGATAAGCGGGCAACATTCCCCAAACGCATGTGGATTTAACTGAGCAAAGCTTGCTTTAGCTTTCCGTGCTAGTCACTGAGCGAAAAGCGGACAGCAGCAGAGTGAGCAGTTTACGCGAATAAAGCGTTTTCTTTTCTAGCGCAGTGCGGCTCACATTACTCGCTGTAGATAATGCCCTTACTAATAGAAAGCACCTTATGCATATCATTTCTTTGCTGTGATTAAAGTGTCAATCATTTTTAAGCAACTAGGGATTATTTATTATATTTGCAACGTTCTATCAAGTATGCGCAGTTTGTGGCTACCGGAAACGGCGCGTAAGGAGGGAATAATGCGTTTAAAAATTCTTATCAGAAGCTGGAAAGCATCCTTGCAGCTAAGCATGATGCTGCATCGAATACTAGAAGAGTACGCATTGCAAGAAAGCTTTCAAAAAGCGACCATTTCTTTGGGCTTTCCGAGCTGTTTTCTGAGAAGTTGTATTTCGCGCATTACTGACTTTTTGAGCTTCCTTTAGCTGCTTGGCAAAACATCCTTTGTCAAAATATTAGTTCGGACGAGAAACGCCGCCTGTATCTATTGTATTTCCGTAGCCCTGAGTTCCTAAATTTTGTAACTTCCAAGTCCGCCAGCGAATGCTCGCCATTTTGAAGCACACTGCCGAGTCTGCGTGTTGCGGCATCGTTGGGTTTTCGCAGTTTCTACGTTGGACGCTCGTTGGCCAACATTTCATTCTTCTAATGAACCGAACAAGATGCTTTAGGACGATATGAATGTACTGACACTGGCGGAGCAGAGGCGCAATGCTCATTTGGAACAGAGTTGTGTCACGAGGCATTAGAACATACACCGGAATTGGGCTGGCACTGTTCTTTGTATTTGTTCTTTTGGACTACCTGCAGCGGGGCTATTCCTTTGATCGAGCTTCGAAAGTGAGTCAGTATGCTTACCTTGAGCTGTTGAGTGATTTGGTTGGCGGCTCGGCTATTCCTTGCGCAACCCAAGCCGCGCCTCTTTATTTTCGTTTAAACACGAAAAAAATCATTTGAACCTTTCTGCCAGCGTTGTATTCACCTGCCCTCCGTTAGCTTGCGTAAAACGATCTTGTTTCGAACTTTAAAAATGTTACCGTCTGTAAATGTATCAAGCATGACCGAATTGAACGTCTAGGAGTGGCATGCCAAGGTGATGGCTTGTTCTTGATTTTATAACTGCTCCTTTCTTTTTGTATCCTTTTCGTAGTCCGCTCGGGGCAAAACGAGTTTTTTCCCATTTAAGATTCCGTCAACTTCACCCTTTTCCGATAGTTAGTAAATGAAGGGCCGTCGGTAGATTTGCCCAATCTATCCTTGTTTGTTTGTTTCGTCAAGTTTGCATGCCTATTTTTATGGAATTTTTTGACCTGCACAGTTAAGTCCATTAAAAAATGAGAGCGCGCCAACTTTTCCGTGTCGACGCAACCGCGCTTAATATATGACTGTAATTTCACGAATGCGACCCGTGCCGTCTTTGTCTCGTTAGCAGTTAGATTGAAGAATAGACGACTTTGCTCGTTTATTTGTCGCATGTTTTCCAACCGAGCGCAACTTCTAATTTTGACGTTCCATTTCTCCGTCTAATTAGCTCTAATCGGCTAGCAAATGTTTACCATAAAACAGTCTGTGTCATTAGACGTCTTAATTTGTTCTGCATAACGAATTAGCCTAATGACGAACGGGTGGAAAGCGCCATCTGCTTTACTACCTTTTCGACAATCACTTTTTTCCGGTAACGTTGTTTAAGTTGCTGGAGCAATCGTAGTTGCACCAATTGCATACTATTTTGGGGAGCACATTTCTTTGGTCATTTTGTTTCCATTAATTTACATGTGCTAACCTGAACCAACAATGATCTACATGAATCTTCATTTGCATAAGCGATTGTACCCCCAATTCCAGAAGGTCTAACTTTCTGGAAGTGGAACTTTGTCTTTTATTTATTGCTGAATTCTTTGATGAATCCTGACTAACTAATAGCGTAATCAAATGTACGTTGCGAGAACGAAATATATTTGCATGATTCTGATTTGTTTATTTGACCCCATTAAGCTGATAGGTTGAGGAAGAAAAGAGGAAATGGCTTCAAAAAGCTCGCTCTCTCTACCAGATATTTTTAAACTCCCGTTATGTAGGTTAGCTTAATTAACATATGCTCAGAGAGGCACGCTGAGGAGAAGTCTTTAAAGCAACTGACCACAAAAGTTAAAAATGACCAATCAGGTGACACCGTTTCCATTGCAGACAATGATCGCCAAGGTAGCGGGAATGGACGAAAGGTTGGAGCATTTCCGCTATTTCGAGTTGGAGAGGAGAAAACTTCTTGATCGCATTGGAATTTTGCTTAACCTCAGCAGGGGCGCCCTTCATGGCGCCGGTGGTGACTCTTTTGCGGAATCGACTTCCCTGAATATTGACCGCGCTTCGCAGACAAAGCTTGGTGCCGTCCTTGAGGCCATGGACTTCAGCTTGCCCAGCGTGTATGCCAACTTGCCTCACATTGCCAGTCGAAACGCTATGATGCCGGCTGCCTTGGTAAGCGCCCATCGGCGAGGCGTCTATCTCACAATTGGGATACCGACTGTACGCAGAGGTCGTCGTAACTATTTAGTGGAAACTATTCGTTCTCTTATTCATTCCATGGAAGAGGAGGAAAGAAAACACGTACTCATTGTTGTGCTCATTGCCGAGCAAGGTCTAACGAACTTTGCCTCGGAAACGATTGGACAGTTGCAAAAAACTTTTGGCCAATATCTGAAAGAAGGCTTGCTTGAATTGTTGGTCCCTTCAAAGGAGTATTATCCACCCGATATAGACACAATGGAGGGGACGTACGGTGACCCGCCCGAACGAACAAGATGGAGAACAAAGCAAAATCTTGACTACATGTACTTAATGTCCTATTGCCGAAGCCGCGGATTGTATTATATGCAATTGGAAGATGACTTGGTGACGAAGTTGAACTTTTTCTCGAACATAAAGTTTTTCGTACAGAAGCACAGCGTCGATAAATGGTTCATGCTTGAATTTTCGTCGCTTGGTTTCATTGCGAAGTTATTTCGCTGCAGGACGCTGCCCCAGTTGATCCAATTCATCGCCATATTCTACAGAGACAAACCGGTCGATTGGCTTTTGTCCCGTCTATTGCAAGTTCGCTTTTGCGGTTTGGACAAGAAGCCGAAAGATTGCGAAAAGGCAATCAGGGAGCGCGTGTTCACTTTTAAGCCGAGCTTGTTTCAACACGTCGGCTTGGAAAGCTCCCTGAAAGGCAAGTTGCAAACACTGAAGGAAAAGGACTTTGCCGCCGCTGCAGCCGCTATTCAATCGCTTTTCAAACCTCACCTGAATCCGCCCTGTCGCTTGAATTCAACGCTTAAGCATTACAAAACATTTACGCTGGAAAATGCTTACAAGGGCACAAGCCATTTTTGGGCGTTCGCGCCGGTGGCTGGCGATCGTTTGAACATAGAATTCACACCGCCTGTCAACTTGTCCGGTTTTACGTTCGCCAGCGGTTCCAAGGATCACCCCAACGACGTGTTCAACGGAACCATTTTTGAAATTCAACCTTCAAAAGCGCATTACCCGCTTAGCGCGTATAGTCAATCGTCGTCATTGGACGGCTATTATGTTGTAGCCGTTGCTGGCAACGGCACCGACCGAGTGAACGTCTCCTTTAAAGATGTTGTGCCCACCAGTTCTTTAAGGCTTTCGTTCCCGGTTTCCTGCGTCAATTGGCTTCTCATTAGCGAACTGTGGATACGCGTCCAAAACGCTGCGCAGTAAAGTTATCATACGGACCAAAACGATTTTCAAAGTGACAGCTCCGGCCGCCTTCAAATCGTTTGGTTTGTACCTTATTTGCTCTTATCTCAGCACTGGGCTTATGCAAATTAACTTTCGCTCGTCCTGAGCATCGACGCGTTGAAGAGGGAGGCTTAATCGATAGGCGAAGTTTAAATTGGCAAAAATGCCATTAACTTGTCTTTCCTTTTGCTTGTCGGCATTAGGAGCGTTTTCTCGTCGTAGGAGTTCATTTTGACCCGATAGCACCCATTTATCCGCGCTACGGTCGCTGTCTGCTTTTGTTGCACAAAAAGTTTTCCTACCTTTACGCGAGGTCAACGTCACTGAATGCAAATGCTTCATTAACACAGAATAGCTATACAAAGTGGCCAATTTTGTTTTTTTATTATTTTGTTTTAGAGGTATTAAGCTATTCCGAGTAGAATTTGAATACGTTTTCTAATGCACAACATTGCGGAAATGTCGGAAAAGGAAAATGAGTTCAAGAATAGGGGAAAGGTTAACGTTACTCTCTCTCTTTATCAGCGCTACCACAAAGAAGCTGTAATGCATTCTGACGAAACTATGAGCATTTGCTTTTACGCGGTTTCCACTAATGTTGACCCGTTTTTGCTTAGCAGTCGCTGAAGCAGCAGCGTCTTTTGTACTTACACCGTTTGATGGCAACTTTTTCTTTAAAGCGTCAAACTACTGCCTTTGGGCTATGTTCTCTTCTTTGCGTTTCAAAATCGATAAACAAGTTGGCACGCCTAATGACATTCTGAAGTCTTGACGAAGCAGCCAGCGATGGGCAAACAGGATACAATTCACTTTAAAATTATGCAAAGCATTACGATGCTGAAGGCAATGTTCCGTCTGGAGCGCCATCTATACGCGGAAAGTGGCGCGAAGTTGGCAAACGATACACGCTGTCACGAAGGGTGAGTTCGGGGCAAAAAAATTCCAGCTGCGCCTCGAAGCGGCCGACAAGTGCGCGCTCCAAAAATTCTTTTTCGTCAAAGGACATCAAAAATAATAGGCTAGCGCAGGACGCATTTCACAAAGGGCGATGGACGATTCGATCTTTAGGCAACGTCATCACACGCACTAATATTAACGGAAGGGAATAAACAAAATTTGCAATTCGAATGAAATTTGTAGAATTCTTCGCGTAGGAAAGTGATCTACAGGTTTACTGGGTATTACTGGCTGCAAACCATTTGTCGAATTTCAAAATCACCGAGAAAACAAATAGCGCAATTGTTGGCAGTCACAGACAGCGTACGATAAGTGCATGTTGGCAATTTGCCAACGGAAAAATAATCAGAACGGATAAGGTAAAGCATGCAGTAGTTCGAACTACCACTGATAGTCAATCAAAAGTTGGTACGTTCAAATCTTTCACAGTTACCGTACCCTACCGTCTGCCATTAGCTTATCTGAAGCCAAAAAACAGCATGTTTCGAATCTGTTAAAATGTAAAAAAAAATAAACAAAGCAAATTTACACGCGAAATAACGTAAAACGCAAATATTTGCTTTTTAGACAGGCTGAAAATTTTGAACGCGTCTTGGTCATCAAATAAAACCGGCGCCTTTCCTGTAACACCTAAAAGTTCATTTGGATAAGCAGACAGAGTTAGTCCCCTCCCATAGATCGAAAAAATTATTTACGCGAGTAAACAGGGTTTATCGAGGAAAGTTCTCGTCCCGCGCGAGCGTCGCAGCGAGATGTCTCGCAAACCAATGTATATTATCCAAAAAACTCAACTGAAAAACAGAAGAACACAACCTAAAACTGACGACAAGCAAATGACTGGATTGCAATGTTGAAAAGCTGCTTAAGATATGAAGTCTTGTTCCCACAGTTTAAGTGAACTGCGATAAGCTGAAGAGATACATCCGTTTTGTAGAGAACGATGATCTCATAGATTTCACTTTACAAACCAGAAGCCGTATTTTTAGTTTATCAAAATTTACATATTATGTTTCCGGTTTTGGACCATTCGCGGTTTATCATCAGCATGTTGCCGCTGGACCTTTTACCGAGTCTTAGAAAGAAGTAGCTGCCAGTAGCAGAAACTGATCGTCTATTCAATAAATAATCAGAGGGAATAACTATGAACCCCACAACAGTATATGGCAAACAATATATTATTAAGGCTATGTCAAAAATTACTGTTTTTTGAAAAGATCAGTTATAGAAATCTAGTATAAGGTTATTCCATCCCTTATACAGATGTCTGCTATCTTTCCAACTACAGTATGTGAGAAGGACGCATCAACCTGCTATAAGACGCTGCGTATTCCATAGCTTCCCAAAAGCACAGCGTCCAGACGGGAAGCGAAGGTATTCTAGTAACTTTGCAGCTATTTAAACTGAATTTTGCAATTACCCATAAAAGCAAAACAGCTACAGAAATGGTCAGCTAGGCGAATTCCAAGCAGTTATGCTACAAAGAAAATATTTGCTTTTTCTTTTCTTTCTTTATAACTGGTTTTTCAAAAAACGTTTTTTGCAAAATTTTGCCGTTTTTCAACCCGTCTTTTTTTTAAAAGTAACGTTTATTGCACAAACGTTAAGTGCAAAGCTTTTGGGTTAAACCGAGACTCCTCATCAGCGCAATGTCTGCCGCAGCAGTTGTGGTTGAAAAACTGCAATATTTTACAAAAAACGTTTTTATTAAGAAGACATTCCTAAAGTCTCTCTAGCAATGCGACGAAATTGCATACAGTGATAAAAAGGGGAGCAACTTTACTTAAGTTTCCACTTGGCATTTACAATTGAAGGCAAAGTAGGAAATTAGGCAACACAACAAGGAACAGTTGAAACGAAACCGCGTCAACCAAAGTTACAGTACACAAATTACTGGAAATTAGGTTCTTTATGGAAGTTTCAAATTTCAGCAACCCTCAAACGTATATGTCGAAGTCGATTCTTTCCGAAGAATAAAATGGACCGTCAGATTGGTTGGATCGACGTACAAAAATGCCTCTGCTAAAGTAGCCACTGTCAGCCCAGTTTTTCATTTGCAACGACGAAAAGGGACCATATACGGGAGCGTCGCCTGTGTTTTCCCATTTGAAATTCCAGGCAATTTCATCGTCTTTTTCTGCTTGCTCAGCTTAAACAGAAAGTAATATTACCGTAACAAAAAACTCAACTTGTCGGCATGAGTAATTTTTGCGTCTTGAAAAATAATAAATACCGACACTTAGGCAAATGTCTTTAAAATAATTTAAGGCTTTTTACTCGAAGCGCGTTCTTTGCAAAGGCTTAGTCAAGCAAAAAATTACGATACTTGAGGAAGTTGCGGTGTCGCTTTTCTTTAATGGCGTCTTCAAGTCTGCTTCGTCTATTTCGTCGGCGAACATGTCCAATTTGGCGTCGTCATCCTGACGCGAGGAAACATCGGCTACCGGGTTGCTATTTCTTAGTCGATCGACTTCGAAGGCAAGTTTTTCAAATGTGTACGAATAAACGTCAAGTTCGCCGTGAGCCAACAGCTCGTCGACCATTTCCGTAAATTTCATCACGTTTTCCGCGCATCGCTCACTCTCCTCTTCTTGCGCTTCAGCTTGGTCACTTTTTCCTTTCCATCGATGTCGTCTTGATTCAATGCTTTGCTTGCTTCCGCCAAGTCGTCGGATTGTCTTTGTTACAGTCTCCTTGGGAAGCATAAGGTTCTGTACTGACTCGTAGAGGAACAATCGCTTTGAAGGAGTCAATAATTCAGGCAAATCGTCGCCTTCTTCGGCTGTCTGCTTTTCCCACAGTGAGCCAGCATCTCGTTTTACCTGAAAACAAAAAGAATAAACTCGTCGCGTTCGATAATTCTCATAAGACAAAAAGTAAGAACACAGAATAGCAACCTAAGCCTACTGGCAAAATTGAAACTCAATTGTATGATGCCCTCGAAATGTTTTGTCCAAAATTCAAGATAGACGAAAACACAACATTATAATCTATTGCTCTAATGTACGGTGCAACTCCCGACAAATGTCTTGGATACAGTACTTTCTAGCGGAGCTACATAACCCCAATATTTTCATTACGGCGACATCTCAGGATTTTCATTGAAAAAATTAGCCACATAACTATCAAGTCTCTCCATGTCTCATCTTCATCTGAGAAAATTGGCGACGCGCATGGCGAACTGTGAAGTTCCGATTTTTCATACAGTTGAGCTATAGTACTACAATCTCTACCAAACCTAAGTTTCAAACAGAAAAAGATGATATAGCCTGGGGTTTCTTCCTTTTTTTGACCGCAAATGATACAGTATACGTAAAACAATCAGGTTTGTTCTACAAAAAGATAAACAATACCGGTTATTCATTTTTTGCGTGTAATATTTGAGAAATGCATGCTTCCTTTCTGTTAAGCATTTAGCCGTCCTGTTCTGCCTATACCCAAGCCCACGCCAAACTGTAAGACTTACGTTTAGGTTCAGGCTCTGGTTTGTTACGGACAGGATGACCGGCAAAGTCACTACGTTTACGAGTATAACAAACCTGACTACTGTTAGGATACTGTATTGTTTGGGGGCAAATAGCGCAAGACCAGTTTATCTTTAGAATTTGACTTAATTATAAAGGCAATGTGCTAAGAACAATGTTCCACATGTGAAAACCGCTACGGTCTACGTAACAATTATGTTTACACGTCATTTTGAAGGAGTGAAAGACAGATCAACGTTAAGGTGAAAATTGAGGTGAAGCTTAACGCCAAAAAATGCCGCAAATCGCAAAATATGCAAAGTAGCCCAAAAATTCGAACACATGGTTACACGTGTCAGTAATGGAAGGAAGAAAAAATGAAAGAAGAGTCCGGCAATGATAAATGCTTAACGTACGAAGTATCAATGGAAAATACGTTGACTCGCCATTGCTATTTGTTTTTCAAACGATCTTGGTAGAACAGTGACAACAATGGAAAAGAAATCCTTACTTTTGCCCAGTCAATATTCTCCAGCCATGCATCCTTTATTTCATCTTTGCTCGAGCGAAATATGAATGTTCCTTCGGAATCGAAGTGACCTTCGTCAAGTTCCTCGGCCATATTAAACGGTGTAATTTTCGTCTCTTCATCAAAATCAATCGTCTTTTCCTCCTGTCCTGTAGTGAGGATGTAAAATACGCGTAACAATATTTTACGATAAAAAGCAACGATCTAATTAATTGCACAAAGGAAATTATGTAAATGACTTACAAACAACTACATATAGCTAATTTAATTACCAACAACGGTATTCACGTCGAGGACACGGTATTTCTGCTCTTCTTCCTCGTCGCTATCAAGCGTGTGTTGTTTAAGCGGAACTTCGCTTTCCTCGCCATTTGCAGCGTTACTCGCTCCAGAACTGCAACTAGGAAAAGACTGATCTTCAGAATCGAAATTTCTGCTTCCATGTTGCCTCTGACGACTAATATCTAACAACGTTTGATCATTTGGTACATCGTCGTCCAATTCTATTTCGCCGCCAGCTTTCCTTTTAGCCAACAAACTATCCTTCATTTTCAAAGAAGAGAACAATTCTGCAATGCTTACATCAACTTAAGGCAATGTTTTCCCGGAAAAAAATTAAAAATACGCAAGGCTGTACTCAATAGCCTAAGACGAATATTTAAAACATCATTTCTGCGCTTCGTCAACCGGTTCGTAAAATAAACACAGCAAAAAAGAGCAAGAAATCAAATTAAGCAGAAAAAAGGGTACGTAACAAGTCCAGCGCGTTGCTAATTGCAACTAAATATCACTGAAGTACTGTAGCTATTTTTAATGTGAAAGCACGTACATACGCTTTCATGCTCCGGACAATTGACCATGCCTTGACTTTTATCGACCTCAATTCGCGCTTTGTAGAAAAAATTTGGTTTTTTTAATCGAAGGTTGAATCGAAGGACGTACTTTGCATGTTTTAAATTTGTAGCTATACTTGGAGCAGACTTGTTTTGGAAACTTTTAATAATTAACTTGCAGAATAAACTTTAGAGTAGAAAAAAATTGCTCTAGTCATTCTGGCGTTACGCAAAATTTAGCGAGTTACGGAAAGAACACTAGATTGGCAGGGCGAAATAAATAGTTGTAGCGAATTACTGCACTAAGAAGCTACGAACTTAAGCATCAAAATAGATACGGTAGATCAGTCCTTTAGTGCTTACAGGCTTGCGTGCTCTTCTTCTGGGTGGTTCAGTTGGGCTTGTTGACTTCCAAAAGCTCTGCTGCTTTTATTTTTGCTTTGCCTTACTGCTAATTGTAATTTTTTTAAAAAATGGATGCGTTAATGCGTCGAATCTTATGCTTTTGCGAGCGAGACCTGGGATTCGCCACTTGGTCAAGGTTTGGTGAGTAGATTGTTAAACCGTTTGATTAGGCGCTTTCGTTTGTGCAAATAAGTAACTGCGTAATTTTATTTTACTATCGCTCTCTGTTATTACGTTATAAGTCGTGTTTTTATCATCTCTTGGACGCGGAGTTCAGGACCTTGCCCTTCAGTTTTTAGAATCGGTGAATGCAATTAAAATGATTTTTGAAATTAATTTGTTACGAAAATGAGTTAGTTAAGCGTGGAAAATTTTATTTCTCACTTCAAAAACAGAGGATTCGGAAACGTAGGGTCGACGGATAAGCCGAGTATGGAAGGGTTTGTGACGTGCAACTTTTACGGACTTGCTTTAGTTCTAAAGGTCGTCCGAGATTCACACAGAATTAGCTGCAATTAGACGCCACAATTTTTTAAGCTTGCCTTTTTTCGAAAGTTTTGAATTTATTGGATAGTGCTTATTCTTGCGTTAAATGCATTCGCATGTTTCAAGATGCATGCTTACGATCTCTGCACCTAAACAGGTTATTTTTCAAGTAATCGAGTGTTTATTTTTTTAAAAAAAGCTCGTTGACCTTCTCCCTCTACCTTTGTTTTTTCAGGCATTGGCTTGCCTCCAATCACCTGACTAACTTTGAAATCTGTTCTCCACCCATCCATGGAACTGGTTAGGTTCTACACAGTGCACTTGGTTCCGAAATTGCCCTACTCAAGGAAGATGTCATTCAAGGAAACGTTGTGGCGCTGTATCTTACTCAGTATGGAATTCTACGCGTTTATGCATCGAAGAGTGACCGTTTTATGATGGCATATGCTCTATAGACTTAGTGCATCTTGTTGCTCAACATTTGATTTCAATGGTATCTTAACCACATCGGAAACGTGACCTCTATGCTCATGCACGTTACCTGCTTTTTTCTATAACTTGCAATATCGAAGTGTTTATCTTATTTCAACCGTCAGTTCAAATGCTTTTCTGGAATGAATGGAATTTGTCGAAATACGCTTGGAAACGTATAGACCTCTTAAAAGATAGTTTAAAACGTTGTTGGCTATAAGCAATGGCTGAGTTTGTGCTGCCACGGACAGAAACTGGCTAAAGGATGAACGTAAACTAAAAGTGAGTCGGCTACAACTTATTTTGCCATGAAAAACCCCATGGAAACGCATTGCTAATACTCTCAAGATTGATTATTCAAACGTACGTACATGCTTAGGCATATCACCTGTTGAATGCAAGAAATAGCGGAATGTTTCGCCACTTGACCACTTTAATGGAGCGGTCTGCTTAGTAATGCAATTCCGGCGGTCAGTATGCGCTTGCTACTGAAAAATAGAGAAAGAACCTCGATGCGAGACGGTTGATTTCCATACTCTCAGAATTGGTTCCATTGATTCGATCATATGCCCTATAAGAACAAAAAATTTCGTCGAACACCGTCTGGAATTTTTTCTACAACAATACTTGCTTTCAATTCAAAAGTTTCGGCTTACGGAACTGATCCGCTAAATTCGTGCTCCTCCTTTCGAGAAGTCGCCCACGTTTTGAATACACCATATTTGGCAATGTTTAATAAGAATCCGTGGCGACCACCGGCCTCTTTACGCTTAAAGAGTGTCCCCTCCAATGTGTGGGCGATAGCGTCGCTTCCCTATTGACTCTTCTTCATCACTTTTTTTAAAAGTATATCTGAGAAAATACTTTTCGAAATCGCTCCATCAAAGATTTGCTCCCAAACTGTTTGGCTTCGCCATATCCGAACTTTTTGGAAAAAGATTAAGAATAGACGTCCGTTGCGTAAGTCGGAGACGTAATTGGCGCCGGAGCGAATCTCACAATCAGTTATTGGCACTACGAAGAGATAAGGGATAATCTGATAGCCAGAGAGTAAGAGATTGTCGAGCTATTCGATCCAACTATTAACGAAGTGACTTTTGAAAATTTCGCCTCCAATTGAGCCACAAGTTCGCTTGCCATACTGTCGTGCGTAGGAGCTGACTTCGTGTACATTTTTTCCCGTTTGACGCTCGTCTCCAATTCTACGCTTGTTCTTTGTAAGCTTTCAGAGGCAGGAGTGTTTCCGCTCCTTAAAAAACAGGTAGGGCTTCAACGCTTCGATGAGTTTTTCTTTTAACTCGTGCCCGTCTTTACGGCCAATGTTTTCGCTTGAAACTGAGGTGTTTCTTGTCGGCTGAACGAAATTTTACAGTTGTACTTTGCATGTGGGCCTTTTTCTCGTCATAAACCATCGGAAGTTGCTGTAATTTCGCTTCGTATCCGATCCAGTTTTCGGCTTTTACGAATAGACTGATGACGGGACCAGAAGCGTAGAATGTGCCTTAGCTTCATGCATTGGGAAGGTGGTCACTTTGTTTTGCAAAACATCCTTCTTTTACTGATTAATATTTGACCTTGGCTTATCCATAGCTACCTTATCGCAGAAGCGGTTTGTCTTTGAGATAATTTGAGGTCACATGATCGATTTCTGAGCTTGACTCGACGAGGCGGCACTTAACTTTTTATAATTTCAAGCAATGGTTCGTCGTATATTTAAGCCCTTTCAACCGTCTGCTGCTGCTTCTGCCGTGAACGAGAGCGAAGCGTTGCGCAGCTGTTGCCGATTTTTCGAAGCCTCGCAGGCAGCCGCGTTGAGGCGATTTCGTTTCGGTTGTTCCGTTAAAATGTTGCCAAGGCACAAAATCTCTAAGAGCAATTGAACAAGACGACGCCAAGCCGTAGGCAAAACTTCTTCCGTCCAACCGATTCCAACCGGAGCGTACCTTCGACTGTTGTAGACTTGATTGGCCGGTAAACGCCCGAGGGCAAACCCACTTTACTTTATTAACCGTTCGGTCGACCTTCTTTGAAACGATCTCTCCTTGAGCTCTTTTGTCCGACGTTGTCTTATCGAAGCTAGCAACGCATAGCTGACGTCTAAGCGAAAACTTTCAAGTACATAGATTGGAAAATGTTCTCTATTCCGGAGATGACGGAAAATCAATGACCGCAAACAAGCCTTCGCTGAGTGACATTTTCTGGTTTTCAGGTTGCGACGATAGGACGTACAGTACTTCACGAAGCGCTCGTTTGATTAATTGGCATTGCGACGGTCATTGGAGAGGTTGTGCCTTTTGTCCGGTCGAAATGGCTGTTCTCTAGCAAGAGCAACCAAGGCTCGTACATTGTCGTAGTGGTCGCGGGAGAGGGTTTAGTATAAGCTGCTGTTGGTGAGATGGAAAGAGATCTGGCGAAGTTATGCCGCACCGAGCAATGGGTCAGCTCGCTACCTGGGCAACGTACCAACCGTTCTACGACTACAGCTCAGTCGGAAGGTCAACTTCAATCGGACCTTTCGCCAGTAAAAGGACTTGCCAGGTACTTCGCTGGTCAAAAGTGAGTTTCACTTTTCACGACGACTTTGTAGTCTTAATTCCGCCAACCTTAGCTTGGACTCGTCGCCTAGAAGGCGTCTGTCTCTTCACGGTGACTCCAGCGGGGATTCGAGCACCTTGCTGCCGGAATTAAGTATGCAAATTGTTTTTGTTTTTTTTTCTTTCGACTAACCCCTATTCGTTGAAGCGATAAACGATGATAAGACGTCGTCAGCAGGTTCGGATGCGAAGAAGAAGGAAGGTGCAGACGAGTAAGCAAACATTTACTTTACGCAGGCGTAACCGTTACAGCTTCCCTTCGTCCGCTAATCTGAGTTTTTGTTTCTGTCAACTTCTACGCCACCCCTCATTCGTGTAGTATACGTGTGACTTTGCCGCAAGGTCAAAACAGCTGTTGCTTGCAACCAGAGACGGCTAAGTTGAACGCTGTTCTTCCATGGTGATAAGGGAAAGGTAGCCGACTGACCCGGACGATGAGTGAAACAATGTTGAGACTCTCAGCGGGTCGATGCATAGGAATTCTGACGGTCCAGCTGCCATGGCGCATTCACGCCACTTCGGCTCTGTCCAGGCGACCTTACAATGGCAGTGACCCCTCAGTTTTACTTTTTTTTCGGCTCTGCCTCTCCCTCATGTTCGATAGAGTTGACTTGTCCAGTGCCCTCGATAGGCGGACGCGGTTCGCTTGAACGGCCACGTCCTCTGCTAAGCTCAATAAATTATACGAAGCTCGGCAACGACGGGTCGTAATCCCCCCTCGGTCGCGCGTCTCAGCGGGTAATCAAATGCGCAAACGTTGTGCTCCCTCGTCAAACTGGGATCCGTCGCCCTGCGCATCTCGATAAGTGACCTGTAACTTTTCCTCGAATTGTCACGTTACCTGTCAGCAGCAGCAGATGTTGCTTTGAGTCGAGAAAATTATCACGAACTTGTTTTTTTGACAGTTTTCATTCTTGGCGCCTGTAGGCGTAGGTGTCTAAAAACGGGCGCGTAAGATAAAATAAGTTCAGTGGGTGCGGACACCTTTTTTCCGATTGGGTCCTTGACCGACGCGAAATGTTCTCCAAGTCGACGTTAATCAATCATTGCCTGGAAAGGCATCTCCAGAAAGTGCGTGACGAATATATTCGGCAATTCCGTTGGCGTTCAAGGTCCCCGCAAGCCGCTAGCGTGACCTTGTAAGGCATATGGGCCCATTAAGTATATCAAATTGGTTGAATGCCAGTCCAACTGACGTAACAATTTTTCCTTGTCGATTTTGGATGAAAAATACTTGCAATGCGTTGAAATTGACAACATGTGCCAACCGGTTCCAGTCTCCAATCGGCGGTTGTTTCATTCCTTGCTGGCAGATCCAGTTTTACTGGCGTACGTTTGAACAAAAAAGAGATTGAAATTGGATAGCGGTCGCGGTTTCAAATTTTGGCGCTCTTTTTGAAACGTCAATCCCGCTCCGGCTTGGGCATATTGATTTCAGTTGGCGAAGGTTTGTTTGCCGTTAGATGAGACGGCGTCTCGGTCATTGTCTCCCGCCGCACGCTAGCTATGTCCACGCTTGGCGTCGCTTGGCGATTTTGCCAAAGCAAACGAAAGAGCCAAATAAGGCTGAATCCGAAAAGGGGGGGAGAGAATAACCTCGAAAAATCGTTGATCAGGCAAAGGTTCATCCAGCTGCTCCTTAGTAACGTGACGCTGAAAGGAACCGTGCTAATAAATATCGTGTGCGGTCTGGTCACGATGAGCATATGGCGCGCTCGATTGCGCAGAAGAGCGTCACGCCAGGGTGGTAACGAACTTTTGAATCTCTCGCCGCGCGGCGTTCGTCATCTGGTCACTTGTATAAGGACCTCGTGACCTTCTTGTTGGGTAACCGATTACACTCGCGAGGCCAAGCCGAGGTAGATACCAAATGGCATCAAATGGTCATTGGCCCCTGATCATCCCTTCTTCTTCTGGGTCGTTCCGAAACTGTCCGCCCTGGGACCTGCTGCCCATTGTTGTCCCCTGCACAATGTCGCATTTTCTTCGTCACTCCATTGGAAGCTATAAAATTCGTTCCACTTTAGCGTGGCTGTGGAAAGAAATCGGACCGACTCTGGCATGGAGCCGAGGCGTCCGCTGAAACTACTGATCGGAGGCCAAATGGTTCATTTTCTGAAGGCTGACACCAAGCGATCCACCGAATCGTGCTGTCCATCAACCTACGACGGCGACGAGTTGCGTAGCCCATGTAAGTCTTTCTCTTTGCATGCTAAAGGTCGCGCGTTACCACATCAGCCATATACGGTCACCTTTAAGAGCAGCCATGTGACACAATTCGACCTTTTGCCCAATCTATCCCATGATAAGTCTTTTGTTAGGACCTTCGTTAAGTGGTTCCGCGTCTGGCACCGTCCAGACAGGAAGTAATTTTATCGTCTGCTAAAACTGACGCTTCTTTCCGATCTTGGCAAAAAGCCCCGCTTGACTGCGGAAGCAACTTGCAGCGTAGCGCCGAGTAAGACATGTTCTCTTATCAAGATTTTAAGAAGCTGAGCTTTGCTAGAGATTTCGTCCGAGCGCGTAAACAAAAGAGAACGTTGGAAAAGCGTCGTACAAAGGTTGTTATGCTCTTGCGATAGCGTCGGAACAGTATTGAGAATAGAAAACCAAATAAAGCTTTGCCGAAGCTTCGGCGACGCTAACTGTAAGCTACCCGAAGTGTCAACAAATGGTAGACGGCGTCGGCCGCGAATGCAGTTCATTTCTGGAAAACTCGTCGTTGAACAATCGCATGAGATTTTTTGAATAGTTGGAAAAGCGAACTAAAAATTTAAATATTCTTATCTCTCTTTGCCGCGCGCAAAGCGGACGAATTATTTAAATTTTTTTCCTTCCTGTTCCGCTGCGCCGAAAATTGTCAGAAGCTTGTTGTCAATGCCAAAGTCAAGAGATTATACCATCAACAAGCGTAAACAATCGTCGTATGGGATTATGGTTGCTTGGAAATGTTTTTCTTGTTTTCGCTGAGGTTCGAATTATTTGAACAGCCGAAAAAGGTTCAAAGTGCTGCGTGACGGGTGTGTACTGCCCCATGTTTGGCAAAAGCGTTTTCTTAAGCCTTTAACGGAGCATCATCGTACGGCAGCTTCTGGTCATGATGGTGATTGCATAAAGCAGTGGAACATCCGAAATGTTTACATAGTTTTCGTCGTCACCTGTGGAAATGATGGCGCGGAGTTTCAAGATGGTGAATAAAAAGCTATGCAACCCTCCGTTCGGAAATGCTTAATGCTTGAAGTAAACAACAACAACAACCTTCTGTTTGTTTACGAGGAGGGAAAACGATGTTTGCCAACCTCGCGTCGTATAAAGCATGTTCAAATACATGGACTGTATTATTATGCAGTTTAGTTTCTAGCTGTTATTGTTTTCAATATGGCGCGTCAGTAACCACCACTTTATGCTCCACTCATTTGTAGTTCGTTTAAAATGGTATACAACTTGGAAGTGTTTCCGTAGTTCGTTTAAAACTAAGCCCTCAACATGTCGGTGTCGCATTGTCCGTACCAAATAATGTGCAGCATGCGTTACTCGTAGCATCTTTTTTCTTAGTTTTTAAAGATAAAGTCGCTGTTTGCAGTTCTACTCAGTCCATCACCATCATCCGTGTTTTTTGACGAAGACACGCAGGACAGCGGGTTTTCCGGAAGCAATACCGTCAAGGTACCGATCGAATAAGTGTTTTTCTTCTTATCAACAGTTTTCATACACAGAGCTCGGCGGATACCTTGACAACGGCCAGTTCGGGGTCGCATGGTCGGTCAACATCGCAGACGTCGGTTGGAAAGGGCGTAAGATTAGGCTTTGCCAAGTTAAACTTAAGGCGCGTTATCAAAAACCTTTTCTCGTTCAGGTGTATTTCACGTGCGACGATGGCTTTGAAACGGAGGAATTCGAAGGGAAGGAAGCTACGCCTAACAAAGTTGCTGAACCGTATGCCAGCTTGTTCAGCGGTCCATTGAAGAACTTTCGAACGGTGCGAAGCAAAAGCTATGCCAACGAGGAGACCCCGAAAGTGCGTAAAATATTTTTTAGGCAAACTGAATATTTACGCTGTTACTTTAGCGAGATCTATCCGACATAGTAGAAGAACACGACAGCCCCTTCTTACTGTCCAGAGGCAAAAGGGTAACAACCGACGAATCGGAGAAAAAGGAATCGTTCCATTCTGGTTCAACCTTCAAACGATATCGAAGCGTTTTGGGCAATAGTCAAACGTACAACAATGAGGTAGAACGTAGAATAACAATAGTTTGCTTGTTCTTAATCTTTTGAATTTAGGTCGTCCAACCTGGAATGCCGAGATGCTTTTCCGAAGCTGATGCCATTAACGCTTTGCAGAAAGGTCTGCATTGCGTATCCTATTTTAACAATCGTTTACGATTTGCATT
This sequence comes from Trichuris trichiura, assembly GCA_037903355.1. Lineage (NCBI taxonomy): Eukaryota > Metazoa > Nematoda > Enoplea > Trichinellida > Trichuridae > Trichuris > Trichuris trichiura. The sequence continues at coordinate 1,406,706 of JBAJFE010000062.1, forward strand.
GTAGGAGCTCACCGAAGAGATCTGATAGGCGACTTTTCCACCGTAATTCTCGTTCGCGGTATAATCATTGGTTTCATCTAATTGTACATAGGTTTACGCGCTGCCAACTCTGACAATGCCTAAAGTTCCCGACCTTATCAGCATAGAGGCTTCCGTTGTAGGTTGCCGCAAAAAAATTGTTTTTCCCCTCTTTTAAAAGAATGACCTTAAGTTGGCTCAGCTATTGGATGGCACCTACAACACCGTTTCGAAGTACAGCATTATCGACTGCAGATATCCTTATGAGTACGACGGAGGGCACATTATGGTGAATACATTTGCTCGCTTAGTTTCATACCTTTTTAAATATGACGTCTCATTGTAGGGTGCAATCAATATTTATACGAAAGAACAACTACACGAAGTTATGTTGGATCGAAGGGAGCTGTCTCTATCCGAATCCCGCGAAATTGTCATTTTTTACTGCGAATATTCTCAGGAACGTGGCCCAAGAATGTACGCTACGAAAATCAGCAGCCCGCGATAATGACGGACGCACTCATGTTTATTATAGGTCCAGATATTTACGAGCTATGGATCGGCGGATGAATGCGGCCAATTATCCGAAGCTCCGTTATCCAGAAATTTATTTGCTGGACGGCGGATACAAGAACTTTTACCCTCAGCATATGGTATAACGAATTGGATACCATTGAAATGAGCTGATAGAGGTTAGTTGTTGAAAATTCCTTTTGCAGAACTATTGCGAACCAAAAAACTACGTGCCGATGCTGCACAAAGATCATGTGGCTGAACTGCGAAAGTTTCGAACAAAAAGTAAATCGTGGACATCCGGACTTTCGGACAGAGCTTTAGCCGGCGCGACCACTAGGCGGCGACCAAGCCGGCGGACCGAACTTCAGTTTTAACTTTCTACCGCTGTTTTAGGCATCAATTTTATTTATTACCGCCCTGTAAAATCACTGGTGTTTTTTCTGCCTTCCCTTTATTCTCATTTCAAAAACGAAAGATATTACTGATGATCGATCACCCGTAGGTTCTGGTGCTCAATGTGCCAAGGTGCTTTTCACGCGTTGGGTGCACATTTTTATCCGCAGCCTACTGCTAGTATTTTTACTGCCTTTTTACTTGACATTCTACCTGCGGACAACGATTTTACCGTCATTCCTCAAGCTGCTCAGAGCAGTCGGCAAAGTGTGACCAAATGTTGTACCGCAACGGTGAACCTTCCAGTGTTCTTCCGTAGCGTTTTAGTTCTCAATAAAAATTTTGAAACTTTTTGCAGCCATCCCTTCACTATTGCTGCTGTTGCTGAGTGAAGTAGAATAACGTGGAGTAATCGTATCCTGACGCAATAAATGCTGATCCGTCGGAATTGGCGAAACATGCGCCTACAATTGGTACATTGGCTATGCTTGTTGAAAAAGAACAATTGGTCTGCAATCAAGTCGTGACGAAAATGTAAATGCGCTACGCAACGTGCGGCCAACCTGTCCTTCGCGAACGTTGCCAATATGCCATATACGAATAAACGAGTCTTCGCTTGCGGACAGGATTTGGTCGGTAGATTCATTGGCATCCAAATCTGTCACTGGACGACTATGCGCGTTGATCTCCAGCACTACGTCTGCGCTGTTAATATCATACGCCACGATTAGACCTGGCATAGTGCCGCAAAACAGCATATCTTTGTAGATCACCATTCTGTTGATTGACAGGCTAGAAAAGAGTAACGAAAATTAAAAATTCACAAGATGTTTAAATATAGAATATAGATGCTTATAGATTATAGTTTAATGCTAATTTGCTCAAAAGGGGTTCATCTCCTTGTAAATTCGATTATCACCACCTTAGTCGTTATACTTTAAAATTAAAAAATTTAGGAGCGCAAAAGCGGTGTATTTTATTTCTGATCTCTCATTACTTAATTTTCCGAATACCAGAATCTTCCGGTGAGAAAAACAGTCACATTACGAACGAACGATGTTCAAGCTGTGACGTCGTCTTTCCTTAAATGGAATTGCTTTCTTTTTCTGCTATGTTAATTCTGAGTTGTTTTTTAAGTCTAAAAGGCACTGCCACAAAAAATAAGGTTATTCCAGTAGCGAGAAGAATCTGGCATTGGACCAGTTGCTCATCGTTGGCCTATTTTTCCGCATCAAGTCTGCAAACCTCAAACTTTACTTCCTGTGTTTACTTTGTTAACTTTCTAGCATTGCGTACTTCTTTTTTATTAGGCGAAGTCGTAATAATTAAAGCTACAGATTTATTATAAAAACTCTAATATTCAAAAATTTGAATATCTACTACAGTAAGCGTGGTAGCTGCAAATGAATCATCCTTCCATTTTTCGAATTGTTCCGATTAAATAAACGTCTGATGAATTACTGATATTGCATTTGAAAAAGGATTGTTTTGTAAAGCGGGCGTAAGCTTTCAATAAAAAATGCGCGGTAGAGAATTCCTGTTTCCTAAAACATAACAGACTCGCTCACAACCTCTGACTTCTTGCCGCCGAAAGAGCCATGGACTGGAGCATATTGGAAGCTCTGGTTGGGTCAGCCAAACCTCTTTAAGCAAGGCATTATAACGTCCTACTTATAGTTACAGACTTAGTTACAATACTTAGTTACAATATTAATAAAATGGGGTAAGAACCTGGACGTGCACTCCAAAAGAATCTTGTTTTCAAGTGGAATGTCGCTATTAAGAAATGTCGTAAGAAAACACAGATACACATTAGCGAATCTCCGAGCAGACTATAATAGCAAGTTGGATTTCCTCAAATGCCGGCTACAATATACAATTTACGAAGCCTTAATCAGGCATGTGGACTTCGCCAAAAAAACAGTTTGCATATCGCAGAAACAAGTGCTAAAAAGAAAATTTGAAAGCCTTCAGGTCAGATTCTCGACGACTATTCGAAACTCTTACAGAAATGCTCCGCAAAGAACCAGTGGTTCAGACCTAAACACAAAGGTAATAAATCTCAGCTCCTTACCTCTAAACGAAAGTGAAAAAACTATCCTGAAAAAAGGACTGAACTTTGTACCAACTCCTAAACAGCCACCCTTTCTTGACATCATTGCCTCAGTTGAAGATAGCCTATCTTCAGTTGATCCACAGAAAGCCACGCAGATCAAGCGGGATTTATCTACGTTAATCCTAGATCACCGCTTCAACACCACCCCAAACTTAAGCCGATATGAGGTCAACTGCTTAAATCGACTTAAAAGGCAGCCTTATAGAATTATAACTAAAGCAGATAAAGGCAATAGAATTGTCCTACTCGACAGAACCACCTACAACGAAAAAATGATAACTATCTTGAACACCGACAGTTATACACCTTTGCCCAATGACCCTACAGAATTGTCACGGAAGAATCTTCGTTCCCTTCTCATCACATACGGCACAAAAACCAAGGAACCAGAAATCATCAAGATAGCGAAGCATCTTAGGTTCACATCAGATTACAGACCCCCTCAGCTCTATGGCCTACCTAAAGTGCACAAACTAGAGGTCCCACTAAGACCAATAGTTTCCACAATTAACAGCACCACAAGTGAGCTCGGCCGATATTTGAAAAAGGTGATCAAACCCCTAACTGGTAAAGAACCGTCCTTCGTCAAAAATAGTAACACCTTCGTCAACGAAATACGAGAATACCACTTAGAACCGGACGAAATTTTAGTTGGCTACGATGTAAAAGATTTATTCCCTAGCATTCCGATCTCAAAAACTCTCGATACACTATACAATCTCCCCAATACAGACACAAATCTGTTCACCAGAACCAAGTTAAATCCCTTCCACACTGTCAAGTTGGTATCATTCTGTATGCAAGAAAGCAATTACTTCATGTTTGATAATAAGTTCTACAAACAATCTAACAGTGTCCCTATTGGCAACCCACTATCTCCTATCCTGGCCGAAATATTCATGGAGAGTTTTGAAAGGCAAATGTTGAAAACGGTAGATAGGCAAATAGCCCCACGACTATTCAAAAGATACGTAGATGACATCTTCGTAATTATCAAAGATGGAAAGGAAGAACAGTTTCTAGAATTTCTTAACAGCGTATGCCCCAATCAAATCGTTTTCACAATGGAGAAAGAATCAAACCGAACCCTCCCCTTCCTTGACACAGTGATTATTCACACTAATCAAGGACTAAAAACCAGAGTTTACAGAAAACCAATACACACTGACCAATATCTTAATTTCTCATCGCATCATCCACGCTCAGTAATGCGCGGAATCCTCTCGGGAATGATTAGCAGAGCAATCAATTTATGTGATCCAGAATTTCTACGATCGGAATTCAACTACATTAGAAAAACATTCTACAAAAATGACTACCCGAAATCTTTTATTGACCAAGTATTCAAGCAAAAGCTGCGCAACTAGGAATCACGGCAACTAAGTAATTTACCTGATATACGCTTAGTTATCCCCTATGTGGCAGGACTAGGAGAAAAGATTGTCCAGTTAGGAAAACGGTTAGGGTTCCGAGTCTCTTTCAAAGATTTCCTCAACCTCAGGACAATTCTCCGGAAGGACAAAACCAAAATCCCAAAAAACAAAAGGACTGGATTAGTCTACGCAATCAAATGTCTTTGTTCAGGAGTGTGCATTGGGGAAACGGGCAATACCCTCGAACACAGATTCAATGAACACATAAAGGGGCTAACCACTTATAAAAACGCTAAAAACATTCCCAACGACGGTAACAACCACACAGGACAATGTGGAAGACCTATATCGGACCCAAAAATTACCATGGAGATGGCAGTACTAGCTTCGGCTGTTGTGGAACAAGCGTCACATTGCAATCAAAGCCTTGGCGCAAAAGTTTTATGCTATGAAAAGAATGTACGCTTACGAAAAATTAAGGAAGCTCTGTATATTAGAAACAACACAACCTACAACCGAGATAAAGGAGCGGAAATAAATGAACTATGGACGAATATTGTCACCCGCTCGAATTGCTGCTCACTCAACTAAATGGATACACCTGCTCGAATTGCTGACAGACAAAGCAAAACTACAAAGCCCACTTTAAAACACTCGCCTTTAAACAGCTATTACACTTTGTACGTCACTCATGCACTTTATTCATACGTCAATTTAAGACCGCTGATGACGAGTCGCGTTTGGACCCGAAAGCTCCGGGGAGATTAGTATTAAAATTTTTCAACGGGACTCACAATCCGTATAAAAAAGAAGCAACCTAATGTAGTTACAATACTGTCTGAAATAGAAGCCATGGTCGGCTCACGCCTATTGACACTCGTCGGTGAAGATCCTAATGACTTGAATTCTCATACGCCGTTCCAATGCCAGGTAGGGACGGAGTTTAAGTGAGTTCCGGAGCCAGGCTTGAAGTATGACCAAATACAGGATAGCAAATCGACTGGCGCACAGCTGCGCCAGAGTTGGAAATTCCAACAGCGATTTACTTCCCGCTTTTGCAAGCGATGGCGTACGGAATATGTCACCACACTGCCAGTTAAGAAAAAGCGGTTGTCGACAAAACTCGTCGCTGAGGATATGCCTCAGCTGGGTTGGGCAATGAACAGGAACTAACGCGCTGACCCGCTCTGTTCGTTTGCGAACTACAAAAGGAGTAATCAGAAGACCTCCTGCATAATTGTACTACTTTGAGGAAGCAGTTAGCTTATAAAGAGTTCTATTCCCCGGAGCGGCAAGGTGTTACAGCTGAATACTGTCGCTTAGAACCTGACCATCGCTAAACTGCTTTCAACTCAACGGATAATCATTAATGTGCCTGAAATTTTATTCTGAAAATAAACGGTGACTGGTGGGTACCAATTTCTCGAAAGCGCTGCGTTTTGGCAGCCGCTACCTTCAGGCCGGAACAACAGCGGCACTTGGTTCACGAAAGGAAAGAAATGTTAGCAGATTCTGGCAAGCAACTGCATATTCTCTTAAAAAGCGTAGTGCCTTAAAATTAAAATCGCGCCTCAACTTAGTCTGACGCTTACGCTATAACTTGAACCTGAAAATCAAAAAAGATTTGAAATTTTACCCGGTATTGATGATTTTATGTATAATCAAGGTATCAGTGTCGGTATTTTTAGCATCAACTTTATAGATCGCCACTTTTCCGAGCATACCGACAGTGCTCAATTGAGTATCGTGCGCGGCAATATCTACCACGGGATCTTTTAGTTCTTTAAAGCTTGTTACGGAATCCACGATGTCGCCGCGTACGAGCAACTGGTAGACTTGGCCGGTGTGGCTGCCTTAGGTAGAAAAATTCAAGTCAGCCAAATCGGTAGAAGACGACAATGATTTACCAATGTACAACTTGTCGCGTCGACAGGCAACCCCTTTCATGTATCTCCACAAAGCTGAAATCAATAATCAGAAAAAAATCAGCGACAGAAAACCACCGTGAGTATTACTGCAGTTCTCTTCAGGCGCAGGAAGCCAGTATATAATAGAAGCCGACACAATGTCACAGACCTACAAGAAATGTTAAGATATTTATCCTTCTATGTATGAGGTGAAGCAAAGGCATAAAAATCGTTTAAATGTATGATTGATTGCATTTTGCTTACCGCTGCACCGGCAACCGAACATATCACCAACAATGGGGCAGAACGATTACGAAGAGTACAGAATTTCGCCTAAGAAATTTAAAGCGTTTATTTTAAAAAGTTCATACGATTTTATTAATAATATTAACCTGTGTGACGTTAACTTTTTTGTTGTTGCGACCTGGGTTGATGTCACGCGCTGGTAGCGTATTATGAATCATCCATTCAAATTTGTTATCCCAACTGATCGTATGCACCTGTAAGCATTGCAGTCTAATTTATCGGTATATCACCACGGAAAAATAAAATTTTACTTGGTCATTGTTTACTACGGCCGCGTACGTCAGGTTCTTGTGTGATGCTGTAGAAAGGCTTAAGTTATTGCTAAAGGCACCTGCGCTACCACCAACAATAGGCACTTCTCGTTCAAGTACGTAAGGTTTCATATGGTCCGACAGTTGGGACATTCTGCCACCCTCAAACTAGCGAACTTCCGCGTTGTCATAGCCACGGATCAACATAAAAGAAACTTCGTTTCTGCTCCCCTCGGATGTCAAGCCACAAAAACATCTTGCGTGGCAACAACTTTTAGTAACCACTGTAACGTTTATTAACTGCAAAAGTATTGCAACAATTTTCTGATATCCTTACGTCCATTATATGATAGTTAACGCGTATACACTAGCTTTACGCACGCGAAAATCTGTAGAACCGCAGAGAATCGATAACAGAATTACGGATTTGCAGGTTTAAGGCGACTGTAAAGACTTGTAAAGAAAACTTAAGCAGATTTTTTTCAAAATGTGAGGTTACGACTCGCCGAGCTTGCTTAAGGCAGTTGCTATTGCAATACGAAAAGCATCAAACAGACAATTGTAAATGAATGATATGTGCACTTTTGCAATGGCATTATTATCGGTATTGCTATACGTTTCTGTTGTTGAGCTAAAAGTTGCAAGCTTTGTTTTGACCGGCGGTGACAACAAAATGTTGACGTGAAACGGAGTCAACAGTGAACCAGTTTTTCGATTCCCGGTGTCTCTTTTCATACTTTGCAGTAGCATATGTCGTCGTGAGAGTAAGTAGCCGCTGCTCTGCCTTTCAGAAAGCCTAAAGAAAGAAACTGTCTCAAGCCAGCCAGTATGTTATGAAAAACACTTGCATTAAACTAAGGCATGATGTTTACAGGTCGGTTGATATGACGCATTCCGGTATTCCATGCGTATTACTCTGCTGCGGTTCGTTCAATCCTCCAACAATACTGCATCTTCGTATGTTCGAGATAGCCAGGGATTACCTGAACGAGAATACCGATTTTGAAGTGATCGGTGGTGTCCTCTCGCCCGTACACGACTCATACGGAAAGAAAGATCTGTGCGCAAGCGATCATCGGATCGAGATGGCAAAACTGGCAACATTCTCCTCCGATTGGATAGGTATTGACAAGTGGGAGTGCACCCAGTCTTCGTGGTCTCGAACTGTTCAAGTATTGCGTCATCTAAGTCGACTGCTCGAGGTCTATTTGCATAGGAAGGAAAAGATTTCGTTCAAACAATATTTATCCATTTACGACTTGGACCGTGTTCAATGCGAAAACCCGGTTGCCGACGAATCGCGAGTGATGTTACTTTGCGGTGCCGACCTGCTTGAAAGCTTTTCCGTAAAAGACCTGTGGTCAACCGACGACATGACAGAAATATTAAGCACTTTCGGTATGGTGGTAATCACGCGCAGCGGTTCAGATCCATTCCGTTACGTCTACGAAAATGATCTCGTCTACCGGTACCAAAAAAATGTTCACATAGTGACCGAATGGATTCCCAATGAAATAAGCTCAACAGCAATCAGAAGAGCTCTGAGGAGGAAAGCAAGCGTGCGGTATCTCGTCTCGGACGCTGTATTGGAATACATAAAAGCTAACAAGCTGTATACAAATTCTTAGCTGTTGATAGAATGTCGAATAAGACGGAAAAAATAATTTTCCGGTGATTAACATTCAATTCGTAATGCTATTAGCTGTCCGACTGAAATCATTCGGATAAAAGACAATACTTTTAAAACAGTCTTAATTTCATATACAGTACGCCTGCTTGTCCGGAATGATGAATTTGTATTTGCATGCGTATGTTAACTTTGCCCATTGTTTGCAAATCGACGTAGCGACGCGCCTGCAGCTGTGTAAGAGAACATGTTGATATGGACGAAAGTGATCATCCCGCCAAGGCTGTCAGCGACAAGCCGGAAAAATCGGATGATTATCACAAACGCTCTCGAAAGTCGGCATTTCGAGCATTGTCATCGGCTTTTGGCCTTTCGTCTCCAATTTTGATATTCATGGCTATACTTATTCCAGCGCTGGCCATTTCCGTGGCGTCATTAATGTTTTTCTTCGACGTCATGGCAGCACCTAAAGTGCGAAACGAAGTACGAGCGCTCGTTTACTAATGCTTCCTTTTCCAAGGCACGCCTTATTCGTTTTAAACATGTCAAATGCGAAGTTATTATTACGACTTTGTCAATGTAAGTTTTGCGAACTGAGAGGCATATGTTGTAGAGAATTTAAACGCTTCGTGCCGCGGGCAGAGATTTCCCTTTCGCTGTTTTCTCTTTTTGCCCTTAAAAGGTACTGCAGCACAAAAAGCTTGAACTAATGGTTACTGGTTTTCGATTCGGTCGAAGAAAAAAATTCGCTTGGAAAGCTGCAACTAATTAACTGTGCTTTTATTTATTTTTTCTCTGTCCATTCTGAACTTCGATAGAGCTGTTCCGAGTCGTTCTGGTATGCTTTGTTTACTGACATTGTTTACCTTATCAGCCATATTCGGTATTTTGCATTACGTATATTTCCAGCAGGCAACGATGAGCCTTAGTTGATTAGAATCCTTACTTTTCTTTAGAGTCCATAGCTTGCTGTTTCCCCTTCTGCCTCAGTTTGTTCAACTTTTATTTTTCTTATCTCTGCGGCAAAAGTAGGTTAGATACACCGAGGATTTGTTTAATCTTGTATAGAGTCCATATTTAAATTTTCCTTTTGTATTCAGTTTTTTGCTGCGGTAGTACATTGTTCTTGTATAGCTTCTTATTTTCTTCTTTTTCTTCTTCTTCTCTATCCGTACTTTAGACTTGTAAGCTTTTACCCAATTAAACTTAGTGTTTCCTGGCGTCACTGCATTTCGCTGCTAACATTTATACGTTACTTAATCTTTTCTTCTTCGAATATCATTTTTTGGCTTCTTTTTGTACGGATTTTCTATGTCCCGTTGAAAAACTTTTATTAATAAACTGTCCGTAGCTTTCGGGTCCGAACTTGACCCGTCATCAGCGGTCTAAGGATTGACGTATGAATAAATTGCACTAGTAACGTGCAAGGTGTATAGCTGTTGTTTAAAGGCCAGTGTTTTAAAGTGGGCCTTGTAGTTCTTTTCTCTTTGTCCGTCAGCAGTTCGAGCGGGTGTATCCAATTTTAGTTGAGCGAGCAACAATTCGAGCGGGTGACAATATTCGTCCATATTTCATTTATTTCCGCTCCTTTATCTCGGTTGTAGGTTGTGTTGTTTCTAATATACAGAGCTTCCTTAATTTTCCATAGGCATACATTCTTTTCATAGCATAAAACTTTTGCGCCAAGGCTTTGATTGCAATGTGACGCTTGTTCCACAACAGCCGAAGCTAATATTGCCATCTCCATGGTGATTTTTGGGTCCGATATAAGTCTTCCACGTTGTCTTGTGTGGTTGTTGCCGTTGCTGAGAATGTTTTTAACGTTGTTACAAGTGGTTAACCCCTTTATGTGTTCATTGAATCTGTGTTCGAGGTTGTTGCCCGTTTCCCCAATGTACACTCCTGAACAGGGACATTCGATTGCGTAGACTAATCCTGTCCTTTTGTTTTCTGGGATTTTCATTTTGTCCTTCCGGAGAATTGTCCTGAGGTTGAGGAAGTCTTTGAAAAAGGCTCGGAACCCTAACCGTTTTCCTAACTGGACAATCTTTTCTCCTAGTCCTGCCACGTAGGAAATAACTAAGCGTATATCAGGCAAGTTACTTAGTTGCCGTGATTCCTAGTTGCGCAGCTTTTGCTTGAATACTTGGTCAATAAAAGATTTCGGGTAGTCATTTTTGTAGAATGTTTTTCTAATGTAGTTGAATTCCGATCGAAGAAATTCTGGATCACATAAATTGATTGCTCTGTTAATCATTCCCGAGAGGATTCCGCGCATTACTGAGCGTGGATGGTGCGATGAGAAATTAAGATATTGGTTAGTGTGTGTTGGTTTTCTGTAAACTCTAGTTTTTAGTCTTTGATTAGTGCGAATAATCAGTGTGTCAAGGAAGGGAGGGTTCGGTTTGATTCTTTCTCCATTGTAAAAACGATTTGATTGGGGCATACGCTGTTAAGAAATTCTAGAAACTGTTCTTCCTTTCCATCTTTGATAATTACGAAGATGCCATCCACGTATCTTTTGAATAGTCGTGGGGCTATTTGCCTATCTACCGTTTTCAACATTTGCCTTTCAAAACTCTGCATGAATATTTCGGCCAGGATAGGAGATAGTGGGTTGCCCATAGGGACACCGTTAGATTGTTTGTAGAACTTATTATCAAACATGAAGTAATTGCTTTCTTGCATACAGAATGATACCAACTTGACAATGTGGAAAGGATTTAACTTGGTTCTGGTGAACAAATTTGTGTCTGTATTGAGGAGATTGTATAGTGTATCGAGAGTTTTCGAAATCGGAATGCTAGTGAATAAATCTTTTACATCGTAGCTAACTAAGATTTTGTCCGGTTCTAGATGGTATTCTCGTATTTCGTTGCCGAAGGTGTTACTATTTTTGACGAAGGACGGTTCTTTGCCAGTTAGTGGTTTGATCACCTTTTTCAAATATCGGCTGAGCTCACTTGTGGTGCTGTTAATTGTGGAAACTATTGGTCTTAGTGGGACCTCCGGTTTGTACACTTTAGGCAGGCCGTAGAGCTGAGGGGGTCTGTAATTTGATGTGAACCTAAGATGCTTCGCTATCTTGATGATTTCTGGTTCCTTGGTTTCTGTGCGGTATGTGATGAGAAGGGAACGAAGATTCTTCCGTGACAATTCTGTAGGGTCATTGGGCAAAGTTGTATAACTGTCGGTGTTCAAGATAGTCATCATTTTTTCGTTGTAAGTGGTTCTGCCGAGTAGGACAATTCTATTGCCTTTATCTGCTTTAGTTATAATTCTATCAGGCTGCCTTTTTAGTCGATTTAAGCAGTTGACCTCATATCGGCTTAAGTTTGGGGTGGTGTTGAAGCGGTGGTCTAGGATTAGCGTTGATAAATCCCGCTTGATCTGCGTGGCTTTCTGTGGATCAACTGAAGATAGGCTATCTTCAACTGAGGCAATGATGTCAAGAAAGGGTGGCTGTTTAGGAGTTAGTACAAAGTTCAGTCCTTTTCTCAGGATAGTTTTTTCACTTTCGTTTAGAGCTAAGGAGCTGAGATTTATTACCTTTGTGTTTAGGTCTGAACCACTGGTTCTTTGCGGAGGATTTCTGTAGGAGTTTCGAGTAGTCGTCGGGAATCTGACCTGAAGGCTTTCAAATTTTCTTTTTAGCACTTGTTTCTGCGATTTGCAGACTGTTTTTTGGCGAAGTCCACATGTCTGATTAAGGCTTCGTAAATCGTATAATGTAGCCGGCTTCTGAGAAAATCCAACTTGCTATTAAAGTCTGCTCGGAGATTGGCTAATGTGTATCTGTGTTTTCTTATGACATTTCTTAATAGCGACATTCCACTTGAAAACAAGATTCTTTTGGAGTGCTCGTCCAGGTTCTGACCCCATTTTAGTCGAAAGCACTTGGGTAGAGTTCCATGATCTCTACATTTCAGCAGGAAAGTTAGTTTTCCTTGTATAAGACCCGCTTTTATATTTAGTTGTTCTAGATGTCTTGCTGCTGACAGAAGGGGTGTTCCGTACACACCCTGTATCGTTTTGAAGATATAGTGTCTTCGTACGGGACCAAATAATTTTATTTTTTGGCTTCTTTTTGTACGGATTTTCAATGTCCCGTTGTCTATGTTCTTCTTCGAATAATGCTAAAGACTTTTGCCTGATAAACTTAAGATTGTCCCTGTTTGGTATTTCCTGTTCCAATGCTATCATGTTGCTTATAGTATCGACCGGGACCACAGCCTCAACCATTTTTCGGCTCAAACTCTTCGGTTGTTGATTTTTATCGCGGAGAGCTTAATGAACTGGAAGATCATATGTATCAGAACGAAATGAACTTTGTCATGTTCTACGCACCGTGGAGCTTCGAATGCTTGGAGTCGAGAAGCCAATTTGAAATGCTAGCCATGTTCTATAGTTCGCAAGTGTCTTTCTACGCGATCAATTGCTGGGAACCTTCGGGGCTGTGTCGTCAGGAGCGCCAACCTCGCGAGTTTCCAATATTCCAAGCGTTCCTTAAGCAGGTACCCATTGGTTTAGTATACGCTGGCGCAATAACTGCCGACTACATGCTGAAGTAGGTTTTCATTTGTTCAGCAAAGAATAATGTGATTTCTTTGTTAATAAGGTTTATTGACCATCTAATCAATCCTATGGTTCGCTTGTCAAACGATAAGCAGTTGGCAAGCTTTCTTTCTCTGCCAGCCGACCGCGTCATCGGCTATGTCAGTTCGTACAGCCGACCTCCAGATCACTTTTACTACCTGACGTTCTACTATGCCGCCTTGAAGATTCTTCAAAGTGATCCGCTTAGGAAAGTGGTTAATTTTGGTATTATTACCGATAAGTATTTGGCTAGCAAGCTGAACATGACGGCCAGTGGACAATTATGCATTTTTGTCGGCTTCGGAAAGACAAGCAAGCTTTACCCTACGAGCAAACCTTTCAAGTCGGACGCCATTGTCGACTGGTTGTTTCACAAAATTGGAACGGTAAACGTGTGGGGCAATCCGAGTCACAAACGAAGCTTCGCCCTAAAGGAAACGTTCGAAAAGCCAACGTTACTCCTTTTGGCTCCCTGGCAGTTGTTGCTCGAGCGTTCGTCGCTAGTTTCCCTGGTAGGTAAGGACAATTGAACGTTCGGGAAAAGTTGTTCATCCCTTAATGATTTTCAGGTTCCTCAACTTTCTCGCCTCTACCACGATTGCGACCGGGATCCGGAATTTTTCAAATGGTACGTCAAATCTTGCTTGTCGCTTGGTTACAGCGACAAAGAATTGCTCGACCATAGAGCTCGATGCATTGACGACAAAAGCGGGCGCAAAGTGTTGGTCGATGATACAGTAGGAAAACGAACAGATTTGCTTATTCACGAGTACAACGGTCGCAAGCCGGATATAACAACTTGCGCGACTGTTAGCCTTTTCGGTGCCGAATCCAGCGGTTGTCCGAGGCAGAGCACGGTCAAAAGCCGTAGTGACACCGAAATTTCGATCGAACCCGATCCTTTCGTAAATGACGATGATTGTCGTCGTTGGGGTATGGCATTTGGCCTAAACTATTCCTTCGTTGCACCCTTTGGTGACGAGTGTACTACCGTAAATATATCGAGTTTTCGTCAGCGTGGCTGCTCTTCCGGGGGTCAGTTGAACTTTGCGACCATGGATAGCGACCACTACAACTGGTACGCTTATAAGTTGGGCTTTCCGGACCGGTATAGGTCGAGAAAAATTCCGAAAGCTATGATAATCGACAGTAAGGTAAATTAGCGTCTCTTGTCATGTTTGAACTTAAGCCTGTTTGTTGATTTCAAGCGAGAAGCATTCCATGTACTTCTCGAGCCGTTAACTTTGACCAGCTTGATTATGTTCGTGGTCAACTTTACCGAGCGAATTTTGCCAAAGTTCTACAGATCGGAAGAACGTTTCATGAGTACAGGAGCGAAGTCGACCGAAGCTACTATTAATTCGTCTTGGTCGCCGCCTGACCCGTCGACCTTTTCGATAACTCAAGTTACCGCAGACACATTTGAGCACTTCGTTCGCGACGATGGCAAAGTCATTTGAATTATTTTATTTTCCGTAGTTTATTTTTTAAATTTTTTTTCAGAATGCCGTTGTTTTACATTACGCAAAATGGTGCATATTTTGCCATACGGTATCGCACATTGTAAGCACGACAGCCTATCTTCTGCGGCCATTTTCAAGCGTTAAATTTGGCCAGTAAGTTTAAAATAAGTCTGCCGGCAAAAGTTGACTTTTCTCTCTACGAGCAACGCGTTTGCAGAATCGACGGTGGCAAAAATGATTTGCCGCCGGAACACGCTGTCGACAAGTATCCGCGTTTGGCCCTTTATCCACCTGACAGGCATAATATATTAAAAGGAAAAAATTAAACTGTCCAATTAATTTACTATTTTTCAGAAGACAGCGAGTATTGTATCCGATAGAGATTCCAGTGACAGTACCGAATTTGGTGACCTTTATTTTGTATCACTGCGATTTGGAAACTCGTTTGAAAATTGGCATAGCATTTTGCTCAAGTCAATGCCGGAAGAAGAGCGCCCTAAGCGCTGTCAGTGAAGGCGTTACTAATCGCGGACGACAATTACGAGTACGAGGACGTCTCCAATCCCTGCCTATTCTTCAACGTTTCGGCTGCCCCGTCAATACGATAAGGCTACGCTCATTCCTGTGGCAGCAGACGAGCTATCTTAAGCGAAGACAAAAGGAAACGGATCGGCTGCACGCATTGTTGTTATCTGCCAGCAGAGTACCCATTGTTCAGTTTGATGATGAATGACGTTCCGTTGAATTTTCGTTGTCGCTTCGCTGAAGCGTTTGAAAAGTATTTTTTTTGAAATTGTTTGCCTCTTTGGAAAAATAGAAATTGAAAGAAACAACGTCTCCCGATCCTCTTAGAGCACAGCGTGTCTTCCAAGCACTGAACCGAACGAAAACCGCATTGTTCATTTGTTCATTACGCATTTTCGCGCGCCTCGTGTATTTACCCTGCGATTAAGCGATAGTGTCGTTGTAATAAAACGATAAAAATGCACGTAGTCCCATAGCTTAGTTAAAGACGAAATACGTTGATGAAATGCATTTCTCTTGTAGTGTACCTTATTATCGTTTGTATGTACCTACTGTTAATCGGGGCGTCAACGTGACGTGTCGATAGTATCTTTTCGAGATTTCACGTTGTTGTAAGTTGAATTGTTTGCAGCCGTTTTCGCCGTAAAGCTGACCTGCTTCTTCGCTGTCCTTAGCGGTTCGCGCCACGTTGCAACGGCCGCCGGAGATTGAGCTACCGATCGTGCGGGTTCGCTATTATTGTCGTTTTTCTTTTTCAAATTCTCCCAGCGAAGGTCAGCCGTTTTTGCTTCTTATTCGGTTCACTTTGCTGCTATAATTTTTTTTGGTTCCTCGGTTCGTTGTTATCATAATTTGCATTGTAAAGCGCCGAGCGGTCGGTTGTTCGAGCCGGTTTCGACGAAAAATACTCATCGCGTTTACTTTGGCTTTTTGCGTTTTCGTTGGTCGTCTCTTCCCTGTAGTTCAACTCTATTCCGCGTTGCTCGTAAGCTTAGTTGACGCCAAAAGCTGTTGTGTTCAATTTGCTCTCTTTTTATTTATTTCATTAAGGTTTGCTGTCCTTCTGTTCGCTTGTCTTTCTTTGTTGGATACTCTCACTTGTCCGGCGCTTTCAGTAACTAATACTTGTCGTTTATGCGTTACGCTAAGCGACTCTGCCGAAAGGTGACCTTTAATTCTCGAAGCCGCCGAAAGCGCCAGTATTTCCTCGCTTTGGCGAAGAGCCATTCTTGAACCACTTTTTAATTAATACTGCTCATTTCAAATTATTTATTGTTGTTAGATTGTCATTTTGATCCCGCTATTACGCGTTCGAATATATTCTCTAGCGACATGGCTTTGTTGGCGACCGTTTAGTCCGCAGTTGAAAGCTGACTCTTTTTGCCTTATCCATAAATTGTCCTTTTGATTTCTAGTATTGTCAACTTGGTCATGGGAAATCTTTTTGCTACGCTTTTCAAAGGCCTATTCGGCAAGAAGGAGGTGCGCATATTAATGGTCGGTTTGGACGCCGCCGGAAAGACTACGATCCTGTACAAATTGAAATTGGGCGAAATCGTGACCACCATACCAACTATAGGTCAGCCGAAGCCAACGGTGATGACGTCATGATGCAGAGCGTCTTTCAGGTTTCAATGTGGAAACCGTTGAGTACAAGAACATCAGCTTCACCGTTTGGGATGTCGGCGGACAGGACAAGATCCGACCACTTTGGCGGCATTATTTCCAAAATACGCAAGGTGAAGACGCACATTCTTTCCGCCTTAGTCACGGGGCTGTCGCATTTTTCTTGCAGGTTTGATTTTCGTGGTCGATAGCAATGATCGAGAACGTGTAGGCGAAGCTAGGGACGAGCTGGTGCGAATGCTTGGCGAGGACGAGTTGCGCGACGCCGTTCTACTTGTGTTTGCCAATAAGCAGGTACCAAAAAAAAATTTTTTAGAAATATATTTGCATATTCTTCAAGTTTTCCTAATGGTTTGTCAATTTTTTAAAACTTTATAGGACTTACCGAATGCCATGAACGCGGCTGAAGTTACGGATAAGTTAGGTTTGCATACGCTACGCAATCGTAGCTGGTACATTCAAGCGACTTGCGCTACATCTGGAGATGGACTCTACGAGGGTCTTGACTGGTTGTCCAACCAGCTGAAAAATCGCAATTGACAACATGCTAATGCGTTGCGCGATGGTCCAAATCATCGTGTCACGTGAGCTCTTCAACGCTTTTCGTACTTTTACGCTTGTCTCAATTGAATAATATTATTGATTTCAGCTTTCCAAATTCGTCCAACATTGCTCGTTTTTCGTCCTTCTGCCTAATGACCGAAACGCCTCCACAAAATACAGTCATTGATGATATGCAAATTTGGTGTTACAAGCGTTGCGCAAGATGTCATTCGTCCTTTAATCGCCGATACTTCTTTAGTGTACGACCACCAACCATTCATTCTTGCGCCGCGCATTCTTCTCTCGTTGTTCCTTTGTCGTGCCAAGCTTGCGAAGAAAGAACACCGGCATGTCGTCGTAATAGCATTGCTACGTGAAGTTGGCCGTTTGAATTTACGATGCGTACGCAGGACGGCGATCCGTTTTCACCAACTTTCCAAGCTGTAATGGTGATTATTTTTTGGTTGTCCTTTCGCCGCAGTGATTGGTGAGCGCACACATTATATTGGTTTTCTCTTGTTGAAGCATTATTAAAACTCGGAGGCGTTCCTATAGGACCAATTGACGGAAACATGGCATGTAAGCAAAGTTGAAAAAAAGCACACCAAATGAAGAGAAGGTTATACGGTACCAGTAAGAATCGTGTCGTTCAGAGACCCGTCGGTCGTCTGACACGCTTGGCCTTCGTCGGTGTGTGAGGAAGCTGACGTCACACCAACGTCAAAGTTAGGAATTATTAAGTGTTCCAACTGCATCAAGTTGAAACGAACAACGAAGTTGGTAAAGCGTTTGCACAAGTGGGTATTCGCTTCGAATTGGTCGAAGACCGCTTTGTGGTTGAAGTAGGCATGCGAAAAGATGCGATAAACTCGGCGACATATGGACGCCAGTTTCGCCACAGCATTTTCCTTGATACTGATTCTGAAAGGAGTGAAGTGGACCGTCGTCCATTGATTGAAAAAGGCTGAATGCACACTGACCTGCTGGGAAAATATTTGCTGTTGTTTAACAAGGAGACAGCTCCGTCCAACGTGTGTCTTATGTAGTCGATTGCGGTGCACTAAAACGGTAGTGCATAAAATTCAGTTAAGGTTCTACCAACAGTCACGCTTTGCAACATCGACCTCTGACCTACGAACGGCGAATTCAATTTTCAAATAATCAATTTTAAAAAATCAATAGACAAAGCTTCAAGTTCAAGGATAAGTTCAGGCTTAGCACAAAGATCAACTCGCGACGTTAAAATCTTTAGTCCGCTCTTCTGTTACAACGTAAAAGGCGAAATTTAAAAATTACTTTTCAAAAATTCAAATCTTGTTACCGTAACCCTTTTCGGTAATAAAGACCTCAACACATGGTACCGCCTAAAATTTCGTTGTTGGCAGTTGAAACGAAGTATTGCTTTTAAAAATCGGCTTTAAAATGACCAGGGATGATTACGCTAAAGCGAAATTTATTTCTTGAAGAATTCATAGGCAAAGAAGGTTAACCAACTGCTACTTTTAACAATGACATACAGTAGAACCTCCGAAGTTGACCGTCGACCACCTTTTGACCGAATTTTGACCAGTTGGTTGGTCAGCACGTTAATAAGCGCAAGGAAAACCTCTATACGTCGACCACCACCGTAAGTGGGAAGTTGACCGCTTTAGCCGTGACATGTAGTATACGGACGCAATGTTAGTTTGCTCTCTGTAAGTTGACCACTTCAGTTTGCTCTGTGTCAGTCGCTAGCAGCTGTTAACCATCATTGCCTCAATGTGCTGTTACTCAACGTAGCGAAGTTTTTCATTACCCAACATTGGAGATTCCTGATAACAGAACCGGTTCCGTCGCTTTGACGATGCTTCTTTTATGCTTGCCGGCACAGCTTGCGCGTTTCCTCAAGTACATAAGCTCCCACCTACGCGTTGGCAGCATTCGCCCATTGAGGGAAATATGACAAATCGAGCCTACTTGAAACTCGTTCGCGTCGAGCTCAGTTCTATTCATTCGCTTTGCTATAGGTGTGCGGCAGGTTTCCTTAACGTGTCTTCGCGAGTAAAGATAGCCCGACTTACGCAGTAATAGACGCAGTAGTAGCTACCAAGCTGGTTGCAGTTTGCATTATGGCCAAACGGAAAGAATCGAGAGAGTTGGCACTGAAGGAAAAAGTGGATCTTATCCGCTTTCTCGAAACTAACAGTCAAAGGAAGACAGCAGAACGGTTTCATGTGAGCAAGACTACCGTTGGCAACATCCAGAGACGTAAACGTGAGTACTTGGAAAGATATGAGAAGGAAAGCGGAGACACGCAGCGAAGAAAAAGGAGAACCTCCCTGGACCAAGTCAATGAAGCAGCGTTACATTGGTTTAAGCAAATGAGAGCAGCTAATGCACGCATCTCTGGCCCAATGATCCAGGAAATTGCTAGAAAATTCACCGTGGAATTCGGTTTCACAGGTTTCCAAGCATCAAACGGTTGGCTGGCAAAGTTCAAGCTCCGTTATCAGATTTCTCAGAAAATCTTATGCGGCGAATCTAGCGAAGTTCCCGTCGAGGTCTTGGAAGACTTCATCTTGAAATTTCGTCATTTCGCCAGTGGCTTTAAGGAAGAAGACATATTCAATGCTGATGAATGCGGCTTGTTCTTCAAAGCTATGCCTGATAGAAGTCTTGTACTAAAAGGCGATAAATGCAAAAGCGGGAAGCTCTCCAAAGAACGCTTCACTGTGCTTCTTTGCGCTAGCGCAACTGGGGAGAAGTTGAAGCCATTGGTCATTGGTAAGTCAACGAAACCCCGAGCTTTTAAGAACTTGAAGCCTGATGACCTCCCTGCCACTTGGAGATCAAATAAATCCGCCTGGATGACAGCCGCCATATTCGAAGAGTGGGTAAGAAGTGTCGACGGACAGATGAAGCGAATGAAACGTTCCATCTTATTGGTAGTAGACAACTGCCCGAGCCATCCCCACGTGAAAGACCTCACAAATGTCACGTTAAAATTCCTGCCCCCAAACACTACCTCAAAGACGCAGCCTTTAGATCAAGGAGTAATTAAGACGTTTAAGGCGAAATACCGGACCCAGCTTCTGCGGTGGATCGTTGGCATAGCAGAACACACCATATTGAAAAATATCTTTATTACGGATTATCTCCCGTTGTGAAGTAAAACAAAAAGATTTTTCTTTTTTCTTTTCTTCCGGAGCTTTCGGGTCTTTCGCGACCCGTCTTCAGCGGTGAGACCCGAAAGCTCCGGAAGAAAAGAAAAAAGAAAAATCTTTTTGTTTTACTTCACAACGGGAGATAATCCGTAATAAAGATATTTTTCAATATGAAAACACACGCTCCCGTACAAAAGCATCATGTTTTCAAGCAGAACACACCAGCTCATTTGCGGGAGCGACTACGATTGCTGCGTCCATTAATGCTTTGGACGCTGTACTTTGGATCAATTCTTCCTGGAATAAGGTTCAACAGGTGGCAATACGGAAATGCTTCAGGAGAGCTGGATTCGTCAGAGACGAAGAGGATAATGTCGAGCTCCGGCCTGATAGTCCCACTCCCGAAGTAGAGATTGAAGGAGTAAACTTTGAAGATTTCGTTTCAATGGATGATGAATTGGCCACTTCTACCGAACCCGACCCACAGGCAATCTTTCAGTCTATACTAGCCGAAGCGGGACTGGGCCCAGAAGACGACGTAGAGGAGGAAAGTGAAAATGAGACGGAAATGGTACAGAAGCTGAAGGAAGAGGACGTCGGGCGCGTGTTAGCGCAGCTGAAGTGTTTTGCTGCTGAAAAATGTCCAAAGATGCTGAGCGCGGTAGCTATCGCGGAGACCGCCCTTGGTGCTTATGTTTGCAGTAAGAAGAAGCACCAGACTAGAATTGATACCTTTTTCAGCAAGCATTGTAGCCCCTAAAAAGCCTATGCATGATTTTACAGTGTTATTTTTATGCATCTCACCGTTTAATGGACCTCCAATTGATGCTCTGCAATAGAATAAAACGCATACAGATGCTAATCTGTTCAGCCGAGCCAGTTATACCCACAGTTCCAATATATTGACCACCTCCTATGTTGACCAGTTTTCTCCGGTCCCTTGGGTGGTCAACTTACGGAGGTTCTACTGTAGTTCTTTTTGAAATAAAAACTTAAACAGTATAAAATGATGAAGACGTTTTTATTTTTTGTTAGCACTTCGAATTTCCGTGTTATACTTTGTCTGCTATTACGGATACGCACGTTTCTACGGACAGTACACCGCTGAGGCTGAAAAATTCGTTATCTTTTCCCGTTGTTGTGCTTTTTGTTTCGCTTTTAATTTTTCAAACCGAAAGCGTTTCGGAAATCAGTAATACCTAAACACCAAATGCTCAAGTGGAAATACTTGCCGAGTCAATCTACGTTGGCACAAAGACGGGACGATGAAACATGAATATTAGGAAGCTTTATGAAATACCTTAGAACTTCGATTATCCAACTTCAGCGAGGGCTACACTAAGATGAAGAGGATTTAAGCTGTACGCATGTTAATTTCTGAAGGGCCTGTTTTTATTTTTCTAATACGCTAAGTTTGTTCTGCTAGTGCTTCTAAGCCTAAAAATCCCTCTCTAAGCAAGCTAATCTAATATAATAGGCTAATCAGCCGTTAGTGAAGTACCACAGTAACCTAAGCAGTTGCTACTTGAACATCATTAACTCGTTGTGACATTTTCTCAGTTTTTTGCGCATATTACTGCTGGACATGATGCTCCCAATCACCTGTTTTTTCATAATCATGCACATAAAATTGTCAAAGCTTAGACATCTTTTTTCTTGCAACAACGTCAGCTTGGTACTTACCATGCTAAAAACAGGCGCGGCTATTACTGCTTGCTAGAAATGTCATTACTAGACAGCATTAAGTAGTCTATAAAGGTATTTTTTCTGTCTTGCTCGCTGTATAAGAAAATGATTACAACGTTACGGTAAGTTAAGTTTAGATCATCAAACAAGGGAACAAACCTCTCGAGGTGACTTGTGGGCAGCACACAGATATATCCACTGCTCAGTTGCTGCCATTTGAGTACAAACAGTGGGGTCACATTCGTCCAGTAGCAAAACCGCCAAGCCATTTAGTTCCATACAAAACTGACGGAGATGTTCACATTTCCAAACTGCTTCGTCTTGGCCTTTAGGAGGGGTTAGAATGGCATCTATATCAGCGGGGTCCTTCCGTATTGTTTGTTGAATATACTGCTGGACGCTCAGCGTACTGTCCATTTCCTCAAATTTCATTTCAGGCCATTTACACCAATCCTATAAGCGACCATACGTGCATATGGAAATCAAGAGAAAGTTAGTCACAATCCTCGGATTATTTATTTATCGACAAAATAGGACCACAACGCTTTTCACACCCTAATTCAACTTCTGAAACAACGAAGTATTGGAAATATGACTTAACAATAGCGCAGTGAAGCTGTAACAAATTACACCGACCCACTAACGAGTCGGGGATTATTAAAATACATCGAAACTGTTAGAAAAACAAATGCCAAGGGTACAGAAGCATTTTCGCATTTCCCACAGGCAAAAATGGACATGCATTCATAGAAAGTAAGGTATATACCGCAGCTTTAGTTCCTGGCCTGTTGCGGCGCAATATCCGCTCAGATGGCACGGGATCTGCCATCTCCGACATGATGACTTCTAAAAAAAACGTACAATGAAAATAAATGTTAGGTAAAACGCTGCCAATGCCAACAAAATGAAAATTACGAAGCCAGTTTGAAAAACGTAAGCTCGGAAAGCCAACCGGCCAAAAATGGAAACCAGAAAAGCGTAACAGGCTTAACATTAGAAAGCTAAATTTGGAATGATCTGTTATCTGTAATTTTAAACTCAAAGGGAAGCGGTATGGCAAACAATGATCGTTAATTTTCTACGAAAAATAAACCAAAAAACTGTTTTAAAAATAGATTGAAAACTTTAGCTAACTAAAGCAGAACAAAGTGCTACACTTTTACTTCAGGGGATCGTTGTTTTAGTTAAAATAGCACTGATACAGGAGCGGATAAATATTAATGATTCGCAGGTCAAAACTAACCCGCGCTGACTGCAGTTTTTACTGTAGCTATACCATATAGTATAATAACGTTAATTAAGCCATCCAAAAATCAATAATAATTTCGTGGAAAGGAATTTTTATCCGATAGGCTTCTTCGGTTTTTCTACAAGCTTGTTTTCGATTCCAGTTTCACATGGCACGTAGTAACTTTTTTTTCATTAGTTCAGTTGTTCGCATAAAGTAAAGGTTAATTTCCACAGTGAAAAAGTCAATTTTTCCATTGCACCAAGCTTATATCGATAGGAAAAGCGGCAAGCTGTTCTCATTTAATCTTCACTCTATGATAACAAGTCGTCGGATCTTTTCGACCAGAACTATTGGAAAATCGTCAAGTGTACACAATTTGGGCGCAAAAGACGCCAGTCAGCGTTCTCCTTAGACATTCCCACGAACATTCTTTTACCGCACGAATCGTACTTGCACACTAGATTATTTCTGTCGGACAATATAGATATGCGAAGTTCCCGTTTTGACACAGGAAAAAATGTACGTTAATTCTGTATCATTACCATTCTGATGAAAAACGAGTTTTAGAGGGTTTCCTTAAATTAAGTGCATCCTGATGGAAGAAAACCGTCTGCTTTAAATAGTTTCTATTTTTCGTAGTATGAATAAATAAATTAAAACGAAAGGCACCGAAGAAATTACAGCGTTGGCACAAAGTTGTGCAATATTAATCTTTTTGTTCCACACGATAGCTGCATATATGCATTGATAATAGCCTAACCCTGTGGCAAAGGAACACATTATTTCCGTTACGCAGAAAAGATGTAACATTCGAAACGGTCTGATTACTGCATCAAATTACCCCTAAAGAAACCTACTGACTTTTCTATTAGATGCAACATTTTCACTTCTTTTTACAGAGGCAACCTATTCTTTAAAATTTCAAACTGGGTCGTGTTACGAAACGTGTCCCGTCATCATCGTCTGTTTTTAACAAAATCTAAACTTTCAAAGTGCTTATTGCCTCGGGACAAATAAATAGAGACACATGCACTTAGTACGAAACCCCATTTTAGGGTGATCAGAACGTCTCAACTTCATGAAATTTCTTCTCATTATAAGTTGTCTACAAGAATTTACCCGCCTGAGCAAACCTGAAATCGTAAAAAGAAACGGAAAAACAACTTCGACTTTGAAGTTCAACCAACTACAGTACTACCTTCTTTAAAGGAGAATTTTAGCGTATACTGTGACAAGTCACGTACATTGTCTTGAGTAGAATTTATTCTTTCCCTTTTCTACTGCAGTCGACGGAAACTAGCCGCTCTTCAAACTGGGAACGAGTTGCTTTAAACACAACTAGGCTACGCGTAAGTTAAGTGTTGTTCATGCAAAATCACCAGAACGGCCAACGAAACAAAATAAGATGCCACTGAAACATTACTGTCAATTTAATTGCTTTGGAACCTAAAGGCACTACTTTTCACGACGTGATTAGCAAGCGAATCGTGAATGAAATTTATGTTCGCAACTGGTTTATTCTTTTTCTGAAATTTTATTACACCGAAGAAGGACTTTTTTCATCAATGATCACGTGCCATCTTCCTACGACACGACTTATCACGTAGCTTAACAGTGGGCACTTATGCATGCCGAAACTATCGATCGCAAATGTACGGAATCAAACGAGAATTACCAACCACCTGAAGAAGCAGCCAAATCAGTAATGTGCACAATTTGCTTTCCACCATTGCAGTGTACGTTGCATAGTATCTTCCGGCTGATATTTTGGCTTGTAATTTAGCAGCAGTCTAGCTTTCATTGAATTAACGTACAGATAACAACGGCAAAAATAGTTAAGCGTAGAGACGTTTGGAAGGTCAAAATTACTGGTTGATCCGAATATCAACCATATAAGCTTCAAAAACAACTGGACCAAGTACAGCAACGCCAGTGTGGGCAGATAAGGTAAAGGTAACTCTTTAAGGTGATAACCGCTTGCCTCCACAAATGGCTTGAGAAAGGTATAAAAATTACGTGGAGTTGTACACTCGTTGCAATTCACTACTTCTCCATTGCACTCATCCGGATGTAATTTCAGCATATCAGCAGCCAGCAAATGCATGTACGCCACATTTCCCGCGTACGTTGTATCCAAAACTCCTCCAGCAGCAATATGAGGCATAAAGCCATACTTACGACAAAGCCGCATTACTTCTGGCAAGAAAAAATTTTCCCCTTCTCCGTACATCAAAGTTGGGCGAATTGCAATTACCTTTACGCTGCTACCTAAAAAGAGACAAGTCATTTTCGCTTACAGCGTTCTTAGCTTAAGCTAAAGATTTCCTGAGTGACAAACAAATCAGTTCAACCGAACTCGCAAACAATGAGCGAAAAAGTAGTAATTAGCACATGGTTACGCAGGTGAGCATCCGAAGACAACTGAATAATTAAGACAAAGCTATACGCGCTGAAATCTGAAAGCATGATAAGAAAAAGATGGTTATAAATAAAAAAAATAAATGCAGGCTGTCCAACAAGGCACTGTTTTCGTCTTCAAGTAGAAAATCAAGAAAGAATTTAAACTTAAAAATGAACTTGGACATGAAAATGCGATGTTTTGGTACGGGACTGTATGTTTTCATAGTTCAGCGACTTTAATACGGTAGCTATGTCCCGTTGGTAAGCACAAAAAAATGAAATCCTCGGTTTAAATGATGGAAAACGATGCAAGAGAGATCTCCCCGCATACATTACACAGATATTGACCGCTGACGACGGGTCGCGACAGACCCGAAAGCTCTGGAAGTTTTTTTTTCTTTTTCTTTTTTTGTGCTTACCAACGGGACACAGCTACCGTATTAAAGTCGCTGAACTATGAGAACTTGGACATAGTTAATTCACTCAGTAGCACTCTCACGTCAGTAGAATTTCTGCTTATTGCATTAGCCATCATACCGTCCACAAATTTGGGCCCATTCTTGGAACACAGCCAGTTTTCACTTCGATACTTTGATTCCCCGTATTCCCTGAGAAGCCAGTATCGCCTGTCGATAGATTTGGTCGTGCTTTTCTCGCTACGCCCAGCACAGTCCTCATAGCCCAAAGATGCAAACGCGTCGCTAGTGTAAATCAAGTAGGGAATGCAGTGTCTGATCATGGAGAAAACAAGTTGCTTTGTGGCTTAAAAGAGTACTTGAGACAGGTTGCTAGCCGAGCAAACGCCATTACCTTGAAAGTTGTCCTCCATGTATTTTTGCCTGTCTGCGTACATGCCAAATTCGAACTGCCGGGCGGCAGTGTGAAAAACGATAGTAGCTCCAGTAAGGGGTTCGTCAATTTCGTCTTCTTCCACTATGTCGGCAATGAACTCCTTCACTGGAATGCTCTCATTATAATCTGAAAGAGCAACTGCTTAATGTTATGCAACAATGCGAGTTCATTCAACTGAGAATTTTCCGAAAAGGCTTTTTGTCGATCACTCGGATTTCGTCGACTTCGTCAGCCCATAGTTCTTGTATCTCTCGTATGAGATGTTGGCCTAGGAATCCGCTGCCACCTGTTATTACTACAATATCCTTGGCCATGGTCAATTGTTCTGATCACACCACTGTAACGTATTATACAACTGTCGTGATACTTATGTAGATCGTCTGAAACAAACTTCCTTAGCAGCTGAATGAAAACCGCAATTAATGTTTCATTTCTTCTATCCAGTGAATGTATATGCTCTATGGCCGTGATGTCGACAG
Organism: Trichuris trichiura; assembly: GCA_037903355.1. Classification (NCBI taxonomy): domain Eukaryota; kingdom Metazoa; phylum Nematoda; class Enoplea; order Trichinellida; family Trichuridae; genus Trichuris; species Trichuris trichiura. The sequence continues at coordinate 1,433,757 of JBAJFE010000062.1, forward strand.
CGCAACGTTGACACGTTGGCAAGAATCGAAAACGAAGAAACTGAACTCAAGTGACCTATGGTTAGAAAACAGTTTGAAAGATAGCATTCTCCAATGGCAGAAAATAAAATACAGTTGAACCTCCGTAAACTGACCACCCAAGAGGCTGGGGAAACTGGCCAACATAGGGAGGTGGTCAACATATGGTAACTGCGGGTATAAGTGGCTCGGCAGAATAGATTAGAATCTGTAGGCGTTGTATTCTGTTGCACAGCATCTATTGGAGGTCTATTAAACGGTGGGATGCATTAAAATAACACCGTAAAAGCATGCATACGCTTTCTAGGGGCTATAATGCTTGCCGAAAAAGGTGTCAATTCTAGTCCGGTGCTTCTTCTTACTACAAACATATGCAACAAAGGCGACCGCCGTGCTGGCTACCACACTCAGCATCTCTGGGCACTTTTCATCTCATTTTTCTGTGCCAACTCTGTCGATTCTTTCCGTTCAGTCATAAAGAAAACTATAACCAGCTTGGTAGATACTACTGCGTCTATTACTGCGTAGGCTGGAATGTCTTTACTCGCGAAGACACGTTAAAGCCATCTCCCGCATGAGTATAGCAAAGCGAATGAATAGAGCTGAGCTCGACGCGAACGAATACAAGTCGGCTCAGTTCGTCGTATTTCGCTCCATGGGCGAATGCCGCCAACGCGTAGGTGGCAGGTTATGTAATTGAAGAAAGGCGCAAGCTGCGCCAGCAAGCATAAAAGAAGCATCGTCAAAGCGACGGAATCGGTTCTGTTATCAGGAATCTCCAATGCACCGTAATGAAAAACTTCGCTGCGTTGGGTAATAGCACATTGAGGCAATGACGGTTAACGGTTCCTAGCAACTGACACAGAGCAAACTGAAGTGATCAACTTACAGAGAGCAAACTAACATAGCGTCTATAGCATGTCACGGCTAAAGCGGCCAACTTCCCGTTTACGGAGGTGGTCGATGTATAGAAGCTGTCCTTGTGCTTACTAACGTGCAGACAAATCGACTGGTCAAAATTCGGTCAACTTAGGGAGGCGGTCAACTTTGGAGGTTCCACTGTAAAGAGGTCATCTTGCTAATGTCAGATACTGTTAGATACGCTGCAACTCCATGTTGTGACGCATTCCCACGGTTACGTCTATGGGGAAAGTGCATTTATTCTCTTTTCTCGCGGCATACCGCTTTAACAAAAACTTCACATTTTCAATCGGACATTTTTCATTTCCTGAAAACGGTTCACGAATGAGCAAGGAAAGTATTCCTTACCTGCCTGTGTTAAAAACAGATGGCTTACCCGGAGCGGTTCCAGACAGCGACATAGGAAGTTCTCAGTTCAAACAGGTCTTAGTTTCAAGTGTGATCCAGAATCTCTTTACCGATTTCTTTAAGGCAGACTGAAAGAAAAAAATGCTGTTCTCATTTAGTTCGTCTCGTCAAAAAGGACAGCTCTGGCCACGTTAACAACTCCATCACTTCGTAAGTGTTGCCCTTGCTGTATAGGAACTTGCTATTCAACATCGTAGAATCACACTAGCGCTGCGCATTATCTAGCAGCTGCCACTGAGAAAATCATCAAAAAGCAGTCCATTGTGGAAAGAGTTTATACTACCATTTTCAGGCAGTGAATTACGCATACCAGTTTTGTTCAAATGAGACAAAATCAATGAATAATACTGAATCCCGCAGCAACGTTAAGTTGCAGGCACACCACGAGAAGTCGCTTTTTCCATACTTAATCTTAAAGTCAGTCCGTTGGTAGAGCATTCGTTTGATTAATTTTCAGTATCTTAGTGACTGGCGATAAACAAGCTGCACTGAAGGTCTTCATGAAAACTTTTTCAACTCCGTAAGAAGCATTCGATTTTCAAATCACACTTTATGAAAAGGGACAAGTACGGTATAAGAAATTACGTCGACAATGGAATGTCGTCGTTTCGCCAACCTCTGTAGATCAGTTATCGAACCAAAATAACAATATAGAGAAACGACCTGCTGGATGTCAGCGGAAAACCACCTGCAGACGAAGAACATTTATTGCAAACATAAAGGCGAACTGCAGGAAGCGCAATTACTGTAACTTGTTTGCTCAAACGGCTGATATGATTTATTGCATCAAGTATGCTACTTGAAACATTCATTTGCCGAAAGTCGTCCTACAGCCCTACAGACGTACGCTAAGAGAAAGCTGTAAAAACTACTGCATTTCACCATCTCAACTCATCCATTGAAAACATAATGAACTCTGGCAGAATTAAAGGCATTCGGCTTGGAGACAAAAACAAGTAAAACTTTGAAGACAAACCTTCACTATACCTGCTTGGCACTTTCAGACTAAAACCTACTCTGCAAGGTAAATGCATTTAACAGATCACTTTCAACGAAGCATGGTGAACTCAGCATTCCGACCTGCTTCATCCACTGTCACTGCACACGAAAATTGTTACTTCTGCTCATGGAAAGCGCTGAACTAAAGTTCACTTTTTAATTAAGCAATTTTACCCCGAAGGGGCCCAAAACGTTTTGCATTCAGCACTAACACTGAGGCTTTCCAACTGAATGGGCCTGCGCACATAGCACTTGCATGATTCAGCGGCTCTGTGTTCTACGGTTTGGGACAGCGTGCCATCACGTAAGTCAGTAGGTGTTACGACATACGGCTTCAGCGAACAACGTTCAAGAGCTTATTTAATCTTTCTAGCTTTACGCGTCTGGAGGATTAGTAGGGACAATGCGACTTTTAGCTTTTCCAACTGCAGACGCGCTTAGGGTTTATCCCATCTTTCTTCCAAAGAAGTCAGTTTTGCTTGCTGTGGTATAGAATCCGCCAGTTTTACTTTTTTGCTGATAATTCACAATTTCGTAATTGATTTGCAGGTTGTCGTCTCTTCTTTTACGGAGCCAACCATCTGTTCACCGCTGCAATGCTTCCTAAGCATTGGAAAGCGTCCATCCAGAGAAAGAGATGACGCCATAATCTGTTCCGCCGTTTTCGCACGTTTTCTGTAATTACGGCCACTGTGCTGCGAAACAGTAAGCAAAACGCGGAAGAAAAAAAATGTAAATTTTTCTTGTATCGAAGCTCTATGAAACGTAACGCAAAACTGTAAGCTATAAGTTCACGTATGGTGACTTAATAAAAGTGTGCCAACATGGAAATATGGTTTAGGTTATCGTTGATAGCTGCCCAAAATGACGTTCCTTAACATGCTTACGACCATGCTTCAGTGGTATACGTACGTTGACTTTTTCACATCCTTACCTTTCAACGGTTACTGCACAGAGCATACTGCATTTCTTGTTCCGTTGCAGAATGCTTTCTACGTGTAGCTGACATTTTACGTTAAAAGAAGTTACGTATCCTATTGATTGAAGCCGTTATAATTGAATGGCTGACAGAAAAATGCAATGAAATCGCTGCAAGCTTATATGTTCTAGTTGAGATTCACAAGACGAAAAGAATGAACGTTTTTTGCAACGGGCACGTCGATTTCCGCCCCTGCAATCACAGTGTATCCGTATAATGCGATAATAGACTTGATAATGAGGATACATTAAATTTTGAATCCCTTCTCAACCCGCTTCCAACATGTAAGACGGACAGGACTATTGTTCTTCATGCTGACAGTGGGCCAGGACAGACATGGAAGTTTACTTTTTTTCCTTATTAGGTATTTTACAGCATCTAGCCAGCGTACCAAAGTGACAAGGAAGAAAACTGTTTTAACTCGGGCGTGCGTGAGGGAGCCATTCGACGTGAAGAACGTTTACTCGAGAAGCGCAAGTCAGAGAGACACAAAACGACTACTTCTAGCGCTACAGACAATGACACGCACTGAGTCGTCCTGATTCGCAGGAGACACACACAGTAACGTGATAAGCAAGAGTAGTTTAAGTGTTGCTATATACAACACCTTCCCGCTGTAGATAGTCGAACGCAGATTTGTTATTGAGTTACAATGCGCGATACCCCGTCGGGCTAATATGACAGTCGTCGTGGTGGACGCCTATTTCTAGAAGAACGACGAACTGTCGGTATTTGTCTACCAACTGCGTGGTTTGGATGATCTTTGTGCGGGATGCGTTCCTCTGGGGTCGCATCCTTAGCGGTTGGAAGTAGTAAATCAAACGTGTCGAACAGGGGGAGATCCGAATCCGTTTCGGTATTCCGTGCGACCGCGAGCCGTGACCGAATCTGATTTGCGTGTCTTCTCCACACTAGTCCGTTGACGCATACGTCATATAAGCAGTTTCCATGACGGCGAAGGACTTGTGCAGGTGTCCAACATAGTTTCGTAATTGACCGTCTGTAGTCGCGAACTATAACGGCTTCACCTGGGAAGAACTCGCGTTTCTTGGCTCCGTGGTGCCTGTTAAACTGTTCCTGCATAGCGCGATCGCGCTCAGAGCCGACAGGTTGACGACTTGGGCGAAGTAAGCTTAACGACGTCCTGAGAGGTCGACCGAACAAGGTTTCCGCTGGGGAAACGTTGTTGATAGTCGGATTTGGTGCGGAACGATACGCGGGAAGAAACGTTTGCAAGTCTTCTATGCTTTCGTTTCTCCCTTTCATTTTGTGAAGCGCGCGTTTGAACGTATCTACGAAACGTTCAACTTGGCCATTGGATTGTGGGTGGAACGGCGGAGACTTTAAGTGTTGAATTCCATTTGCGTCACACATCTCTTGGAATTCTGCAGAGCTGAACTGTGTGCCGTTATCAGTGACAATGACCTCTGGTATGCCGAAGCGAGAAAATACTTCTTTGAGTAATCTCACCCTCGTCGCCAAATTGTTGTAACTCGAGCGTGCGTGAGGGAGCCAGTCGACGTGAAGATCGTTTGATGCACTTAAGGCATGTATCTCAGGACTGCAGATCAGTGCCCGTTCATCCTCCGGCTGCAAGCCGGACTGTAGGTTGTTCAGCGGTTGGTCGTACAGACTAAGTTTGAAGATCCATTCTGCTCCGAGTTGGTTATTTCAGCTAATGTCTGACACGTAGCACGTTCCTGAGACGCTGTGAGTGCCGAAAGAATATGCACATCTGAAGCTACCTCGTAGTGGAATAGTGTCACCATTGTATGTCGTAGCTCTGACTGAAGAAGTGTCGCTAAGTGGCGGTGAGCCAAGTTGCTTCCAGATCTGCACAGAGATGATCGTCAGATCAGAACCGGTGTCAATCTGGAAGGTGACTGCCTTCTTCTCTGTATTCACTGAGATATGACGCCTGTAGACATTAGAACTGACCGAAGACAATTCATACGTGGAACTGACTCTTGGCGTTGTTTTTGCGCCTCTCTGTTGAAATTTCTTTCGGAAACTTACTTTTCTCTTAGCAGAAGGTAAGGTTTTAGCAGGTGAACAGAAACCTTCTTTGTGCCCCACGTCTCCACATCTGGTACAGACATGCGACTTATAAGGGCAGAAGCGAGTGTAGTGCCCTGCTCCACAGAGCCAGCAAGGCGTCTAGGGTTTCCGAGCAGGCTGTTTGTCTGGTGAGCGATGGCACTGAGTGAAAGAGCTTCGAGAGTTCCGTTTTGCTGCCACTTTGTCAACTTCCAGAGGGTTACTTCCAGCAGACTGTTGAACCATTTCTGTATCATACTTAAGGTTGCGAAGGTGATTACATTCGTCCACGAGTTTGGCTATCGTGACATTTGGCTCTGTCTCGATTTTATTTAGAAGCTTCAGTCGAACAGCTGCGTCATTCGGAGACTGAAGACCGCATACAAAAATGAGACATTTAAAATTGTCCTCACTGAGCGTGCCCAGTTGGAAGCGCTGACATTCACGATTCCGCCATATGTGATTTAGTCATCATGCGCGTTCTTTGTTAGTTTCAAGCATCGATAGCGTGCGTTGAAGAGTGAACGCTGCTGTCCGAACATCTGCGTGAGAATGTTAACTGTCTCGTCAAAGCGAACATTACGAGGGTGACGCGGCAGAATGTCGTCAGCATACTTCTTGTGTACATTTGTCCGTAACTTGCGTAGCAGCAACCGAACGCGTGCTGCATCATCGAGCTCAGCGGCTTCAATGTTGAAGAAGTCTTCGTAGCGTGAAAACCAGGCTTCGAAAGTGTCTTCTGTGCTAGAGTCATAATCAAATTCTGAGATGCTTGCTGCCAGCTTGTCCAGAGTACAACCACCTTTTCGGTGGACGCTTGAGACAGACTGAGCAGTTGTAAAGTTTCGACGAACTGTTCCTGGAACTGGGCAAACTGTTGCAGGGTTTGCTGCTGTGTAGCGAGGATCGACTGCAGGTCCGCTTTGGAGTGTGCCATGTTGTGAGAGTTCTGTAACCTCGTCGCTAAATTGTTGTAACTCGGGCGTGCGTGAGGGAGCCAGTCGACGTGAAGAACGTTTACTCGAGAAGCGCAAGTCAGAGAGAGAGACACAAAACGACTACTCCTAGCGCTACAGACAAAGACACCCACTGTGTCGTCCTGATTCGCAGGAGACACTCACAGTAACGTGATAAGCAAGAGTATTTTGAGTGCTGCTATATAAAACAAAAACGAAAAAGTTAAGGGCATAATAAGCATGCCGGGTTCATGAGTACATAGTCGATCAATGATTCAACGCGTTTATAGTCGATCTTCTGGTTCACGGATAGCTTTCTGTCGTTCCCTGTGACTTATGCAAAGCAGCAGAAAGTGACTATGCTGGCCAGCTTCAGGCACGATCATTGTCATATGCTATGGGGATGCCGAGTGAGAACAAAATTTTCCGTCCACAATGAACTGTCATCGTTTCGGCTACCTCCGCAGATCAATTCTCGAACAAAAATAATAATACGAAGAAGAGGCTTGCTCGATATCAGCGGAAAACTAGCCGCAGACGGAAAACATTTGTTGCAAACATAAACGCTAACCGCACGAAGCGCAATTACCGTAGCTTGTTTATTCAAACGGCTGATATGGTTTATGGTAGTAAATATGCTACTGGAAACGTTCATTTCCTTAAGGTTGCCCTACAACGCTACGGACGTACGCTAAGAGAAAAGTATACAAATTATTGCACTTCACTATCTCAACTCATCCATAGTGAAAATAATGAACTTCGGCTGGCTTGGGGTCAAAAGCAAGCAAAACGTTGCAAGTAAATTTTCAGTACACCTGCTTAGCGCTTTCCAAATTCAATCAGCAATGGTGACCGCAATAGCGCTTCTTTAACGATGTGCAGGTTTATTAAGAAAAAGGTGCGTCATCATGCGGCGTGAGTCAGTCATTGAAGACAGGTCATTTTGCATCGGGTGTGCATTCATGCTATTCTCTGTTTATGATAGGCTGCAAGAGCAACCGCGCGACGTCAACGTCCATAGCGAGCTCCACTGAAGAACATGACACAAACATTATTACGCATACCCATTCACGATTCTTACATCACCATTCATGGTACTAAATGTAAACTTTTCGCCCCACAGGGGGCCACAAAAATTTGCACTTTTGTTCAGGTTCAAGAGTAGATCCTCCCATTGACGAGAGAAACCCTCTGAACGTGAACACGTGCCGCGATTTTTATTTGTCCTTTTATGTTAATTTGTTTGAAACTGCTTTCCGTTCAAATCTACTAGAGCAGTAGCAGCAACCAACGTATAAGAGGTTTACTTCACTTCGATTCATTCTAATTTTCATCGGTGCGCAGTGTAATCGCTTCATAATTCTTCTGAACAAAACTGTCGCGCAGAAATATCCAACAGTTGTGCGCAATCAATACTAACGAACTGTACACGCGTGGAGGGCGATTGAAAATTCAACCTCCCACTGTGAATTGAAGCATAGCGCTGAGGCGATGTTGACAAAGCATCTGACCACGCAAAAAAAGAAGAAGAAGAAAAAACCCTCAAAATGCCCTGGCTCACTCTTCAAAGAAGCGTTTTTAGGTACTGTTTGGGTGCCCTACTGATAACAAAGTAAATTTGTTGAAAACACTATGATTCGTCATACAAAACACGCCTGAAAATCACCTCAGTCCTAACAGCGTACGCGTCAGGCTAACGCAGAAAATTCGAAGCTACTATAGGCTTTTTAATCATTACACTTTCACACCATTTTGAACGCATAGTCCGCATAGTCTCTTTCGAAGAATGATTAACTTTTAAACCCTTTTAAGATGTAGCTATCGCTTTTTGTCGTGCTTACACGGATTCCAAGTTCAATGAATCCACTTCCTCATATGTAAGTCCAATAGAAATACCACTCTGGCAGAGCATGAAGTGCAGCAGCGAAGACTGGGATGCTTCTTTTGCAGTGTTTGTATGGAGAATGGACGAGAAAACTTTACGGTACTTCCAAAGACTTTAGAACATAGGTTCTCAAAGTGGGCGATGGGAACCCCATGCGGGGGTGTTGGGAATCACATAATAGGAACTCTGGCAAAATTATTCCTAACGCAGGAGGGCTATCAGAGAGACCGCCGTAAGAATGCTGACTGTTCACAAAGGCAACGGCACTTCTTTGCACCCAATCATTGCTGTTCGCGTCAAAAAAATACTAGTGAAGCAAAGCGCTACTGGTCTCTGAATTGTTGAATTAGCTTGCAAATAATCAAAGCCATGTTCTGAAGATTTTATTTTCTGTGAGCCCAATCTTATTGCTGTGAATTAGCAAACTTATATTTCAAATGTCCATTTTGCAGCAAGGTTTTCCTTGTCTATGCGCTTCCAGGTTTCCTCAGAGAAAGTATGTCTAATGATTTAAAAGTGTTCTGATGCTGTGGAATCATTAGAACAGGCACATTCACTTTTGGTTTTGTTACCCATTATGGTCATGAGCAAGCGTGGTTAGCTCAGTCGTTAGCTGAACTCTTTCTTGACTAAATACGAGGGATGCCAAGAAAGTTCCCGGAAAAACGGTGCAGTGTCTAACAGGGCGCCAACCGATACGCCAAAACATGTTCAATCTTATCTCCGTTATCTTCGAGCTTATACGGAGAGGCAGCCTTATCTGGCGCTGCGCCAGTGTGGCACAAGGCACTCCTAAAGTAATCATTTTTTCATGATATGGAAAATCTTCGTTTTGAGGTCATAGCTATCATTAAGTTTTTATCCACGTTTGGTTGGCAGCCGAGGAAAATTATTCATTCTTTGCAGCAGGATTACGCAAGTAGTGCACCATCTAAGCCGGTTCTCTATGAGTGGATAGGACGTTTCAAGGAGGGCAGAGAAACCATCGAAGATGACCGGAGTAGAAGTCTTTTCTTCACGATTTTTCTACGAAGAGTGGTATTGCAAAAATTTTCCCACGGGAGGCGATAGAGCGATAACGTTTGACAACGCATGCTTTCGAGCTAAAATTCTCTGCAGGAACCTTGCCCAGTTTTAATTTTACACTGATAATATGCTATTTCGTAACGGATCTGCAGGTTATCGTCTTTCCAAAACGGCCAACGAAAGAAAATAAGATACCACTGAAACATTATTTCAATTTCACTGCTTTGGAATGTAAAAGCACTACTTTTCACGACGTGATTAACAAGCGAATTGTGAATGAAATTTATGTACGCAATTGGCTTATTCTTTTTCAGAAATTTTATTACACCGAAGCAAGACTTTTTTCGTCAATGATCACGTGCCATCTTCCTACGACACGACTTATCACGTAGCTTAACAGTGGGCACTTATGCAGGCCGAAACTATCGATCGCAGATGTACGGAATCAAACGACAATTACTAACCACATGAAGAAGCAGCTAAATCAGTAATGTGCACAATTTGCTTTCCACCATTGCAGTGTACGTTGCATAGTATCTTCCGGCTGATATTTTGGCTTGTAATTTAGCAGCAGTCTAGCTTTCATTGAATTAACGTACAGATAACGACGGCAAAAGTAGTCAAACGTAGAGATGTTTGGAAGGTCAAAATTACTGGTTGATCCGAATATCAACCATATAAGCTTCAAAAACAACTGGACCAAACACACCATCGCCAGTGTGGGCAGATAAGGTAAAGGTAACTGTTTAAGTTGATAACCGCTTGCCTCCACAAATGGCTTGAGAAAGGTATAAAAATTACTTGGAGTTGTACACTCGTTGCAATTCACTACTTCTCCATTGCACTCATCCGGATGTAATTTCAGCATATCAGCAGCCAGCAAATGCATGTACGCCACGTTTCCCGCGTACGTTGTTTCCAAAACTCCTCCAGCAGCAATATGAGGCATAAAGCCATACTTACGACAAAGCCGCATTACTTCTGGCAAGAAAAAATTTTCCCCTTCTCCGTACATCAAAGTTGGGCGAATTGCAATTACCTTTACGCTGCTACCTAAAAGAAGACAAGTCATTTTCGTTTACAGCGTTCTTAGCTTAAGCTGAAGATTTCCCGAGTAATAAACAAATCAGTTCAACTGAGCTCGCAAACAATGAGCGAAAAACTAGCAATTACCACATAGTTACGCAGGTGAGCGTCCGAAGACAACTGAATAATTACGACAAAGCAATACGCACTGAAATCTGAAAGCATGATAAGAAAAAGACAGTTATAAATAAAAAAAATAAATGCAGGCTGTCCAACAAGGCATTGTTTTCGTCTTCAAGTAGAAAATCAAGAAAGAATTTAAACTTAAAAATGAACTTGGACATAATTAATTCACTCTCACGTCAGTAGAATTTCTGCTTATTGCATTAGCCATCATACCGTCCACAAATTTGGGCCCATTCTTGGAACACAGCCAGTTTTCACTTCGATACTTTGATTCCCCGTATTCCCTGAGAAGCCAGTATCGCCTGTCGATAGATTTGGTCGTGCTTTTCTCGCTAAGCCCAGCACAGTCCTCATAGCCCAAAGATGCAAACGCGTCGCCAGTGTAAATCAAGTAGGGAATGCGGTGTCTGACCATGGAGAAGACAAGTTGCTTTGTGGCTTAAAAGAGTACTTGAGACAGGTTGCTAGCCGAGCAAACGCCATTACCTTGAAAGTTGTCCTCCATGTATTTTTGCCTGTCTGCATACATGCCAAATTCGAACTGCCGGGCGGCAGTGTGAAAAACGATAGTAGCTCCAGTAAGGGGTTCGTCAATTTCGTCTTCTTCCACTATGTCGGCAATGAACTCCTTGACTGGAATGCTCTCATTATAATCTGAAAGAGCAACTGCTTAATGTTATGCAACAATGCGAGTTCATTCAACTGAGAATTTTCCGAAAAGGCTTTTTGTCGATCACTCGGATTTCGTCGACTTTGTCAGCCCATAGTTCCTGTATCTCTCGTATGAGATGCTGGCTTAGGAATCCGCTGCCACCTGTTATTACTACAATATCCTTGGCCATGGTTAATTGTTCTGATCACACCACTGTAACGTATTATACAACTATCGTGATACTTATGTAGGTCGTCTTAAACAAACTTCCTTAGCAGCTGAACGAAAACCAAAATTAATGCTTCATTTCTTCTATCCAGCGAATATATATGCTCTATGGCCGTGATGTCGACAACGCAACGTTGACATGTTGCCAAGAATCGAAAACGAAGAAACTGAACTCAAGTGACCTATGGTTGGAAACTAGTTTGAAAGACGGCATTCTCCAATGGCGGAAACAAAAATATGGAGGTCATCGTGCTAAAGTCAAATACGGTTAGACATGCTAGGTAACTCCATGTTGCGACGTATTCCCACGTTAACGTCTATGCGGAAAGTGCATTTATTCTTTTTTCTCGCAGCATACCACTTTAACAAAAACTTTACTTTTTCAGTCGGACAATTTTCCTTTTCGTAAAAATGATTCACGAACGAGGAAGGAAAGTATTCCTTACCTGCCTGTGTTAAAAACAGATTGTTTGCCCGAAGCGGTTCCAGATAGCGACATAGGAAGTTCTCAGTTGAAACAGGTCTTAGTTTCAAGCGTGAACCAGAATCTTTTTACCATTTTCTTTAAGGCAGACTGAAAGAAAAAATGTTGTTCTCATTTAGCCCGTCTCGTCAAAAAGGGCAGCTTTGGCCACGTTAGCAACTTCACCACTTCATAGGTGTTGTCCTTGCCGTATAGGGACTTGCTATGAAATATCATAGAATCACACTGCTGCTGCGCATTATCTGGCTGCTGCCACTGAGAAGATCATCAAAAAAGCTGTCCATTGCGGAAACGTAGTTTATACTTCCATTTTCAAACAGTGAATTACATATACCAGTTTTGTTCAAATGATGACAACATCAATGAATAATACGGAATCCTGCAGCAACGTCAAGTTGCAGGGACATCATGAGAAGTCGCTTTTTCCATACTTAATTGTAACGCCAGTCCGTTGGTACAGCATTTGTTTCATTAGCTTTCGGGAACTTAAAGACTGGTAATAAACGAGCTGCACTGAAGGCCTTCATGTAAACTTTTTCAATTCGGTAAGAAGCATTTAATCTTCAAGATCACACATAATGAGAAGGGAGAAGTATGGTATAAGAAATTACGTTGACAATGGAATGTCATCATTTCGCCAACCTCTGTAGATCAATTATCGAACCAAAATAACAATACGGAGAAACGACTTCTTCGATGTCAGCGGAAACCCACTTACAGACAAAAAACATTTATTGCAAACGTAAAGGCAAACTGCAGGAAGCGCAGTTTCTGTAACTTGTTTACTCAAACGGCTAATATGGTTTATTGTAGCAAATATGCTAGTTAAAACGTTCATTCCCCGAAAGTCGTCATACAGCCCTACCGACGTCCGCTAAGAGAATGCTGTAAAAACTGCTGCATTTCACCATCTCAACTCATCCATTGAAAACATAATGAGCTCTAAGAGAACAAACGGCGTTTGGCTTTGATACAAAAACTAGCAAGACTTTGAAGACAAACCATCACTTTGCCTGCTTGCCGCTTTCGAAATTCAATCGGCAACTATGGCTGCAACTGCAGCTCTTTAAAGATGCGCAGGTTCGTTCAGAAAAAGACGCGTGATCATAAGGCATGAGTCAGTCATAGAAGACTGGCATTGGGTGCGTTTATCCCGTTTTCCATCAGCACTGGCTTACAAAAACTAAGCACGCGACATCAAGGCGAATACGGAGCATCAGGTAAGACCATAATTGAAAGCTCGCAATTTGCAACTGCCCTTTGATAACTATTTATATTATTACTCACACTATTTAATGTCAGAGTGTCACCTCAAAAAGGGCCACAAAAATTTGCACATTTTGGGATTCAAGAGAAAGTCTTCCGTTGGTCACGAGAAACCCTCCAAATCCCAAAACGCGTTTTGTGCTTTTCGGAGTCTGGTTCAATCTTTCTCGTTCGTCCATGCTAAAGCAAGATTAGCAACGAGCGTACGCTGGGTTTACTACACATCAACGCATCTCAATGTTCACCGATGCGCATTCTAACCGCTTCATAATTCTTCCGAACAAAACTATCGCGCAGAAATATCCAACGATGGCGAGCAATCAATCCTAAAAAGCTCTACAGGCGTGGAAAACGATTGAAATTTCAATTTCCCATTGTATGTTGAAGCTTAGCGCTGATGCGATGCTGACAAAACATCTGCCCAACCAGGAAGAGGAAGAAGACGACGAAAATCTTGGGTGCCCTACTGATCAGAAAGTAAATTTATTGAAAACATTGATTCGTCAAACAAAACACGCCCGAAAATCACGTCAGTCCTAATAGCGTACACGTCAGGCTAACGCAGAAACTTCGAAGACACCATAGACTTTTTAATCATTGCACTTTCTCGCAGTTTTAAACTCAAAATTCGAATATTCTCGGAGAACGGTTGACTGAAGATTAAGCTATCGCTTTCTGTCATGCTTACACAGATTCCAAGTTAAGTCAATCCATTTCCTCATACGTAAGCAGAACAGAAATACCGTCCTGGCAGTGCAGGAAAAGCAGCAGCGAAGATCCGGACGCTTCCTTTGCAGCCCTTGTTTGCAGAACGGACAGGAAAACTTTACGGTACTTTCAAAGACTCAGAAGCCTTTCCAGAGAACTTTTGAAGAAATCTTCAAAGTCTTTTTGGAAAGCCAAGATTTTTAGTGACCAATTGTCGTTGCTTGATCGAAAGCGCAAACTTGTACTTCCGCATTCCTTTCTCGGAGCAAACGATACATCATTCCCGTGCTCCTGTCAGTCTCCCGCCGTGGGCGCGCCCTTATACGCATTTGGTGAACAACGTGGGCTTGCGCGCACATTTCCGGTTTCTGAATCCGGTTTTTACCGATGACAAATGTTCAATGTTTCGAAGGCCGCCCGGATACCAGGCCCGTCTTCATTCTTTCCCGTTACCGTTACGTGTGCGGCCGTATCTCAGTCCGTTTCGCTCTGCCCCTCCGTTGTCGTCACCGTTCCGTTACTTCCGTACCGTTGTACATTTGTGTTTACCTTGTATAGCTGCCGTTCATTATTATTAAACGGCATCGTTGCTGAGAGTCTGAGTTTTCTGACGCAGCAACGACACCAATCAAGGGACAGAAATTATGATATGGTTGTTTTAGGCTCCAGTAATGGAAATGAGACGTACACATTATACTTTGATTTCGGAAACAGCACTAACTTAGCACTGGGTGCTAAATCGTTAATCCGTGCGCGCCCATTAAGGTTCTCTGCTTTATTGGAACAGCGCGAACGCAGATTTGAAAAGAACCGACTAAATACTCTATGCACATGAATTCCTATTCACTGAATAATTATGGACGTAAATTAGGACCATCGTGTTGGGGCCAATTATAAATAGTGCTCAGGTTCTTTGGAAAACGGATCTAAAAGCCTCGCGGAAGAAGGCTGACAGAAATGACACCTCTGCAGTCAAACAAAAATGACTTCTTCTATTTCGTTCTGATGGTAAATTTTTTGTATTTGTTGACTTAAACCGTTAACTTTTTAAAGTAAGTAAAACGAGGCTTTGCAGGCTCTGGCAGCTTAGATAGTATCTTCAAGATTAAATGAGGTGAGTTGTGATACAAGATGAAAACATAGGCAAGAACTTAAAAGCTGCCGGCAAAAGCGACTGGAAACCAAATGCAGACAAAAGTCTGCTCTGTGAGGTAAATGCATTTAACGGATCACTTCCCACGAAGGATGGTGAACAAGGTACAGCTACACAACATTTCGACCTGCTTCGTCCACCGCCACTGCTTACAAAAAATATAGCTTCTGCTTACGGCATAAACATAAGCAATTTTTATTTTGTAATTGAACGATTTTACCCCTGAAGGGGCCCAAACATTTGCACTGGCACAAACACGAAGAACGCATCTTCAACTGAATGAGCACTCAGCATTTTCAGCGAGCATATTGCCTCTCTTCAGCCAAGCTGCGTAAGACGATTCGCCTCAGTGGGCTATCGCGTCAGTCAATATGCTTTAAAGCACAAGACCTAGCGATGCAGCAGTAGTACTAATTCAGAATTTCAGATTAGTGGTTGAAGAGTGGTAACAAATGCTCCTTCAGTGCGATTTTCACAGTTCTCAACAGCATACGCGCTGAAGGTCTACGCAGTCATTCTTCCAAGGAAGTCAGTTTTGTTTACTGTCATTTGAGAATCTGTCAATTTTACTATAACGTTCATAATATGCCGTTTCGTAACGGGCCTGCAGGTTGTCGTCTCTCCTTTTACGGAGACAACCCGCCGTTCACCGCTGCAATGCTTCCTAAGAATGGGAAAACTGTCCATCCAGAAATAGAGATGAAGCCATGTTTTGTTCCTCTGTTTTCGTACGTTTCTATAATTACAGACGCTGCGCTGCAAAACAGTAAGCATACCGCGCAGGTAAAAAACGTAAATTTTTCTTGTATCGAAACTCTATGAAAGGTTACGCAAAGCTATAAGCTATAAGCTGACGTAAGGTGACTTCATAAAAGTGTGCCAACGTGGAAATATAGTTTAGGTCAGTGTTTCTCAACGTGGGCCCTGGGGCCCCCCTGGGGTGCCCTGGGAGATTTTAGGGGGGCCCTGGAAGCCAGGGGGCTCTGGAGGGGGTCCTGGAGGATAATGCGGCAAGAGATTGTCCCAATAAACAGTTTAGCGGTAATAAGTAGCGTAGGAAAGTAATACGGTGGGCCTATTTGTCACTGACGGGAAGGCGTTGGCATCCCAACGGAAAATGTTCCATTGCAAAGTCAGGACGCGTTGACATTATCTTTCTTTTCTAAGAGCCAATGAAAAACATGGTTTTACATTCCCTCCTGCCTGGTATGCTTCTAACAAGTCTCTGTGCATGGCGTGCTTCTTTAGAGCCGTTGGCCTTTCGGTAGGGAGCAGTTCACAAAAATCTGTTCCATCTGCATACCCTTCTATCAACTTATAAAAACTTGTTATTCTATTCCTTCTCGTGCAGTGCAAACAAGCGCCGTGCCCTTCAGTTTTCGCGAACGGAACTTCAGAACAACTCATTCCATCCGACCGTTCGTAACACAATAGCAGCCGGTATTCCCGTACGTACGGCTTTTCCGTCGCACATTCCCCACTTTTTCCCTCGACTCATAAAGGCACCGACTAATAGCAGCGTACCCTTTCATTCCTTCCTCCCTGGTATGCGCTGAACAAACAGCATTTACAGTGGTCCTTTTCTATTATTCACGCGGGCTCTAGGCTGCGCGACAGGAGCGGGCAAAGCAAGAAAGCTGTGGGCACTAACAGACAAGGGGGCCATCTGGCGGCCCTGGCGAGTCCAAGTGGCCCTGGTGGGCCCTGAAAAGCCCTAGGGGACCCTGTGGCAAAAAAAGTTGAGAAACTGTGATCTAATCAAATTGTTTTGTAGTTAGCAAGAGAACAAAGGTCGGCTATTGGCTGCATTCTTTAGATACAACATACTAGATATCATCAGCATTTTGCTTACTCCGCTTATTTTCGAAGTTCATGTATGCCTAATACCTAGCTCGCATCTTGCCCAAGCATTATATAAATGCTATTTTTCTATTTTTAATCGGCAACGCAGCGCTTCAAATTAGCATTTTGGTTCAATTCTGCAAATGTAGCAACTGACAAAAAACGTAGCAAAGGCACTCAAATTACGCCTACCAGCTTTTCATTGCAACCTGCGCATCATGTGCTTACACTAAAGGTACATTCCTTGCGTAGTTTGTACAAGCACTTCAAAAGTTCTCTTCTCGTTTGGTTGTAACTGAATGGGAATGTTCAATGAGAACATTTTGAGTCGAAAATGGATTATCGTTTCAACAACCTCTGTAGATCAATTATCCAACGAAAACGATAATACAGAGAAAACACGTGCTGGCTATGAGCACCACCCGCAGATGAAAAACGTTCACTGCAAACAGAAACGTGAACCGCGCGAAGCGCAATTACTGTATTTTGTTTATTTAAACGGCCGACATAATTTGTTGAGCAAATGTGATACTAGAAACCTTCATTTTCTCAAAGTCGTCCTTCAGCCGAACCCACGTACGCTAAGAGAAAGATGTAAAAACTGTTGCTTTTCACCATCTCCACTCAACCATTAAAAATACAATGAACTCTGGCAGAACGAACAGCAGTTGGCTTTGAGACAAAAGCAAGTAAAACTTCACTAAGTCTGCTTGGCGGTTTCCAATGTCAATCAGCAATCATGGCTGCAATTGCGCTTTCTTAGGGTGCGCAGGATCATCAAGAAAAAAGACACGTAATCACTCGGCGCGAGTCAGTCTTCGAAGACATGTCGTTCAGCATCGCGCGCTTATTCATGCCCTTATCTGTCTGCGATCGCTCCCATTGAGTAAGCGTACGACGAGAAGGTGCACATGCAAATCTATCGAAGAGGATGAACCAACACAAGTAATTTGTACGTTACTTTTCACGACTCTTTACGTTACTACCTACATCAACCTATAAACAAATTTCACCCCTAACAAAGAGGTACAAAAAAATTTGCACTTTTGTGAACTTGTAGGAGTGAATCCTACAGTCAAGAGGGAAACCTCCTCAAAATCACAAAGTGCCGTCAATTCTTTTTCGCATTTGCTCCTACATGGTTAAAGTAAACTAACCTTCGTTCACTCTGATTAGAGCAGCAACAGCAACGACCGTACGCAGGGTTTACTACACTTCAACGCATCTCAATGTTTACTGATGCGCATTCTAACCGCTTCATAATTCTTCTGAACAAAACTGTCGCGCAGAAATATCCAACAGTCCGCAATCACTTCTAAGGAACTCTACAGGCGCGGAGAGCGATTGAAAATTCAACTTTCACTGTAAATTGAAGCTTAGCGCTGACGCAATGCAGACAAAACATCTGACCACCTGAGAGGAAGAAGAAGAACAAGAAGAAGAAAACCCACAGAATGCCCTTTATCGCCCTTCAAAGAAGCATTTGTAGGTACTGTTTAGGTGCCCTACTGATAATAAAGTAAATTTCTTGAAAACACTACGATTCGTCAAAGAAAAGGCCTGACAATCTCCTCAGTCCTCACAGTGTACACGTCAGACTAACGCAGGAAACTTGAAGCCATCGACGTCTTTTGATAACTGCATTTTCTCACAGTCCTAAATGCATAGTCGGCATAGTCTCTCTCAGGGGATGATTGACTTCAAAAGCCTTTTAGGATATAGCTATTGCACTCTCTTATGCCTACACAGATTCCAAGTTCAGTGAATCCACTTCCTCATAGGTCAGATCAACAAAGGTACCGCTCTGGCAGTGCACGAGGGGCAGCAGCGAAGACTGAGATGCTTCTTTTGCGATCTTTGTACGCAGAATAGGTGGGAGAGCATTAGCGTCCTTTCAAAGATTTCAGAACTAAAAGTCTTTGCAGGCAGCCTTTAAATTATCTTTATAGTTCTTTTGGAAAAGCAAATTTTTTAGTGACCCATTCAAGGGATGGAAGTTATGGTTTTGTTGTTTTGGGCTACAGCAATGCAAATGCGACGTAGACCTTGTACACCGATTTTTGAAAAAGCTCTAGCTTGAAGTCGTCCATTAGCGTTCTCTGTTTCATTGGAACAGTGCGAATGCACAGTTGAAAAGAACCGACTAAATGCTCAATACTGATTAATTCCTATTCGCTGACTATGGACGCAAATTAGAACCATTGTACTTGGGCTATTCGTAAATAGTGCTCAGGTTCTTTGAAGAACTGATCTTCAAGCGTTGCTGGAGAATGTTGAAGGCAATGACGCTTTTCGAGTAAAAAATGCTTTACGTTATTTCGCTTTAATGATAAGTTTTTAGTATTTGTTCAACTAAACCGTTAAGTTTTTCAAGTAAGCAATATTACGTCCTGGACGGTGTGGGAGCTTAGATAGTATCTTCAAGATCAAATGAGGTCAGTTATGAACCGTTCGCACTTCATTCATCGCACTGAAATATAAAAGGCAAGAATGAAAAAGGAGGCAGCAAAAGCGACTGAAAATTAAATGCAGGCGAAAGCCTACTCTGCAAAGTAGACGCATTTAACAGGTCACTTTCTTCGAAGCATGATGAGCAAGGCGCAGCTACTCAACATTCCGACCTTCATCATCCACCTTTATTGCTTACAAAAACTGCAACTTTTGCTAACAGGTACTAGAAAAACTAAACATTACTTGTGGAAGAAATTTTACCCCCGAAGGGGTCCAAAAATTTGCACTCGCACAAACGCACAGAGCACTCCTCCGACTGAACGAGCTGCTTGAAAAATGCTTAACACGTAAGCGCTCTGCATTTTTCATCCAGCAAACTCGATTCAGCAGATTCGTTAATCTACGGTTTGGCTTTTTTGTGCTGTTGCGTAAGCCAAAATGCTTTACAGCACATGACTTCAGCGAATTAGATTAAACAAGTTTTTTTTTTCTTTTTCGGTTTGCGCCTCTAGAGTGCTGAAGAGAAGTTTCTTCAATCCAACTTTTACCTTTTCCAACAGCATACGAGCTTAGGGTTTACTCCGCTTTTCTTTTAAGCAAGTCAGTTTTGCTTGCTGCGGTTTGGGAATCTGCCAGTTTTACTTTTACGCTGATAATATGCCATTTCGTGACGGATCTGCAAGTTGTTCTCTCTCCTTTTAGGGAGACAACCCGCCGTTCACCGTTGCGTTGCTTCCCAGGTATTGGAAAAGTGTCAATCCAGAAGAAGAGATCAAACCATGTTCTGTCCCTCCGCCATCACACGTTTTCTATGATTACAGCCAGTGTACTGCGAAACAGTTTGCAGACAGCGTAAGAACAAAAATGAAAAGTTTTTTTGTATTGAAGTGTACGAATGGTAACGTGAAGCTATAAGCTATATTTCGGGTGACTTCATAAAAGTGTGCTAACACGGAAATATAGTTTAGGTTATCGTTGATCACTGCCGAAAATGACATTCCTTAACACGCTTACGACCATGCTTCAGTGGTATACGTATGTTAACTTTTTCACATCCTTACCTTTCAAAGGTTACTGCACAGAGCATACTGCATTTCATGTTCCGTTCCAGAATATTTTCTGTATGTATTGGGCATTTGAAGCTAAGAAAAATTGCGTCCCATCGATTGAAGCCGCTAGAAATGTATGGTTTGCAGCGAAACGCAATTAAATCGCTGCAAGCTTATATGCTTTGGAGCAGAATCACATGGGGAAAAGAATTTCTGCCTTTTTGCAACGGGTACGTCGATTTCCATTTCTGCAATCACTGTGTATTCGTCAAATACCGTAACAAGCTTGATAATGAGAATAAATTAAATTTTCGATTCCTTCTCAACCTGATCTAACGTGCTGAAAGAGCAAAATTATTTTTCTTCACGCTGACAGTGGGTCGGGACAGGCTTGGAAGGTTAATGCTTTTCTTTATTAGCTATCTTACAGCGTCTAACCAGCACACCAAGTTCACAAAAAGGAAAACGAAAAAAACTAAGAGTGTACTATGCAAGTCACTTGTCTGAAATGTGCATCATAACTTGTACAGTCACTTAATGCTAATTTTCGCAGTCGTCTAATAAAGAAGAGCAGTTTTCTGCGACATTTTCGGTTTATAATTTGCTGCCATAAGATTGTACTTGATTACTAGAGGAGTATACGTCAGTAAGCCAGCTTGCGGAGAAATGAGTAACCCAGTTACGAATCCCAAACTTGAGTCGTTTAAAAAAAGCATCAATACCTGAAAAACGTGACACAAAAATTAGTATTACTGGTTCGTAGGAACTGATGATGTTGCGTTCTCGTAGGTACCGACTTTGTTGGGGCTGAAGAATAATGCTGTGTTTTGCGACCTCCAGCAAGTAGCAAGCATTCGCTTGTCATTTACGCGGTATTTAACTGATTTGTAATTTTACTGCCGCACAGTTCGAATGGTACTACAGATAAAATACACAAGTCCCCGAATGTTGTCTTTATCATAACAGTCAATATGGGAACTTCGCTGAATTTGTAGAAAACCAGTGGACCGTCGAATCTTTGAACATCCAGAAAACTAATCCTGAGATATTGAATACTGATGATAAATCAGCCGCACGCATGTCTTAAAAGCAGCCGCTGAAAAAAGAAATGGCCGCTAAGAACGAGGATAGCTATGGAAACATGAAATAAGCTACCTTCCAGAGAACGTTACTTTGACTCAAGCTAGATTCGCTAGACTAGAAAGTTTTTTCAGATTTGTGTAGAAAATATAAGGACGTTATGGAATAATATCTTCAAGCCGGACAGGAAATTCCATTTAAAGCAAAATGGGCAGCTCGCGCCCTTGTTGATTTTAGCACGTCCTGGAATAGAAAACCTGAATCATCCAGGACGGGCTTTCAACGTGCCAGTTAGAACAAGCAGCATAACACCAAGTGGTGCGCTGCCAAATGTATTATCATTCACCTAATCAAACTTTTTTTGTAGTTAGCAAGAGAACAAAGGTCGGCTATTGGCTGCATTCTTTAGATCGAACATACTAGATATCATCAGTATTTTGCTTACTCCGCTTATTTTCGAAGTTCATGTATGCCTAATACCTAGCTTGCATCTTGCCCAAGCATTATATAAATGCTATTTTTCTATTTTTAATCGGCAAGGCAGCTTTTCAAATTAGCATTTTCGTTCAATTCTGAAAATGTAGCAAGTGACATAAAGCGTAGCAAAGGCATTTAAATTACGCCTACCTGCTTTTCATTGTAACCTGCGCATCATGTGCTTACACTAAAGGTACACTCCTTGCGTAGTTTGTACAAGCACTTAAAAAGCTCTCTTCTCGTTTGGTTGTAACTGATTTTATGACCGTTTGATTTAGTCAGCACGCTTTGTCAACTTTGGTAATTCTTATACGTTCCGTTTTATCAACTGCACTTTGTCCCTTAGAAAAGTAGGTGACTATGAGTGCATCACCTGCATTCATTTCTATCACTGATAGCTTTCTGTCGTTCCCTGTGACTTGTTCAAAGCAGCAGAAAGTGACTATGCTAGCCAGCTTCAGGCATGATCATTGTCACATGCTATGGGAATGTTGAGTGAGAACATTTTGAGTCGAAAATTGAATATCATCGTTTCAGCAACCTCTGTAGATCAATTAGCCAACGAAAACGACAATACAGAGAAAGCACTTGCTAGATATCAGTACCACCCGCAGAAGAAAAACGTTTACTGCAAACAGAAACGCGGACCGCGCGAAGCGCAATTACTGTAACTTGTTTATTTAAACGGCTGATATGGTTTGTTGAGCAAATGTGCAACTTGGAACGTTCATTTCCTTAAGGTCGCCCTACAGCACTACGGACGTACGCTAAGAGAAAGCTGTAAAAACTACTGCATTTCACCATCTCAACTCATCTATTGAAAACATAATGAACCCTGGCGGAGCAACCAGTGGGTGGCTTGGAGACAAAAACAAGTAAAATTCTGCAAGTAAGCCTTCACTGCGCCCGCTTGGGGCTTTTCGAAGCGATTACTAAGTGTGACAGCAGTTGCTCTTCTGGAACGATGCGCAGGTTCATCAAGAATAAGGCGCGTAATCATGCGGGAGGAGTCAGTCTTCAAAGACAGCTTGTTTAGCATAGGGTGCGGACTCAAGCCATTTCCTGTCTGCAATTGCTCCCGTTGAGTAAGCATAGGTCATCAACGTGCATATGGACCTCTTTCAAAAGGATGGCAAAAAACAAGTGATTCGCACGTGGGCCCCACCAGTTTCTTTTTATCACTCTCACCACGCAATGTACCAATTTTACCCCCAAAAAAGGGGTTTGAAAAATTTGCACTTTCGTGATGGCGTAGGATTAGCTCCTACACGCATTAGGAGTATCTCTCCCAATGCCACGAAGCGCCGTGAGTTCTTTTCGGCACTATGACATGATTTCGCTGCAATTCTTCGCTCATTCCAACTAGAGAAGCAGCAGCAACGAGCGTACGTAGGGTTTACCGCACTTCGATGCGTTTCAATTTTCTCCGATGCAAGGTGATACTCCTTTATAATTCTTCTGAACAAAACTATCGCGCAGAAATATCCAACGCTTGTGCGCAATCACTTCTAACAAACTGGACTGGCGTGCAGAACGATTAAAATTTCAAATTCCCACTGTAAATTGAAGCTTAGCACTGATGCGATGTTGACAAAACATCTGATCACCTGGGAAGAAGAAGAAGAAGAAAACCCTCAGAATGTCCTAGTTTGCTCTTCAAAGAAGCATTTTTAGGTACTGATTGGATGTGCTACTGATAAGAAAATAAATATGTTGAAGACACAATGATTCGTGAAACAGAACACGCCCGAAAATCACGTCAGTCCTAATAGCGTACACGTCAGGCTAACGCAGAAACTTCGAAGACACCATAGACTTTTTAATCACTGCATTTTCTCACCGCTTTGAACGCATAGTCCGCATAGTCTCTTTCGGAGGAAAATTAACTTCAAAACCCTTTTAAGATACCACTAGCGCACTCTCTCATGCCTACACAGATTCCAAGTTCAGTGTATCCGCTTTCCGTTAGGTAAGTCCAGCACAAGTACTGTCCTGGCAGTGCACGAAATGCAGCAGCAAAAACTAGGTTGCTTCCTTTGCTGTCTTTGTATGCAGAATGGACGGGAAAGCACTACGGTACTTTCAAAGACTTTAGAACTAGAAGCCTTTCCAGACAACTTTTGAATTATCTTCAAAGCTTTTTTAGAAAGCCAAATATTTTAGTAACCCAATCAAGAAACAGAAGTTACGGTATTGTTGTTGTGGGCTGCAGTAATGCAAATGCGGCGTAGGCATTATACCTTAATTTCAGAAAAAGCTCCAACTTAGCAGCGGGTTCTAAAGCGCTAATGGGTGCGCCCATTAAGGTTCTCTGTTTTATTGGAACAGCGCGAACGCAGATTTGAAAAGAACCGCCTAAATACTCAATGTTCATGCATTCCTATCCACTGACTAATTATGAACGTAAATTATGACTACTGTACTTGGGCTAATTGTAAATAGTGCTCACGTTCTTTGAAGAATGGATCTTAAAGCGCCGCTGGAAAATATTGACAGCAATGACGCTTCTATAGTAAAAAAAAGTGGTTTGCGCTGTTCCGCTTTAATGAAACATTTTTACTAGTTGTTGAACTGAACCGCTAACTTTTTAAAGTAAGTAAAATGAGGCTTTGGAAGCTCTGGCAGCCTAGATAGTATCTTCAAGATTAAATGAGGTGAGTTATGATACGAGATGAAAACATAGGCAACAACTTAAAAGCTGGCGGCAAAAGCGACTGGAAACCAAATGCAGACAAAAGTCTGCTCTGCATGGTGAAATGCATTTAACAGATCACTTTCTACGAATGATGGTGAACAAGATACAGTTTACACAACATTCCGCCCCTCTTCGTCCACCGGCACTGCTTACAAAAATTATAGCTTCTGCCTATGGCGAAAGCAAAAGTAATTTTCATTGCTGACAGACAGAGAAGAACTCCAAGGCAGACTTTAAAACACTCGCCTTTAAGCAGCTATGACACTTCGTACATCATCCAAGCACCTTACTCATTACGTCAGTTTAAGACCGCTGAAGACAGGTCGCGTTTGACCGTAGAAATGTATTTTAGGTTATCGTTTATCACTGCGTAAAATGTCGTTCCTTAACACGCTTACGATCATGCATCATTGGTATACATATGTTAACTTTTTCACATTCTTGCCCTGCGGCAGTTACTGCGCTGAGCATACTGCATTTCATGTGCCGTTTCAGAATGCTTTCTACACGTGTTCGACATTTGAAGTTAAGAAAAATTGAATCTAATCGATTGAAGCCGCTAGAAATGAATGGCTTGCAGCGAAATGCAATGAAATCGCTGCAAGCTTATATACTTTAGAGCAGATTCGCATGAGGAAAAGAATTCATGTTTTTTTGCAACGGGTACGTCGATCTCCATCCTTGTAACCACAGTACATCCGTCAAATACCGTAACAGATTTGATAAAGAGAATAAATTAAATTCCTGTTATCTTCTCAACCCGTTTTTAATGTGCTAAAGGCACAAAATTATTTTTCTTCACGCTGACAGTCGGTCGGGACAGACTTGGAAGGTTAATGCTTTTCTTTATTAGCTATCTTACATCATCTAACCAGCACACCAAGTTCACAAAGAGGAAAACGAAAAAAAGTAAGGGTGTACCAAGCAAGTCGCTTGTCCGGAAGATGCATCACAATTGGTACAGTTACTTAGTGCTAATTTCCGTAGTCGTCTAATAAAAAAGCAGTTTTCTGGGCTATTTTCGGTTTATAATTTGCTGTCATGAGAATGTACTTGATTACTAGAGCAGTAAGCGACAGTAAGCTAGCTTGATTAGAAATGGCTGACGCTCTGAGTAATCCCAAATTTCAGCCCTTTTAAAACAAGCATCAATGTCTGAGAGACTGTACATGAGAATACGTGCAACTGATTGGTAAGAAACAATGACATTGCCATGATTGCGAGCATGGATTTTGTTGCAGCTGAAAAATAATGCTGAGTTTTGAGACCTCCGGCAAGTAGCAAGCAATTGCTCGGCAGTTAGACTGCGTCTACTTGACAGGTAGTTTTACTGCCGTACAGTTCGGATGGCGTTACCGATGGAATACACCAGTCCCCGATGGTTGTCATTATCATACCAGTCAATATGACTTCACTAAGTCTGCGTGGCGGTTTCCAATGTCAATCGGCAATTAGGACCGCAATTGCGCTTCCTTAGGGTGCGCAGGATCATCAAGAAAAAAGACACGTAATCACCCGGCGTGAGTCAGTCTTCGAAGACACGTCGTTCAGCTTCGCGTACTTATTCATGCTCTTATTTGTCTGCGATCGCTCCCATTGAGTAAGCGTACGACGGGAAGGTGCACATGCAACTCTATCGAAGAGCTGAGCAACACAAGTACTTTGTACGTTACTCTTCACCATTTCTCACGTTATTACCTACATCAACCAATAAACAAATTTCACCCCTAACAAAGGGGTACAAAAAATTTGCACTTTTGTGAACATGTAGGAGTGAATCTTACAGTCAAGGAAACTTCCTCAACATCACAAAGTGCCGTCAATTCTTTCTCGCATTTGTTACTACATGATTAAAGTGAACTATCCTTCGTTCATTCTGATTAGAGCAGCAGCAGCAACGACCGTACGCAGGGTTTACTACACTTCAACGCATCTCAATGTTTACTGATGCGCATTTTACCCGGTTCATAATTTTTCTGAACAAAAGTATCGCGCAGAAATATCCAACAGTTGTCCGCAATCAATTCTAAGGTACTCTACAGGCGCGGAGAGCGATTGAAAATTCAACTTTCACTGTAAATTGAAGCTTAGCGCTGACGCAATGCAGACAAAACATCTGACCACCTGAGAAGAAGAAGAAGAACAAGAAGAAGAAAACCCACAGAATGCCCTTTATCGCCCTTCAAAGAAGCATTTGTAGGTACTGTTTAGGTGCCCTACTGATAATAAAGTAAATTTCTTGAAAACACTACGATTCGTCAAAGAAAAGGCCTGACAATCTCCTCAGTCCTCACAGCGTACACGTCAGACTAACGCAGGAAACTTGAAGCCACTGACGTCTTTCGATCACTGCATTTTCTCACAGTCTTAAATGCGTAGTCGGCATAGTCTCTCTCAGAAAATGGTTGACTTCAAAAGCCTTTTAAGATATAGCTATCGCACTCTCTTATGCCTACACAGATTCCAAGATCAGTGAATCCACTTCCTCATAGGTCAGATCAACAAAGGTACCGCTCTGGCAGTGCACGAGGTCCAGCAGCGAAGACTAAGATGCTTCTTTTGCGATCTTTGCACGCAGAATAGGTGGGAGAGCATTACCGTACTTTCAAAGATTTCAGAACTAAAAGTCTTTGCAGGCAACCTTTTAGTGAACCATTCAAGGGATGGAAATTATGGTTTTGTTGTTTTGGCCTACAGCAGTGCAGATGCGACGTAGACCTTGTACAGTGGTTTTTGAAAAAGCTCTAGATTAAAGTCTTCCATTAGCGTTCTCTGTTTCATTGGAACAGTGCGAATGCAAAGTTGAAAAGAACCGACTAAATGCTCAGTACTGATTAATTCCTATTCGCTTGCTATGGACGCAAATGAGAACCATTGTACTTGGGCTATTCGTAAATAGTGCTCAGGTTCTTTGAAGAACTGATCTTCAAGCGTTGCTGGAGAATGTTGACAGCAATGACGCTTTTCGAGTAAAAAATGCTTTACGCTATTTCGCTTTAATGATAAGTTTTTAGTATTTGTTCAAGTAAACCGTTAAGTTTTTCAAGTAAGCAATATTACGTCCTGGACGCTGTGGGAGCTCAGATAGTATCTTCAAGATCAAATGAGGTCAGTTATGAATCGTTCGCACTTCATTCATCGCACTGAAATATAAAAGGCAAGAATGAAAAAGGAGGCAGCAAAAGCGACTAAAAATTAAATGCAGGCGAAAGCCTACTCTGCAAAGTAGGCGCATTTAACAGATCACTTTCTTCGAAACATGGTGAGCAAGGCACAGCTACTCAACATTCCGACCTTCATCATCCACCTTCACTGCTTACAAAAAGTGCAACTTTTGCTAACGGTTACTACAAAAATAAACATTGTTTTGTTGAAGAATTTTACCCCCGAAGGGGCCCAAAAATTTGCACTCGCACAAACACGGAGAATACTCCTCCGACTGAACAAGCTTTACGCACTGCATTTTTCATCCAGCAAACTCGAATCAGCGGATCGTTAATCTACGGTTTGGCTTTTTTGTGCTGTCGCGTAAGCCAGAATGCTTTACAGCATACGACTTCAGCGAATCTGATTATAAAAGTTAATTTTTGTTTCTTTTTCGGTTTGTGCGTTTAGAGTGCTGAAGGAAGTTTCTTCAATGCAACTTTTACCTTTTCCAACAGCACACGAGTTTAGGGTTTACTCTGCCTTTCTTTTAAGCAAGTCAGTTTTGCTTGCTGCGGTTTGGGAATCTGCCAGTTTTACTTTTACGCTGATAATATGCCATTTCGTAACGGATCTGCAAGTTGTTCTCTCTCCTTTTAGGGAGACAACCCGCTGTTCACCGTTGCATTGCTTCCCAGGTATTGGAAAAGTGTCAATCCAGAAGAAGAGATTAAACCATGTTCTGTCCCTCCGCCATCGCACGTTTTCTATGATTACAGCCAGTGTACTGCGAAACAGTTTGCATACAGCGTAAGAACAAAAATGAAAAGTTTTTTTGTATTGAAGTGTACGAATGGTAACGTGAAGCTATAAGCTATACTTCGGGTGACTTCATAAAAGTGTGCCAACACGGAAATATAGTTTAGGTTATCGTTGATCACTGCCGAAAATGACATTCCTTAACACGCTTACGACCATGCTTCAGTGGTATACGTATGTTAACTTTTTCACATCCTTACCTTTCAACGGTTACTGCACAGAGCATACTGCATTTCATGTTCCGTTCCAGAATATTTTCTGTATGTATTGGGCATTTGAAGCTAAGAAAAATTGCGTCCCATCGATTGAAGCCGCTAGAAATGTATGGCTTGCAGCGAAACGCAATTAAATCGCTGCAAGCTTATATGCTTTGGAGCAGAATCACATGGGGAAAAGAATTCTTGTCTTTTTGCAACGGGTACGTCGATTTCCATTTCTGTAATCACTGTGTATTCGTCAAATACCGTAACAAGCTTGATAATGAGAATAAATTAAATTGTCGATTCCTTCTCAACCTGATCTAACGTGCTGAAAGGGCAAAATTATTTTTCTTCACGCTGACAGTGGGTCGGGACAGGATTGGAAGGTTAATGCTTTTCTTTATTAGCTATCTTACAGCGTCTAACCAGCACACCAAGTTCACAAAAAGGAAAACGAAAAAAACTAAGAGTGTACTATGCAAGTCACTTGTCTGAAATGTGCATCATAACTTGTACAGTCACTTAATGCTAATTTTCGTCGTCGTCTAATAAAGAAGAGCAGTTTTCTGCGACATTTTCGGTTTATAATTTGCTGCCATAAGATTGTACTTGATTACTAGAGGAGTATACGACAGTAAGCCAGCTTACGGAGAAATGAGTAACCCAGTTACGAATCCCAAACTTGAATAATTTTAAAAAAAGCATCGATACCTGAAAAACGTGACACAAAAATTAGTGTTACTGGTTCGTAGGGACTGATGATTTTGCGTTCTCGTAGGCACTGACTTTGTTGGGGCTGAAGAATAATGCTGTGTTTTGCGACCTCCAGCAAGTAGCAAGCATTTGCTTGTCATTTACGCGGTATTTAACTGATTTGTAATTTTACTGCCGCACAGTTCGAATGGTACTACAGTGAAACCTCCCTAATCCGAACCTCCCTAATCCAAATCCCTCTCTAATCCGAATTCGTGGAAGAGAACAATAGAACGACAGTACACAATAAAGATAATTAGGCTACTTGTGCGAAACGCACAGTCATTTGGCGGAAACGGCTATAAGGGCAGCAAACAACTAGCCAATGGTCCTTCCGGTATATGCTAACATAGGCACAGTCCAGCCACGGCTTTGGCGAGCCAACCTGGACCAATAGGTTGGCTACAACAATTCACCTCGTGACATAAGCTTCCACAAATAAACGGAAATATGCAACATAGCAGTCTATATTGACATCGGATAGAGCTAGTCATATGTATATCAATACGCTGCGGAAGGACCGTTAATCTAATTGCAGGATATGAACAAAAATAGAATCGTGTTATGTGAAGGTAGGGCTACCACCGCATTATACGTGAAGAGACCGTATTTAAGGAGAGCAATACGGGAGTCATTATCACTGTGTTCTGGTGTGTTCTACGGTTGTGCAGTTGTCCAAATGTATAAAATGGAGCACATTACGCTCATGATAGAGAAGAAGGCGGAGATTATCAAAGCATTGAGGAGTGGAGTGACCGGCCGAAGAACAGGAAGAATGCGATGGACGGCGCTATTTATGCTTAAAAAGCGTTCGTGACTTAGCCGCTAGCAAACGTCAAAGCCTGTTGAAACAGATGCTAACAACTGACTACAAAGAATAAATTTAGACTTCTTGGATTTATATTACACAGGTAGAAAGGATGGACACTGTCGCGCAACCCAGGAAACAAAGGTTACAATGGCCTAGAAATCGCACATTAATCGGGAGCTAACTTAATTTTTTTTCGATTCAGCAGAACTGGCCAGCATTTACGAATATGGGAAAATAGGCTCATGGAAACTATTTCGCATGCCGCTTCGCGGTACAGCGTCCACACCATATAATAAACACGTTTCCGCTGGTCAATTGTTTTCCCGAATCAGACAGACTCGCCGCCCTCGTTAAGTTATTCACCGCTTACAGAGACTGAAATCGCGCTGTAGACACCAGGAAAGTGCATCTAAGATTGCATTACCTGCTTTTCTGTGGCCTACTGTAAGCCTCCTCCATAATCCGAATTCTTCTATAATCCGAACTACCCCCGCCCCGACGTGTTCGGATTAGGGAGGTTTCACTGTACAGATAAAATACACAAGTCCCCGAATGTTGTCTTTATCATAACAGTCAATATTGGAACTTCGCTGAATTTGTAGAAAACCAGTGGTCCGTCGAATCTTTGAACATCCAGAAAACTAATCCTGAGATATTGAATACTGATGATAAATCAGCCGCACGCATGTCTTAAAAGCAGCCGCTGAAAAAAGAAATGGCCGCTAAGAACGAGGATAGCTATGGAAACATGAAATAAGCTACCTTCCAGAGAACGTTACTTTGACTCAAGCTAGATTCGCTAGACTAGAAAGTTTTTTCAGATTTGTGTAGAAAATATAAGGACGTTATGGAATAATATCTTCAAGCCGGACAGGAAATTCCATTTAAAGCAAAATGGGCAGCTCGCGCCCTTGTTGATTTTAGCACGTCCTGGAATAGAAAACCTGAATCATCCAGGACGGGCTTTCAACGTGCCAGTTAGAACAAGCAGCATAACACCAAGTGGTGCGCTGCCAAATGTATTATCATTCACCTAATCAAACTTTTTTTGTAGTTAGCAAGAGAACAAAGGTCGGCTATTGGCTGCATTCTTTAGATCGAACATACTAGATATCATCAGTATTTTGCTTACTCCGCTTATTTTCGAAGTTCATGTATGCCTAATACCTAGCTTGCATCTTGCCCAAGCATTATATAAATGCTATTTTTCTATTTTTAATCGGCAAGGCAGCTTTTCAAATTAGCATTTTCGTTCAATTCTGAAAATGTAGCAAGTGACATAAAGCGTAGCAAAGGCATTTAAATTACGCCTACCTGCTTTTCATTGTAACCTGCGCATCATGTGCTTACACTAAAGGTACACTCCTTGCGTAGTTTGTACAAGCACTTAAAAAGCTCTCTTCTCGTTTGGTTGTAACTGATTTTATGACCGTTTGATTTAGTCAGCACGCTTTGTCAACTTTGGTAATTCTTATACGTTCCGTTTTATCAACTGCACTTTGTCCCTTAGAAAAGTAGGTGACTATGAGTGCATCACCTGCATTCATTTCTATCACTGATAGCTTTCTGTCGTTCCCTGTGACTTGTTCAAAGCAGCAGAAAGTGACTATGCTAGCCAGCTTCAGGCATGATCATTGTCACATGCTATGGGAATGTTGAGTGAGAACATTTTGAGTCGAAAATTGAATATCATCGTTTCAGCAACCTCTGTAGATCAATTAGCCAACGAAAACGACAATACAGAGAAAGCACTTGCTAGATATCAGTACCACCCGCAGAAGAAAAACGTTTACTGCAAACAGAAACGCGGACCGCGCGAAGCGCAATTACTGTAACTTGTTTATTTAAACGGCTGATATGGTTTGTTGAGCAAATGTGCAACTTGGAACGTTCATTTCCTTAAGGTCGCCCTACAGCACTACGGACGTACGCTAAGAGAAAGCTGTAAAAACTACTGCATTTCACCATCTCAACTCATCTATTGAAAACATAATGAACCCTGGCGGAGCAACCAGTGGGTGGCTTGGAGACAAAAACAAGTAAAATTCTGCAAGTAAGCCTTCACTGCGCCCGCTTGGGGCTTTTCGAAGCGATTACTAAGTGTGACAGCAGTTGCTCTTCTGGAACGATGCGCAGGTTCATCAAGAATAAGGCGCGTAATCATGCGGGAGGAGTCAGTCTTCAAAGACAGCTTGTTTAGCATAGGGT
This sequence comes from Trichuris trichiura, assembly GCA_037903355.1. Lineage (NCBI taxonomy): Eukaryota > Metazoa > Nematoda > Enoplea > Trichinellida > Trichuridae > Trichuris > Trichuris trichiura. The sequence continues at coordinate 1,466,218 of JBAJFE010000062.1, forward strand.
GCGGACTCAAGCCATTTCCTGTCTGCAATTGCTCCCGTTGAGTAAGCATAGGTCATCAACGTGCATATGGACCTCTTTCAAAAGGATGGCAAAAAACAAGTGATTCGCACGTGGGCCCCACCAGTTTCTTTTTATCACTCTCACCACGCAATGTACCAATTTTACCCCCAAAAAAGGGGTTTGAAAAATTTGCACTTTCGTGATGGCGTAGGATTAGCTCCTACACGCATTAGGAGTATCTCTCCCAATGCCACGAAGCGCCGTGAGTTCTTTTCGGCACTATGACATGATTTCGCTGCAATTCTTCGCTCATTCCAACTAGAGAAGCAGCAGCAACGAGCGTACGTAGGGTTTACCGCACTTCGATGCGTTTCAATTTTCTCCGATGCAAGGTGATACTCCTTTATAATTCTTCTGAACAAAACTATCGCGCAGAAATATCCAACGCTTGTGCGCAATCACTTCTAACAAACTGGACTGGCGTGCAGAACGATTAAAATTTCAAATTCCCACTGTAAATTGAAGCTTAGCACTGATGCGATGTTGACAAAACATCTGATCACCTGGGAAGAAGAAGAAGAAGAAAACCCTCAGAATGTCCTAGTTTGCTCTTCAAAGAAGCATTTTTAGGTACTGATTGGATGTGCTACTGATAAGAAAATAAATATGTTGAAGACACAATGATTCGTGAAACAGAACACGCCCGAAAATCACGTCAGTCCTAATAGCGTACACGTCAGGCTAACGCAGAAACTTCGAAGACACCATAGACTTTTTAATCACTGCATTTTCTCACCGCTTTGAACGCATAGTCCGCATAGTCTCTTTCGGAGGAAAATTAACTTCAAAACCCTTTTAAGATACCACTAGCGCACTCTCTCATGCCTACACAGATTCCAAGTTCAGTGTATCCGCTTTCCGTTAGGTAAGTCCAGCACAAGTACTGTCCTGGCAGTGCACGAAATGCAGCAGCAAAAACTAGGTTGCTTCCTTTGCTGTCTTTGTATGCAGAATGGACGGGAAAGCACTACGGTACTTTCAAAGACTTTAGAACTAGAAGCCTTTCCAGACAACTTTTGAATTATCTTCAAAGCTTTTTTAGAAAGCCAAATATTTTAGTAACCCAATCAAGAAACAGAAGTTACGGTATTGTTGTTGTGGGCTGCAGTAATGCAAATGCGGCGTAGGCATTATACCTTAATTTCAGAAAAAGCTCCAACTTAGCAGCGGGTTCTAAAGCGCTAATGGGTGCGCCCATTAAGGTTCTCTGTTTTATTGGAACAGCGCGAACGCAGATTTGAAAAGAACCGCCTAAATACTCAATGTTCATGCATTCCTATCCACTGACTAATTATGAACGTAAATTATGACTACTGTACTTGGGCTAATTGTAAATAGTGCTCACGTTCTTTGAAGAATGGATCTTAAAGCGCCGCTGGAAAATATTGACAGCAATGACGCTTCTATAGTAAAAAAAAGTGGTTTGCGCTGTTCCGCTTTAATGAAACATTTTTACTAGTTGTTGAACTGAACCGCTAACTTTTTAAAGTAAGTAAAATGAGGCTTTGGAAGCTCTGGCAGCCTAGATAGTATCTTCAAGATTAAATGAGGTGAGTTATGATACGAGATGAAAACATAGGCAACAACTTAAAAGCTGGCGGCAAAAGCGACTGGAAACCAAATGCAGACAAAAGTCTGCTCTGCATGGTGAAATGCATTTAACAGATCACTTTCTACGAATGATGGTGAACAAGATACAGTTTACACAACATTCCGCCCCTCTTCGTCCACCGGCACTGCTTACAAAAATTATAGCTTCTGCCTATGGCGAAAGCAAAAGTAATTTTCATTGCTGACAGACAGAGAAGAACTCCAAGGCAGACTTTAAAACACTCGCCTTTAAGCAGCTATGACACTTCGTACATCATCCAAGCACCTTACTCATTACGTCAGTTTAAGACCGCTGAAGACAGGTCGCGTTTGACCGTAGAAATGTATTTTAGGTTATCGTTTATCACTGCGTAAAATGTCGTTCCTTAACACGCTTACGATCATGCATCATTGGTATACATATGTTAACTTTTTCACATTCTTGCCCTGCGGCAGTTACTGCGCTGAGCATACTGCATTTCATGTGCCGTTTCAGAATGCTTTCTACACGTGTTCGACATTTGAAGTTAAGAAAAATTGAATCTAATCGATTGAAGCCGCTAGAAATGAATGGCTTGCAGCGAAATGCAATGAAATCGCTGCAAGCTTATATACTTTAGAGCAGATTCGCATGAGGAAAAGAATTCATGTTTTTTTGCAACGGGTACGTCGATCTCCATCCTTGTAACCACAGTACATCCGTCAAATACCGTAACAGATTTGATAAAGAGAATAAATTAAATTCCTGTTATCTTCTCAACCCGTTTTTAATGTGCTAAAGGCACAAAATTATTTTTCTTCACGCTGACAGTCGGTCGGGACAGACTTGGAAGGTTAATGCTTTTCTTTATTAGCTATCTTACATCATCTAACCAGCACACCAAGTTCACAAAGAGGAAAACGAAAAAAAGTAAGGGTGTACCAAGCAAGTCGCTTGTCCGGAAGATGCATCACAATTGGTACAGTTACTTAGTGCTAATTTCCGTAGTCGTCTAATAAAAAAGCAGTTTTCTGGGCTATTTTCGGTTTATAATTTGCTGTCATGAGAATGTACTTGATTACTAGAGCAGTAAGCGACAGTAAGCTAGCTTGATTAGAAATGGCTGACGCTCTGAGTAATCCCAAATTTCAGCCCTTTTAAAACAAGCATCAATGTCTGAGAGACTGTACATGAGAATACGTGCAACTGATTGGTAAGAAACAATGACATTGCCATGATTGCGAGCATGGATTTTGTTGCAGCTGAAAAATAATGCTGAGTTTTGAGACCTCCGGCAAGTAGCAAGCAATTGCTCGGCAGTTAGACTGCGTCTACTTGACAGGTAGTTTTACTGCCGTACAGTTCGGATGGCGTTACCGATGGAATACACCAGTCCCCGATGGTTGTCATTATCATACCAGTCAATATGACTTCACTAAGTCTGCGTGGCGGTTTCCAATGTCAATCGGCAATTAGGACCGCAATTGCGCTTCCTTAGGGTGCGCAGGATCATCAAGAAAAAAGACACGTAATCACCCGGCGTGAGTCAGTCTTCGAAGACACGTCGTTCAGCTTCGCGTACTTATTCATGCTCTTATTTGTCTGCGATCGCTCCCATTGAGTAAGCGTACGACGGGAAGGTGCACATGCAACTCTATCGAAGAGCTGAGCAACACAAGTACTTTGTACGTTACTCTTCACCATTTCTCACGTTATTACCTACATCAACCAATAAACAAATTTCACCCCTAACAAAGGGGTACAAAAAATTTGCACTTTTGTGAACATGTAGGAGTGAATCTTACAGTCAAGGAAACTTCCTCAACATCACAAAGTGCCGTCAATTCTTTCTCGCATTTGTTACTACATGATTAAAGTGAACTATCCTTCGTTCATTCTGATTAGAGCAGCAGCAGCAACGACCGTACGCAGGGTTTACTACACTTCAACGCATCTCAATGTTTACTGATGCGCATTTTACCCGGTTCATAATTTTTCTGAACAAAAGTATCGCGCAGAAATATCCAACAGTTGTCCGCAATCAATTCTAAGGTACTCTACAGGCGCGGAGAGCGATTGAAAATTCAACTTTCACTGTAAATTGAAGCTTAGCGCTGACGCAATGCAGACAAAACATCTGACCACCTGAGAAGAAGAAGAAGAACAAGAAGAAGAAAACCCACAGAATGCCCTTTATCGCCCTTCAAAGAAGCATTTGTAGGTACTGTTTAGGTGCCCTACTGATAATAAAGTAAATTTCTTGAAAACACTACGATTCGTCAAAGAAAAGGCCTGACAATCTCCTCAGTCCTCACAGCGTACACGTCAGACTAACGCAGGAAACTTGAAGCCACTGACGTCTTTTGATCACTGCATTTTCTCACAGTCTTAAATGCATAGTCGGCATAGTCTCTCTCAGAGGATGATTGACTTCAAAAGCCTTTTAGGATATAGCTATCGCACTCTCTTATGACTACACAGATTCCAAGTTCAGTGAATCCACTTCCTCATAGGTCAGATCAACAAAGGTACCGCTCTGGCAGTGCACGACGTGCAGCAGCGAAGACTGAGATCCTTCTTTTGCGATCTTTGTACGCAAAATAGGTGGGAGAGCATTACCGTACTGTCAAAGATTTCAGAACTAAAGTCTTTGCAGGCAACCTTTAAATTATCTTTATAGTTCTTTTGGAAAAGCAAATTTTTTAGTGACCCATTCAAGGGATGAAAATTATAATTTTGTTGTTTTGGGCTACAGCAATGCAGATGCGACGTAGACCTTGTACACTGGTTTTTGAAAAAGCTCTAGATTAAAGTCGTCCATTAGCGTTCTCTGTTTCATTGGAACAGTGCGAATGCAAAGTTGAAAAGAACCGACTAAATGCTCAATACTGATTAATTCCTATTCGCTGACTATGGACGCAAATTAGGACTATTGTACTTTGGCTATTCGTAAATAGTGCTCAGGTTCTTTGAAGAACTGATCTTCAAGCGTTGCTGGAGTATGTTGACGGCAATGACGCTTTTCGAGTAAAAAATGCTTTACGTTATTTCGCTTTAATGATAAGTTTTTAGTATTTGTTCAACTGAACCGTTAAGTTTTTCAAGTAAGCAATATTACGTCCTGGACGCTGTGGGAGCTCAGATAGTATCTTCAAGATCAAATGAGGTCAGTTATGAATCGTTCACACTCCCTTCATCGCATTGAAATATAAATGGCAAGAATATAAAAGGAGGCAGCAAAAGCGACGGAAAATTAAATGCAGGCGAAAGCCTACTCTGCAAAGTGGACGCATTTAACAGATCACTTCCTTCGAAGCATGGTGGGCAAGGAACAGCTACTCAACATTCCGACCTTCATCATCCACCTTCACTGCTTAGAAAAAGTGCAACTTTTGCTAACGGTTACTACAAAAGTAAACATTTTTTTGTTGAAGAATTCTTACCCCCGCAGGGGCCCAAAAATTTTGCACTCGCACAAACACGGAGAATACTACTCCGGCTGAACAAGTTTACGCGCTAAGCATTTTCAGCTAGCACACTCGAATCAGCGGATTCGTAATCTTCGGTTTGGCTATCTTGTGCTGTCGCGTAAGCCAGAATGCTTTATTGCATACGACTTCAGCGAATCTGATTATAGAAGTTAATTTTTGTTTCCTTTTTGGTTTGTGCGTTTAGAGTGCTGTAGGGTAGTTTCTTCAATGCAACTTTTATCTTTTCCAACAGCACACGAGTTTAGGGTTTACTCTGCCTTTCTTTTAAGGAAGTCACTTTTGCTTGCTGTGGTTTGGGAATCTGCCAGTTTTACTTTTACGCTGATAATATGCCACTTCGTAACGGATCTGCAAGTTGTTCTCTCTCCTTTTAGGGAGACAACCCGCCGTTCACCGTTGCATTGCTTCCCAGGCATTGGAAAAGTGTCAATCCAGAAGAAGAGATTAAAGCATGTTCTGTTCCTCCGCCATCGCACGTTTTCTATGATTACAGCCAGTGTACTGCGAAACAGTTTGCATACCGCGTAAGAACAAAAATGAAAAGTTTTTTTGTATAGAAGTGTACGAATGGTACGGTGAAGCTATAAGCTGTATTTCGGGTGACTTCATAAAAGTGTGCCAACACGGAAATGTAGTTTAGGTTATCGTTGATCACTGCCGAAAATGACATTCCTTAACACGCTTACGACCATGCTTCAGTGGTATACGTATGTTAACTTTTTCACATCCTTACCTTTCAACGGTTACTGCACAGAGCATACTGCATTTCATGTTCCGTTCCAGAATGCTTTCTGTATGTATTGGGCATTTGAAGCTAAGAAAAATTGCGTCCCATCGATTGAAGCCGCTAGAAATGTATGGCTTGCAGCGAAACGCAATTAAATCGCTGCAAGCTTATATGCTTTAGAGCAGGTTCACATGAGGAAAAGAATTCATGTTTTTTTGCAACGGGTACGGCGATTTCCTTCCCTGCAATCACAGTGTATCAGTCAAATATCGTAACAAACTTGATAATGAGAATAAATTAAATTTTCGATACCTTCTCAACCCGATTTAACGTACTATAGGGACAAAATTATTTTTCTTCAACCTGACAGTTGGTCAGGACAGACTTGGAAGGTTAATGCTTTTCTTTATTAGCTATCTTACATCATCTAACCAGCACACCAAGTTCACAAAGAGGAAAACGAAGAAAAGTAAGGATGTGCTGTGCTCGGTTGTCCTGAAGGTGCATCATAACTTGTACAGTTACTTGGTGCTAATTTTCGTAGTCGTCTAATAAACAAGAGCAGTTTTCTGCGCCATTTTCGGTTTATAATTTGCTACCATAAGATTGTACTTGATTACTAGAACAGTATGCGACAATAAGCTAGCTTGCTGAGAAATGAGTAAGCCACTGACCAATGCCAAACTTAAGTCCTTTTAAAAAAAGCATCAATATCTGAAAAAGTTAATACAAAAATCAGTGCTACTGATTGGTAGGAACTGACGATGTTGCAGTCTGGTAGGCATTTTCTTTGTTGGGGCTGAAGAATAATGCTGAGTTTTGAGACTTCCGGCAAGTAGCAAGCAATTTCTTGTCATTTAGACTGTGTCTACTTGACAGTTAGTGTTACTGCCGTACAGTTCGGATGGTATTACAGGTAAAATGCACAAGTCCCCGAAGGTTGTCGTTATCATACTAATCAATACAGCAGCTTCGCTGAACTTGTAGAAAACCAGTGGTCCGTCGAATCTTTGAACATCCGATAAACTAATCCTGAAATATTGATTGCTGATGGTAAATCAGCCGCGCACGTATTTTAGGAAAAGCCCTTCAGAAAACAAATGGGTGTTATGAACGCGGCGTACTTTGGAACGATGAAATGTGGTGCCTTCCTGAAAACTTTCCTTTGACTGGAGCTAAATTCACTAGGCTAGAAAGTCGTTTCAGATTTCTGTCTGAAATATAATGACGTTATCGTTGAATATTTTCAAGCTGGGCAGGAAATCTTATTTAAAGGAAAATTGACCGTTAGCGGCTTATTGATTTTAGCAGCTTATGAGTCAGAAAGCCTGAATCATCCAGGATAGAACAAGTGGTGTATCAGTGAATGGCGTGTTGCCAACTGTATCATCAAGCAGATAGTTCAATGTTTAATGTAGTTAGTAGGTCGGTTGTTCCCTGGGTTCCTCAGTTAGAGTATGCTTGACATCATCAGCATTTTGCTTATTTCGCTTTTTCTCGAAGTTCACGCACGTGTAATACTCAGCTTGCTGCTTGCCGAAACGTTGTTTAAATGGTATTTTTTTAAACTTTTAATCGGCAAGGCCGCGCTTCAAATTCGTATTTTAATCCAATTCTGCAAATTTGGCAACTGGCATAAAGCGTAGCAAAGGCATTTAAATTACGCCTACCTGCTTTTCATTGTAACCTGCGCATCATGTGCTTACACTAAGGATTCATTCCTTGCGTAGTTGTGCAAGCGCTTCAAAACCTCTGTTCTCATTCGGTGGTAAGTGATCTTATTACCGCTTCTATTTGACTTAGTCAGCGCGCTTTGTCAGCTTTGATAATTTTTATGCGTTCGATTTTATCAACTCCACTTTGTCCCTTAGAAAAGTGGGTGACCGTGCGTGCGTTGGGCAATTTTTGTTGTTGTTTTCCTTTCGCAGCTGACAAATCTGCGGATACTCGGGGGTCTATCATCTTTACTTTTTGGAACATAGGGGAAACGTTGTATAAGCTTATATCTTAGACAGTTGATTGCTAATTCTGTTGAGCGTTTGAAGGTTAACCATTAAGCAGGTATTTCTTGTTAAAATTTTGGCAGAAGGCAGAAATTTTTCACATTCTTAACAAGTCTTAGATAAGGTTTGGGGTGACTCTGTCTACGAAAACGGTCATGTAACAGTTTGGGGAGTTTAAGCGCAGTTTCAGTTCCAGCTGTTGTATGCACGTTTAGGCGTATTCCCTCTTGTGGTGGCATTAAATGTGTTATGCTTTGCACAAAATAACACTGAAAACGTTGTAAAACATCCGCGTATCCTCGTATAGCGTAAATCCAATGAAAATTGGAAACTCTTTATGGACTCCAATTTCAAAGTGCTATGGTGGTCCGATATTAATCTTTTCCGTGTTGCTTTGGCTTTGATTAAAGCGACACTAAAGTGCAGCTTTTCCTAAGCGCATGTAAGTTGAAGGAGCTGAGTCTTCTTAGGTCATAGTCGAAAAGTGAGGAGAAGACGGCACTTATTAGCGTGGTTGTTGTATACGCACAAATAAAATTAACGGAGGAAATGTGCCACGGAATTTGTTTGCCATATGCGTCAGGCCAGTGTTAACTAGTTTACGTAAGCGTATGTGTTATAACTACTTGCTAAATGATGCATCCTGCATATTTTTAGTGTTTTAATCTTTGCTACAGACCATAGGTCGATATAAGGTGCCCTCGGGGAAGAGGAAAACTACAAGAGCAATGCTTTTGGCTTTGACAGCATCAGTTCTATTTTGGTTGCCGGGATTGAGGGGATCTGTAGGTACTTGGAAACTGAGTATGAAGAGCTGAAAATGAAATTTTTATTTTGTGCTTATAATTGTTCTTAGAAACGTTTGCCGCCTCTTTGATGATGCGATAGTTTCTTGACATCAAATCTCCTGTTTTAATGATGTCCAAAAACTTTGAAATATATTCTTAAATGAGCAAATGGGGTGGTAACCTGTTAATCATAATTTTGTTGGATACTTCGAAGCCTGTTTTTCTTTAGTTTTTTCTGCTTTTGCTTATAGCACTTTGTAAGTTGCCACAGTTTCGTAACAAAAAATTCAAAAAAATAACTTTAGCATATTTTGCATGATTAGTTGCGAAGCAGTGCAAGTCTGTACGAACATTCTGAGCACACATCATGCGCCCGTTGTTGGGCACTGATCAACCTGCCGAATAATGAAAAGTGAAGTTTACGTCTCCGCTTATGATTGACGTCTAACATCTTTGATAAACAAATTGCATATGTTAATAACTGGTAATAATCTGGCCTCAAAGTACGAGCTGCGTAATTATTGTCGCTAAACTTTTCCACGTCATTTACCTTTCAGTTTTGGGCCCTTATTTTATCAACCCACTGAAAATGTTGTTCTCACTCAACATCCCCATAGCATAGGACAATGATCATGCTGAAGCTGGCCAGCGTAGTTGCTCTCTATTGCTCTGCATTAGTTAAATGGAACAACAAGTGGCTGTAAGCAATAGAAATGAATGATCGATCAATAAAGCTTTGTTTTCTGGAAAAGTTTACAAACTTTGTGAAGCCAGTAGGCTGTCACATACTTTCATTGTATTATTGTTTACGCTGCCTTCGATCTTGACTTATTAAACGAGCTGTTTTGTAAATTCTGCCGACAAGGTCGCTATTTAAATTATCTTGACCTCACAGCGAAGTATTAAAGTGTGAAAAGATGCTCAGCTTTCGGATTTGTCCTAATTCCAACTCAAGCGTTTTTTGGTTAATTCTTCTTTACGGTTAGCTAATCAATAGAGGTCAAAATATTCTTTTTTTCTATTCGCCCCTTTTCGCTCGAGCTAAACAGCGAAAATTCTGTTGTAAAATAGGTTTTACACGTTGCACCTTTTTGCAGGTTATCGTCAGCAAAGTAAACATGTCGCTTGTGGCTGATCCGAACTACGAAAAGTTGAAGCAGTTTTACGAGAAGAAAGGTAGCAAATTGTCTATGGTAGATATGTTCAAGAGTGACCCGAATCGCTTCGACAAATTCCATCAGTTGTTTGGAACGCCAGATGGGTCCATACTGATTGATTATTCGAAACATTTGGTCGACCAGGAATTAATGGGAATGTTGATCGACTTGGCCAAGTCGAGAAAGGTTGACGTCTATCGAGACGCAATGTTCGCTGGTGAAAAAATTAACTTTACCGAAAACAGAGCTGTCCTGCACATCGCCCTTCGCAATCGAACTAACCAACCAATATTGGTGGACGGGAAGGATGTTATGCCTGAGGTCAACAGAGTGTTAAAGCATATGCGTTCCTTTGTTGACAGTGTCATCAAAGGTGAGTGGGTCGGTTGCACCGGGAAGCCTATAACGGATGTGATAAATATTGGCATCGGTGGCTCCGATTTGGGTCCCTTGATGGTCACCGAAGCTTTGAAGGCTTGTCAAATCGGTCCTAGGGTTCACTTCGTGAGCAACATTGATGGTACACATTTAGCGGAAACTTTGAAGCGCGTTAACTATGAGACAACACTTTTCATCATCGCTTCGAAAACGTTTACTACACAAGAGACGATCACGAACGCAGAATCCGCGAAGGAATGGTTTTTAAAAAACGCGATAGATCCGGCTATGGTTGCGAAGCACTTTGTCGCTTTGTCAACAAACGGTCCAAAAGTGAAGGAATTTGGCATAGACGAGCGTAACATGTTCGAGTTTTGGGATTGGGTCGGCGGTCGATATTCGTTATGGTCTGCTATTGGTCTGTCGATTGCCATTTACATTGGCATGGATAATTTTGAGAAGTTGCTTACCGGCGCTCATGCTATGGATCAGCATTTCAAGAACACACCGTTTGAGCGGAACATTCCAGTCATACTGGCGTTGATTGGAATTTGGTATCACAACTTTTTTGGTTGCGAAACGCACGCTTTACTTCCTTACGATCAGTATTTGCATCGTTTTGCCGCTTACTTCCAGCAAGGCGATATGGAAAGCAACGGAAAGTATGTCCGACGAAACGGCGAGCAAGTCAGCTATACAACCGGTCCAATTGTTTGGGGTGAACCAGGAACTAACGGGCAGCACGCTTTCTACCAACTGATTCATCAAGGCACACGCATGATACCGTGCGATTTTATACTTCCAATAGAAACGCATAATCCAATACGTGGTGGCCTTCATCACGAGATTTTAACTGCCAACTTTTTGGCGCAGACTGAAGCTTTGATGCGCGGCAAAACGGAAGACGAAGTTCGCAAGGAATTGAAAGCCAGCGGAGTAAGCGATGAGCAGATGAAGAAAATACTGCCACACAAGGTTTTCAAAGGAAATCGACCAACCACTAGCATCGTGTTGCCTCGAGTGACCCCGTACACGCTGGGTGCTCTGATCGCTATGTACGAACACAAGATTTTCGTTCAAGGCATAATATGGGATATCAATTCGTTCGATCAATGGGGAGTCGAACTTGGCAAGCAACTGGCTAAGGTCATTCAGCCACAACTGCGTGCCAAAGAGCCGGTTACTTCGCACGACTCGTCCACCAATGCTTTGGCCAATTTCATAAAGGAAAATAAGACTTGGTGAAAGCATGTCCCGGTAGAATGATGTAAATTTCGTGCCATGTGCATCACTCGTTGCGTCCACTTAGGTTGTTAGGTTGATTTTTTCCATTTAGTCTTGCTGCATTGATTTCGCAGTCTACCTTCTAGTTGTTATTCCGTCTTCTTGAAGTGTTTCATTTCAACTGGCTCTAAGCATTTAAGCGTATCTCATTCTGTCCATACATCGAACTTAAAGATAGCGTGTTTTCATGTTTCCTTCGTAGCCACTGGTAGCTCAAAACGATGGTATTTAGTAAATCGAATTGAAGGCAATGGTTAGATATATTCTTGCAGTCGATGTGAAATTCATGGTACGCACGTTCGTCTTTCAGAGCGCTAAGGCCATATGCGTTAATAGTTCACCTTACGTAAATTGTATACGTATAATGTCGTGGTGAGCATGCAGCGTTCGGAAGACCTGCTTCTCTTTGAGGCCGGTAAAGAAACGGAGGAGAAGTAGGGACCAAAATCGAAAGCTTTTTAACGGCGGCAATATAAATACGTAGGTAATTATTATTTTTAAAAGCAAGGAGTTATATAAACGAAGCTTTGAGGACAGACTCAAACTCCTCTCAACGTTTAATTAAGCTTCGTAACGGGATGATGTTTCATAGTTTTCTGGATCTTTTATGGCTTTTCCAGTTCTTATCTGCTTGGTATCTGTAATTCAAACGAAACATGTTTCGTTTGAATTACAGATACCAAGCAGATAAGAACTGGAAAAGCCGTAAAAGATCCAGAAAACTATGAAACATCATCCCGTTACGAAGCATCCAATCTTCAACTTACTCCACTGATACAACGTATGCAGGAGCCAACCAGAGAATAGAATAGCATATATATGATTACTCCGCCGGATTAATTCTGCTTCAGTTACGAGTTTGCCTCTTTAGGCTTTCACCATAAAGGAAAAACTACACAAAGAATTGGGCATAATTAAGCAGAATAACTGTCATACTTTGTTTGGGCAGCGTCATTTCAAAACATGCGCCTTTCTGCAGGCCTACTGGGAAACCAATGATGCTGGCGAAAGATCCGGATTTCTACTATTACGAGAAACCCCAATATCAAGTGTCGGACATGCCATACACAGTTGAGAGTTACGCAATGTTTATAGTGCTTCCGAGATGGTTTGGCCCCTTAGGACAGGCAGAACACCGCTGCAACATTTTCGAAGCGCTACTATGGAATATGTGCAGGAGAGATTCTTTAACAAAATTGTCTATGGAAATCTGCCTTATTTTCGTCAAAAGAAGGGGCCTGAATCTTATTCGACGTACAAACTCAGTTCAAGAGTTCGCTAATATTAATACTGTAGTACTAAATGGGTTTTGGTCAATAGTCTCTTCGCAGCTTCCTTTAATGAGTTTTCTTTCAACTTTCTTCCTATAATGCATTTAAGTAAGTTTATCTGCTTAGGTTCAAGGTTAGGTTATCTGCTTAAGTTATGGACGGTGCGGTATTTGATTTTTCTTTTTTCTTTTTCTCCTTTCTAACGGGTGCGTTATTCGGAATAAAATTTTTCTATTTTTGCGGCTTTGCTACCCGTTCGTCAGTTAAAAACGTTTATTTTCAAACGTATAACCCGCGGAGCTTTCGGGCCACACTGGGGCCTGTCATCAGCGCTAAGTGCGCCGCCGTCGGGTCGGTCATTATGTTAGCAAGCCGCTCCGTTATTATGTTAGCAAAAAAAGAAAAAAAAATTTACTCCGAATAACGCACCCGTTAGAAAGGAGAAAAAGAGAAAAGAATTAATTTTAATGTGTGTGCAGGCACGGACAACAAAGAGGGCAACGAGGGGTCGAAAAGAAAGAAAGTTTAAAACCCGCCTGTTTTAAACAGACGGGTATATCGTTTGTATGCTCGTTGTTTCTCATTGTTAGTGCTGCCGCCGTCGTGGAAGGTCGGTTGGGTGCTCGCCGCAAAGTCTGACTGACTAGGTGGGACCAAAGCCCGACGGGTCAAGGATCGACCTGACGGCTGAGGTTCCCGCCTCGGTCGGTCGGACAGAGCGGCTTGCTAACATAATGACCGACCCGACGGCGACGCACTTAGCGCTGATGACGAGCCCGGGTGTGGCCCGAAAGCTCCGCGGGTTAAACGTTTGAAAATAAACGTTTTTAGCTGACGAACGGGTAGCAAAGCCGCAAAAGAAGAAACATTTTATTCCGAGTGCGGTATTTCCTAAAAAGATTTACAGGTTCATAGCAGACCATCCCTTCTCGTTTGCTACAGCGCAGATGAACAGTGAGCTCCTTCTTTTCCTTAATCGTTTCAGTTTTCAGTAAAATCAGAATTGTCCCCATTCAATACAAATAGTTGAAGATTATTGTTTTAGCAACTGACACTGGAACCTGAAATCATACTTTTTAAACATTGTGACGGTTGCTCGTCAAACGTATCTTCAGCAATTTCAGGGAGAACATTCGCGTGCGTCACATTTCGTCTCTGACTTCCGTTGATGTGATATCTAATGGGGCTATTTCTAAGTGTCACCTTTTTTCTGCGGCAGAAGAGAAGAGAAGAAGAAGAAAGAAGAACTTCTTTCTTCTTTCTCAGTTCTTCTTTCAACAGTTCTTCTTTCTTCTTCTTCTCTTCTCTTCTGCCGCAGAAAAAAAGTAACACTTAGAAATAGCCCCATTAGATATCACATCAACGGAAGTCAGAGACGAAATGTGACGCACGCGAATGTTCTCCCTGAAATTGCTGAAGATACGTTTGATGAGCAACCGTCACAATGTTTAAAAAGTATGATTTCAGGTTCCAGTGTCAGTTGCTAAAACAATAATCTTCAACTATTTGTATTGAATGGGGACAATTCTGATTTTACTGAAAACTGAAACGATTAAGGAAAAGAAGGAGCTCACTGTTCATCTGCGCTGTAGCAAACGAGAAGGGATGGTCTGCTATGAACCTGTAAATCTTTTTAGGAAATACCGCACTCGGAATAAAATTTTTCTTTTTTTGCGGCTTTGCTACCCGTTCGTCAGTAAAAACGTTTATTTTCAAACGTATAACCCGCGGAGCTTTCGGGCTACACCGGGGCCCGTCATCAGCGCTAAGTGCGCCGCCGTCGGGTCGGTCATTATGTTAGCAAGCCGCTCTGTCCGACCGACCGTGGCGGGAACCTCAGCCGTCAGGTCGATCCTTGACCCGTCGGGCTTTGGTCCCACCTAGTCAGTCAGACTTTGCGGCGAGCACCCAACCGACCTTCCACGACGGCACCAGCACTAACAATGAGAAACAACGAGCATACAAACGATATACCCGTCTGTTTAAAACAGGCGGGTTTTAAACTTTCTTTCTTCTCGACCACTCGTTGCCCTCTTTGTTGTCCGTGCCTGCACACACATTAAAATTGATTCTTTTTTCTTTTTTTCCTTTCTAACGGGTGCGTTATTCGGAATAAAATTTTTTTTCTTTTTTTGCTAACATAATAACGGAGCGGCTTGCTAACATAATGACCGACCCGACGGCGGCGCACTTAGCGCTGATGACGAGCCCCGGTGTGGCCCGAAAGCTCCGCGGGTTATACGTTTGAAAATAAACGTTTTTAACTGACGAACGGGTAGCAAAGCCGCACTCGAAAGCCAGATTTCGAAATCGCACTACGTGAGCTAATAAGAGATTGCGCTGCTCTTAGAGCAGTAGCGACAAAGCGCATTGTGACGGTTGTAACAAAAATAAGATTTGATACCGCGCTTTTTGTTTTAATCGCTGCGTTCGCAGCAGATTCCTCAGCTGGAAGAGTCCGTAGAGCAAAGGAAAGTTCAACTATAAACTGTCACTTTACTA
This sequence comes from Trichuris trichiura, assembly GCA_037903355.1. Classification (NCBI taxonomy): domain Eukaryota; kingdom Metazoa; phylum Nematoda; class Enoplea; order Trichinellida; family Trichuridae; genus Trichuris; species Trichuris trichiura. The sequence continues at coordinate 1,481,449 of JBAJFE010000062.1, forward strand.
TTGCCGCGAAATCATATTCCGGCGAAACAAGGCATCATTTGGTCTGCTTCTGTTGTTTAGACAATAATTCTAAGAACAAAATGTCGTAGTACTTTCTGCTCTCACGGCAGAGAAATCCTGATAATACTGCCATGCTGATTGCTCCTTCTATAAACGGAGAGCAGCTTTTTTCATAAAATGGGCGACTGAAAAAATGAGTTACTAAAGCTATTCGACAAAGACTTCTTGGTTCAATTGAAATGTAGGATACTGTTAGAAGCACTCATAGCAATACCATTTTGCATACGCAATGGGCCGTAATGCCTGAACTCCTTGAATTCTCTGTATAGCCGATTTTGTACGCTTCGCTGCTCCAAAATAGGTTTCTTGAAAATTGTTACATGACAATGGCGCCATGTCTGTTTGCAACACGAACTATTGACTGGAAACGTTTTCTTTTAAATGCCTAAACTTTGTTTTTTCTTGCTTGTTATTTAAAAATAACTTTTCATGTCAATATCTGACAAAGTGGTAGCTGCAGCGATGCTTTATGGGACATTGGGTTTTAATTTTTGCTTATTCCCTGGCGTACGAGTTGTTGACCTTAACCTGTACTTTTTTTGTGTTTGGACCAAAACAGTTTGGAGTCTGCATCTCTAACGCGCGTTTGTCTTCTCTCTGTTTTTCACGTAAGTGCGAGAATGCCTCCAGACGCCGATAAAAGTCATATATCAGTTTTTTACCGCTCTTTGCAGAAGTTCGATTGTACCCCGTGCTAGTACTTATTTTTTCCGTCGTCATTTCTATTTTCAAAAGTGGAAAAGTATGGGTGTAATCGTCGTTTAGGCATAATGGCCAATAAACCCATTTTTCAAGGGAAACTGCTTGTTTAATTACATTTTGAAAGTTTAGAAATGACACTTGCTATCGCGCTCCCCTTCCGATTAACCTGGAAAAATTGTTTCGACACTACTTTTTCCCGAGCGGAGTACGCAAACTACTTTGGTTAAGCTCGAGCGGTCATTATACTTTGGAAGTCCTTAGTAATGGCGTGTTTTTGAGTTAGATGGATTGCTTGACAGCGCAATCACTTGTTTAGTGCTTGTCAGTTGGTTCACTTTAGTTTCAGCGTTTGCACGCCATTTTCACGCGTTTTTGTTTTCCTAGCAGAACAGTAAATAGTTTCCCCTTTCTGTCGTAAGAGAAGACATCATTTCACCTTAATGCCGTTTTAATTGTCGTTTGGTCTAATTTTTTCAGTTCTCCTGTTTTCAAGCGCTCCTTAGCCCACTCACTCTATAATCCCGTACAATATTTTCTTGCTCGCGCCAGAGTAGAAATTCTATTCGTAAACCAACCGCTCGACGTTTAGAGCAACAACAAAGTTTGAGCGTTGGGCGTGCGTACAGCTTAAACTGCCATTACTGCCTGTTGCGCAATAAATTTTTGCGATACAGCGTGCCTTCAGTTAAGAAATTTCAAAATTCCAATGCTGAAACTCCAAACGGACAACCGGCATAGATTGCCCACATGAATACGTTTTCCCTTCCGAATTAGCGGTTTAAATGAATTTTCAAAAACAAACAGTTTTTTCAGCCGTTTGCGTACGAGCGCAATTTTGCATTAACGTCCTAAACAATAGCCGCAACGTTGCTAACTAGCTCAGTGTTCTAACTTGAAAGTTTCAAGTCAGCATTAGTCCTTTGGGAACATGCCAGTAGTGAAGTAAACACTAAGCCTGACTGATAATTCAACAGAATTAATTGCACATGTCTCTCCATTTCAAATCATTCAAGAGCAATCTGATAACTGTCATTGCTTCGGGACTTCAGCTTTTCAACTCAGTGGCCAACAGTGTTAATACCGTCAGCCGCCAAAACAAAAATGCTGACATTGCTTTTGTTTAAACTTATCGTACTTTAGTGTTCCAAATTACTAACGTGTTGCCTAGACAGCCGGTATTATACGGGTACAAAGTTCGGAGCTCAAGTTGAAACATCAACATCCTGCTCATCATTAGTAGAAAAAGAAACTACGGAAACAAACAGCCTTTAAATATATTCCATCCCGCATTTATTTGCGTTAAAATTTTGCAGCTACACGCGGGAAGCGAACTGTCGCTCCATTAACTTTTCGAACACCGAACTTGCGCGGAGAAATGTTGATTTTGTTAATACCTGCGGATCCACAGTACTGTACTTAAGTTTCAAAAATTTTTCTGCCCGTTTCGGGAGCATAATTTGCGGCGCCGAAATTTTCTGCCCCAAAATCGAAAGCATTTTAACTTTTGCCGATAGCGAAGCCGCTTACGTTGCGCCCCAAAAGGCGCGCAAACAGCTCTAGCCTTCTTGCTCGCTTGCGTAGCGCCGGTGAGTGCTTTTTCCTTTTTTAAACGTCGCGGTTTGCCGTTTCGCGCTGGCAGCAACTTTGGCTGTTCGACTGATCGCCGTTTGTGTATTTTCGTTTTCGACGAAGCTTAGGCTGCCGTCCTTTTTGATTTAGGGCTCAGTTAAAGCGGCATCCGCTTTACTGTTTGTTTAGTTCGCTTGACGTGGCGTTAAAGCAACACTTCAAGGGTGTTGTACCCTTGGATCGGTGGGAGTAAGCTGCCGCGATCTAATGGGCGATAAATTGTTATTAATGACTTCTAATGTTTCTTGTCATTATCTAGCTTCGTGTCTCCGCTATGACGAATAGCTTTTGTTTAGCTATGGTGTCTTCCAACGCGCATGCTTCTTTTTTGCCAAGAAAAATAGACCAGAAAGTCGACAATATGGCATCGATCGTTTCTATTGATTAGCTTATGGCCATTAGCCGATGTTCTCCCGAACTTTCTCCTCAAATAGGCATATGTTCGCGTCGTTGCCGAAGTGTGAGACTATCGGTGGAACATGGCATGACGTCTTTCTCAGCGGAACGTATTTCCCTTGAGATCAGTGCACTCTTACAAAGCATTCTCGCAAGATTGTAGCGACCGCAGTTCGATACAATTAGCAAAAAGGCGAAACTGGTATTTGTCTGGACGTCATACTTGGTGTCAGGGTAGGCATATATCTAGAAAAATTGGCACTTAAATATTCCTTGTTACGCTAGAATGTGTGTTCGGTATGCGCTCAAGGTGCGAGACCGCTATTGTTAGTTCGAAGTCGTCGTCGGTCTTCCTTGCCTTTCTTGGTGGGCGATGATCGAAGAAAGCCTTCGTTCTAGCAATTGAGGCCGACCGAAGTTTGTCAGGATTCGTTTACAACCTTGGAGTGCTTAATGTTGCACGTCAGAAACCTTGAAAAGTCGTTTCAAGAGGACTGGCGTTTCTCCTATTGAAAAACCGGGTCAGTTTTTCATTGGTCCCAATAGATTCCTTCCGCTTCTGCTTAGTTTGAACTTCCGGCAGTCAGTCGATTCACCATTTCCCAATTCGACGCTCTTCTCGGGCCCCTGTTTTCGCTGTCAGTTCATTCTCGTATGGGGATCAGCTTGCCTTGCGATCATAGATTTAATTTGCTAGACTGGCGACAAGATGCCACTGTTAATGTAATTTACGGTGGGTTTCATTCGAACTTTTGCATGTGTAAATGCGGCCAGTTGACAGCGTTTGCCCAATGGGCGGAAGTAAGCAAATAACTTTCCAAAAGTTGCGCATTCTCTTTTGGTCGTTTAATATATTCGACGTTTTCTTGTGCGGCTATTTTCCTTTGAATTACGCTGCTTTGGCTGGGATAGTGGCGTCTCGCACATTCACTTTAGGTTTTCCCGTTCCATTCAAAAAAGTCCCTCTTCCTTCCGCCGGTTTGGTCACGTGTTTTGATTTGGCAGGCGGGAAAACCGACGGTTTAGTAATAGCAGCGATCGGATGACGAGGAAACGAGGCGGTTTGAATTTTCGCTGAAAGCAGATTAAGTTTGATCTGTCTCTCTGATCCGGCGATTTTTGTCTCGTCTGCCGCCGCAACGTGCTTCTTGGAGCAGCAGCAAATCAAGTATGTCATTTCTTATTAATCAGCGATCGTTCGTTTTCGCCATCAATATTGTCCTTAAGTTAAGCTTATTTTCAATTACCATTATTGGATGGGATAATTTGGTAGCTTGCCATTTAAAGGTACCTCTTGATAATCAGCAAGGGGAGAGTCGAATGGTTGATGTCAGCGTTACAACATAGAATCGATATTTTCATCACCTATATCGACCGTTTAAAGAATTTGGTTTTTCAATCTGCCTCCTCCGCAAGTAGTCTTTTGCTTCTTTCGTTTCCTTATTGCTGCTTGTCGCTTATTCTTTGCTTACAAAAGTTTTGTCTAGCCAAGAACTATCAGTTGATTAATTTAATTTTATTTATACTTTCCGCTTCGGTTTTCCCCTTTTTTCATGCTCGATGAACGAAAAAGACGCCAGCGTACCGTTGTAGTAATTGCATGCAAGGGCAGACTTAATAATAAGATTAGTTCTGTACGCGCCGTTTGGCATTCCTAGAATTTATTAGCGTTAGCATAGAGCCGCAAGCGCTAGTTTCCGTCTCCGCTTCAAGCAAGCTCGATTTACGCAAAGTGATTCGCGTAGCCAAAGTCGAAAGATTAAGATCGAACGATGGGTACCCCAAATTGACGTTTATTTTAAGCGCTTTAATGGGCCGTAGAATTTTCGCTCCAAATCTGGCCTGTTGCCAAGTTTGGGCTTTTTTCAAAAGTGTCAATTTTGAAATGACGCATTTGAGCACTTTGAGGCTTTTCAAAAGGGAATTTTCAATCGCGCGTCTTTGCATAATTTCCGAGTGAGTACGAAGTCGGCGCGGAGAAAAAACTTGTTAAAGATAACACCTGCGCGCGTAAGTTCCATCAGCGCGCGAAAGAGAGACGCTTTTGGTGTAGCGTACGCTTTTTGTTTTTCTCAGAGCACAAAACGGCTTGTTTTGTTTCAACCGAAGTGAGCCGTTGCCAGTTGTCACCATTTTCGTCTAGCCAACCGCTGGCGTCGAGTTTTCGCCAACTGGTATTCAAATTTGAATGAGACTGGCTCCTTAACGCGAAACTTGTTTTCAATAAGGTTAAATGGCATTGGTAAAGTAGCGGGTCATTTACTACTTGTTTGCGGTAAGGGAAGCATGTAACCCCATTTTGTTGGGATGTAGTGCCAATGTCTCGTGACCAGTTTATTTTCGTGTTCTCTCTTTGCGTCTTTTTTGATAAAGTAAAAATGTTGACATAAATGCACCGGGCGATAAACATTTCGCCCACGCAATTTCCCTTACCTATTTTTGCCGACGCAGAGTGCACTTTCGTTTTGCTCTCAACAGCCTGCCATTGCTAACGCGATGCTATATTATTTGCTTGCCTCTTTATTGCGTCTGAAATGGCGTCATTCAGCGGAAAATTGATCATTGAACAGTATAAGAACTATTGGGGTTTCGTCTTGCTCTCAGTGGACGACTCCGATAAGAGGAAATGCTCTCTGCTCGTTTGCTTAATTTAAAAGAGGTCGTTACTTCTTCTTTACGGCCATTTTAACACGCGTTCCCAAAATTTTTGACGATTCTACGAATTCCGATAATAGCATGTCATTATTTGACGCTTTATTAGCTGTTTACTATTGTCAGCCTCTCATCGTTGGCTTCAAGAAAGCCGCTTGCAAGCTCAAGCCAACGAAGTCATCTTTCACTTGACATAACGCGTATTAGTTATCAATATGCCATATTACGGCTGCCAAGTAGAGCTTGTCTTTGTTTGATCACTGAGGCCTTCTTTGGTTTGACATTAATAATTCATCACATAACTTGCTTGGTTTATGTTTTTGTGATAATTACGGTTAATCAGGCTACGAATGTAGAACTGAGACGAAGCCAGTTGCGAAAATGCGCAATCGGCATTGCTTATTATTAATATGCCTGTTGTCGGCATTAGGGCGTTTATTAGTTCTTTTCTTAACCTATAAAGTCAGACAAGCGTAGGAATAATTGGTTATGGAAAATTTGGTTCATAATTTCGGCATTCTAAAAGTATATACGCCATAGTGTATTGTTGTGAAACTGCATATTTTTAATTCGGTACACTTTACGAGGAGTAGATGGGTTTCCGATGGGACGTACGGAAGTAGCTTTTAAAAAATGCGTTGCCGCTCACGTCTGACCTTATTCTTGCCCAATTTTGGCTAGACGGTCGTAGGAAGGATTTAGCCTAAATGTAGCTTGATTGATAGGAGCGAGTAGTATTGGTAATTAAATAACAAAAGCCGGAACAGCAATGCATGGTTTGCCTATTAACAAAATGATGTGAATTTCCGGAATGAGTATCTTCCGGCGTCAGCGTGGGCAGAAGCCATGTGCAGGGCTATCAATATTCAAAAATGCCTCTAAATGCGAGCAACGGTCTATCTCAGCGTTATGTCAAGAAATGAGCATATTAATGCTTTTGTGAAAGTAGCAACCACAACATTAGCGCGATAAGTTATCTCCCTTTTTTTAATTCAAGCTTTATAGTCTGCTGATAGCGAATCCCTTTTCGTAGGGAAATTTGTTAAAAATTGCGCAACGCAAGCGGCCAAGATGTCAGCATGTTTTTTCGCCTCGGTCGGAGCAGTTGGAAATCGATTTGCAGGTTTAAAATTGGTATTCCAACTGGATAACACGCAAAGCAATAACAAGAGTCGGCGCAGCGCGGTTTTTATTTTGCAACCGCTGCACAGGGTACCATTGGAATCCGAAGTATGCATCGGTTAAGCAGGGATAGTATTGGGCATGTCGAGACCTTGTATTTTATTTTTTTCGTCTGAAGACGCTTTGCGTACTGCTTTTGAGGGAAAACGGAGGGCCGAAGGTAGTTGCGGCAACGCGCCTTCAAGCGAAGTTTACGCTTTCGCGTTTTGAGTAGCTCACCGTGTGCGTCCGTTTGACGCTAACAAGATTCCAACGATTAGCTGTGGAAAAGCGCGAAAGGCAATTTAATTCCGGAAGTTGTCTTTGCTTCCTCGCATGATTGAATTGGCAAAAAGACGCAATTCAAGAAAAGCGGTTGCCTTCAGTAGTCGGTCCGCCACTTCCGTGAGCGCGCTAGTGTTGTTCAAAGCTCGGAAAATCGCTTTCAGCCCAACAACATCTGTTGGCGTACAAAACCTTCGCCTCAATGACAATGGCGCGAAGGCTATTTGGCCGTCCATTGCCGAGCGCAAATGTTTAGATTGGTTCCCGCTCTTTCGTTTTTTTCAATTCGAAGCGACACCAAGTAGGTCAACTCGAGAGCATGCAATTATTTCTTTTTTTTTCCATTTTACATTTCTTCGCGGTGCTTTGCCAAGGCTGTTAAAGTAGCAAGCGTTTGCAGAATTGCCGCGCCAAGAGTGGCTTTGCTCATCAAAAGACCTCTTCGTCAAGGCCATTGCTTAGCAAGCTATTGAACGTATATTAGCGATTCCGTCGCCGAATGGGCGTTTTTTAAAATTGTACTTATCGTGACGCAGTTGGCGCTTGGAGGGAGGAATTCAAAAATTCAAACTGCTCCGCATGCAAATTTTGTCGGTGGCTGTTTTGGAAAAACGAACTTCACGGCGTTGTTGCATCATGTTTGGGGCGAGCGGCGATTTTGAGTTTAAAATTCTCCATACTGTGCCATTTTGACAGACGCCGAACGAATAGCAGCCGCGGCTGGCTTTCCACAATCAAGTTTATGGTTTTGATCCCCAACGGAGAAAGCATAGCCAAGTGAAAGCACTTCATCGTAAATAGCAAATGTCAAGCTGTTTTCGGTTCATGCAAGCTTCGCGCGGGGCAGTCGTTTGCGCAGTTCAGTGAGCAAAGTGAGCGGTCGCATAAAGGAGGCGCTTACGAAAAAATTTTATTGTCAAAGTTTCAACTTTTTCCATTAAGAAGTATGCATTCAGTTATAAATGTCCGATTCGTCCTCTATAACGAACGGACAAGAATAGGAGCAGGTTGACGTATCCGCGAGGTGGTGATCCCTTTTGTTTCCAAGAATAGAAATTTGTAATTGTAGCGGAAATGTGAGCTACTTAATCCTTTTTGACGTTGCGCCGAGTTGTAAATGTTTTAATGCGCGGATGGTTGTTATTTTTTTTCTCTCTCTCAGACTTAGCCATGGTTAGGGGACCAGTTTTGAAGTATCGTTTGGGATAGCGTCCAATTGGCTGTTTTTTATTCAGTTGCCCCAGGATAACGGGCGTCATTTTCACTATGTAGGCGTAGAAAAAGAACGACTTGATAGGTGTAAATCTTCAAGTCTTTTTTACTCTTCGTGCGGCGCTGTTTTTAATTTACTGACTAGTTGCTATCGCGCGCGAAGGTCAAACAGATGTGCTATAATAGAAAGTCGACGACAACAGCATCTTCGCCTTATCTGTAAGCTCTCATAATTTGCTATGTCGTTTTTTCTTTCAAAGAAGCGGAAGAGAAACGGTATGTCTGTTTTTTCGACTATTCTGAATAATCATCCCATCAGTGAATTATTTCTTTCACAGCAATGCTCTATTCGTAAAGAAGAAGCTAAATGTTTCATTTTTTCTAGCCCTTTATATAATCGATTATCTCTATCACGGTATTTAAATTTATTGAGCTCATTTTTGAATAGGACGTCATTTGTTAAATATGTGCATAGTTGAAAGTCCTCTAATGCACGCCGAGCTTTAAATTCCTTCAATTTCAACAGACGCGGCAATAGTTCATCTGTCGCCTTTTAAAATTTAATATTAACTCTGTTTGCCGTTTTTGTATTGCAAATAATCATCGCGCAGAGTAATTTGTGGTTCGCCAGCTTGGTTGTGCAGTTATACTGCCATTCTCTTTTTCTGCGTCTTTATATGGATGTAGATAGGCAAAGACAAGTATATATTCACCTGCGCGCCGAATTTTCATTCGTGAACGACCTTAGCCATTCCGTCCCGCCGTTTGTTGCAGCATCTGTTTCTACGCTGTTAGCTTTCGCTTCGGTTTGTGTAATAATTTATAAATAGAGAACTTCCCTGCCTTCGCAAGCGTTCATGCAGCTTGCTACGGTTTCGACATGCCCGTATATACAGTTTTTATAGATCGCCAATTCTGGGAAAATTGGGAACTCATTAATACAAGAATAATGCAGCGCGCATTCCTTTATTGATTTAATGATGAGGAGATTTTTCCTGTAGCGCGCGTTACTGCATGAACAAGTAAGAGTAACGCTCTTTGATTTCATTAACGTGGGCATACATGTCTATGGTTTGCTTTGCAAGGCAGTTTTACTGGTAAACACTTGAGCCGCGGTCTATCCGGTTACCATGCAAAGCTCAGTTTCGACCCTCAGTAGCGAAAATCAGCTTGTTAGCACAGATTGCCAAGAGCTTCTTCTTTCACATGCTTTCTTGGCATAGTTCCATGCCCTGTCCCACTCTACGTTGTAATGCTTATCTGCAATGTTGCCATGACCAGAACTGTCTCCAGTTGTCCGTTTTCACAAAGTCAAACGCACGCGACTTTAGGCGCCTTCATTGAATTTTGCTTTTGTTCTATATCAGACTAATGAACAGGCGGATGATTAAAATAAGAATTTCGAAGAAGAGACGCTTTCGGACGAGCGGAAAAGCCTGCGGTAAATTTTGAGGGTGCAATGAGGGACAGATACTTTCAGCGCTGTTCGCTTTGCGCATTCTCTCTGTTTGCAAAGGCAGTTTTTCCCGCATTTTTTTTGTTAGCGTTACTATCGTAATTAATTATCGAATATACGGTAAGGCTACGCTTGAAGACCAACAATTCCCTGGGGCAACGCTGAAAAAGTTGCGGTTAAGTTCCAGTTGCGCGAATGCGGGATAGCGAATCCGTGTCACCACCTCTAACCGGCATCAGTCTTGTTGCCGTAGGTGGCGCCCTCTTTTCTTTCTATCCATCGTAGTTTTGTCGCCAAAACTTTTGGAGAGACTTGCAACCGGCGGATTTCGCAGTTTCGCGCGTCTCGATGCCTTTTAAAACTTGTCACTCGCATAGCGATGCATCGGTTGCGAAGAGTATCCCTTGGACAAAGTGTCCTGCATGCAACGCGCGCGCGCGCGCGCATTGCGTGAAAGTATTGACGAGTCTTTTTAAATAAGCAAGCAGCTTTGTCAAGTCCGAGGTAAATAGATAGAAACGGGAAGCGCCGTCGTCCAACAACTGGTTTCCAGGCGACCAGGAGTCCCGACGTTCTTCTTATCTTTCCATGTGTGTTTACCTTTTCATAAATTGCATATTCAACAGGCAGTCACGAATCGGAGTCATATTGTTGGCCGAGTATTTCCAATTCTTCAATCTTTGAAGTAGTCGACGAATTCCTATGCTAATTAAGCTTGACGAGCCTGCGCACCTACTCAACTAGAGGAAGTGCGGAAGCTACGCTCGAACTTTTTGACTTTGAAGTTGCCGGAAGGCTAGTTTTTCAAGCTCAGTCTCGACAGTGCTTCTGCGACAATTGGTCAGCAATCTGCCAAGAGCTGCGGTCATTTGCATATCTTGATTGAGGGGCAGATGAACAGACGTTGTCACGTCAAGGCATTTGCCAATTGGCCGTCCCCACTTGGAAGGCAATTTGCCGCAGACTTTTGCCGCTGCTTTGCGACGAAGGGTGCACCGTCTCGGTTTGCCCTCTTGATCGTGCGCGCGCATCTTCTGTTCTTAAAGTTGTACCTCAACAATCGATTGTCCCGTCAACTTGGCGGTCCGACTTATTTCTCCAACGGCTTTTACCCACCTTTTGGTGTTACAGTGATGTCGCGCAACGTGAATGGATCAATACCATGCCGTCCCTTGGTTGCCCTGTTGGACGGGCGAGATTGTGCCGTCGAAATGCCAATACTAAAGGACGTGGCCACGGTGGCTTTCTGCGATGCCCAGTCGACGCAAGAAATTCATGATCGCGTGAGTTGGAACGAAGTTTTTCAAAATTCACTTCTCCTCTTTAACTCATGTGCATTCAAGGTACTTGGTGAGGCGGTTGCCGCTCTTCTATGGGATGGTATAACGTTGAGCAGAGAGGACCTGATGAAGTTCAAGGCGCTCAAGTTGATCGTACGGATTGGAAACGACACGGATAATGTCGACGTTCGAGCGGCCAGCGAGTTTGGTCAGCTCTGTTGTCCTTGCAATGTATGATGCTAAAATATTTTTAACATACAGGGATCGCGGTGTGCAACGCGCCCGGATACGACGTGGACGAAGTGGCTGACAGTACGCTGAGTTTAATTTTGAACATGTACAGGCGAACTCTGTGGTTGGCTAAAGCATTTGCCGAAGAAAGGCAGATTATTGGACCGGAAGCAACTCGGGAGGTGGCCCAAGGTTGCTCGCGGATACGCGGTGACACTCTTGGCATTGTTGGTTTGGGTAGACATCAATAGCGCTTCGATACAAGTTTGATCACCTAAGACGACACCAAATGTTTGCAGGTCGAATCGGCATGGCGGTTGCGCTGAGGGCAAAAGCGTTCGGCTTCAACGTTATGTTTTATGATCCCTATCTGCCCGACGGAGTGGATAAAGCTTTGAATATTAGTCGCGCTGTTACCTTGCAAGACCTATTGTTCCATGCCGACTGCGTCACTTTGCATTGTCCCCTTACGCATCATAATCAGCACATGATAAATGACTATACAATCAAGCAGATGCGACCAGGTAAGGAGAATGGACCTTTGGTTGCTTCAAGCTTTCGAGCTTCATTTTTTGTTTTGTTTAAAGGCGCCTTTGTAATCAACGTTTCGAGAGGTGGATTGATCGACGAGAATGCACTGGCAACGGCATTGAAAGAGGGGCGAATACGAGGAGCCGCCTTGGACGTGTTCGAAATTGAGCCGCACAATCCGTTGACCGGTCCGCTAAAGGACGCGCCCAACTTAATTTGCACACCCCATTGCAGTTGGTATTCGGAGTCATCGTGTCGAGAGCTTCGAGAAATGGCGGCGCAGGAAATTCGTAGAGGCATAACGGGGCGAATACCGGACGATTTGAAAAATTGCGTCAACAAGGACTGTCTGCCGGCCAGAATGCCTCTGTTCCCTTCGGCTCCAATTGGTTCTCTGGGCGCAGCAAGCTTGGCTGGATTTCACACCCTCGCTGACAGTTAGTGGAGAGAACACGCGCGCACATTAGGTTAAGCTGAAATGGTCTTCTTTAAGGTATTAATGGGGTGAATATGGGTAATCCTGCCTTCATGCCGTACGCTCCCGGGTTTTTGAGTGCCATGGTTGCCCAAAGTCCGGTGTCCATTCCCGCACCGCTGCCAACGATGCTTGAAAGTCCAATAGTGGCCAATCGACCAGCCAGCGTGGCTACATCCATGGGCATGAAGCAGATGCAACATATGGCAGCTCAGCCGAGCGTTCCTCAGCATCCAAGGAATAGTTCAACGCCAAAGTCCAATTGTTCCACGGCACAGGATGCTGTATTGTCTGCTGAAACTTGATCACGAATTTTAACTTATTCGGACGGCAGTTTGCCGCTGCACTATCCAACTTATTTATCGCTTTTATAATTGTATGCGAATTCTTCTAGCCTTAACGGTTCAGATCTCTTTTTCACTCTCTCTCTCTTTTCTGCAAGTATACCCACTGCAGACGTTGCGGGCTCAGGTCCCTTTATAACTTTTCGCAGCTTTATGCTGCTAGCCTTATGCTCGGGTTTTAATATCACTTGCAGACGTGAGCCTACAGTTTGTCGTCACTGGCTTGGAAGAGACGTCTCCTACCTTACCGGCAGTATTGTTTTTAGATTCAGATTTAAACACTTGCTTGACCGTAAGAATTCACTGTTGCGCATAAATACTTAGCTGATGCGAAATAGCTGGCTGGCCAAGCGGAACTATTATTGTTTATTAATTAAATTTTTTGCCAAAGTATACGCTGTAGATACATATGCAAGTTTAGTCTTCTTCCCGATCTGGAAACTGAGCGATCGATAGATACGAAGTTTGTTATTTTCAGCTCATTCGCGGCTAAACGCCATCGGGCGCGTAATGAATTTGTTCCCTCTTGGAAGTTCGTTGAAATATTAAACTTTCACCCGGCAACTTTGGACCAACGGCGCGTGATCAGCACTTAACGTTTCCTCTTATGCAAATAGGGTAAAGTTGGGACAGTACGACTGAAGAGACTGCGATAATTTAAGAACATGTTGCAAGGGTAATAAACCGTTGGAGCTTCGCGCGTTACGTGCGTCTTGCGCTGTGATGGTAGCTCCTAATGAAAAAAGCTTATTTTACAGCCTAATGGGGAAGTCCATACTTTCAGTGGCAGAAAATGAGTTGATGTTCCCTGAAAATTTTGAATTGTGCTGTAGAAGTTCACGGGAAGAAAAACGGACGACATCCAGTTTTGTTGCTTCACTTGTTAGCGGCAAGTATTCCTTTTATGAGATGATGTTTACATATTGAGCTCAGGGCAGTGAAGGCTAATTGTTGTACTCTGTATAGGACATCATCTGCTTGATTGATATTTTCTCTAAGATTGGCTAGCTGACACGCAATGAAATCTTAATTATCCAACTTTACTTGCACGGGAAGTAATTTGAGTAAAGAAAAGTTCATATAAGCGTAGTTTTCTGTTCCTTTGGTTTTTCGTTTTAATTTTTGAATATTGATTATTATTTAAAGCAACATTGCCACAGCAGAAAACCAAACCTTTTTTTTTAATTTGTTTTGGAAGTTTGTCGGGAGGCGTTTCCGCATATTTTAGCTGATAAAATACGGCTATTTTTTAAAGTTGACAAGCTATCCCACGTTATTAGAATGGGCTAATTGGAGGCTTGCCAAAACAACTTAATGGCTCGCCATGTAGTCACTTGAGATTGGAAAAATTATTTGTTCAACAACAACAACAACAACAATAATAATAATAATAATAGGAAAAAGATAGTAAGGTTAAATAAAACAAAAGATCAAGCAGAGCTTTCAACATCTGTGCTATCAGCGACGCTGAGGCGTAAGTTACACTTGCGACTGCTTGAAAACAGTAAGCACAAAGTTGCTATTCAGTTATTCAAAAATTTAAATTTTTTCTTTGGTGGATTCAGATAATCAAGGTTATACTGTACTTTGCAACATGAGCTCCGTTTTTTGAGAGATATCACAGGCTTGTAACACTATTTAAAGCAGAGTTTCTTGCGATGCGGTGATGCTCGGTTTATTGTTTTCTCCTTTCGTCCTTAGCTTTTGCAAACGGTTAATGACGTCACAACTTAGTCGTTCTGGGAATGCTTTTTAAAAAGTTTCCTATCTCAGCTGAACTTCAGTCTCCATTAAAGCGGTACGAAGTGTTTGAATAGTCTTTTCTCTAACAACTTAAGTTTCTCAGCTTTGTATGCATATTCTTTATTACGAAGCGAAAGTACGGCTTGAGCTGATCAAGTTACTTATTCCGACAGTAGTCGGATTTGAATTTTTAAATTATGCATACTGTTTATCAGCTTTTCTCATTCCTAGAAAGACTAGCTGCTCCTTCGTTAAAAAGATCTTACCGACATGTCGTATCGTAACAAAGAGTGACGTTAGCAGCAGTCGCTTTATTCTGACGCGCTTTGTGTCCTTAAATGAGAATTGACGGTTTATCAAGTAGAACTGGCTTAGTCTTCAGCCGTTTGCGTGTTGAAGGATACGAGTTAGGAAGGAAGAAAGCTTACGGTGATCTGACCTACTTTTTTGCGGTTTTCTCAAAATAAGAATGCCTCTACGCCTCCGATAGGACCTACAAGTTCGCGTCGCGTTTTATACTTTACTCGGTTGCTTCTGTGTATTGTTGATTTCATCTTCATGAGCCAAAAAGTATTGATCGAAATATTTCCGCTTGCCAAAAAACCCATTCATTTAATTCTTTACAAGTTGCCCACGTGATGGGTATTTTTAAAATGGTAATTGTCTGCTTTCTAGGTATACAAGTATCGCTGCGTAGGTATCCATGGCTGGATACAGCATCGGTAGGCGTTGTTTTTAACAGTCGTTTATTGACAGGAGCTGCCGTACACTTTATCTCAATCGGTAGGTTACACAAGTCCGCAACATTGTACATGTCTCTCGATGTAGTAAAAATGTTGCCGTTATAAAATACATTTTTGCTTTGGCTACGTTTTTATTTCCAGATTAATTGTAACATGATCTATGACCCTCTCCTCTTGTGATGTATCCGTTTGCTCCTGTCGTCTTAAGTCTCTGAACTTTGAACGATTCTGTTTTTCTTTTGCATCGAGTTCTGTCATTTCATTACGTTTCTCTTTTCACATTTAATCTATGCCTTGCGAATGTAGCTACCTTAAACAGTTCGTCTACTGATATGCCGATATTAGGACGGATAAGGTTGGCCTATGAGCTGCCATGGCATTATGTCAATTGATGAGAGGCAAAGCCTTGCAGTTCGCTTACGTTGCTGCGAGCTGCAGGAGGAAGTTTATGGAAAAGAGGATTAAGCTGCTTTTTCTGCGAATTCTTCAGCTGTAAATTATCTCTTATCGCTTTTACGGTCTGAATATTGATTTATTAATAATCTTTCTAAAAAGGAGTACAGCGCGTCTCAGGTAGCGCTTTCCAGCATCGACCACGGAAACATTTGTCATAAGCTTAAAACGTCCCTCACATACAACTTACTCTTGTCAAAGCGGAGTGCAATTTTGCAAGATATTTTGACGTTAAACACTGGGATATACGATAGTTGACCGCTTGGGCAATTGTGGCATCTCTCTCTCTCTCTAATGTAGAAGAAAAAAATTATTACAACGCTAACCAAAGTAAATGTAAACGGCATGAAAGCTTCTAGCAAAAACTGTTTTCTTATCATCGATGCATCATTACAAAAAGGAGTAGCAGAACTGTTTCCACGCGTAGCGGTCCCCTCGGATAATATAGGCTAAGCAGCAAAACGTGTTCTCATTATAAGTGACTAAGCCGGAAATAAGTAAATACTTCCTAATAATTCACGCCGCATTGTTTCAGACAATTATGTTACTGCTAAATTATATTGATCCATATGAATTGAAGTCGCATTTTCTTTTTACCAACGGCGTCAGGGTTTTTTCAGTCAAGAAGCACTGGATTGATCCATGCTACTCTAAGGAAGACAAACAATGATTCTGGTGTGATATTTTCCTCGTCCAGTGGACCTGGCAATTGTTTTTTAGTTTTTGAAACTATTCGCATCCCCTCAGACTTTGCCTTCGTTGAGAAGACCTTTTCCTATCGCCCGTTCGTGTACAATGGATGTCAGCTTTTCGATCAACTTCAAAAAAGCAAGTTAAAGGAGTGCTGTTGACTTGTTCCGCTAGCCCATGGGTGAGGAAAGTGGGTGACACGGTGGAACGCGTGATGACGTTCCATTTGGAGAAAGCTGGTTTCAATACGCATTAGAGTCATATTTCAAAAGTCAAGGGGCATACAAAGGTATTTGTCATTCGTTAACCATCTTCACAAAGAGGCTGAGCAAACCATTCGATCTCTGTCAAACGTGTTGAAAAGATGTATCTTTTCAAAAATCAGGCCAATCGTATGCCATCGTACATATTCGTTCATGTAAATGCTTGGAAGCCGGTATCAGTCGAGCTGTTTACCGCGTGACAGCCATGTATTCCATACGGCGATAGCAAAGGTGCCGTCTGAAGATGCTACGTTAAACCTCGCATCCCACCAAGTTCATTTCCTACATAACAGCGTGAATCTAAAGAAGACGCCTTTGTGAAACCTCACGTGACGTTCTACTGAAGGTTAGGTGCTTCTTTGTTTATCTTCTTCATATGTTCTTGTAAATCCTTTTTCGGAAGGGAACTTTCAAAAGTTGTGATCAATGGCTAGTATTTCATTAAGCACAATTATTTCAAACGTGGCGCGATTATTTTATGGTGTGTACTCTTTTGCTACGAATAACCGTGAAGCATCGCTGCGTTCATCTCGACATCGATGCATCTAATAGCCAAATATGGACGAAGCTTTTTTACATTGTTTACATTTCATAAATTTTAACAAGCCGAATTGGTCGGCCATATTTCCGGCAATTCAATCGTTCATTAGAACTAAAGGAAGCAACAATGTTGCATTTGCAAACTGGTTTCGTATGTATTAGATTTTTGTTGCTGAAGATGACTTTCGCGTTTGTCGAAAATCAGACGTGCGATGTACCCTTGCGGTCGCAGCGGTCTTTTGGGTAGTGACGATTTTCGCTTTAAAGACTTAATATCCTCTCTGTACTCGCTCAACTGAGTATTCGAAAGTTTGATAATGGTCGTGCGTTAGAAAAGCTGCTAAGTTATCTGACGTGCTGAATGGCCGCTCGAACTTTTTGGAAGAAAGTTACGGCGAGCGTGCGCAATCATTTCGACGGTTTTATTTGATTCTCTTTGGCGTGCTTTGAAGTAGGTCTAAGTGTTTTACAACTTTATTCCATTTTGCGTCTTCAAATGATGAGCTGACCGACGTTTTCTTAGTCAGCCAAATGACGGCAGAAGTCGTTAAGAGACAATCCCAACCACTGGATATTGCTTCCTTGCTGTAATTGCAGTAGCCACACGGAGCGACGGGTTTTTCTTTTGAAACGCAGCTTAAACGTTTAATTGGTACAACGTTGTCTCGTCAGTGGGAACTTCGAGACGGGAAAGGGACATTTTTCAACATTTCTCTCTCCTTTCTCGAACGTCGACTGTCCCTCCAAACTGAGGCATTAACATAAGCCGTAAACAAGTTCTCAAACTTTGCTCTCCTATTTTTGAATATTTATAATATCCGTTTCGGTTTGCAACGTCAGCACGTCATGGTTAGATTGAACTTAATTAATTCATGCTTTCAACAATTCACGCGTGATCACATGATGAGTGTTTTAGCTCTTGCGAATCAATCAGTCGTAGTCCGTGGAACATCGATCTTTAAATTTCTATGATGCAATTGCTAGTTGTTGAAATATTAAAGGCTCGATTTCGTAATAGTTGAGCGCATTTCTTTGTAGCTTTGTGCGTCTCAAGCGCTGAAGACAAGGCGCGCTAGATGTTAGAAGGTAAGCCAGTAAAATTTGAATGCAATTTTAGCGCCGTAATTTATTTTTGATAACGTCGAGCACCATTGTAAAATATATGCATACACGGTAAACTATTTGATATCACGTTTTCCCATGAGGCGATTACGGTCTGTTGGGTGCCCCAAATTTTGACCTAATATATAAATTGGGTCCAATTTTGTCTTTACTCTATTCGCTATTCTTCCTGATAATCTTTTAACCATAATGCTCTCGTCAGCGAGTCTGCTCCCCCCGTAAATCTTATTTTAAACATATTTTTAAGTTTTCTAGAATCTACGCGCAAATAAGCTTAATCGTTCTCTATTGAGGATTGGGCTAGTAAGGTCCAAAACGTCGTCAGCAGCGTTAAAACTTCTTGACAACAAGTTGGTCGCCTTTGGATGGTTCCTTGTACCTGCACGCTTTTTACTGTATGGCAAATACTTGCTTTACCGCCATGTAATTGATCCGTATTCTGTAAGATAATTTCTTGGCACTTTTCATGGCCAAAAAGCAATTTTTTAGAATAACAAATGGCGCTTGATAATAACGCGAGAACTTACCGGCAAAAAGCTAATAGTCTTTGACAACTGAATGTGTGATTTTTAAAAGATTTGAGATGAAACTTCCGCAAGAACTGTGAGCCATTGTTTTGTTTCCTGACATTACATCAGTTTTTAGGTTAATTGGAAGTAAGCGTTCGTCTTTCAGTCGTTTTTGTTTCTGTTGAAATATTTATCTCAGCCCAACGCTACGCAAGCTTCTTATCAGCCCTTGACGCTGGTATTGATTAGGGGTCGAATTGCCGCCTTTGCGGAAACAAACAGCTCTTTTGCAATTATTCAGGCGAAAGCAGAGGAATGCAAAGGCGGTGCTGTCTCCTCGAGTTTTTCATATGTAAATACGTTTAGTTCAACAATACCTTGCAGTTTTTACTGCAGACAGGTAACATTTCAATGTCTGTTTCGTTCACGCACTGCTTATCATTTAAACTTGTCAGCCAACCATGGCTGACAAAGACTTAAATATAGCAGCGGCTTTTGGGAATACCGCTCTTCTTTTTCATGCGGCTTCTTTGCCTTAATTTTCCAGCTAACTTATTAACATAGGCGAAGGTATAGCTGAATCTTAAAGCTTCCCCTAACTAGAGTTCGTGCCTTCATATGCAACATATTTTTAGATCTTCTACTACAAAGCCTTATTTTGTTTGCGCGTTTGATCCTGATGGCTGACCACCCTTCATTCTGAAATAGAACATGTCCTGCACATTAAGATTTCGACTTTATGACGCGGTAACCTTAATCAAGAAAGCTTTGTAAAATGTCAGCTGCGTCGAACTCATATGCTCAACTTGTTAATAAATCCCTTAACAACTCTTCTTGGCCAAAGCAAAACTTGTTTTCCAATCGCAGCTAAATGCGCAACTAAACTTGCCTTTGAAATGGTCCCTTTTCTATACGGTCTGTGTTTGTTCGAGAAACGCTCCTTTAGTATAGAAAGGCAACCAATGTTCCTTTTTCGAATGAATGTGCGCTAACGGATGCTTCGGTCGTTCGCATTCTTGTACAACAACGTTTGTAATTTATTATGTTCAAGTTTTTATGATGTTTAACGATGCTAGAGTACAGACTGCTGTATTCGCGGGACATTTCACTGTCCCGCGGCAAATGTTTTCACTTCTTTTTTATTTCATGTTGAGTAGAAGTTCTCTGCAACGTTTCATAAAGGCGGTGAAGGTTGTTAAGCACAGGTGGATTAACAACTTAAAGAATACTTGCCCTTCCGCGTTACCCACAAACGGTTAAAGTTGCCTGTTTGCTTTTCAAAGGATAGTGCAAATAGCAGTCGCTCATAAGACATTGCATGCGTTATTTTAATCAGGCAAAAGCTGGAAAAGTGCGTGATTCAGAATATGAGAGCTGCCGCCCATAAAACTACTAATATCAGTGGAATTGTGAACTTCGTTATGCAAGTCGTGGAGGCTTGGCTACCCGGTGGCTATTTGCCTTTTTTGCTTTTATTTCTTATTTATTCATTTTGTTAAGCACAAGTGACACAGTTTTCATGATGAAGAAATTTATTACGGATATGTCCCGTTTGTTTTCTATATAAAGAGGCTCCGGAGCTTTCGGGTCATTCGAGACCCATCATCAGCGGTCTTAAGTGTAAATATTTCTTCATCATGAAAACATATTGTCCCGTACCAAGAAACCACGTTTTCAAAAGTGACACAGTTTTTGTTATTAATAAATTGATGTGCAGATTAGCATGCATTGTTATTCTGTTCTTTCTGAAGATACACTGCATGTTCCACCTGCGCCCTATCTGTTTAGCTTTTCCTATCTTCATTAGCACACTAACCGCAGGCGCTGCGAAAAGATAAGCCAAGAATTGAAATGCATTTCGAAGAAAGGCAGCAAAGTCAGACCTACTTTCGACGTGGTTTTTGCAAACACGTTGGATGTACAAACATCTGCAAGATTTGCCGACGCCTTTCGCGTTAGTCAATTTCTTTCTTTCGTTATTCCGTGCCGAAGGTGTCGTTTGATTATGTGATGCGCAGCGTTAAATATAATTAACTTCGCAGCAGCGATTCAGTTGCACAGCGTTAGTCTTGTTGGACGATAGAAAAATTTCTCATGCTCATCGCATTGTGTAGCATTTAAAGGTTGCTTTGAGATAAGCAATTTCGAGCACCAATTGACAAGACCTAATTGCTTACCTACGTCGAATTTGGTAATGCGTACGTACCTTGAAATAACAGCACGGCTGAAAAAGGATTCTTAGTCAGTTCATTTTGTGCATTGCATTTCGGCTACTCTATTCGTCTGGTAGCCCTCTTGAAACGTGCTAGCGTGATTTTGACAATTTAGTTGCCTTTGTCTTGCTCCGTTTAAATTTACTAATTGAAGGCAATGTTTCGGTTCTGCTTTTTTGCTCTCTTTCAGCCGCCATGACGCTTCCGCCGGCGTGCTCAGCGGCCTCTTTCAACAAGCGGGAACTGCTAAACGGCCTTTGCGCGTTTTCTGTTGCACCAACGCCCAAAACCATGCATTTCGCACGGCTGAGCATGCTTGCAGTTTGGTTGGTCAGCCTGCTTGATTTGAAAAAGAAATTCAAGGTGGCATTTCAGCTTTTTCCAAAAATGGGCCCACGTTAGCAGTTTGCTCGGGCACGAATGTCATTATACTGTGAACATACGTCATTTGCGTGATATTTCAGCGATGTTTAATCTAATACGTCCCACAGGATGACACTTTGCAGCAGCGACTGCGTTAATTTTTTTAATGGAGAACAAAAGGCAGTATTATCATGTGTAGTTTGATAGGCAGCGAATAATGCAAACAATGCAAATACGATCAAGCGGCTGCTCTTCGTACGAAGTGACGAGCTAGAAAAACGTGACAACCCGAAACCGAAAACCGACGGGTCATTTTTATTAGCACTGTGGTTCATTGCGTCGCGGCACTGTTTTGGGATGTCATTTATATTCGCGGTTAGAAATGGTGAGCGGATTTTAAAGAAGGGGAAACCTTTAGTCATCCAGAAAAAAGTAGCATACACTCACTTTTGTCGTTCTTGTCGATCTGTTGTTCATATGTGGTCTTTTCTCCATTTTTTCTTGAGCAGCAATATATTTTAACAGCGGATACGCAGTGGACTTAACATGAAGTAGCGTAGAAGAATTACCTGAGCACAATAGTCAGTTGTCCATCCCAGTAAGGGATATATCGACTGTTTGGAAGCACTTGGTCAGAAAGTCACAATTAAGGAGCACATGGTTGGATATATTTTCTCTACAACATATGCTACCGATGGTGAACTAGTGGGCAGAATCATTGGGGGCAATGACTTTCAACGCCGTTGCGCATGGGTGTCACTTCTCTCTGCATACGATACATGTAGGTGTACTAAGCTTTGTGACGTCATTTTGTGCATTTTCAGCAAGCGTCATGGCTTTTAATGCTGATGAGATAGTCGCTTATGATCATTTGTTTTATCTTGGCTTTCTTGCCGGTAGCAACGAGAGCATTTACGAGCTACAGTTCCACACCGTTAGGCAGTTAACTGAACTCTTCCAAAACTCGTATGTGCTTTGGTTTTTTTATTATATCAACTTATTGTATGTCCATTTTTCATTTGTTATTTCGACTTAGTACCAATCTTCAGCTGACAGTTTTAAAACTTTTACATTTGCCGAAAGCTGGTTTACTTCTTTGTGGGATAATTCTCTACTAACACCGTGTCTTCAGCGCAGAAGTCCTACTTTAAACTCTGGAGTACAAAGTTTAAACGGAAGATTTCAAAGTGAAATCATAGTGACCAGGTGCTAAAAGTTTAAGTGACTATTTTAAGGTCTAAATTTTAAACTTCAAACGAAGGAGTGTAAAATGAAAACATAATGCTGAGGTTATAAGAATTTCAAGTGGCTAGATTGGTGTCCTAAAGAATGGCGGGAAGCCATTGCGCTGAAGTCACGGTGTCAGTAGCGACTGTCCTAGGATAACTTTTACTTTAGTTGATCTCTCTATTTTTTATCCAACTGCTAAATCTCCCTCAGCAAAAACTGTTCTTTTTGTTTTTCTCAATTTAATCTTTTTTGTACGTAGGATGAACTATAACGATCTCTTTTACAATATACAAAACGCTGTACAGCGACTTTTGGTCTATTTTTAATGCGAGGTATTTCATAAGTGTTTTTGTTTGCACTGCGCAGTCTAGCTGAGCTGGCTTTATTCTTCGTGATTTTCCGCACCGGCGCTGCGTTTTTTGAAAACACTGACATGAGCGGTCAACTCATTTTGGAAGAGAGATATAAACTTTGCAGGTACTTGTCAAAGCTCACATTTTTAATCACGCGACGCCCAGCGTGTAAGCGTTGGTGGCGCGTTTTTGAGCTTTATAATTTTTTTGTTTGCGCTGCATAGCTTGAATTCTTGATTTTCGACGTTCAAAACGCCTTAGTTGGCTTGAGATGGAGCTTACTGATAAGCGTTTTACAGCGAGATCATTCTGTTTAGGTTATCAGCAAGCGAAGATAGTTCTTCTGAAGGAGAAGACATCGTGCGAGCAACTGCCGCCTTGTTTTAACAAGATATTTCTTCGTTGCGCAAGTTAAGGTAATACGTTTTCGCAGGAACGCGTACGCATTAGCATTTTATGGTCTCCGACTACTTTTTCTAAAGCCAATCTTGTTTCATAGCAAGGGAGTCGTTAAGTTTCATCTTCTGTTTAGCTGAGCTGCTTTGCATCTATTTTCGCATGATACTTTCAGATCTATCTTTTTTATCTTTGACAGGATACTTCCGTCGTAGTTTTTGCACGGAAGAGTGCTGTGCCGTTGGATGTATATTGCTGCCGGTAAGGCGATGTTTCCTGCGCTTCTTTTGAAACATCGCAAGCATCACGATGAATGTTCAACTTTCCAGTGTTCCGCACACACACCTATTATACGCTTCTTGTATACATTTATTCATCGACTCTCTGAAAATTAGAAACGGTCATTTGCATTAGCGAATACTTTTGCAAGAGGCCAGCTGGAAGCTTTTGAGCGCGTAGTTAAAATGTAAATGCTTTATACAAGTTATGCACTCGCCTAATGACCATTAACAGTAGTATATTTTTAACTGGTTGCGTCCTTGTTCTGATAAACGCTTTTGTAACAAATAGACTTTCACCTTTGGCTACTAACTATGGAGCACTTTCTTTTGCCAGTGAGATCGTTGAACATTTCGCAGACGTAGGCGTAACATTACTAAACCGCTTGTCTAACTGTTAGTAGACTTTTAATGCTTTTATTTCGCGTATTGCCGACGTCATTCAGTGGGACAAAGTCGCTTTGAAGCATTACGTACCAGACTCAAAGAGCTGTCTGTTCAATGATTGATTAATTCTTTAAGAACTGTTTAAACAATTCGCTTAGTCGCTGATGCAATCTTTTGTTTAAATGTCATTTAGCCAACTTTGCTTAGGCCAGCTAAACTACCATGCATTCTGCTCCTTAAAATTTCTTTGCCCAGTGGAATTAAGCACATTTAAGCGACTTCCTTACAGGGCGCCTACGAGTTTTTGGTTTAGCTGCGAGCTTCAACATTTCTTCAAAAATTACACACATTTTATTGAATTAGAAAGCGTGACTGTGTCCTGCGTTGTTTTTGTTGCAGTCTTTTTCGTTCATTCGTGTCAGCTACTGAAAATGAACTAAAGTCCTCTCTCCTTAATAATCAGTATGGTATGCTCAATTTCACGAATATTGAAAACTGTCCACATTATACAGGTGCGAATCATGTATGATATGCTCAGTGAACAATATTTTTTGCAAATGGGCAACAAAAAACGAGGATGTCAGCCGGGAGAGTCGATACGTAACTCTCATCCTTAACGAATTATTCGTTGTCAAGCAATTGAAATATTTTTGAGTTTATGTTTCCCGCAGTTTGCACTTATCATTTTCACCTGACAGGTTGCTGAAATCACTTAGAAAAAACTAGCTATCTTCCCCTCTGTCAAAGCTTTAGCGCTTCGGCAAGTTTTGCCTATGTTGAAAAAAGAGTAATGCGGTTGGAGACTAAACGAAGTTTCGTTTTGACCTGCTCCGTCATGTCAAACTCTTACGCACGTGAACAATTCTTCAGCGTGGCTATTCGCCTGGCTAGATCTATCCGGGATGCGCTTGAAACATTTGCTCTCATTTGATCACTGTCCATTTTTGCAGCAAGTGCCGGTGTGGCGAGATTATGAACCCAATTACTAGTTAGTCTTTGGTGATCGAGCGAACTAAATCGATCAATGGCTTCCCGCCGTTAGATCACTTTTTTGGGAGCACATCAATGTTAATGCCCGTCTTGCTTTTAGCATAGGATGCATTTGAAAATGATTTATTTCTTTTTCCTTATTGGGTCGAACGTCGAGTCGCGGAGAGGAATTAGAATTGCAACTTCACTTCCGCCAGGTGTGTGGCAGTACTACTGACGTAATCGTTTTTCAATTTTTAAATCTCCATTTGTTAGCTGTCTCTCAATGTATTGTAATTTCACTTACTAATGTTTCTCTGCATTTTAGGCAATGCCCTAATCCATTTTGTTGAAACATAGCGTCCCATTAGCAGACTTGCCTATTGTGTTCCGAAATTTAAGTTTTTCCGTTTCCTATTCAATTTTGTGACATCTAAGGTCGTAGGCGGTTTCAATACATCGTCTGTGCAGGCGGCACTGTTCGTTGAGCTAACAACCGGATAAGCTTCCTGTAAGCTTCAACGGTTTTTTGTTTTCTTGTCTGCTAGCAATATAAGAGTTCTGTCTCGCTGAAACTTCAATAGAACTCTTCTTTTCCTTTGTATTATCAATCGCAGTTTGTTTCACTGCACTCGCTGCGACCTGTTGTATTATAGCCATGCCGTAGGTTGCTTAATCTTTAAAACGTTCATAAGTTTTGGAAAGCCAGTCGTCTTTACGTTCTCTTTTTTTGAGCAGCACGCTGCGGAGACGACAGTGCAGTATGAGGAGTTTGTGCCACTGTTTTCTGAAGAAATGTTAACAGCCTTTACTTAGCATTAAGAAACTGCAAGTGAACGTTTGAAAAATTATTAACGACTTTTTACGTTCGTTTTGTTAATAACATTAACTACTCAGAGGCCTGCGATGGTGCTCTTTTAAGTTAGCAAGAACTCATAACCATTTATGGCTTTAAGTTGGTTGAACCTACCAGTTTCCATTCCATCAAAACTCAGCACAGTTCTAAAGTTCGAAGGATCTCGTAAGAGTTCTTTATAAATGGACATCTGGCTGGGACTTTTCCTTAAGGCGGACGCCATTATTTCTATGCAGTCTTATAGTTTAGCAGCTGTCGCCATGTAGCCTCCTCCATTTAGGATTCAAAAAATGGAAACCTTACTGAATACTGCTCTTGATTAACCAGCTGCTTCACGAAATCTTTATTTTAAAAAATAAAGTCTTTTCACGCATTATATATCCTTCGGTTAGAGAAAGCTTCTGTTTCCTGATTTACCAAAACTTTCTTATTTAAATTAATGAAGGGAAAACTAATCGTGCAGAATTTCTGCTCATCAGAAGCTGATGTTATCAATATTATATCCTCTGCTTTGTCCATTTGGCTATGCCTTTAACGCGCGAGACAGTTGCGGAAGAACGAATAGGCTTTTTAGAGTTTTACTATTCTATCTTTTTCTTAATCTTTTTGCTACCATTTAGGCCCGAAATGTCAGCGCCAAAAACGCCACCATCGTTTGATGAGAATGAAGAGAAAGTTAAGTTTGAAGAGCCTGGAAAACCTGACGAGTCTCATTCTAATGGTACGCAAAAAATTTTGTTCAGGTTTTTGTTTGAAAGCTTAATTCGTTTTGTTTTATTGTGGTAAAGCTTTGTGACACCGCAAGTTTAATTTTCCACGTTGCTTCAACTCGAATCGCACGTCATTGTTAACTTCAATTTCGTATGTCCTAAAATTTCTGCATTTTAGATAATGATGGACCAATCCCGCCCGACGGTGGCTATGGATGGGTGATTGTTTTCGCCAGCTTTATGGCGAATACCGTAGTTGATGGGATCGCCTACTCATTTGGCATCATGCTGCCGGAATTGCATAGCTACTTCAAAGGGTCTGTGCAAACAGTCGCTTGGGTCGGCTCCGTACTAGTCGGAGTATACAGCTTAACCGGTATTCAGTCGTACTCATCGTAGCTGAAAGTATATATGCATTTCAAATCCTGTTCCGCTGAGTAATATTACGTTGTAAGCGACCATGTTTTCAAAATTGTATCCCAGAATTACAGATCGTTAAACGATTCCGTTTCTGGAACGTTTAGTATTGTTTTTTGCAGGCAAGAAAGATTCTTTGTGAGATTCACATTTTCAATCGTAATTTTTTAAGTATCCAAAGTCGTTATTGGCCTCCCAAAAGTAGCATCTGCGTTATATATGCAATCAACTTAAATGTATATTCTCAGCGCTTGCATCAGCTTAGCCCTAAAGCTCGCAGGAGTTGTCTCTTTCTATACGTTTTGATAGTTTTTATTCTTAACCGCTTTTAGTAGAAATGGCTGATAAAATGTTTTTCAGGTCCCATAGCAAGTGGTATGATCAACAAGTTTAGTGCAAGGTCAGTTTGCATTGCCGGGGCGACTATTGGAATGCTGGGGTTTGTCAGCTCAACCTGGGCTACATCTCTTCTATTCCTGATGCTGACATACGGAGTACTTGGTGGTATGCCAGTGGATTACTGCATGTAAAATCTGCATACATTTATTTGCAGGTATTGGGCTGGGTTTTATCTACATACCAGCCTGCGTATATGTAAGCTACTATTTTGAACAGAAACGCTCACTGGCAACTGGAATAGCTGTAGCCGGTTCTGGCTTTGGCACGTTTGTGTTTGCTCCACTGACCACCGCTTTGCTGGAGCACTACGGTTGGAAAGGTACTTTATGGATTTTGTCCGGTATGGTTGCCAACTGCGGCGTCTTTGGTGCTTTGCTATGGCCACTTCGCCAGTCGAAGGCGTCTGCAATTTCTCAGGAACGTCGTTCCACTCTCGTTGACATTCCGGAACTTTCTGTCGCTGAAGAGGCGTTGTTGGCTCAAGAAAACGAGAACAGTGAAGCACGCTTAAACACGTTCAGCATAACATTGTACTGATAATATATTTCAGCAGCTTTGGTAAAGCCCCTTGAAAATACGCGTCCAAATGCCACTGCGATGAATCACGAAGCTGTAAAATGTAAATACTGCACAATGCCTTTAAGTATTTTTTGCAAATTCGATTTCCATGTTGTTCGGTCCAGACGATGTAGTTCATGGTTCCTTAAACGAAGATTGCGTCTTAGTTTCCCATTTTTAAAAGACTTTTCGCTACGTATTTTCGGCTTCGGTTCTCAAGTAATGCCAGCTACAGCTACCAGAAATGCTAACACAAGAACATGTCTTCATTTGAAGCGTTTTTGAAAAACGCTGAGAAAGAAAAAATGACGTGAAGACGCATACTCGTTAGGTGAACTTTGCAGTGGCACTGTATAAATGGTTTTTCAAAATTGCAGCGTTTATGAGAGCATCAGCGTACTTTATTTTGTCAGAATACCTTGTTTACGAGAATGGAAATCTCACCAGCTTTATTGATTGTTATATCGTTTCTCCTTAATCAAGGTGACATTTTTCGGATTGTTCTAATGGTCATTTGGTATATTTCAGCAACGGAACCGTCGGCTCGACGCAGGTCGCACAAATACTCGTTGGAGAATGTATTTTACCCGAATCGCGACCCGAAGATGCGGCATAAATCATTATCGCACTTGCACATTAGCCGTCAAAGATCATCTGGATTTTCTAAGCAGCGAACTCATTCCTTGCACAGCCTATATTTCCCGACGGCAAATCCGGCAGATCTTTATAAACCATTTTCACGGAAAGATATTTTCTACCCTGGTTCTGTTCATAAGCTGCAAGAAATTACCAGCCAAAGTAATGCATTTATTCCAAGCGAAAGAAGACCTACTGCGGATCATAGCGATGTAGACGAATTTGTAGAGCAGCTGATTGCAGAAGGTCAGCCAATGAAATCAAGACGATGTCCGTGTTTGCCGCCATCAGTGTCCAACGTGGTCTTAAATATGGTGAATTATCGCCTTTTAAGCCATCCTTCGATGCTAATCCTTTGCGTAGCGAATATTGTGGGAATGTTGGGTTTCTATGTTCCATTTGTCTATTTGACTGCCTATGCTGAGTCGCTGGGAAGCACAAAGGAGCAGAGCTCCTTGCTCCTCTCAGTCATTGGAATTACTAACACCATCGGCAGGGTGCTGTTTGGCTGGATATCCGATCAGCGTTGGGTAACAGCCCTTACTATAAACAACATCAGTCTTTTGTTCTGCGGTGCCCTTACCTCACTTTGCATGGTGTTCGGCAGTTACACGTTGCTGATGACATATTCAGTGCTCTTTGGACTTTTCATAGGTAGGAAAAATTTCTTGCAGAAATAATTTAACAATCACTGTTTTAAATGCGCTTGTTCACGTCCTATCGAAGTCGAGTGTTTTATTCGTGCCAGTATAATTATGCCAGGAAGTAACTCCGGAACTTTCGGGTCGACCGGGACCCGTCTTCAGCGCTTGTGAATTATGGGTATCTACCCATAATTCACAACCGCTGATGACGGGTCCCGGTCGACCCGAAAGCTCCGGAGTTTACGCACATTAAAACGGGAACTATTCCGTAATAAAACCTTTGCATTATGAAAACATACGGTCCCGTACGAAGAAACCACATTTTCAAGGAAGTAACTGCTAATTTTATCTGCAGGTTATTGGTACGGTCTCTACTGTGATAATGACTTAGCGTTGCATAATACTGTACTGTAGGGAAAGTTTATGTTTTTCTTTTGAAAATGTTATACTCAGGATGCCCACTTAAGCTCCTGCTAAACATACATCTCTGTTTGCTTTCTCAGATTACACACTCTTTGAAATGATAGAAAACACCAGCATCCATTAATAATTAGCACGAAGATGGTGAAAATGTGCTTCAAAAGCTCTGAATTATACATGTGATATTTTAACGTTCATTTATCTTTTCTTTATCATAAGCTACTGAACCATCACCTGGTCGCGGTTTCAGTTTCGTCAAGAAAGGACTACTAATCAGGAACACGAAGTAATTAACAAAGTAATGATATTTTATTAACCTGCCATAGACGATCTTGTCTTTAACATTATGTTTATCCAGATGAAACTCTAATGCTCAATAACGACGGCGATGAAAATTCGTTTATGTTTCTTGTTGTTGATATTCAGTTATTGATATCAATGTTAATATCAGTGTTATTTACGCGCTGAAGTTGACTACATCTTAAGCTCTGGCAAAAACTATGAACATGTACTGTCATTTGCATGCATTTGAATTGGAACAGTAACCTTATCGTAGCAAGCTGTATGCTAAAGAATACGAATGGACGTGTGTATGCTACCTTAAGCAGCTATTGCTTTTCTGGAAGGTTGGATACTAATCCTGCGTGCGAATAACTATTAAAATATTCCAGCTCCTTATATATCGCTCACTGCAGTAATATTGGTTGAAGAAGTTGGCCTGGAGCAGTTAACAAATGCTTTTGGACTGCTTGTCCTAGCACGAGGTGTTTCAGCCATGGTCGGTAGTCCAATTGGCGGTAAGTTTTGAAAAATCACTTTTTGCGCAGACATTTCAGATTTTGTTTTTAGGAGCGGTGTACGACAGCACGGGAGCGTACAAATTTTCATTCTTAGTGGCAGGAGCGTTGATCTTCGCATCTGGTTTGATTCATTACTTAATACCGTTATATCATTGGCTTCGGGGCAAAGGAATCTTGAAGGACAGCCGACAGGTGTGAAACCTCTAATGAGGATTCATTTGGTTGAAACAAATCTACCTTACTGTTGCTGGTTGGTGTTAAATCTGGTGTTTTATAGTTCTCAGAAATGAATAAAGGTAGTCTAAGATAGTTTTCTCTAGAAGACAGCTTGAAAATGCAAGTTGCAATGTTCGGATGCTATGTTGTAGCAAATATCCAAGCAGACCATGTTGCTTCATACTATGATAAGTAGGTACTCATTTAATTCACACATCTATTGCTTAGCGTTGCATCAAGTTAATTTTTAATACAGATGAATTTTTTGGTTTTGTAATTTTCCTATTAACCTCTTGACTAAATTCTGTAAAACGCGTGCGTGATCATTTTTACATGAGACTCGCATGGTTTCTTCCAGCGGTTACAGTACAGTAATGCTAGTGGATGAAGTGCACTGCTACGCCTCATTTTTCTATTGTTACCGCGCAATCAGCATTGCCATGTTCAATAGCTTTCCACTGGATACGTAGATCTTACAGTACCGCGAACTGGTCATC
This sequence comes from Trichuris trichiura, assembly GCA_037903355.1. Classification (NCBI taxonomy): domain Eukaryota; kingdom Metazoa; phylum Nematoda; class Enoplea; order Trichinellida; family Trichuridae; genus Trichuris; species Trichuris trichiura. The sequence goes on from JBAJFE010000062.1 coordinate 1,512,268, forward strand.
ATCACTTTTGCTTATTCATTTTTGGTCCCACTTTGCACTCAGCTGATGCACTCTTTGAGACGCTTAGTATTTTTTTTTGCTGTCAGTTGAAGCTTTCGTTATATTGGTTCTACTGAACTGTACCTACGCCAGCTATTAGCAGATTGCTGGAAAATAAATTCTAAGAGTACCTACTTTCTTCTCTTTTAATTGGCAACGTGTTAGTGTAAAAATATTTAATGTTTTTAATCACTTCCCATCTCTTATTTGACTTTACGATTTTCAAACATAATTATTTTGGCAATAATATGCAGTAGAACTTATTGATGGTTGAATAATTTGCCAGTTTGCGTTTTCTTCCTATTCTGTAAGTTTGAATTGAGCTTTGGTAAATATCTCTGATGCATCGTTAAGTAATAAGCTGTTTTGTTCAATGTGACAGAAAAAGAAAAAAATGCTAAGTTGTGAGTGATCAGCCCACTTCCGTGTACGGCGCGTTATCGACGCGTAATGAAAATAGCAGCGTACATGGTTTCTTCGAAATCTGCGTAACTGAAATGTCAGTCAAAGAATTACGCAGGAATCGTGCCATATAGTTTCTTGCGCTCCATGTTATGTCTAAAGTTAAATTTCGAAAGATTAAGCAATGTTCGGATAGCTCTACAAACAATCCACCTTTTGCAGTACGCAAATGTTGACCTGTCAAACATTGTGGCTGGCCAAAGAGTTGATTTTCCTTTTTCGAGATACTTATCACACTCGCTATTTGCACTCGATTGCCTTGTTCGTCGTATACTTAGCTAGCAGAGGCTTGAAGGTAGCACAAGACGACAAAATGCTCGAAATGAAAATCAGAAAAAGGTCTTAACACCTTAAGTGCAATCAGCCCTTGTTTTAAGATCATGTACGAGGGATGTTCGGAAAGTTCCCGAAAAGACGGCGCAGTGTCTAACAGGACGCCAAGCGATGGGCCAAAACATGCTTATTATCTTCAGACTTGTACGAAGAGGTAGCCTTATTTGACGTTACGCCAGTGTGATACAAGCTGCTCCTAAAGTAATTGTTTTTCTCATGACATGGAAAATCTTCTTTTTGAAGTCAGAGTTAACATTAAATTTTTATCCAAGCTTGGTTGGCAGCCGAGGAAAATTATTCATTCTTTGCAGCAGGTTTACGGAAGTAGCGCACCATCTAATTTGGTTGCTTGTGAGTGGATAAGTCGTTTCAAGGAGGGCATAGAAGCTATCGAAAACGACCGGAGAGCGGGAAGACCAGCAACCGCAACGAGCTAAGGAACCATGGCTCTTGTCCAGAACCTAGTGGAAGGAGACCGCCGAATTACCATCAGAAAGATTGCTAGAATGGCTAGAATTTCTCTCCATTTATCAATTGGAATACTGCCTGAAGCTCTTGGTCTGAGGAAGTTTTCAGCTCGGTGGGTCCCAAAAGCATTGCGTGAAGAACAGTTGGTTAGAGGCGTTAGCGTTTCTCAGGAGCCTAAACTACGGGTTTTAGAACAAATCCCTTTTTAGATTTGTCGGTAGACTTTTCTCGTGTTTTTCAACTCTTTTATGTTCAGGTTCATTATATGCATGGACTGCTGACACGTATGCCACAAGTGTCATCTCCACTAATTTTAGGCTGACCTGCGGTAGTCAAGCACTGATCAAACGGCCAGAATAATTTAAAGGCAACAAAAGTTTAAAAGTTTGTTGCAAGTATCGCGCTCTGGCATTGCAACAGTGCTGAGCCAACTTAAACTGACGACGGGGATTATTTGCTGTGCCAAAAATGCCGTATTTGTAAAGAATTTCGGTAAACGCATTAGCATTCTGTAAAAGCATTTTGGAAAGTTAAGTTATTTTAACGGCGGTGTTGCAACTACGGGATATAACAGCTTTCATACCTTCTCGTTTACTTGTGCTTAAAACATACTGAAAATAGGCGACTACCTTGGAACAGCAACTTCAACAGACAAAATTATTGCCATCTTGCCTTGTTGAATCTTGCTACAAGAATTACTCCAGTCATCCTTTACTAAACTGACAATTTCCTATTATAACTCACCTTCAGCGCAAATAATTCTCTTCAGCAAAATCTTACGTTATAGTACATTATTACTACTTTAATGTTTATATAAATTTAAGTCTCATTCACCATCCTTTTCTCTTTCTTCGTATAAATAAAAATATTAGAATTCTAAAATTCTCGTATATTATATTCTAAAATTTTAGAATAAAAATTTTATAATCATTCACCATCCTTTAATTAAGGCCGTCGAAGAAGATGAGCTATCTACTTTAACATAAAATATTGATGAGACGGGGTTGAACTTCCGGAGCCATGCGTGCGTTAATATTTAATTTGCATACTACGCGTGATTCAAAGTCTCAACTCAGGAAAGTTAAGAATGAATTTTAACCAAGAAACTGATCAGACAAAACTAAGTGTTACCTTGAAGAGGTTATATCTTGATTTGTCATTTCTAAACTAAGCGAAGATCTCTGTGTGTTGGCGTCAATTCAATGATACTAATAAATTAGTCCATTACGCATAGCATAGTGCAAAAATTTTCTTGAAACATCCAAGCAGTGGCTCTTTGTCACGCCCACTTAAGCGAATAATCTTTGTTGTTAAAATGTTCTTGCTGTCAATAGCGACGTCAAGTTGACGCTGTTGTTAAAAATAGATGCGTTGATGTATCACTTATGCCTCATTAGTTATAGCCTGAAGGCGAAAGCGGTTCAAAGGAAGGTGTCTGAAGAGCATTAATCATCAAATAATGCTCAGTTTAAAGTTGGCAATTAGGCTATGAGCCTTAGGGTAAAGCAGCGCTAAAGACCTGCCGCCAATTTAACGAAGTGCAAAGTGCACAATGACCCCTCGTCGTCAAGAAACCCTCAGGTGATTTGACGTTCACCTTCATGCAGCAATAATTGCTTTATGATGCCGGCAAAACTAAATGAACTTAGAGCTGCGGTATTGTTATTTCATGTCAGCGAAAAGCTAATTTATGCGCCAAACTACTTGGGTCGTTTCGACCGTTTATTCACTGCTGTTGGCGCCAGTTGTCTTCTCTTTTAAGGATTCGCGAATAGCTCTAACGTCTCGCAAGCATAACCCTGCATATTTAAAGCAGAGCAGTTTAGAGTTGTTGTCGATTGCAGCTAAGCCTGATATCACCTCAAGCCACAACCGATGTCAGGAATGTGGCCCAGTTTGAACCAATGGTACGCCGTGCTAATTGCTGCCGGAAGCTTACCGTACGGGCGGCTCTGTAAGAACTGAAAATGATTGCATTAGCGTTCATCCCAGCCAAGCGGCATATGTTTGCTGATTAAGAGTGAAACATGCTCTAAAGTTGGGCCATTAGAAAGAGCAGTGCAAATTACATTCCTGTGCCGACAGCCACGATGTTTCTGCCAAAACCTATCATGTTAATTGCTTTCCTTCTGCCAGACCTCCTTGTCGGCGCTTGTATTCTTATCCATCCATTCGTCCTGGTTTTAACTAGTGACACGATGGCATATGGAAAATGGGAGTGAAAAATTTACCATTCAAAGGACATGAGAAAGAAGAAAAATTACAATATGTCATGGAGAAAGCAAGAATTAACCTCTATTAATTTCATTAGAATTTCATCACATATAATTAATCTAATCAATTAAGCAATTCACATTCAAAAGAAATGCCATTATGTCACCCAGGTGATCTTTTCAGCTTTACTGACTGATATTTTAACTTCATATTGCTTCATAAGTTTTGCTCGTTTATTCGAAGAATAAAGGCTTGTGTAAAACGCCTAACTAGGGAACCATTGGCACACCGTTTGTCTACTTTCTTAGCTTGCGTAAAGGTCTGTTTCCGCGGTGTTCCATTAAGAAGACAAAAGCCGCTTACAGGAACCTAGCAACCGTTCGACCTAGCGGTAAGCTTTTAATTTGTCCTATTTTAGCGTGCAGTTGCAAGGAATTCGTCAGCTTGCGACTGTTACTTAACGATCAGAATAACTGGTTCGCAAGAAATCTGTGGCGCAGCAGTGTAGTGATTTGTAGTGATTTCGAGCAACGGAGGAACTGCAAGTTACATTTATTGTTGCCGACCTAGAAGCCTCCTTCACTCTCTGTTGAACCATTGCCTCATCGCCGTATTGACCAATATATTCCAAGCTCTGTGAAAAATGGTATTTTCCTTCCAAAATTAGTAATGCCGGATGGGATGCTGCGGAAAAACAGGTTGAGGAAACAGAATACCGCTCGTGCTTGCTATATGCTCTTCAGGAAAGTATTGCAAAGGACTGGTGGGAAAAGTGCCCAGAACATTTGGCACCGACGGTTTAAACAGGGCGGTACTGGACATTTTAAGCCTAGCCGATTCCATTTCCTGCATTCGCTTCGCCTTTGCCCTTCGGTTCTAGGAAGAAAAAGGATGTTTACAACAAACTCCTAGTCTAACTCGACGTCTGCTTACCTGGAACCATATCTTCACCTGGGTTTCGGTCAAGTTCAGGGAAGTAGAAAACTCAGCCCTCTCTGCAACGCTCAAATACTGCTTCTGCTTAAACTTTCTTTCCAGGTGCAACAGCTGGTGGGTTGTGAACGGTGTACGCGGTTTACGATTTCCTTTGTGCTTTTTCAGCTGACATTTCATTAGTGCTTGCTCGTCTTTCGTGGGATGGCTTTGATCGCTTCTTTCTAAAAAATAACAGTTGTTTGTTATTCTGAATGGCATTAATGGTCGCTTGAAAAAAAACACTCCCTGAAAATTGAAAAAAGCCAATTCGTATGCCCTCTGACCTGGTACGACGAAATCAAAATCGCAAAACGCAACAATTAATAATCTGAAGAATACTTGCCTTACATTATTAGTACTTAGCGTCTATTCAATGTTGCTCTTTTGTTCTCCCAGATAAAGCTGTTCCATTTGTTTATACGAACTATTGCCAATAAGGAGACTACTTTGAATAAACTTATGCCTTTTTATAGATCAGCTGATCAACTTACTATTATTTTCAGCTGCCAAGCTGTACCACTGAGGCGTTCCCAGTAAAGTTGGATATGATCTTGTAGACATTTGCATATCTGGGATGAGGCAGGAAGGATGCGTATGGACAGCACTGGATTCGTTCAAAACCACAGGCAAGAGAAAGGTTCTCGCCAAAGGTTCCTGCGTTCGAGTCAATGAGCTGCGGGTTTCCAATGCTTTGCCAGGGTTTGCTTGCACTTGAGTCGTCCAGTCAGCTCCCGGATTCCTAGGTACGTGCGGAGTAGAGATCAATGATTCAACCCCAAATGGAAGTTTCTGGATGGCTGGTAGAGAACTAGCGAGCTCTGGCCTGCCGTCAGAACGGTTGCCTTCCATTTTGAATTCTTCAGCAGAACATTTATGCCTAAAAGATGCTTTTAGCTTCTTCTGATTGCGTTATGGTCGTGACAGCTATTGTTGTGGAAAAGAAAAGGAAGTAAACGATAACAAAAATCGCTTGCTGTTGCTTTCACAGAGAGCTCCGCTACCCTTTGACAAAGAGTACTGACCATAATGATATCTATTTTCACTAGTTATGACATTTCATGCGGCAGGTCATGTGATGAGTAGGTCTAATTCCATTGGCTCAAGTGATGAGCTTTTAGCAAGGAATTAAAGTCCCATTTGCTTCAATTACGACTTTTAATGTGATGCGCTGTGAAACAGGGCAATAAAGACCCAATATACCATCCATTCTCATTTACTGATGACTTACTCAACAGCTCCAGAAAGTTGTCTCAAGCTTTCATAATTTTATTCGCTAATTAGCTACTATGAAGCTAGCTTCAGGGCATGACCACCCATGAAAAAGTAACTTGCTCAACTGAAAAGCTGCTGAGAGATAGCATGAAGTTGAAACCTTTCCCTGAAGGCTTACTTAAAACCTGCACAGCGCTTACGCTGGTTCGGCACGAAAGCGCATTAGCAGTGGTTGGCAGCGGCTAGTTGGCAAGCTCAGATGGACAATGCAAGAATAACGTTTGCCTAATACGTTTTTTTCAGGATTTAGGAAGCTGAAAATTCAAGTTTGTGAATACGACCAAACAATTAGCAGTTATTTCAGGATAATGCCCAACATACTTTAGAGTTTTGAAGTCGCACCGCATTACTGAGAAGGTGCACAGGACCAAGCCATAAAAAGAAAACAAGGCTCCGCGATTCCACCTTGCTCACTATCTGTGCAATCCGCATAGAAGATGTAATTTTTTTGTAACGATGCTAGCTTTGCGCTTATTCAGTTACTTTCTCATGTAATCGTTCCATTAGATGATAAAGACTAATGCCAGTAAACGGTGGTGTGAGAAGAGCTACGCAGCCTTCAGATTCCACCATATTCCGTCATTAGGATAAAAGGAAAAGCATGGCATGGCATTGCAATGGCTTACGTTCGGATAGCTTAACCTGTAAAAACCGCTGTTTCCTTAAATGGTCTGACAGGGATCCAACCAACCGTTGCATACATTTGCAGCAACATTTGGCTAGCGAGAAGAAAGAGTCAGAAAAATAAAGAAAACTTTAAATCAAGCCTGCTTAAAGAAAATAAACGCAAAGATCATGAATGAGGTTTAGAAGACATTCTGTGTACCAGAACAAGCCATCAGCTGTAAAGAAACTGAAAAATACTCGGCAGTTTCAAGGTTTACCGAGAAGCAACTGCCTGTAGAGGTCGAGAAAAGAAGCCTTATGCGTTGAACATGAAAATATCATCAGGAGAGAAGAACAGCTTTTCATCAGCTAAGTTGGACCCCCCTCCACCCAGGCACTCAGCACGGCTAACCTTTCTGTAAATGCAAGTAATGGGGCTGATGCCCCACTTTGGCTTCTAACCTCTTGAAAAAACTGTATGCAAGTAGACAGCCTCTTCTGTCCCTACATTAGCCACTGAAAAATTATTGCAGCTCCTTTGAGGTGCTGAAGATTGAAGAAAGTCGATTCTGAAAGGTGCTCAAAATTCAGTTTTGCAATAGAAAGCTTCTGCATCTACTTTGCTTACCTAACAAGGATGTATCATAAAAAATGTCAGGATTCAATGAATGGACGCACAGCCAGTAGATAATCTATTAACACTATTTTCTGTTGGGCTGAACTGATGGACATGCTGAGTTTGGCTTTGAATAAGTAGGGCATAGGCCTAAAAAAATTTAACACCTACTGAATAATTAATTCTTCAATCCCTCTGTTTTTATCAGGAGAAACAGCGCCTAATATTTCATTTTTAATTGCGATTCTTTTATTAGTTATACAGGCGGCTGAACCGTCATCTGCCTGATACGATTATCAACAGCGAGAACGGAAACGTATGCCTCAATAATTGAGTACAGATCGTTTCCGCGTGCTTTGAAAAGCTGCTTGTACGTCTGCGTCTCCAACTAAGAAGTCAAACTGCCAATGGAAAACAGCACGTAGACTACTTTGAACTACTTTGAACTTTCGTTGCAACCGAATTCTGGCAAATGCAAAAACTTGATAAGAGAATGTTCGTGCAAAGCGTGACAGGAAAGTAACTGCTGCTGCTCAAAAATGAAGGAAGCTCTCTCTGCCTGTTATGTGCCGTACAAAATACTGGTGATATAAAAACTGGAGCTTTCGAATCCCTTGGACTCATCATCAGCTGAAATCTTAAAGTAATCATCAAAGCCAATGAATGTTTAACCAAAACGTTCACTGGCTTCGAAAAGAGAATACTCAATGGGATTGACATTGTGCAAATGCTGGTGAAAAATCCGTACTCTGTTACGAATCATGTTTTCACTGAAAAATCACACAGGCAGGTATTAGAGATACGACACGCATTTTCGTCATCTATCAAAAACTTTCAATACTTTCAGGTCAACTATGGAATAGTGACTTAACCTCCCATTGGCACATTGGTAGTGCATCCCTGTTAGTTGCAGGTAGCCCATGACAAATGAAAGCAACTGATTTCACAGAAAAACATGAGCTTCTCGACTAGTCGGGAAGTAACCTATAGCACATAATTCCAAACCAGAATTTTGTATACTGCGATATATAAAGGCAAGTTATACCGTTTTATAAGTGTAGCAAAATATTTAATTGAACAAAGAGTATGAGCCAGTTGTGGAAGAATGGAAATCAACGAACTGCCTGCAGCCAGCAGTCATTCCTTAGTCTCTATAAATGAGCAGGTGATTACAACCACTTTGACTTGAAGTGCTGAACATGTATTATTAATAACGGCAAGTATATCTTGGGAATCAACAGTCCTTCTGCTTGATGCTGTGGATTTTGAACTAAATCGTACGCAGCTAGATTTGATGGAACTTTATCAAGCAAGAGCCATGCTACATATGAAGTTCAAGTAATCAGCCTGTCTTCTACTAGTTTCATAATTATTGGAGCTCATGACCTACCTGCAGTCTCCTTTACCGACTGCTTAAAGCAAGCTTAAGTGTCATGCAGCGGTATCAACACTCTTTGCTTACGGACGTAGCAAAGAGAAATTCATGAAACTGATAATCTATCAAGGATATACAGATGAGTCAAATACCTGCAATGGAAGGAAAGTACCTTCATAGCAAGCGAGTAGAGAAAACTCTATGTAAGCAAGTTTTACTACCGTTTCAGCCCCTTACTGAAATAAGCTGCGATTTCTTAAAAAGTACCACCAAATGACTAAGGGATATGTGTGTCTACGCTGCACATTTGAAAATGCAAACATTGACTCTCTATAAGGTTGTTTAGAAATTAGGATAAATCTAAGCATTCATTGCTTTCTGTTCGACGAAGTCGGGTAGCGCGTGTTCTTTGGCCATGCTTTTTTGATATAGCGGCCTTGTCTCATTTTCTCGGTACCAAGCGTACTGCGCAATACATTTGACACTGGCACAAAAGAAGGGGACGAATATGTGACTGATGGACCGCCAAAATCAAGATTCATTGCTGCGGAGCTGACCCCAAAAAAATCTGTTGCCATCTGGCTATTATCCAAGCAAGTCTTTTCCGTTGGTTTCTCCATGGAATCCCCGTACGTGATGTCAGTCGCTTGCTCTTCACTCATAAGTATGGTGCAATCGTCAGCAGCGTTTGTTATGGACAGTTCGTAAAGGTCCTCGGCGTCTCTAGAACAGATACCCAAATATTTTTCCTCGTTCTGCTTGGCTGAATTTTCAGTAAAGCAAGTTGCCTTGTTCTCAGAAACTGTGCTGCTAGAATCGCGCATGCTTGAAAAATACGATGCCGAATTTGCTAGAGTACTGTCTGAGCTCTCTGAACCACTTTCCAAGCGATGAAAGATGCTAGCCTTTTCAAAAGAACAAGGCACATCAAGAGCGAGAACGTCAGAAGAATTGGTTGGTATGAGCAACTGCAATGCACCTATTTGTGACACATCACTGATTTGCCTATTGAATTGATCATTGTGAGCACCCAAGAAATCTGGGAAACTCGGAATTCTCTCATCTGGCTTATATACTTCAGAATAATTTGATGAATACTCAGAATTCAAATCCGGAAACAAGTTGATGTTATCTGGTCTTGGGTTGCTCTCACTGACTATACGGCTGGATTCTCCAACAGACCCTAGTTTCCACAGCTGATTTTGGAATTTGTCTTGAAAAATGAACGGCAAGTCCGGCATGAAGTCAGACCTTTGTACCCAATCAGGAAATTTCGAAACTGAGCTATGGGAAAATTGCTTTTCGAAATCATGAAGTGAGTTGTCAACAAAGATTCCACCCTGCAAGTTAGACATTTCTGCGTGCTGAAACAATTGAGTATCAGGAAGGACCTCCGGCGAAGCGATCTTGTGTGATCCCATTGCGTCGATGACATTTTCCTGTCCCCTCAAACCACTTGAAGTTGAATTTGCGATGTTCACTGTTTGACTGTGATCAACCATCCAAGTTTCTTTTTTATTCATGCCTAATTCTTTTTTCCACTCTTTTGCAAGTTTCTCCATGACCATCCACCGTGAATTTTCGTCAAGTTGGATAGCTTTCGGCTGACGTGCTTTCAACAGCTTTGTAACTGCATTATATCCATTGTTCTTTGCCACAAAAAGGGGTGTACAGTTCAAGAAATCTCGAGCTTCTCTATCAAAGCCACGTGCATCCAAAAATTCCACTGCCTGTACGCAATTCTTTGAGGCAGCCAGAAACAGAGCATTCCTGCCAAGGCTATCTTGAGAATGGCACAAAGCATCTCGCAACCAAAGAAGATTTAATATAAGCAAGTTGTTGTTTTGGGCAGCCCAGTGAGTACACGATCTTGCTGAAATGGCATTGCTGAAGCGACAATGTCAGATCAAACAGATTATGCCTGGTAAAAAGGTTAGTTTTCTTCTACATATTAATGTAAAGCTGAGACACGACTTATTTTCAGGCAATTTTAAAGAGAATTGAAGAAACTGCTATCGCTAATCCCAGTTTGACTCGTCAGCCAAAGTTAAAAAAGTTTGTTTTCATCAGTAAGCTTCTTGACGCTGTCGCTTGCATTATTCTGTAATAATAAATAAGGAGACCGTTACGTACACAAAAACAGTCTTAAATGAAAAATTTATAAATACATTAGCCAACTTAAAAATTTTCTAATTACGCTGCACCAGGTGGCAAAGTCTTATAGGTGTTCATTTAATCATTAATTGGCAAGTGTTAAATATGATGACTAATGCTAACTGTTCAAATGCAATACACTTATTTCACTACTTCGGAATAGCGATATTACCCATTCGCTTCCTGCTTACCTTCACTATCTTCTGTCGTCAGATTTGCGTCGCAATCAACTAAAAGGCAAAAAATGGGAAAAGATTCTTTGCCGCGTTTTGCTGCCAGCAAAGCAGCAGTGCAGCCGTCCAAATCTTTCTCTTCCAAAAGACACCGTCCAGAATTTAGCAGTAGTTCAACAATCCCTGAGCAGTCCACCGAAACAGCATGATGCAATGCTGTTCTTCCACCAAGATCTTTAAGATTTGGGTCAGCGCCACGCCTGAGCAGCAGTTCAATGGCAGCGATTTGCTTATTCTTCACAGCGGTAATTAAAGGGGTGCTCATATGAAGTCCATGGCGATTGTTGACGTCAGCTCCTGAGCTTATTAGTTCGTCTATGATGCGGCACTGTGTTTCAGGGTTAGAAAAAGAACCAGTTGCTGATTTAATCAGAAAACAGTTCAGATCTTCTTTAGGCAGTATGCCAACAGTGTTTTGGAATTCATCTTCCCGCTCATCTTCGCATGACAAATCGCAACAGTGAGAATCAGCGGTATAATTCCATGTCAGCCAGGCCAACAGTAGCTTATTACTTATTTCCACGACTTCTTCATTCTCATCATGATCTTTCTCACTTTTATTTTCAGGGCTTATCAGTGCAGGAACCAAAATTTCTGATCTTTGTATTTCCGCTGGCTCTGAGAGAGTAGTTGTATGAGAGGTCCCAGCACGTTCGGTCACTTCAAGCTCAGCAGGAGGAACCCATCTTGCAGTTCTTACACGTCTGTTGGTCGGCACCAGAATGATGCAATGAGTTATGCACATAGTACAAATGAACAATACAGTAATAGTCAACAGCATGGTTCCTTTACCACCACCTTCATTGCCATCAACTGCGCCAACTGATTGAATTTCATAACCCAGCTGTCTTTTAATGATTCTCTTGACTGGGTCGACACTAAGAAAGTCAGTTACTCTTGAAGAGTTCGTGAATGAACTTGCATTATTATAAGGAATTTTGTGGACAGTGAGTACTACCAGCGTTGAGTGAGGGAATTTTGCACTTGGAAATTCTATTGACGGCGTCTCAACCGTACGCGTCTTCAAGTGAGCGGTGCTATATTTACCAACCACAGAGCCAAACTTTGAATTCCATTGATAAATCATCTTTCGTCCTTGTTTGTCCGTATCAACGCGTATGATAGCTTGCAACAGATTGCCAAGCACGATTAGGAAACGGCCTAAGTCTACTTTAAATTCAGCGGAACTTACTGCTACTATGGCTACAATTCTTCCAGTCAGCTGCCCGCTGAACCTTTGCTCGTCTGTCAAGCAGTCTCCACTATCAAAATTGTACGTTGTCATGTTGCACTCTTCACTGCAACTACCATCACCTGCGTACACTTCGCAATATTTCTCAGAATTATGGATGTATTCATTTTCTATTTTGAAGCAATCAAATCCATCGAAGAGACAATCTTCAGTGTTGCACTGGGGATCGCACAATTCGTTCCTGAACACGTTTGCGCAATATTCTCGTTTATAACACTGGCGAAATGGCTGCAGGTCACCGGCGCAATCAATGCCATCAAAACCACACAGGTAAGAATTGCACTCAGGGTTGCAAAATCCATTATTTGCCTTAATATGGCACTTATTTATGAAGCAAATATACTTCTTATGACTGTCGTTAAGTAGATTGCTGCCCAACGCTACAGTATTTATATCTGATCGAATTTTGGCATCTTCTATGAAGGAGGTGTCACGTAACTGACACTGGGCACCAGTAAAATGGGGTGGGCAATGGCAGACAAAGGCGCCCTTCCGACTTTCACACGTGCCACCGTTCAAGCACCCATTAACTAAGCAATTCGTCAAATGCTTGAATTCACAGTTCTTACCGAACGTTCCTGCTAAGCAGTCACAAAAGTAGAGTTCAAAAGGTGAGCGTCCAGGGAGGCACTCGCCTTCATTAAGGCACGGCTTAGAAACACATGCCTCTGGTATCTTTTCATCACAAAATTCACCTTTGTAGCCCTGCTGGCAAATGCACACCCGAAGGAACCCCACACAGGTGCCATTATTGCTGCAGGGCTTTTGGCTGCAAAAGTCAAGAAGTACGTCACACCTATAGCCTGTATATCCAGCTCTGCAGACGCAGCTGAAATTGTTATCCATCTGTATGCACTTGACGGTGCCCTCTGATGAACAAGGGCTGGATGGGCATTCATTGGTCTGCACCTCACAGCGTTCACCACCAAAGCCAGGAGGACAGATGCAGTCAAAACTATCTACCCTGTCCACACAAGTACCGTTGTGGTAGCAAGCGCCAGTATAGCAATCATCGTTATTTATCTCGCAATTGTTTCCACTTGTTCCTACAAAAAAAATTTTTCATGTTTACTTGCGAAGCCAGCTGAGCAGTGGTTGAAACAGCTATTGAAATCGTATTTCATCATTTTTCTGCCCTCTGTTATGCTATGCAGACATGTTCATCACGACTTCTGCTACCATTAGCGTGTTAGACTGGTTTGAACAAAAGACTAATGTCACCAGGGAAAGATTTCCTTTGGAAACTAACAAGTATACTTCAAAATTCAATGTAAAAATATGAGCAAGGATTTTACAGTAAAGTGGCGTTTATGAAAAAAATCTCCTTTGACTATATCAATCCTGTTTTTGCAAATCATGCCGTTATCATAGCTTTCTCACTAAAGGCAAATTAAAATTCCTATCTCTCAAAGTGTGCAAGCTGAAAAGTTATGCAACAGTAATACTCATTTACCCGCTGGACAAAGGCAGGTAACTTCTAATCTACCGTCATCAAAGCCTGCATACGCGCATATTCCACCGTTGTGACAAGGATTCAGATGGCAAGGGGAAACGACTTCCTCACAGTATTGACCAACAACACCAGGAGGACATCTGAAAGCAAGAAAATGCCTTTTAACTTCCTGCTACTGTCATGTATAAATTATCATGAACTTTCATTTAAATAATAGCTTTGAAATGTCCTAAAGTTGAATTATTAACACCTTTTCATGATAGGGTTTATTACATTGGCGGTAAAATATTAGATCTGTGCATAAGTTGGCTCTGTCTATTTTTTAACAGGTTAATTTATTCACAAAATATAGACTCAGCGGTGCACCTTAACAAAATTGTTTCCATTGCACTCAGCAACCTATCAATTTTCTAGCAGCTACATTGGTATAAGGTAGCTGTTTTCTTTTTTCTTTTCTTCCTAACGTGTTTCTTAATTTGTTTTTCTAAAGATTTTCAAGATTCTTTGACCTGTTGTTTATTTAATCTTCACTGTAATTTGCTAATAAACAACGGGCAAAAATTCCACGAAAATCTTTAGAAAAACAAATTAAAAAACCTGTTACGAATAAAAGAACCACTGATCACGGGTCATGAGTGGACTCAAAAGCTTCGTAATAAACGTTTAATAAACAACGTGTCAAAAATTCCACGAAAAGTTTTAGAAAAAAGTAGTTGTTGTTAATATGAAAAAGTGAAAATTGAAGATAACTGTTTACCTAGGATAAGCGGATGCATAATAAATTCAAGCCAGTGCCGTGAAAGGGCAGGCGTTTTGTGAACTTGCGCTAAATCTAATAGCATCTTCACATCCATACCATCATGGTAAAACAGTTTAACCCATAGGTTCTCAAACTTTTCGCTCCATCGCCCCCCTGTGAACGTTCCTGAGCGCCAGTGCCCCTCAATTCTGGTTGGTCAATTTTGGGCCCGCTAGTTGGCTGGAAGGTAAGACGTGGCGTAGCCGGTATATCATTAAGTTCTCAAACTTTTCGCTCAATCGCCCTCAGCAGGAAAATTTTTGCTATACCACAAGTCCTGAGAAAATTGTGCAGAAAAGACTTCTACTCTTCGTCACGTGAAAGATGTACTATACCACTCCTGCTTTTCCACAAACCATTTTGTGATGGTAAAATTTCTGCTTGCCTTTCATATCTCCTCTCACATTTTTCAGAACATAAAGTCACATAAGCAAGAAGCATTCATTAGCCTTTCCTGGAAAAAACTGTGCATCTGTTTGTTTTTTTACCCACACCAAACGGAATTGTCGTGACAACAAACCAGATTGAAGTGAAAACGCTTAAGCGAAAAGATACAAAAGAAACTATAACGCAAATTTGCGACTGCACATGAACAGACACTACTCAACGTGATGGGTGTGCTTGATGCAGTATGAGCAAGTTGTCTATGTTTGGCTGCATCTTTGTCACCATCAATCTAAGGTCGCTTGGATTCACTATATCCAGCTGACTTCTCTTGCTACTTAACAGCTCTGTAACCGTGATGAATCCGCATTCCGCTAGATAAGATGATGGAAACGCAATAAGGAAATTTTCTACAGCAGCCCATAACTTGCCGCCTCTTGTTCCATAATGCTTTTGAAATTGCTGCCTCCACTTCTAGCGGACTTGAGCTAAGAAAAATGCTATTGTTCCATTGCGCCCTCCATCCCCACTTGACCTTCTCTGAAGTTGCCGCCGCCACTTCTGGTGAGGGAAAGTTAAGAAAGACCCTTCTTACGAAGGTCACTTTGAGAGCCCTCTTGCGCTAGGGATAATTCTGCCAGAGTTCCTCTTATGGGATTCCCAACGCCCCCGCATGAGGTTCCCATCGCTTCTCAGGGGGTGATATCGCCCACTATGAGAACCTATGGTTTAACCGCTAAACAGGATCAGCTATTTAATTCGTTCGCTGCACCTACGTTTACCATGAACACTCCTTTTGACTGTATATAAAAAGATATCCTATCTGCAGTAAACTAAAGTGTTTAGAAAAATTTGAAAAATTTTGAAAAACAGTCAAAAAGGACCTAAACACAAACAGCAAACTTTTTCTATGCTACTGGCAGGCGGCATTATTAAGAGAAAGCACGCGAGGTTGGAAACACTAGTAATTCACATGTCGCCTCAATTGATTTAGGGTATCAAACATTCTAATAAGCTGAACATTTTTTCTATCATGACATTGCTTATTTTTGCCAAAAGTCTATCTCTTATGATCAAGGTGACAACTTAGCCATAAAGCGAAACTTCAGTTTCTAGGTGAAGCTAACAGGCTTTTCAGTTTCAGCTTCAAGTGAACTAAAATTAATGAGCTTCTTCACCTGCCATTCATAAACAGCCTATGAACCTGACTGGAGCCTTGAGCAACAGTTATGTAACTGACGTTGAAAAGAATAGAAAAACTGAAGCATGAATCAGCTCTCACGGGAGCACGTATTTTCAATACACTCTCTTGACGCTCACTAACTGTAGTACAAGTGAACAATTTTTTGCTTATACTACAGTTAGCAAAGTTGAGAACGCACAAGATTAAGTAAACAATGACTTGCCAATTGAGCAACAGGCTGGCAATCGACAGTGAGCGCTCGATAGCAGTCTTGCCAATCAGTGAATTGGCACTGGCAGCCACTCACGGCTTGGCACCTACAGCAATTTACAGACGGTAGCAGCTTGGATCGCAAAACTTGCTTGAAGAGCAGTCGCAGTATCAGGCGGCGAGCAACGAAACTGTCAGAGGCTTTTATGTTAACGAAAAGAGTCCTCCATGGAGCGGCAAAGAAAACGGTGAAATGCTTCAATTCAGATTATCCCTTTGCGAGGACTACAGGACGCAGTGTATTTTCAAGTTTCCGGCCCATCACTGCACTTGAAATCTAACTAATCAGCTAAATAGTTCAAAAGTAAGGCGTACTAACAGGCTACTCAGCAGCTCAGGCGGTAGTGATGAAAACTGCACTAAGCAGCATAAAGTTACAGTATGCTAATTCACAAATTTATGAAGGAAACTCACTGTTAACAAACGCTTAAGTTAGAACAATGTAGACCGTAAAAGCTTTATCGCTTGCAAACTGGAGACGTGCACTGCTTGGCGAATTTTGAAAATTTAAACACTCGGTAGAGGAGTCAACATTTTCAAACTATATCAACCTGTAGAAACAATAAAAGTAGCACTTGCCTGCATTTTGCGCCATTACCAGTGTCTATGCATGTCGCGCCGTTTTGACAGACATCTTCGGAGCAGACTATGGCTGTGATAAAAAAAATTCTTGCTTACGCAAAACTTGGCACCAATTTTTGCTTACGTAAAGGTGTTGTACCGAACGCTTCTGATGCCACACATGGACATGCCGTAAGGAAGAGAATGAAAAAGTTGTCTAACATCAGCAGCATCTCATCGTGTGCAACCATTCAACAGAGAAGCAAGCGAGACAATGGCTGCAATATCAATGAACAGCGCAGCTCAACAATTAAGAGGGCGCTCGCGACACTTTGATAACATTGCTCGCTACCACATTTTGGTGAGTTTTTGCCTTGGCAAAGCATCAAAGCGCTCAAAAAATTTGCCGATAGGCCTGCGCGTCTTTGCTACGTTCTAACATGCCAAATTCGGGGCTGTCTGAGAAAGTTACCAAACTGTCGCCAGTGGTGGTTTCCACGGTTTGTGTTATCGGCGCGCTAGTAGGACAACTCCAAAAGCAGACACTCCTCGTAAGCTTAGTTCTGTGCAACTCTGGACCAAGATTGGCAGAGACAGTTCAGGAGCATAATTTTTTATTCAATAAGGTTTGTCAGAAGCCGGATAGACCATGTACTGTGAATATGAAAGCTTTTAAGCGACATATATCGGCAAGCATAACTTCACCTAATAAGTTCAGCGCATGCTTCACAAAATAGTTCATCCTTTCGTCACCATGTGAATCAGCGTTTAGCGAAGTGATCGCAGCCAGGAATCATTAAAAGTATCCCTGAAGTCTGTTCTGCCAAATAAGTTGAGCACTAAAAAGATGGTTTCTCTCATTCATTATTAGTCATCGTCGGCGGAAAGTCACTCGGCAGCGCCTAAAGCCAAGCTAACCAAGGCATGTCCGTGACAGCCTCTCTCTTATCGGAGTCTCTCGACAGCGTGTCGGGTCAACTTTCAAAATCTTATTTCCATTCGAGGCGTCACTGGCTGTTATCAACTGAACTTTCCGTCTACCATTTTGCTGAGCGGCTAGAACCCTAAAAGCAAATGCCTGTGCTGCAGTCACGCGCGACCTTAGCGCTATGCTTCGAAGGCGTCATGTTCAGTCACGTTATTCAGCTCCAGCTATTAGCATCGTCGGCAAAGTTTCTGCGTACAGAAGGACCAGCGCGTTGGCAGATGCTAGTTTTTCCTTCTGCTGCTCAATTTGAGTCGGCTACTGAATAGTTGGCGCTGTAATAATCTATGCGTTTAGAAGTTGCTCAGTTACGGACGCTTCATGAGCAGAATCACTCATGTTGTCTGGAAATGATCTGTGTTTTAAGAGAAACATTTTAGATTTCTATGCCAGGCACAGCATCAGGAATCAGTTGCCTTCTCGCTAAGGAAGCATTTTTGAATCTACAGCTTAAGAAACGTGATCAATAAATTCAGTTCAGGGCAATGTGCAAAGTTAATTTTCTCATGCAGAAAACTGTGCATATAGTGCAGTAACTTTCAAGCAGTGAGAGCGCAATGAGACATTTTAAAACGCATTTGAGGCCAATGGAGTGATGGTGACCAGGTACTGCCTTCTCAGTGGAGTGGGGAGATTCTGTTAAGCATCAGGAGGGCTAGGAAGCAACTTGATTTTAAAAGCAGCCAAAACGGCAGCGGACAGCCGAGACTCCAAGCAGCTTGATTCTCACTCTTTTTCCTGTCGTTTTTCCATTCCATCGAAAACTGACTGTAGAAGGAGCAAGTTTGGAAGATGGTCAAACGAATTCGATCATTCGTCACCCCTTCTGTTTTCTACCACTTTCTGTCAGCCAATCAGCTTAGAGAGGTGTCAGCCAATCAGGATAAAGGATCTGCAGCATGCTCACAGCTCTTCAAGGGGCTACTCACAAGTCTGCCCTTGAAAGGTATAGGTATAGCGATTTTTAAAGTTTTGCTCCTATTTTCCAGAGCACGTTTATCTAATGCAGTGGCTTTTAAGGGGCCTCTGGAAACTAAAGGAGTGCTAGGAAGAAGCTGGAACTGTTTTTTAGAAGTTGCATTCAATACAATGAACCAGTTGCAGTTTTGCACTCATGATGAACTATGCCGTCTTGGTTCCTCCATAACAGAGTAACAGTTTTTTTTGTCAACTATGTCCCTCGTCCTAGGTCTAACTATCGTTTTTTCAGTCTACCATAAAAAATCCTCTTTTCAGTACTGAAACCTTTGCAAGGATACCTGAGCATCTTTCTGCCTAATAAGCAACAAAGTCAAGTGATGTCTTTCATGATGGCAAATTCTAACAACTAGAGCAATGCCCATTTAGTTTTTCCCATCGCGTCGAATAATCAGTTTACGTACTTCGTATGCATTTGCAACTTCTTGGGCTCTAACTTTTAACTATTATCAAGCAGAGTCAGCAAGTCTGCATCACCAGTTTCTTCGGGACGCCCTGACTTAGGTCGGTCAACTGCGCTCCGGAAGCGGCCGTATTATTTCGACACATGGCTGCTGTCACGATTTCATCATAAGTGGCATACGGTTGATTCTTGCCATTCCTAACATGGAATCTTGTGCCTAGGCGCCCCACCGTATGAGAAACGCAGGTTCCTTTGTGGCAAGCATATCCTTAATTTGTTGTACCTCTACTGGAAAGCCTACGGGTCATTTTTTTGCTCTTACCTAAATCTAAGCGAAGACATAAGCCTTACGCATTAGTTTAGGCTTAGGTAAGGGCAAGACAGGATGGCCAGCAAGCTTACAGTATGACAGTGGGGCGCCTAGGAGACAAGATCTCTAATACGTGAAGAAAAAAATCTGATTTGTCGAAAAATAAGCCTTCTTATTACAGAAGCACATTGAACCAAGGATTCGATGATCGAAACCGACCAAAACTTTTTTAGGCGGAAAGCAGATGTTCACTCGAATAATGCATACGAAATGAAAAAAGAAGCGCCTGCGCTATGCTGATATTGTTGCAGAACTATTTAAAAAATGCGAACTTTATTCACGCCTAATACATCAAAATTCGCTGCCAAGATGAGTTAATATAGCCCATGCCTGCTGTGGTCAGAAGAAACGTTTGCTTTACGTAAAAATATGTTTTAGATTAGGTGAGCCCTTGAGAATATTCAAAAATATTGTTGTACTGAGAAACGGAGCGTTTCCTCTTACATCAGTGCGGTAAGGCTGATTAAGGCCAAACTAAAGGGGAATTTGTTAGTAATACAGTTACATAAATCTCTCGAAAGACAGGATGTCTTTTAACAGGCTTGAATAGTTTCATAGTAGATCTTCAGATTCACAGGTTTGGCCTGTTGGATGTATCTGTAAATAAACTTCAAAGTGCCCTACCAACGGATGGATGAGCAAATTGTAAGAGAAAATACAGAACAATTTGTATACCGTACGTTTCGGAACTGCTCGTGTTCCGTCGTCAGCAGTGTTGGGGAGTTCATCATAATTGGACTCTCCCCAACACTGCTGACGACGGAACACAAGCAGTTCCGAAACGTACGGTATACAAATTGTTCTGTATTTTCTCTTACAATTTGCTCATCCATCCGTTGGTAGGGCATTTTGAAGTTTACTTACAGATACATCCAACAGGCCAAACCCGTGAATCTGAAGATCTACCATGATACATAAATCTGTGAGTAAATGTCTAAGTGATCAGATTTATAGAGCAACTGCCAACGAAATGGAGGTTCTTACTGCCAGCTTCAAGGCGAAAAGATTTTCGTTCGTACTTTCCTGTTAAGGGAATGATGACAGAAGGAATTGCAATATTTAGCTGAATCAAATTAGCTTTCTGCTTGTTTAGATGGTCTTGAGTACAGAGACACAGTTGGATACAAAACTAGAATTTCAATCACTTTCAGTTTTGAAGATATAGTGTCTTCGTACGGGACCAAATAATTTCATTTTTTTGGCTTCTTTTTGTACAGATTTTCTATGTCCCGTTGAAAAAAACTTTTATTAATAAAGTGTCCGTAGCTTTCGGGTCTGGACTTGACCCGTCATCAGCGGTCTAAGGATTGACGTATGGATAAAGTGCACTAGTAACGTGCAAGGTGTATAGCTGTTTAAAGGCCCGTGTTTTAAAGTGGGTCTTGTAGTTCTTTTCTCTTTGTCTGTCAGCAGTTCGAGCGGGTGTATCCAATTTTAGTTGAGCGAGCAACAATTCGAGCGGGTTACAATATTCGTCCATATTTCATTTATTTCCTCTCCTTTATCTCGGTTATAGGTTGTGTTGTTTAGTTTACGTTCACTTTCAGTTTACGAAAAAATTCCAATTATAGAGATCAAGCCCATTTTGTTGTTGTATGTTGGTAGAGACTAACCTCCCAAAATAACCATTTTTTGAGAAGATCGCTTTTTGTGCGCCGTAGTGAAGACATTTGGCCTTCGTATCACAAGAAGTCAGTTAGAGATGCCCTACATGATTTCAAATAAAAAAGAAGGGGGAATCTGGGACGAAAATCTATATAACAATTCGAACGGTTCATCTTTCTCCGAACAGTAGTAGGTAAACGATCGTTGCTTGCTTCTTGAGGACTACAAAGTTTCATAGTTTTCCGGGATAAGCAACTAATCCAGGTATAAGCATTTATTTCGGACGGAGCATTTCGAACTGTCGAGCGTATTCATTTTTACGTTTGGCAATGGCGGGACAAAGTCTGTCCTGGAAACTTCCGCCCAAATAAACGTTTAAACTTTATCCGGAAAACCGATAAATTTTTCTCTCTAATAGTTTCTGTTTAGGTTAATCAAGTCTTTAAGATAGGAATCGTCTTTACGCCTTTCAACACAGGCAAACATCAGCCGTCTATTTCTTCAAAAGAAGCGAGGCTGCGGAGCTGCACAGAGTGCTAAAAAGCGTTTATTTTAAATCTTGAAGCAGCCTTTCTTTCAGAGGAAAAGCCTAGGAACTCCATTATCTCATAATAAGAAACTTTTTGAAAACTGTGGCGATTCTTTTCAAGCGCTCATTCAGCGGCGTTCTTGTGGGAGAGTAGTTTAAGTTGCTATCTTACAGAAGTAAACAAACTTAGTAGCATTTCCAAAAAGTCAATCGTACATTCCACCGACCGGAAGGAAGATTGAGTAGCTTTAAAGTGCTACCACTTTTCGTTTCCAGAATACGCCTTAGCTATTCTGGCTATTCTTCCTACGTATAATGCAAAGAAATTTTTCGTACTATTTGTACTTGTTATAACGAACTTATTTTAGCAAAAAACCTGGACTTAGTCAAGTTTACTTCCAACCTACAGGTTTTAAAAGATGATCAGGTTTTTGCCAAACAAGCTTACTGTATTGATCAGTGAGTTGTTATTATTCACGCTGTGAACTGTCTGCTTTGGAAATGGCGGTAAAACGCGCCCGTTTTGAGGTAAGGATGACTGGAACTTTGTATGTACAGTTATGCGATTTTTGCCAGGTGTATTCGTAACATCTTCTAGTTCGGGTAATAAATTTCCGACTGTTTTCTCCGGAATCTACCGCACGATCGTTTACTTTCAATTAATTCGAAGTTAAGCTGTGCTAATGGGTTAAGAAAATATTCGGTGAAAGTTTACATGAATTGGGCGATAGTGTCGATAGGCTTTGTTCTTTGGTTTACCGAAGTAAAGTCGCTGATAGACTTTCAATCACTTCTGGCATTTGTTGAATTGGGCAGCAAACACTTTTCGTTAATAGGGAAATTCAGTTGTCTGCTGGTGTGAGGCATTGCGTTACCTACGTACGCTAAGTTTTTATCTCAGTGATGACGTATGTTCGTTGTTTAGGAAGGCGTATATTCCCCATCTGGTCCGTACAACAGTTTCGAATCGCAGGGGCAACAGGTGCCAACAAGAGTTTTGAACGTTCGAAATTTGTCGGAGGAAATTATTGATGCTGATTTGGTAGACTCGTTGTCCCATTTTGGTGCTGTTGGGTAACGATAGTCATCACTCTGTCAGTTCCGTCCCATGAAGTGCTTTCAGATACGTAAGCGTCAACGGCAGAGGCACTGCATTAGTAGAGTTTGAGGTACGGTTTTATGACTTCGTTCTCTGAATACTAATCTAGCTATTTTCAGGACCTAGCTGCAGCAGAAAGATGCGTTACATTCAACATGGTAAGGTGTGCGCAACTGGGTGTTTGTCGGCAATCTTTTTTTCAAGAGTGCGGACATTATCGTGGCCGGCCGACCTGCGTTCTTCAGCTACTCCAACATGCAGCGAATTCCGAGGCGCGGGTGAGTAGTGTAGTTGATGAAGATTTCCTTCACGATTATTTTGTAGGCTCGAAAGCGAAAGGCCGAGCAATGTTCTCATCATGTACGTTCATAACGCGAAATATCCAATAACAACGGTGCAGCAGGAATGTCTGTTGGCTTCATTTCATGCTCATTTTTTTAAGGAGGTAATAAATCAAATTTGCAAGCCGATTGGTCAAGTCAGTCGTATTATCATCAGTCGACGTGATGGTATTCAAGTACTTGTTGAATTCCCAAATGTCCAAGTGGCGCACATGATCAAGCAGCGTCTCAATGGTTGCGACATCTACGCCGGATGTTGCACGTTGAAGATTGAATTTGCGAAAGTATATTTGAAATGCAGTGTATTTTCGTCGCGCTTTCAGAAGCCTTCTGCCATTTTCCTTTGTGCGTCTCGCTGGACGAACAGTTCAGAAAGAATGTTTTGCATGACAACGAGTTTGATTTCACGAATTTTGCTCTCCTTTTTAGTTTTGCACCTTTATTTCTTCTATGTTGAAACCAGTAGCGAACGGTTAGCGCTTTTTACAAAAAGGACGAAGGTGTGCCTTTCGTTTCATATGAGAAATCTAATTGAATGGAATACGCGAATCGTAGAGATGATCGTTAAGCATGATAAAGTTGGAGGATCAGTCAGTTGGATGTGTTCTCCAACAGTTTCAATGTTTTCGTCGAGCATGAAACATAGGCACGTAGAGTTGTTTACCATATTCAGCAGATGGGAGGAGATGTTGGATCATTTAGCGAAATTGCGTCGAGTTACTATTCATTTTACTCTACAGTGCAACCGAAGTCAAGGTTTCCAGTTCGTTGGGACGAACTTGTGCGCATCAATCGGTGGAACTCCGTCATGACGTCTAAAACTTTCAATTGTCCATGAAAAATACGATGACAAGTGAAGAAGCTGTTTGCAATTGTCAAACTAATCAAAAACATCAATCGTCACATTTCTTGACTGACTACCATTTTAACACTCCCATGAATCTTCGTGGGCGGAAAACGTGGAACAAACTGTGCTTTCCGGGGAGAGCACGGTGTTTTCCGTTTGCTCATTTAAGGGCGCTGGTTTAGCTTCAACTTCGTCAACCGCTTCCATCGACGTTCCATGATTTTAGCCGTACAATCGAAACTAAATCAAGGCAATGTACTCGGCTCACTTGATAGGTTAGCACCTGTCCTCCAGCGCCATTAGGGCACGGAACTCGAAAGTCCAGTCGAATAGCTTGAAAAGCGAAACCGTCACAGCAAGTATCAACAGCCACCTTCCAGAAAATTAAGCTGTCTGTCAGCACAGCTGAATCGGTAAGCAATATTTATGCATTTGCCGGCAAGGTTGGGAGCACCCCACGCAATTTTCAAATCAACTCAAAGGTAGGTGATTGACTAACCATTCCAACGAACAATTCTACGTAAATCTCCCTCGTCACTCTCCATTGTTTAATCGTAAATTCAGCTGCTTGTAAACGTAATCGCCACCGTTGAACGCCTGTTGTAAGTTTCTACGCCTAATTTTCAATCGCCAATTTACTAATGCAACGGGAAATTTTTCAATTCAGCTTGGTCATTCTTACCTTCATTCCGGGACACCTGTTCGAAACTTGTTTAAACAACCCAGTTGTGAACAAGCTTCCGTTTCGTCTCCTACTTTGCGTATTCATTTCGCCAAGGTGTGAAGGTCAGCAGCGTAACGTATTCGTCATATTTCAACGGACAAACTAAGTCGAGAGCGCGCTTGTGGGGAAGGTGCAAGCAACAGTGCTGCATGTTCCTCAATATGGCTTCTTTCTTGAGCAACTGTCTCCGCAAAATGCGTTACGCTGCGGCACCGTTCCCTTAGGGTTGATGTAGGCGTTGTCCCCAGAATCAGTACATGACGGGCTGTTGATCAAGCACGTAGCGCGTGATATTTTAAGACGCAACGGGAGTGCGTTTTTAAAAGACGTATGCTTGACCATAAAAAATGGGCTACGTTGTTAAGCAACTTGTGATTTGTGAAATGGGCCTTATGCAGTTGAGTTCCTGAATTCCAACAAAGCAATGGTATTCCGTAAATGAGATGATGTAAGGAAAAAGTTTCGAGTATTTTGGAGGTAGATTGTTCTAGTCCGTATCTTTCATAATAATCATGACGAGACGGAAAACGGCGACGACGTCATTAAACTGTCTTGTCAAAGTTTTGCATGCTCTGATGATGACGGCTGTACGTGCCTTATTAAGGCTGTAGGCTGGATGAGCTTTCAAGTACGAAAACATTTTTGTTATCATTCAATCAATAAACCCTAATGGATATTCATGTTTCATAAATATATTAATAACTTTTAGGCTATGTATGAAGTTTTTCATCAGCTGCGGAAATTTATTTCGCTTAGGTTGTTGTGGACAGCTTTGAGTTTCACTCTACAAAAGCTGAATCAACTGGTTACGAATCGACGAGTCTTTAATATTCTGCTTTCGTTTTCAGTATTCAGGTTAACTCGCCTACTTGCCGTAAGACGTAGATACTTGTTTTTCGACAACTGAGCGGTCGTGAAAAATAGCCTCAGAAGTGCTTTGGCTAATTAAAGTAATCTTAGTAGCAAATAAGTTGAGTTTATTTTATTTGTGGCGGCGTAATCATCCGTGAAAATTTGTCACGAATGAGCAGGGAACTTGTGCATTCAGTTTTCTGTTTGAAATGGTTTTTCCTGTAGGCACATTTGTAGAATTCGACTATGTTTTTATGATAATAAAGGCAGTAGTAGTATAATAGTTCAATCTTATTTTTGAAAAAATGAGCGACCTTTCCGTGACTTCAAAATCTGTTTGTTACAGCGGTTCTTAAGACGGCTGCTAAATCCGGAGGTTTTAGAAATAAAGCTTAGCTGCTTAACGAGCAGCTACCTCAATAACTGACTGTCAGTAAATGCAGGTTAACTTGTCCATATGTGCAAATAAATATGGAAAGCGTGCGTAATGAACAGCAGTTTTGCCAAGACGAATTTTTTTAGAGTAGCTGAGCTGTTGCCTGAAAGAAATTTATGCAAAAGTTGACCAATTCCAGTAATGTTTGTTGTTGTGGAAAGTAGACAATTTGAAAGAATCCTTATTCTCCTCCGAAGCAGTGATTTTTTGATAAGTAGCATTAAACAGCGGATCAGTGCAAACTGTTCGCCTCTGGGTGGAAACAAATTTGCATAACAATGGTGGCCGTCATACTTTGATGCCTTATATCCAATTTTCATACGTGCATACTGAAACGTAGGAAATTGCTCTTTGTTTACTCGTTGGAGCATTTGCTGCAGACAAGAACTTGCGGTTAGCAGTTTTAAGAGTATCACAATGAAGGAGTTATCGTCTGTCCTAACCCAAATTTCGTTCCGAGTTTTATAGCTGTTTCACTACGACTGCGTTTATCTTACCAGTACTTCATAGGTGAGCTACGCCGTTGAATGCTATTTTTAGCGGACGTATAAATTGTCTGAGCGAACATTTGCGCTACTAATTTATGTTTTCCATGCGGAATGCAGTTTTGCTTTTGTCAACTTTCTCGAACAAACATTTGAAGCACCGCGAATGCCGCACGAAAACATTTCAATCAATTCAAGTTTACATTCGTATGTGCTGTCAATAATTTTCATGTTTATTGTATTGCAGTTTGCTTAGGCTGCGCTTATTTTTAACCCACCTTCCACTAGACGAACTCTAAAGTTCATTCGAATGCTTTTCGTTATCACTACAACAATGACCAGTCAAGTACTTCATTTTTGGCGAAGGCAATCGTAATGTCTACTTTGTCATTTGAAATATCGCCTTCAACAGCCAATGCGTGAAGTATTCATGTAATAAAATCAGACGCGTCAATCGCAGACATTTTAAGAAACTTTATATACTTTTGTTAGTACACGTTAAGAGCGTCTTAAGTAATTCAGCATCAAAAGTTGCTTTGAGTCTGATTTGGGTTTTTTCAGCTTTCTGAGGGATCATCTGTTAACTGGTTTAGAGGATTTTGGTTGAGTTAGAATGGATCAGTTGATGAAATTCTGTAAACAAATAACTGCCGCTGCGAATTTAGTTTTAGCTTGTTGAAGGAGTCTTGCGCTTCCCGGCGTTCTTTTGAACGTATTCGTCTTAGTAGGTTTTCTTTAAATTTACTTTATCGCTTTGCAACTGGAGCAGAATGCTTCGATATGTTTTGTAGCGCTCCTTGGTTAAAAAGCACTTGTAAAAACGATTGTTCACTTAATAAAATATTTTCCCTTTGAGTCAACTGCCAACTAAGTAGCGATTGTCCAGAGGTTAGGTCGTTCGGCATTAACAGGGCAGATTTGAAGCAAGTGCCAAATAGTGAAATTGAATCATGAAATTTAGCCGTCGATTTGTTGCTTTTGTTTTTGCTAAGTAACTTCTTGTTTTGCTTTTTGAATTATTAATGAAAAAAAAACGTTGCTTGCTAAGTGTTTCCTTTAAACGTTGAAATGCACAAATGGAATTCCGCCCAGCTTAGACGTCTTTTTTCCCATTGAAAGCGAGTAATATCTTATTAATGTATTCAATAAATAGGCAGATATTCAGTTATTAGAGAAAAACGAGGAAATGATTACCGTGTTTCTCAAAAACTGATTTCAAGCCTTTTCTGTTCTGTTTTCAGCTTACCAAAAGTGTAAGGCTTATTTCAACTAATCAGTGTAGATCTTACTGACTTCATTGCAACAAGACTGTGTTTCAAAAGTTTGATTGCTATCACTAGGAAGTCCGCTTAATTTGGAGTGGTGATTTCTGCTCCTTATTTATTTAGCGTTGTAATGTGATATTTTCTTAAAAATCTACAACGAGGCTGTCTCATTCTAATGCAGATACGCGGCAGAAGTCTTTCCTGTTTGAAAGTCTGTTTTAAGTTTTCGTTTTAGTTTATTAAGGTTTTTTAGCGCTAGTAAGATGCTCTTTGCAAAAACAATTGAACTCGTCCGCACTATGTCAAAAAAGCAGTAACCTTTCTCGTTTCGACATACTGTTTTCACTTAGCAGCTTAGCTTTAAGTCAACATTACTCACTTAATACTTAAAACGTATTCCTCTCATGTTAAGCATGAGTTCGTTAGATGCAGCCGTTTCTACGTAACAATTTTACTCTTCTGCGAAGCTTTCGAAATTTTCTAGTTCCGCTAAGGTGGAAATAATGATAGCACGACGGTATTCCTTTCCAGTTTGCGTATGCGTTTCTTCCTATTCCCATTTTTGAGCACTCAAAAAGTACACTGTTTATCGAAAGCGAAACTGCCTGGCCAGTTGAATGACGACGGTAATATATCAATAGTAAAACGGATCAACGTATTTAAGTTTTCTCAGTAGAGGTGAACCAACTTGACATCTTCGAACGTTGGCTACTTTATGAAGAGTATATATTAGTTTCATATAAGAGCAGGTCGCCATGCTTGTTTACGAAATCTCTTTTTTGTCGCCAGCGATAGTACGTTAACTTATTAGATAAATGCGAATGTGCATATTGATTCAATGGGTACGTTCTGCGGAATATATTGTTCACGAACACTTTCGTGTATTTCAGCATGAATTTAAAATTATTCAAATTTCACTAATCCTTTGAAATAGTTTATGTTCACGGTTTGCGGGTCCTTCTGCATAATAGTTTCGTTTAACTGATGCTGTTACTATGCTTTCTTCTACATGTGTTTTTTTGTCCTAATGAAGTGAGAGCGTTATAAATGACTGCGCCTGCTTTTCGATGCGTTTTCCCCTGTCCTCGTTTGTCGGTTCTGTTGGGTAGGTGTCACTTCCACAAGGGGAGAAAGAACTAAAACTTTGCGGATCCACAATTGCTTATGATTTCAATTTCCGCTTTTCTACACAGGAATGTAAGACGAAATAAAAAACTACTTCATTTTGAAAAACAGGGGCCCGAGTTGAGTTGTTAATTTATAAAACAGTGTTACGGTGCGACTTCTCAGCGTATCGATTCTTTCGTCACGACGCCTATTCAATTTTTGCTCGAATATCAACTTCAATTTCCACCATTTTTTCTTGGTCATTCTTACGTTCGGCTGACAGTGAAGTTCGGCCTCGACTTGTACTTACCGTTTTCTACTTACCGTATTCAGCGTGGCAGAACCATTTAAGGTCGCCCTTTAGTGATACCCTAATACGACTGATGTTCTCGTGATGCTGAGGTGTTTTTCTGAAATGTTCAACAAAGAAAATGTCATAAGCAGCTCCATCAGAATTCGTGAATTTTCCTCTTATGGCACCGTTGCAACAATGAGCTAAGTAGCGGTACTCCATCTTGGTTATGCATATTGTTCTAGTTCGTTTTGGCATGGCCTTAGCGTAAAGTTCGTTTTTAGCTTGTCCAAGCAGGTTGGCTATTCGATATTTTGTTTCTTGCACGTTAGCTTTGGTCTGCTTGCTAAAACGCGCGAACATGCAAGAAATTTAGAGCAACGTTTAACGTGCCCATTTCGCTAGCATTTTGGAACTTTGGCAGTTGGCTTTCTGACGCGTATTTTTTTATTCGTCTTATTTTCATTTTTTTAAACATACTAATTCAATGGCTTGTCATTCAGCTTGGAAGATTGAATGTGACAACCAATGACCAAGACCAAGCGGACTATACTGTTGAAGCAGGCGAGTTGATCCTTTTTTTTTGCTTTAGGTTTGGATGGTGGACATACAAGGAGTAACGCGATTGTGTACTGTGTTGCTATTTGAGCATTGTATAAAGGAAGATGTGTTACCGTTAGAAATCTTTTCTGAAGTTTGAACTGCCGGCTTAAACATTCAACATGGGAACTATCTGG
Source organism: Trichuris trichiura (assembly GCA_037903355.1). NCBI lineage: Eukaryota > Metazoa > Nematoda > Enoplea > Trichinellida > Trichuridae > Trichuris > Trichuris trichiura. Next base: position 1,541,972 of record JBAJFE010000062.1, read on the forward strand.
CGTTGTTTTACCGTTAAAATATTTTCTAAGGCCTAATTTCTTATAAGGGTTCTATATGCTTCAGTAAGCGCGCAGGTGAAGAGAAATGTCCAGACGCTTCGCTAGCTTTATTCAATTTCGCTACGTTAAGCGCTTTGACTTTGATCTCTGAAGGTAGCCTGCAGAATATTCGAAAACCGAAATTTACAGAACCTGAATCGACGAATGAATACAGACGGACTGAAAGTGGTAATAATTTCAAGTTTCGCACTACGTTGATGAATAGTGTCTGTTCCATTTTTTATTTTGTTTGTTCAGTTGTTGTTGCATTTGAATTGTTTACGTGGTTATATATTTTAAACCTGAATATATAAGAGTAACTGGACTAACTCGACATGACAGTATAGTGTAAGAGCCTATGCACTTCGCTCAGAATAAGCTTTTTGACAGCACGACGTTGACTGTAATACGAGGAGAAGCTTTATACGTAGCTACAGGACAGATTGACACCGCTGACTATTCACCGTTTAAGCTTGGTCTCCTTGTTTGTCAGTTTTTATAGCATTGACTGCGTGGTGTGTGGCCGATAAAATTGCTGAGCTCAACTTAAAAGTAAACAGTACCGAATTATAAGCATGGCGAAATACCTACATACAGAACACATTTTGTTTAAAAGATTCAGGGTCGACTGTTCTCAGGAAGACTTAAGTAAACTGTCATTAAAACGTTTCTGTGATCAAAGCAATAAGGTCAAGTTGTACTGTTTTTATTATATGCATTATTTTGTTTTTGCTGTGGGTATTTTGTACAATTTTTTCATAAGGTCTTTCAACTCGAACGAAAATGCTTTTGACAAGACTTGTCAGTCTTATTGCTTCCCGCCCAAAGGTTTGCTAGCTCGCTCAGAGACATGCTAAACGTGCAGGCTCTGAAACATTTAAAATTAAAATGGTTAGCAAATAAAAACACAATAACTTAGTTGCATTGAAAATTGAATTATGCTCTGAATGCTATGTTGCAGGATACGGACCTGCAGGGGAAATAGGCGGCAGTCGTTCGGTCTATGAAATAGAAACTCCCGGAAGGCGTTCCGTTTTGGAAGAACGCAATCCAGAATTTAGCGATGGCTATTCTCAGCATGGTGGAATTCGACCAAGAGATTTTTATGCAAACAGAATGGACGAACTGGATGCACCTCGCGGAAGGCCCTTCTATAGTGATTACGGATCTGGACGCTTCGAAGCAAGAAGTCCTTACATGGACGTTGGCGTCTATCCTGACGTCCGGAGTACCTTTGCAGAGGAAAGATCTGCCTACAGAGATGGAAGGATGTCATATAGTGATATCCGCTCCCCGTACAGTAGCGCAAGAGATCCTTACCGCGAAAGAGGAACCTCCTATCCTGGAAGCTTCAGTGGTCCTGGTTTTGGCCCTATGTACGGCGAACCGCAATTAATGGATGAACCGGAGAACTGCGTAGTGATGATCTATGGTCTAGATACGGAAATGGTCAACTGTGATAGGCTATTCAACCTGCTCTGCCTGTACGGCAACGTGATTAAGGTGCGTCGCAGACAGATTTTTGAAAGGCTACTCATTAGGCGCCAGTTTTTGAATTTTTTAGATAAAGTTTCTGAAAAGCAAAAGCGATACTTGCATGGTACAAATGGGCGACGGACGTTCGGCCGATCGTGTCATTGAGCATTTGCAAAAAGCAACGATTTTTAAGAACAAAATTCATATTGTGTAAGCTACCTCGCTTTGTTTGCCTAGCCGGATCAGCGTATGCTGAATGAGCCTTTGCTTTTCAGGGTGTCTCGCCAGTCGCAGCTAAATGAAGTCAGGGATCCGGCAACAATGCCTGACGGAAGTTCCTCATTTAAAGATTATACGGGATACCGATTTCAACGCTTCACGTCACCGGAAATTGCGACGAAGAACCGTATCATTCAGCCTCAAAAGTTTTTATACTTCTTTAACGCACCTCCGGACGTTACTGAACAGCGATTGACGGAACTGTTTGAAAATGCCAATGCTCCAAAGCCAACACACGTCAAGATATTTAGCAAGAGAGGTACACTGAAATTGGCGAAGCGATCATTATTCATTTTTAACCAATGTTTACCCTCCAGAAATGGTTAAAAACTCAGCAGGCATAATTGAATTCGAAGATGAGGTAGCAGCTACTGAAGCCTTGATGCTTTGTAATCATACTAACATGGAATGTAAAGGTAAGGAAGCAACCTTGTCTCTCCATCATTATTTTTTTTCATGAAAGTGAATTCCAGACAGCAAGAGTCCATTCGTGTTGAAGTTATGCTTTGCGGGACCAGCGAGTACCTCCGTTGCTTCACAAAGCGTTGATATGCGCCCTAAAGGTGGCGGGAGTGTTCGTCACTACGGTGGCAGTAGCTCTGGATTGATGGGCCCTCGAGGAGGCAGTGGATATTCTCGATCGTACGGCGAATATGGGGCAGGAGCACCATCCGGACGCGGTGGATTTCGTTCATCTGGGCGCGGACGTGGCCGTGGAGCACGCAGCCGGAACCCCTGATTTGATTACGTGGAGCCCAAGTGAAGCTGGCAAGCTTTTACCCGTACTGTGAAATTCGTTAAGCGCTAAGTTCACTGATTGCATAACCAGGCAGTTATACACAAAAGTTCCTATCTCCAAGATACTGCGTGATCGCGCAACCTCTGATGTGTTTATGGTTATCTAAAAGAGTTTATACGCATTCACATTTGCCACGAAATACTCACATGTTAATAAAACCAATATTTTTTTCGTTCTATAACTATATCAAGATGTTCGTATGAAATGATGAATAATCGCAAGGATAACTTAACTTCAAAAAAATGCACGTTGGAAAACACTTCGTGTTACCGTGCCACAAAAAATTTTTATGCCTTTTTATTCAGGTTAAATGAAACAATAGCTTTCATAAAAATGCGCTGAGAATATAAGTAGTATTCTGCGGCTACTGGAACGGTGAAGCGCCCTTCAGGCATTGTGATTAAAAGCTAAGCAAAGAAATGAATGGATTAACGAATTTAACAAAAGCAAGATGACGACATACGGACAGACGTTCTGGTTTTGGCATAGCTTAGGTCTGCATAAAATCCATAAATCGGGAAATGCTTCATTTTCCGCAAAAGGTAAACGCAAAGTTGCTGTCTGCGCTGCAGAGCGCAGAACACTGAGGAACACTTGATACATTTGCAACTGCAGCGAAGGAACAGCCGAAAAATGGTCAGCTGCCAACTTTACTGGTTCATGAAGGCGTCATCAGAGCATAGGCGATTGCTTAATGATTCTCAGGTTAGGGAAGAGTAGGGTGCCTGCGTTCTAAACTGGATTGCTACTTGAGAGTGCTGTACGCGTGAAGTAATGTCGCCCATTCACGCGCCAGTTTGAAAATGCTCTCCGAGGGTTGAGCGGCCAAAACAGGTCTTGGCAAATTTCGTTTCATCCTGGCCACCTCATTAAGCTGAAACTCTTCCAAACGTAGGCTGTGAAGCTCGATCCTACCGTTTCTGCTACACCGCACAAGCTGGGTAACAATTTTAGATGGAATTCCAAGGCAACAATGAAGTAACCCAAGGACAATGCTCCCAAGAGCAGTTAGCTGGTAAAGTAATCCAGTTAATTGGTTTACCTATTGGAATAACCAGAGCAGAAGTGGTGCGCTCTCTTTCTTGCTTTGGTTACGTAAGGTATATCAACTTATTTAAACGAATTACAGCAAAATCTTGTGATTATATCATTTAATTTTAGCTGCGTCAACATTCCTTGCGACGGCGTGGCCTTAGTGGAATTTGAGGTATAATGAAACTGTCAGCCCTAAGTGAATATTCTTGCGTTTTGCTTTTCAGGAAGCTGAAGCTGCCCACAAATGCATTAGATATAATAAAACAGTAATAAATCGTCAGGATATGGAAAATGTGTAGAGAGATTTTGTCTTCAGGCTTCATTTCCAACGATATTCAACTGGCCAATCAAAATTTACCGCATGGCAGTGGCGAAGATTGCTCGGCAGTAGTAAGTTGCCCAAGAGTTCATAACGGCTTGGATAATATTTCTATTTCAGCCCGGCAACTATGGACCTCACGAGCGGACTCATTTTGAGCATTGAAAAGCTAACAAGACCGGTGGCAGAGGTACACTTTGGGTTTCTCTTTTCTTGAACCAGATTTTTTCCATTTTCTCACAGGCTGAGATACGGATGGTATTCAGTTCAGTCGGCTCGGTCGATTCTGTTGCAATTCTTCAACAAGGCCAAAACACATTGGATGCAATTGTTGAATTTCGCGATACAGCTTCAGCTCTGGAAGCGAAACGTCTCTTAAATGGTTGCAGTATGTATCCGGGATGTTGTCTTATTTACATTGAATTTGTAGACGTAATCTACTCTACATCATTTCCACAACATAAATGTCTATTCTTGTAGGTAAAAAAAATGTTTTCTAGCAACAGCGCCGCTGACAACAACGTCACTGAGACTTGTGATATTGGTAAGAAACGCCTTCCCAAAGCCAACTTTACTTTTTTCTTCCCAGCTGCTAACTGATTAAATGGAATCTCCACATGCTTATGTAATTTTTAAAAAACTTTTTTTCTGAGCATGAAGCTTAGTTTTGCAGCCGCTCAAGTTAGTGCGAGGTTCCTGAATTCACTTAAGCAAAATGTTCAATTGCTACTGCTTAATAGCACTTGCATTCATCCGTCATTTTGATATCAGCACATAGCTTTCCCTTCCGAAATACTAAAGCGAATTACAGTACATAAACAAGAGACATTAAAGACAGTTTCGCCTTCTGCCCATTTATGGGCTGAAGGCGAAGCTGTCCTAATGTTTTTGCCTTATTCTGCTATGGCTTGAAATCCTAAGAAGAGTCCAGTCTTAATTCCTAACGTTTTAAGATGAGTTTTTATTATAGTTTTGATTTAACATCAATCGTGTATTAAGAAAATGCAGTGGCAAAGCGACATACAAAAACAAGTCACAGTATCTCTTTTTTTAAATATAAAGTCTTTAAACGAAAATGCATTCTAACGGTAGGCATGAATTTCTAGGTATCTATGACGTGACAACACGCGATAATTACAGGGGCACTCAGTATCCATTTTCTGTTTCTGCCAGTGGAGCTTTGTTTTCCCCTGGTGTAATTACAGATATATGATTTTTTAATGTATGACAATTTAATGCATTTAACCGTCTGCCTTAAATGGCAAATCTTAGGCATTATCCTTCCGATGTTATTAACTTCTCCTTTCGCTCCGATTTAAGAATATCTGGGGGCAAATGCTAGCTCAGGAAACCTTCACGCCTTAAAAAACCATGCTACCTTGTTATAGAACATTCCCTGAATAAATTCAATTCAGAAATGCCAAACCTGTGCAACCAATCCACCGCGAGCTTTCCCGGTTGCGCCTATAATTCATCCAACCACGGAAACGATAATCTAACGCTGATGCCCAATTATACATACGGTTTGGGCATGGGTAATTTCACTACGCCAAACACGGCAACGGGCTGTGTAAATGAAACAGATTGCTATGAGTTCAACAGTTCAAACCCTGCTATGATGCAACACGCACAATTTCGTCAGCCGGAAGTCTGGTGTCAACCGTTTTGTCAGCCTTACGAAGCTCCAAATCCTTTTTTGGCTGTTGACCAAGGTTTTCACGAGCCAGTTATGCCGCTCAATGAAAACGCTTTGAATTTGCACGGACACGTGATAATATTTGGCTTGAAGCCGCATCGTGTTAGCCCCGAAAGTTTAACTGGTCTGCTGGAAAGTTACGGCAGAATTGTTAATGTAAGTTGGCGAAGCGGTTACCTTCTAGAATAGCGCAATTGTTGTAACCTTACAGACGCAGCTACAAAAAGACGGAAGAAAATTTTTAGCTTGCATAGAAACTGCTGACGAAGCAACGGCGCAAAGAATAATTGAACATTTAAATGGTACTACAATCTTCGGAAGCCGCATACGAGTGAGACGCACGGACTTTAGGTATTTCTAAATCTAAAATAGTAATGAAAAGACGACTAATTACCTGTAAAAATTATAACCTACTTTCTAATACGACAGACTAATACTGCGTCAAATAAATTATTTTGAATTCTATTTGAAATACGACAGTGTAATTGTTCTTTTTAATCGGAATGCATAACAAAAATTGGTTTTCCATCATGATATTCCCAACGATGAACACTCCATCTCAAGAGGAACCGGTAGACCGAACGTTGCATGCTATGATAATATCTTGGATCGATGAACTCTCGGTTCAGCGCGGGATGTTCAGACTGCTCAACATGCGGCACTATCAAACTTGAACATCCGTGGACAGGACGCTCTTTTCCTGATGAGACGGCCCTTCCAACACAGAAGTTACCAAAGAGTGATGCAGCCTACGGAAGGGGCTGACAATTTCCCGAGAAAAAGCCATTTACCTTGCTGGCCAAACAAAAAGTTTTCAAGCTTTGTAAACTCGCGACAAAGTCAACAGACGAGCAAGATTAGACGTGTTTGGGCAAACCACGTTCTTCAAAGTACGCCTGCAGTTAATAAATAAAAGCATTTTCGAATAATAAAACTTTCTGACATTTTTGGGAAAGGCTAACTGCACAGACTTTTCGTTTGTACTTTATTTCCATCCTACAAAAGCTTAAGTAAAGAATTACCAATCAAGTAAGGGTTATTTAGTGTGAATTGGTAAGGCGTGAAATGTTGTCTTGGGGCTTACGCTTCGTAACAAAACTGCATTCATTAAAAAATGATAACACTGCTGGCCTATTGTTGTCTTAAGCTGCAGCACGAATTCGTCATAAATTCGGACGATTTAGAGCAATGCGCATAGCACCGCACCTGCACCAGATTTCAAGCTTCAAGTAATTAAACTTAGCTGGAAAGTAGACACCTTAAGGTCGTAAAACGAATTTAAAAAATTCTGCTGCATTGAATGGTTTAAAGATTTTTATAAGTGAAAAAACGTGAGTTTTTGAAATAAAATCTGTGCGGAATATTTGTTACTGCTTGTCCTCCATACTGCTACTTAGTGGACATCGAACGACCTTTTCTATCGGCATCAAAAAGGACTGCACCGCTTATCCTGGAATAAGAAGTTGAAACTAGAATTTCACTCCTTTCATACAAAAATAGTAAATAGTCTAACAACTTCCCGCAAACTTTTAGTTTAGCTGAAGTATCATAATGTGCTAGAAACAAGGGCTGCTCAGTCCTGCTATAGCTCAAGCCTTAGTACAACTATCAGTGCCACTTTTGAATCTACCGGATTTTACTTGTGAACCTTGCACAATGACTTGAATAAAGTCTCTCAACGTGCGTTGAACACACTCAGCAAAAAACTAGAGCTGCTGCAACAAAAGCGAAGCAGAAGTACTTGAACTAACGATGAAGCACAATCTATTCTGTTTTCTTTGCATCCGTCTGAGAATCGGCAGATCCACTAATTTTCTTCTTCAGTGCTAGTAGACCTTCTTTAATCTTCACGTCACCTCGTTCGTTAGGTGGCACCAGCACCGGATTCGATTGCAGTTTCCACCACGCGTAGACGGAACCTAAACTATCGAGTTTAGCAAGAAAAGAATGGTGCACTCGATGTTAACCGCTACTGCCCCCACAAAGTTAAGGGCAGAAGGGCAGATCACTTGCGAAAAGCAGTACGCATAGACAGGTATAAAATGTACAATAGAATAAGAACACTAACGCAGGTATATTGTTTCTTACTGGCACGCAAAAAAATGCTTTGAAATCAACTTACGAGAACATCTAACCATAAGGCACTACTTTGCAATATGCGACAGCATTTTAGTAGCGCTAATTCTCAATCTTACCTGCAATTGATCCCACTAGAACTGTATACATTACCATCCGAGAACGCATTCCGGACATTTGACGGAGAATACAGTAAGTACAAAATAAATGCAGGTCTATTAAGTCGCAGTTAAAAAAACACTATTTTTATTCCGTTTCTAGGAAACGATTTGTCAGTGTAAATTCTCTGGAGACTTGTCTATCCAAAACATTCAACATTCAAACTTTAGAACTGGCAACTGTTAATTTTAATTTCAAAATAAGGTTGTACCTATCATCTTATGATGCTAAAAAGTGATTCCCAACCCTAAGAATCCCTTTGTCACTGGTAGAACGAATTATTTATGTTTCATGCTTCTAACTATTGAACTTGAGAAGAGGTAGTGAATGTTTTGGGAATTGTGTTTTTCTAAGAGACTTCGGCGAAATGTAAATAACAACAACAGTTGGAATGAAGAATAATCCAACTGCTGATACAGTTTCATACCGTGCAGTTGGGCGTTCTTCACCATTGCCTAATTTGGTATCACTTTCAAGTTGTGCTGAAAAGTTTTGCCGCTTGTTAAGGGTATTGTACAACTAGATGGAATCAGTTCGATGCTGCAGAACATTTCGCTACGATACTTTTGTCGCAAAGTCGCAAGTGAAGAGCTTCGTCGTATTGGCTTTACTTTGTCAACAGCGCCATATAAAAGCAACAGAATTTGTATGGAACCAAAGTCTTCTAGTAGAAAACAAAACTTTTTCATGGTTTCACTGAAATGTTTTAACTATGCAGGCATTTAAAAACTGAAAATCAGGTTTGTTTACCGGAAGCAACTATTCCCAGATTTCAGAATTTCCAAATTATGAGTTGGCACACCAGGATGGTAGTTTGATCCATCAAGAGCTAAAGAGCGACTACTGGACTAATCAAAAGCAAATTAATGTGTACAAATTTACGTCTAGATCTTAGTGATTTCGCAGCTAAGGAATTTTCAGAATATGCGCGCATGTTTTGTTTATTAAGTCTGAGGTTTTGAATTAACCTAACCCCTCGTATGCGCAGCAAATTAAAATCGGGTTAATTTAAACATTTGACTGGCAGTGCGTCAGGTCAGAAAACATGGTTACGAAACCGAGCTAGACGAGCAATTCCATAGAACAAAAGTAGACGCTTTCTTTCTCAGAGTAAGAAATGAGCAACCAAAATTAATGAACTTTTTAAAAAATCAGTTTTAATATTTTTTTCAACGTCACACAACTTCCGTTGACGGGGACCCTTGTTGTTTATTTTACTTTTGTAATTTCTGTATCACAACCTACTTTTCATTATAATAAGAACGGCTTTTGTAACGGCAGTTGTTGTTTCTGTTTGGAAAAAGAGGGTTTTGTACCTCGCTGAATCACCTGTTCTTGTTCGCAATTATGAATCCAAAGCGTCCGCATTGCGAGGTAACTATACTTCTTTAAATTTTCGGTTAAAAGAGCCGTTTTCGCTGTATGTTGTTTGTGGTTCCTTTCTACTTCTATCTAGCTTTTTGAGGCGACAGCCAAGACATGGGGCTTTGGGAACCTGCAGAAGCGTTTATTTTTCTAGTTGTATGAGATTTTTATTTTTACTTTCCTTGCTGTAGCTAGCAAAAAAAGAATAGTTGTATTATTACGTTTAATGTTCAAAGTTCGAATATTGTCTACTGTCGTCCATTTAGAACGACGACGTAAACGATCCCGTTGCGTTAAAGAAGTATCAACCCCATTCTCAGTCGAGCCGTGTGTTACGCGTCTCCGATTTTCCTGAAAATGTGGCCGAGGCTGACCTAATAGACGCGTTGTCTCAGTTCGGAGCAATAAAGTTTGTTGCAATTCCTGTTGCCTGTGTGTTCTACTACCTGCTTGCTTTCCAGTTATGTCAGCATGGTAGCACCTACAAGTGCGCTAGTAGAGTTCGAAGTATGCATTTGCGACGTTTTTTGAATAACCTTTTAATTTGCGAGTATTCCAGGACCAGGCGGCCGCCGAGCGTTGTATTGCAATGACCTTGGTAAGTCAGCTTTTTTACGCTAGTTTAGTTTATACTACGGTTCATCTTTAGACTACGGATGTATTGGTCGCTGGAAAAGCCGCGTTTTTTGCTTACGCAAATATGCGCATCATTCCTCGTCAAGGGTATAGCAGCTGACATTTGCTTAACTTATCGAAAATGGTTTTTCCAGAGTTGAAAGTGATCGACCTAGCAACGTCTTGGTCATGTACGTGCAAAACGTGAAGTATCCAATTACGACGGTAGGCTTTGGTTGGATGGTTTCAGCGTTTTAAAAAGTGTTCATTTCAGGATGTTATACATCAAATATGCAAGGCTATTGCCGTAGTGAATCGTATTATAATAAGTCGTCGCGACGGCGTTCATGCGCTCGTCGAGTTTCCCGACATTGACGCAGCCCGAGCTGCGAAGCAACGTCTAAATGGATGCGACATCTATGCCAACTGTTGCACATTGAAGATCGAATTTGCCAAAGTACCTATAAGCTTAAGTATTTGTTGGGAATATGGGATGGGCAAATTTTTGACACGATCATATCGATGCTTTTTCAACAAAAACTTCAGGGCGGTTGTATGTTGGCGTTGAAAGCTTGAACATTCGCCGTCAAACTTCAGCTTTCAAAGCGTAGCCTTTCAACGGTCACATAGAAATCTGCACTAATTTCTTGAATGAGTTTGAAAACTGAAGTCCTTCCCTAACGAGTGAGTAGCTAAATTACGAGTAGTTTTTCTTTGCAGCCAACGCGGTAGCTTTGATTACAATGACCATCTTTAGTCATTGATTCAGCGTATAGAACGAACATAGCCGGTTAATTTGCTTCGTAAAACAATAGGTGCCCACTTAAAAGAAAGTAGCATTTTATTCTTCCTTCCTAATACTTAATTATCCTGCCTATAAACTATTTAAACTATAAACTGCTTATGGCTCCTTCTGTCTTGAAAACGTAACACTGTAAATATCTGTGAAGGCAGTCTTCGATTCGAACTGCTTCGGTCTTGCCAGTACCGTTGTAACTGGTGTACGTCTTAGTCCCTTTTCCATGAAAGGGTTTCTTGTTAATGTAAATGCGGCGACTGTTCCATGAGCTTGATTAATACGGGTGGTGGAAACCAGGCTTTGTTAACGGTCCGTACTGTTCGAGTGCGGTGTTACCATTTAACCTATTTATGGCCATGGGTTAGCGCCGTATTCTCAATAGCATGAAACTCCATCTCTTTATAAAAAGTCCTGTGGAACATTAAAGATTTTCTACAAAATGGTGCTTTGGGTAGGGGCTCGATGAAATTCCAATACGAACGGTTTGATTTAGTGCGTAATTTCAAGTTCAACCAGCGCAGTCTTTTAACACAGGTAATGAACATCAATTTCCAGCCATTATTATCTTGTTATTGCAACTATCAGGTCGATCAGCAGTTCTTTCTAGGACTAATGTTCCCAAATGGTTGTCAACCTAATAGGTTTTGTAAAATGCAAATGTAAAAAGGAAAATTTATGTTCATCGTGGAAGCTGTTGTTTTCAATAGTTTCGTTTATGTTTTGTTTTAAACTGTACTCTTCTCTGTAGTTGTTGTCAACAGATGCGAAGGCGCTAGGTGGGGCGTAAATCGGAAATTAACATTTTCCTTCATTTAAGTTCAGTATCTCTTGTTCTCTCATCTAGTCACTGACGTTAAGCTGGTAAAGCAGGCTGTGTAGTTTTCTAGTCAATGCGCAGGTATGCAAATGGAAACATTGTTTTACGCTGTTTTTCATCTAATCCATAATGTACGCCCGTGCTTGTCCGGGCAGAATCCTTGCTGCTTATAGTTAAGCGCTCTGCTCATTCAAGAGGATGGCATCTCAGCAGTTCAGCCTGCGAGCATTCTTCATTCTATTTTTGTGCATCCAAAAATGGCGAACTGAAAACGCATCGTTAGGGTTCCGTTGACCAAAGGAGACGAATTCAAGGTTGAACGTGCATACGCTACTATGAAGGCATAAGCTGTCATCACGCGCAGCTTTCTGCCATTGAGAACACTGCAGATGGTAAGCATCATTTAATTGTTTGGTGAACGAAATGAGCAGCCGGTAAACTGCAAACCACCTGTAACACTGAAAGTACGCATGCTTAGTGCACACGAAAGGTACTGCTTATCTGTAAACTTCTTTTATGTGCAATCGTAATTTATTACGCGTATGAAAATGACTACTTCGTAATCGACAATAATCTGAAATATTGGTATATGGCCAGTCGAGCATCTGGAACGTGATTTCACGGGCGTACACTGTAGTGTAGCTGCACAAGCAAGTGTTAAGAGCTGTGAGAGCTCGCAGAGGAAATGAAAATTGTCCTAGATAATGATAATCTTCGGCAACAATGGAAACGTCTTGGTTGATAACATTTTAGTGAGAAATATTCATTCCAACGACAGATCTGACTTAAGAGAATTGTCCTGCTTATGCAAGGTTAGTTTGTAAACTCAAGTAGATAACCTAAGGTGTAACCTGTACTATGACCGATACGACAAAAAAATATCTCCGGGCGCCATGGCTACTTGTAGTCATGCTGGCTCTCTTCATTATCTGGTGAAGCGACGTTGGATGTTTCTCGTCACGATTATGTTTGTTGTATAACTAACCGTACGCGTTTAATTGACTTGCGCGGTGAGTAAGCAGGCTTGCTGGGCGTGCATACTGCACACCGTTCAAGTAACGGGATTTTAGGAATAAGCAGCAACCTCATCGCCTGATCGATTGATACTTCGTCAGCGGTTGTTACACTGCTATGCCAACAGGTGGAAATTGGAAATTTGTAAGAGTGACGACGCTTAAAAAGCAGCTAGCACGCATGTTTTCCTAGTCGCTACTGAAGATGTCAACACGCTTTTTGTAAACATAGCTTTCACTGAAAACTATCAAATCGCCTTGCTAAAGTGATGCATTGCCTTGACAACATAATGACGCAGTACGGCTGTCTGAAGTGTTGGAAACTATAATGGTCCTATCACTGTTGTGGAGGGCAACTGTAAGATGTCGATGAAAACGTTTCCTAAGTCATTTGTTAACGTGCAGCACAGTGCATCGTAGAAATGTTGAATGACTCAAGTTCATTCATCCACATTGATGTAACGCAACAGCAAACATGATTCGATTTTCGGCTTACAGCAGTGAGACAGGTTGCTCGTCGCTTTCAACAGAACTTGCAAGATGACGATTGTGCATTCGTTTGAAACGGCGTGGTGTGCCTTTGATGGATATCACTCCAACATGAAGTGCTGTCGTGGGATAACAATTGCAATAACGTTTTTTCACTTTCTTGCAAGTGCGCTGCAGGTGAAAAGATTGAAGTCTTCGCAAAGGGAAAACAGGAGCACTAATTATTGCACTGTTCGAAAAAAAGGCAACTGAAACTGCAGTCAGAAAAAGGGCCGACGTCAAACGGTTGTTCCTACTAATCGCACAAGAGCCTACCTGCAAATTGTAGTACGGATAGAAAGGAAGTTCAAAAAGATACAATATGCAATTAAGTTGTAAAGTTAAAAGGTTTTCTCAGCTTGTTAAGAGTACAGCAGCTCACTGTTTGAAAAAATGAATTGCTTGGGGTTGTTTTGCATGCGGGGGCGATGGTTCAAATCTTGCCTGATTGCCACGTTTTCAATCAACTTCACTTTTCTGCTTGCCATCACTGACAAACTGCACAAATGCGTGATGTTTTCGGCAAATGAAAACGGTTAACGTTAGGCGGTTATCACTTCCTGAAAAATGTTACCTGCTATATTACGCAGTTGTTTGAATAGCACGACAATCGATTGACTCATCCTAACGACTGTTAGTGTTAGAACTGGAATTGAGCAATGTTGTGATGAATACGAAAGCATGCGTGCAACTAGAACAAAATGTGGTACTTTTTAAACGCATATCGCTTTTCTCCTTTTCCGCCGAAGACGGTTCGAGAAGACATTCAAAAGCTTCGGTTTATGTTTGTACTTCCCGAGCTGGTTAGTTCGTAAACAAAGTCAACGTAACGTCACAGCTTCTTTTACGACTATCTCTTTGTCTTTAAATAGCATGTCGAAGGTATAACATCGAGAATAATTTTTTGCTTAGGCTCGGTTTCCCATTTTGCTACACCAAAAAACCGAGCCGTCACGCTCAAAAGTACGCGTAGGTATTCCGCCGGTAATTTGACGTCAGACGCTTGCGCTGTTTTATTAGATTTCAGGGTAAAGTTAGAAACATTATTTGATCTGTAGCTTTTCGTAATTAGTCACATTTTTGGGACAGCTTTTGAAAACTTATGTTTTCTGTTCTTATTGGCGGCATAATTATTGATCCATGTTTGATTGTCGGAATCGTACAGAGGAACGAATATTTTAAGAGCAACGACTGGCAGCTAGAACAATCAGCTCCAGTATGCATGACCTGCCAAATAACGCGACGCGGATGTGTTGAGGCGTTTTAAGAAAGCGGATGTGTTGGGCTTCCATTGTAAATGTCGCGCTACGACCGTTGAAGCAGCTGCTTAGTGCAACCTGATTGCGGGTTTTTCAAATCATTTGAAACGTCCACCGATGACTCGTCCACTTCAAGTTTTGGAAAATAAATTTCACACATAAGGACATCGGAGGATGGCTGGCGAGTCAGACTGCAATTTCCAATCAGGCATCGATTATGCAACTATGTCTTGGAATCCTTAAGTGCAGTCGACAGTTTACCAACAAGCTTGTTTGTTGGCTGTACGCAAAAATCTGAATTTTTTAAACTTAAATTTTCCTCATCCTGTTGATAGTGGTGATTGTTGAAAATTTTAGTATGCGTTTATACGCGAAGGCGTTATAGGTTCCATAACATTTCAGAGAAAACTGGATGCATAACTAGTGCAATTCCGGATACGGAATGCTGCATCCTACTGGCATAGATAAGTATCAAGCGTCGTTAACGAGGACTTCCTGAGTTCAAAGGAATTTTTTCGTGAGTTGTAGGTGTTTGTAGCAAAACTTCAGGTGCTCCATTTTCTCGTATGCTCTCCATAGCCATGTATCTCTAAGCTGAAATGTTTATATTCAAGATCATCGGAGCAAGCTTTTTTACACACTTTTTCAAGTATGCGCAAGAAAAGTTGAATGAGCAGTTCTTCTGTGTGTATATATCATCGTGAGAAGGAGACGCGCGGGAAAACAAGCTTGTTATATGCGCTAGATAAGTGATCAAGTTCATGAAATGGCGTTTGTTTTATTCCTTTTCGTCGCAGTAAGCTATTCACTGTGAGAAACGCCGTCACAAGCAAAGTTATGAAAGAATAGGTAAGACTTCACAATTACAAGCTTGAAAGTTAAGGAAGGGAGGATTCTTCACCTTACTATGAATTTTATTGTTCAATATTGCTGGCAGAAAGTTCATTGCTTAGTGTTTACTTCTCAGAAACTCATGTCGCGTTTCTTTAACGCGACCTTATCGTACTCACGATGTATTGCCTTATACTGCATACTTTCGTATGTTTACTTGCTGTCTCTGACGAATTGACTCGCGTATTTTCTTTATTTGTCGAGATTATTGAAAAGTCTTTTATTCATTCTTTGTCGTAAGGAGTCCATATACGGTAATGTGCTGGCTATGTTTTTTCCCCTTTATTTTAGCCTTTACTCTCCTATCGATTACGTTTACGGGCAGAAGGTTTATTGTGCACGGCAATCGTAGTGAACTTTCCGCATTTTCGTTCGATTGAAAGTAATGATAGGAAAACTTGTTCAAGTTGAAAGGCTACGCTTTGGTGTTTTCTCAGCTTTGCATACACGCGCCCGGTTATTATTCTTGGCTTTTAAAATAGACAGTAGCCCATTGTACTTGTAAACAGTAAACTTGTTCGTTGATGTAATGCCTTACGAAGGATGAGTAATATTCTCGCTGTGTTTAGATCAATCGTCTCAGCGTAACTGGAAATGATCAGGACCAGGCCGACTATACGACCAGTGCGGGTAGGCAGTCAAACTTTTATCCATACGCGTAATACAAAAGCAACGTTGGCTTACATTTTCCATATGAAATGCTTCTTAGGATGAGACAAGTGAAGTCCGTTAGTGCGTACTCGGCAGTCGTAAAAACCGATTCAGTTTAGTTGGGCGGGATCTATACACCCGCATTTTCTTGGTCCCTATTCGCGCAACGATGTCAGTGTGACGTAACGCTTAATTAAATTTTGTCTGTTTTTTTCATAGATAAAGGTGAAAATGTAGTCGATTACTTTAGCTATAAAAACTAAATTTGAGCGAAGATACCCTACAAACCCAGTCATAGAATAAAATTTTAAAATTACGTATAACTAAAGTTGGATTTTAGGGACTCAGCAACAAAGTGAACCTGCCCCCTCACAGTTGACGTATGGACCTTCAGGCGGTGAAAATCATGTAACTGACAATGCAGCAAGGCCACCTTATGAACCGAATGCTCCTCCCCGAGGGGATGGTTTGTCCATGGAGGAGTACTACAATCGCAGAGTTGAAGACATGTTGCAAAATAACAGTAATGCTATGCGAAATGTAGCTGAGGACTACCGACCTGAACGTGACGGCCGCATGCCTTACTATGACTCAAGACCAATGTATCCGGTTGAAACTCAAATGCCCTATCCGGACGCTGGAATACCGTATGACGATAGGTCAAATTTTATGATGAACAGGCAGCCGTACGTTGAACCGAGGCTACCTTATCGTGAAGGTGCACCTCCGTTTGACAACATGCCTCCATATCCTGAGGAGCAGCCTCCATTTATGAATTCTCAGAGTGGCTATATGCCAATGATGTACGGAAATTCCGATATGGGCTATCGAACTCCCTACGACGGTCCACCGTCTCGAGTGAACGATTACGGCTATCAAAACGAAAGCGCTGTTATTATGATTTATGGTCTGGACCCAACGTTGGCAAATTGTGATCGCCTCTTCAATCTGCTTTGCTTATACGGCAATGTTATGAAGGTGAAATTGGTGACGTTTCAATTTCGATTATTGCTTAATTTTTTGTAGATCAAATTTTTGATAACGCGGAGCGACACAGTTATGGTTGAAATGAGCGACCAGAAATCCGCTCAACGAGTAATAGACTATCTGCATAATGCGACTATTTTCAACAAGACCATTCACGTTTCGTAAGCTGCCACGCGAAGGCTTTGCGATTATACGCGTTTTTCTTGAATGTAAATTATTTTGCAGCTTTTCTCGTCAACCATATTTGAATGAGGTTAGGGATCCGCCATCTATGCATGACGGAACTCCGTCGTACAAAGAATACAGTGACAGTCGTCTACAGAGGTTTACGTCTCCGCATATTGCTACAAAGAATCGCGTTATTCAACCTCAGAAGTACTTGTACTTTTTCAACGCACCTCCAAACGTCACTGAAGATCATCTGATATCACTGTTTGAAGAAGCTCGCGCGCCAGTTCCGGCCCATGTAAAAATATTCAGCAAGCGGGGAGGTCAGTAAACATGTTGAATTCAGTATGCTTAACAAGCAGATTATTTTTGTTTGTAGAAATGGTGAAAAATTCAGCAGGTATACTCCAATTCGAAGATGCAGCTGCAGCGACGGAAGCTTTGATGTTTTGCAACCATGCCAGCGTTGATTGTCCAGGTAAGTTATGCTTTCAGCGCTTTTTTTTGAGTGCTTAAGTGGTTCTCATCCATTTAAGGCAATAAGAGTCCGTTTATAATGAAATTATGCTTTGCCGGTCCGGCGAACACGGCGGTCGGTTCTGAACCACCGGACGATATGCGAATGAAACCTGGCATGCATTTTGACAGTATGGGTTACATGGGTCGACCTCGCAGCGGTGGCTATGCTCGAAATTTTTCAAGTCACGGAGGTCCAGAGTACCGACCTCCTCCTGGACGTGGTCGAAGCCGAGATCATTAATCTTCCATTAATTTTTAAACTCAGTCTAAGATGGCTAGTTAGTTTCGTTGATGCTTGCGCTGTTGCACTAAATACAAGTATACATCCATAATTCTTGTTTGCTAGAATTGTATAAAAATGGTTCACAAAACTTTACTTCCATACACTTCATTATTAAATTGTTCTCTTCCACCTCATTCTGGTTTAGCGCATCGATAATTACGCTTCGAGTGTTCGTTCTGCTCTGCTGTAACCGCTTCCACTTTTTTATTTGCAGAAGAAAATTCATTTTGCGTGGCTGTTCTATTTCTCACGCAGAACAAGATGAAAAGTGTACTGTCGCTCTTTTCCATACAAGGAAGTCGTAAGTTAGAACAGCAAGCGAGGGTGTTGTTGAAGTAACTTTCTGGATGTCCTAACTGCTTTTAGCTTTTCGTTTTCACTATACTCAAACTTAGTTTTAAATCTATTGCATAAGAACTGACTTAACTAACGAAAAAATTGCCCATAAGTTACCAAGCAAGCAAAGTGCTTTGGATGTAGTAATATGCAAAGCAAGTATACCGTAATTTGAATTTTGCACGTAGGTAAAATACAATAAGCGACTACTATTAGCTGTCATTTGTTCCTAAGTGAGTTTGCAGTGTAAACAGTAACAGTAACTTTCTTACACCGCCGACAACCGAAAAAGAGCAGTTCCGAAACGTACGGTACAAAAATTGTTCTGTATTTTCTCTAACAACTTGCTCATCCATTCGTTGGTCATTCATTTTGAAGTTTATTTGCAGATACATCAAACAGGCCAAATCTGTAAACCAAAGACCAACCATAATCGATATTTTTGAATGCTCGCAAAATCAGAAAGTTTCATAAAGGAAGAATGGTCATTTAGATGTGCTAAGAATGTTTATGCCATGTTCAATGCTTCAGAACATCGTAAATTATTTTTCCGCTTCCAACGTCAGGTCGTCAAAAGAAGCAATCGTCTTTGCGCAGCGCAGGGAACTACTATTTTTTAAAGCAATCGTCCCCTATCTTTCGATTACAATCGCAACCAACGAACCGCGAAACCTAAAGGTACGGGAAGAACAAAAAACAATGATTTCTTGCCGTCCCATTGTTGCCATTTTCACTAAAGTTCAACTAATATTGTTTTCAGTTAATACCGATTAAATAGTGTGAAAGGTTCGATAGGAAGTATTCCGTTCAGGGGATGCAGCACGTTTTGACGCGCACAGTTTGACGCCTACGGTTTAACGCACAATCCGTACTAACGGAATCTGCTGTCTCACTTATGAGTATCTTCAAAGGGCAATCTTGCTTTGCCTCAGGGCACAGTTCATTGTTTTGCTAACCACGTTTGGAAAGTTTCCTTTCGCTGGGTTTTAGTTGTCTTGCTGAGCTGTCGCGGAATTTTCTTTTTTTGTCGTATCTCATACTGGAACGTTTTCTCAGGGCTTCCTTACCGTGCGGTAGGCAAATAGGCAATGCGAAAATCCGAGTGCATGGAAACGAAACCTACCACTGAAATGAACCTTTGGAAACAGCTGGCAAAACCTAATGAACCCTCAAATGTACCAAAAAGAGATTGTCTGCTGGCGTCAGTCACATGCTAAAATATGTCGTTACAGAGAAATGGAAATATGCCTGATGGAAGCGTGCCGCACGGAAAGGAAGGCTTGAGGAAACGCACCAGCCTTGGAACTAAAGCGCCTCTGAATAGTAAAACGTACATTCTGGCCTAAGCCAAGCGAGGGTTGCCAATTGACGACATTCGTAAGTCATACTGCGGATTTAATTAACACGAATCATCTGAACACTGAACCGCGTGCGTCAAACTGATCTGCTTCGTACTGTTCAGCCACTGTTCTGTGCTAGCGCTGTCTGAATGTTCAGGTTCGTTTCCATCACCAGTGCCGTAGAGGAATTTTAAAAATCCGTAAAGCTGTGGTTGCTTGTCGAAATCATCACCGTAGACGGAAACGGAAAAATTTCACCACTCTGACATGTGCATTCTATCAGAAAGTTGTTGGCGATGTGCGACCGCCGCTTTAACTACCCAATTCATTTATTTTAATTATTAGAAGTTCTACGTTTCCATGTGCGTTGTAAAATGCAATAGAAATACTAGAATCGTAGGAGTTCAGAAAAAACTATGCTACCATTTATCTCCTCGTTTTTAGTTAAAAGCAGTTTTATTAGACTCTTCTGAAAGTACACTCCTTCACTGAAACAGTAAAGTCTGAAGGCTAAATGGTGGTTAACTATTGTGGTAGATTAAGCTGTGTACTTAACCATCTAAGGGTGCGGTATGCAACAAAATAGATTACAGATGACGAACTTTCCATCGCTTTTACGGCGCTAATTTTACCGATATATGTCATTTTTATCGTTTGGCTAAAGTTTTGTAAAGGTATCGAACAATAAGGCGGTTTGAAGTTAGAAGTATACATTTTCATGATGAAGAAATTTATTACGGATCGTTCCCGTTTGTTATGTATATAAAAGGCTCCGGAGCTTTGGGGTCATTCGAGACCTGTCATCAGCGGTCTTAAGTTGTAATATGATTTGTGGCAGCGAGTGCCATCTATCGTTTCTGAGGATTTTAAAGCGGGCATTTTAAAGTTTTCCGTTGGTAGGTTTTTGTATTTGAGTCTGTCAGCGCACTTCTTTTTCTTGTTCCGTATAGCTTCTAGATTGTGTCTTCGTTGGGTTGTTTCGAACATTTTTTTGTTGTTGAATCACTGTTTTTCATTTTGCATTCATTTTTCTTCTTCTTTCTTTCTTCTTTTTTCTTTTCTTTTTCTTTCTTTGTTCCATGTGTATTGCAATTTTATCCATTTCTATTTGTTCTAATTATTTGTTTTTTCTTCTTTCCGGGCTATTGTATTTCATCTGGTGAGTGAGCAACAATTATACCGCGTCACAATATTTGTCCAAATCCCACTTATGTCCACTCCTTGATCGCGGTTGTAAGTTGTATTGTGTCTAATATATAGTGCTTCTTTAATTCTTCTTAGCCGTAAATTGTTTTCGTAACATAAAACTTTTAGTTGGAGTGGTTGAGTGCATTGCGTCACGTGTTCCACTACAGCAGAGGCTTGTTTGGCTTTTTCCATTGTAATTTTTGGGTCCATGATTGGTCTGCTTCGCTGTGTGGTTAGATTGGTGCCATTGTTAAGTATGGCTTTCGCGTTATTGTAACTTGTGAGTTTTTTTAGGTGTTCGTTAAATCTATGCTCTAGGGTGTTTCCCTTTTCACCAATATAAATCCCTGAGCAAGAACATTCAACCGCGTATATTAATCCTGTCTTTCTGTGTGCGGGGATTTTAGTTTTGTCTGTGCGAAGAATTGCCCTGAGGTTGGGCAAACTTTTGAAAAAGACTCTGAAGCCTAATTTTTTTCCTAATTGGACAATCTTTTCGCCTAAACCTGCCACATAAGGAATAACCAGACAAGTATCGTGCGGAGTGTTTTGCTCTGGAGACTCACGTGTGTGAAACTTGTGGTTGAGCACTTGGTTGATAAAGGATTTAGGATAACCGTTTTTGTAAACGGGGTTTCTTGGTACTGGAACAAATGTTTTCATAATGAAGAAGTTTATTACGGATGATTCCCGTTTGTTCTGTATATGTAGACACAATCTACAAGACATACGGAACAAGAAATAGAAGTACGCTGACAGACTCAGATGCCAGAACCTACGAACAGAAAACTTTAAAAATGCCCGCTTTAAAATCCTCAGAAACATTAGGGCACTCGCTGCCATGAATCATATCAGCAACCGAAGACCGCTGATGACGGGTCTCGAATGACCTGAAAGCTCCGGAGTTCTTCTACATATACAGAACAAACGGGAATCATCCATAATAAACTTCTTCATTATGAAAACCGTTTTTGTAGAAGATTTTTCTAATGTAGTTAATTTCTGGCTGGAGATATTCGGGACTGCATAAATTGAATGCTCTGTCTATCATTCCGGAGAGGATACCACGCATTACTGATCGTGGGTGATGTGATGAAAAATTGAGGTACTGATCTGTGTGCGTGAGTTTTCTATACACTCTGGTTTTAAGGCCTTCGCTTGAGCGAATAATTAAGGCGTCTAGAAAGGGCAAAGTTTTGTTATCTTCTTTTTCCATTGTGAAGACTATTTGGTTAGGACGGACGTTGTTGAGGAATTGTAAAAATTGTTCTTCTTTTCCAGCTTTTATAATGACAAAGATGTCGTCTACGTATCTTTTAAAAAGGCGTGGAGCTATGTGTCTGTCTATAGTTCTGAACATTTGTCTTTCAAAGTTTTCCATAAAAATTTCTGCTAATACAAGGGATAGGGAACTTCCCATAGGTACTCCGTGAGATTGTTTATAGAACTTGTTATCAAAAGTGAAGTAATTGCCTTCTTGCATGCAAAACGAAACCAGCTTGACAATGTGAAAGGGATTTAATTTAGTTCTGCTGGGTAGATTTGTGTCCGTGTGGAGGAGATTGTGTAAGGTCTCCAGGGTGTCTGATATTGGGATGCTGGGAAATAAGTCTTTTACATCATAGCTGACTAAAATCTCGTCGGGTTCCAAACAATAGTTTCTTATTTCGTTGACGAGCGTTTTGCTGTTTTTGACAAAGGATGGTTCCTTGCCTGTTAGAGGTTTGATGATCTTACTTAAGTATCTACTGAGTTCAATGGTGATGCTGTTAATTGTGGAGACTATCGGTCTCAGCGGGATATCTGGTTTGTGTACTTTTGGGAGACCATAGAGCTCTGGGGGTCTGAAGTTCGATGCAAACTTAAGATATGTTGTCATTTTGGTGATAGCAGGTTCTTTGGTTTCTGTGGCATATGTAATGAGAAGAGATGGGAGATTTTTTCGGGAAACCTCTGTAGGGTCGGTTGGTAGGGGCGTATAATTGCTAGTGTTCAAGATAGCTGTCATCTTTTCGATGTAGGTGCTTCTGTCAAGTAAAACGATTCTATTCCCTTTATCTGCTTTGGTTATAATTCTGTTGGGTTGCTTTCTAAGTTCATATAAGCTGTTTATCTCATATCGGCTTAGGTTCGAAGTGGCAGTGAAGTGGTGGCCTAGGATCAATGTAGATAAATTACTCTTGATCTGTGTGGCTTTTTGTGTGTCCGTCGAAGATAGGCTGTCTTCAACTGAGGCAATGATGTCGAGAAGTGGTGGTTGTTTTGGTGTTGGGACGAAGTTAAGTCCTTTTTCTAATATATGCTTCTCATTTTCACTTAGAGGGAATGAGCTGAGATTTATTATCGCTGAATTTAGCTCTGACCTAGGTGTTCTTTGTGGAATATTTCTGTAAGGGTTTGAAGATGTTGTCGGAATATTGTCTCGAATGCTATTAAATTTCGTTTTTAGTACCTGTTTTTGTGATGAGCAAACTGTTCGTGTGGCAAGGTCCACATGTTTCACCAGGTTCTCGTAAAGTGTTCTGTGTAGCCTGCTTCTGAGGAACGCTAATGTGCTACTATAATCTTCTCGCAGTCTCGATAGTGTGTATCTGTGTCTCCGTATAACATTTCGTAGTAGAGACATTCCAGCTGAAAATAGGATTCTTTTAGATTGACTATCCATGTACTGTCCCCATTTTAACCGGAAGCACTTTGGTAGGATTTCTTGATTTCTGCATTTCAGCAGGAAAGTTAGTTGACCTTGTGTAAGACCCGCTTTGATACGTATATGTTTCAAGTGTCTTGCAGCTGACAGAAGGGGTGTTCTGTATACACCCTGTATAGTTTTGAAGACGTGGTTTCTTGGTACGGGACCGTATGTTTTCATAATGAAAAACTTTATTACGGATAGGTTCCCGTTTTTATGTATGTAAAAAGCTCCGGAGCTTTCGGGTCAATCGAGACCCGTCATCAGCGGTCTTAAGTTGTAATATGGTTTGTGGCAGCGAGTGCCATCTATCGTTTCTGAGGATTTTAAAGCGGGCATTTTAAAGTTTTCCGTTGGTAGGTTTTTGTATTTGTATTGTATTATATTGGTGAAACGGGAAACACCCTAGAGCATAGATTTAACGAACACATAAAAAACTCACAAGTTACAATAACGCGAAAGCCATACTCAACAATGGCACCAATCTAACCACACAGCGAGGCAGACCAATCATGGACCCAAAAAGTACAATGGAAAAAGCCAAACAAGCCTCTGCTGTAGTGGAACACGCGACGCAATGCACTCAACCACTCCAACCAAAAGTTTTATGTTACGAAAACAATTTACGGTTAAGAAGAATTAAAGAAGCACTATATATTAGACACAATACGACTTACAACCGCGATCAAGGAGTGGACATAAGTGGGATTTGGACAAATATTGTGACGCGGTATAATTGTTGCTCACTCACCAGATGAAATACAATAGCCGGGAAAGAAGAAAAAACAAATAATTAGAACAAATAGAAATGGATAAAATTGCAATACACATGGAACAAAGAAAGAAAAAGAAAAGAAAAAAGAAGAAAGAAAGAAGAAGAAAAATGAATGCAAAATGAAAAACAGTGATTCAACAACAAAAAAATGTTCGAAACAACCCAACGAAGACACAATCTAGAAGCTATACGGAACAAGAAAAAGAATTGCGCTGACAGACTCAAATGCAAAAACCTACCAACGGAAAACTTTAAAATGCCCGCTTTAAAATCCTCAGAAACGATAGATGGCACTCGCTGCCACAAATCATATTACAACTTAAGACCGCTGATGACAGGTCTCGAATGACCCGAAAGCTCCGGAGTCTTTTTATATACATAACAAACAGGAACGATCCGTAATAAATTTCTTCATTACGAAAACATATGGTCCCGTACCAAGAAACCACGTTTTCAGAAGTATACATTAACATTAAACGTCAAAAAATTCAGTTAGCGGTCTTCGTCATCACCAGCAAGCTGCAGTTGCATTATCAAAAAATATACAGCCGTTACGAAAAGTACGAATTTAGAAATATGTTGAAAATGGGATTTTTTAAATTCTTTGCTGCATACCTCACCACTTGGGACCGCGTTTCTTCCTCATTATGTCACAGCGTTGTGATGTTCGATGATCTAGCTATTTATGACTCGTAATGGCAGGCCATAATGGGACACTGAGCCGTGGCAGGTTTACCGTATCATTTAGACCGCGCTACAGAAGCCGCACGCGGTTTTCGGTTTTCGTAGGGAAACTGTGTGCAGCAGCAATTGTCATAAGTTTCGGTTTAACCTTACGTTGGCTAGTGAAATCGTTGAGGAAATCAAGGCAACCAACGGCCAACGGTTAAAAGCAAATTAATATACAGGTATATCCAAAGACAAAGATAAATATAAATGGAAAACAGGATGCACGTGCCAAAGCGGAATACGCACGGAGGAATCATTAATCCTTTTCGGGTCAGCTTAATAGCGGGCCATCAGTAATACGATTATCCCACCTCTGTAGTCGTTACGTAATCGCTCACCAGGCAGCTAATGGGTGCGTAAATTTTGCCGAAGATTATGGATGCCGCCTGTTGAACAGCAAGGAAAAACTTTTTATTTCACAATACTTCCGTGATGGACCCAAAATCATCTCCAGTTGATAATCATGACATCCCCTAAAAGCTACAGCTTTACTGACGATCACCATGTTACCGAAGCCTATTGCGAGACAAAATTGTTGTTTCACAATACAGCTTAATACGAAAAAGTTTGGTCAAAAAATATTGCAATTAAGTTTATGCTTGAATATAGGCAAGTTTGAAAAATTGTTGCAAAAATTAAACACCAAAAACCTTTGAAATTAAATCAGTTGAATATCAGACTATAAGTTCAGGTTCACAAAGGGTAAACAATGAACTGGTAGCAGCAAACCATCAAGATAACATAACTTTCACTCAAGCACGTCCATTGCTTTTTTTTAAAATTACATATCAGCAATATCAAAGTTCTAATATTTGAATGCACATGCGAACGATCAGATGAAGATTTGTTTTACGAGAGTTGATTGACTGCTTGCGGTGGCAAAAACATGTTCTTTCCGTTTTTCAGTTTTCCCATTGCGCGCAGGACGAACGCAGATGGATGCGTTGCAAATTAGATTTCTCGATAAAGTGTTTGTCGCTTTGCACAATGCGCAGCGTGAATTTGAAAATGTATGCGACTTGCTCGAATGGCCATATCGATCAGCAAGTGCAGCTTGGCCATACTGGCAAGCGTAATTTATAAACTTTCAAAAAAATGCATTCATATTTTCCTTCCGACGAGGCAAAAAAATTCGGATACCATTTCAAAGATTTCCTAATTTGGTCAGCCAATTCGCGCTAAAATTGGCAACGACTAGTGTACTTGCGCAAGCATTGGCAAATTTTGCGTAATTTTTCAAACAAAATGGCACTCAACAACCACAGCATATTCTTTAGTTTTCGCACTTTTTAAACAATGAGATCGTTTCGCCTTGAAATTGTACGCTGAAGCGTATTCCAATAAAACGGTACGAATATTGGATCAATTTGGTCAGTGTACCGCTATCATCAGCGGGGCGCAATTGTATTATCAAAAAAAGGTACAGCCTCAGGAAAAGTACATACAAAAACATAGGATTTTGCCAAAAGGCCCAAATGACAGGTTGTTCAAGAAGTGAACTCACCAATATACCGGTCACGCGCATTATTTCAAGTTACAATCATATCAACATCGAGATTAACTTTTCGCCAATACATAGAACACACGCCGTCATCTCGTCGTTTCACGGATCAAGTTGACAAACGCGTCGTGTCATGCACGAGCCACGCGAGGGTTGTTCGAGAAATAGTTTTAAAATTTTTTTCCGCACCATTTTCAAAAAGGCGCAAAGCTATTTCCTTACAAATCGAGAGTTGTGGAAAAACAACTGCAATCCAATAAACGCGGGCAACTCCGCACTTCATCAGATATGCTAACAGTGACCATCACTTGACATTAATAGGCTATTTACGTTTTCTACAAATGCTTCATTCCAAGTGGCGGCTAACCATGTGAGACATCTTGCATATTCGGCACTGTACGATGAGATAAGATGGATTTATCATTTCCGGTTAAGGCTTAGCGTGAGAAGATGAAATTGACACTAACCCTTTTCAATTGCCACTAGCTGCCAGCCACCATATCCTGTTTCAACTATGGGCTTAGGTTCGTGATGGCGCCGCCAAACTGCCGCTGTAAAGAGTGCTTCCCTGGAGAATGGGTAGGAATAGCTGGCGAAAATAAGACCACCTTAACGACCGGCCAACACGAAAGTGTTGAGTTGCAACATCCGCTTGGAGCAAAACCGACAAGGATGACTCGATTAAAACGAATGCTGGCGGGCGTACGAGAATGTACCAAAGGAGTAAGTCGGCAATCTAATTAAAATTCTCATTGCGTTTCAAAATCGATCCTACATTTGATGTTTTCGAACTTCTGGGACGGCATACCGAATGGGAACGGTGGCGCGCGCTCTCGTTCGCAGAGGATCAATCAATACGGACCACCAATCGAAAATTTTACCGGATTTCCAAGCCTTGACAACTGTCGATACGCCGACCCTAAGAGAGGTCGGGAAGTTCGCTGACGCCCAACTGAGCCGACAGCCGCACAGACGATATACTGGTCTGCACGACGAAAAGAAGCCGACTTCCAAATAGCCAACTTGTATTCATGCAAATGTCCGTCTTCTTGTTTGTTCCGGTCAGTTTTTGAGTAGCCCATGGCGGGCCGAAGTGCCTAGAAAATCTTGGTGTTCCATGAGCGCACGCCTGTTTCAATGTTCGGCATAAAGCTGCTACATGACAAGTTTCGCAAGAAACAGAAAAACAAAGCATCACGCAAGAAAGGAGCCAAACAATCACCCAAAAGCGAAGAGACAAGTAAACAAGCAACTTCTGGCCAAGCCAACAGTAATGACGATGAGGAATGTACGCCAACCGTGGAAGAACTTCCAAAAGAAAAAGAGGCACAGTAAGTGATGTTAGATTCTTAGAGATTTCCCTTTTGCAAGCTACCACCTGCAGCTGACAATGATTTGCATAAGCTTTTTTCCGAAAGACTTGTAAACTACACGATAGCCTACATTTTCGCTTCCAACTTTGTACTTTTAAAGTTAAAGCTCATTGGTGTATGTTTTCCGTTTCAACAAGTTTTATCCAAAGTACGAACAGAGAACACTAAACGATATTCAAGTGTAATACATCGTTGAAAGTTCGAAAAGGGTAGAATAGAGCAATGGAAGAGCATATATACCTTACCAAGGCATAGAAACATTTTCTCACTCGAAAACTCTACGTTTACGCGGGAGCGAACACTCGATTCCCAACGACCGTCTCGACAGTACTCTGCGACGATGTTTTCCAGTGCAGTCACGCAAGCACAATGCAGTGATCGCTCAAAGTTGTTCCGATAGAAAAACATCGACCCTTACGACAAGTGGAAAAGGGTTTCCGGTGCTTGCATGCTGCACTGAATGCATCACAACAGGGATCGGATCAGACAACGTAAGATGTTATGACCAGATAAAGAAGGACGACGGGAAAAAATCAATGCAACCATCGTTACTACTCCACTTCTTCAACAAGGAGCATATCCATTTTCAAGTACATTCTCGCCAACTGACCAAACTGACAATCGCTTCTAGCTGCCTATTGTCTATTGCCGGTAGTAGCAAAAAAAAGTAGGTAATGCCCGTAGGGCCTACATCAATGGACAGGAACAGCCCAGTCCGCTTGTCAGAAATTCAAAATTTTCCCAGTGACAATGTTAAACGCTTGAAAGGAGAGCAGAAGCGATTTGTTTACGCCTTCTTACTTTTAGGGAAAGCGCTGAAAAGCCGATCGAAAAGAGCGCTACGTCAAGCCCATCTCGCGCTACGATAACCCGAAACCAATCTACGCGTTCAGCCGATTAAACGTTTGCTCGAATAAGCAAGAGAGCAATGGTGGAAATCATTTATCCCCTAAAAAAGCAGTTACAGGCCGAATGACGTCATCTGTGTACAAGCAGACCAAAAGCGCAATTCAAAAGCGTTCGTACAACTTACTACAGTAACAAGTGTGCATAGAGAGTTCCGGCGAAAATGCTCGCGTGGAGAAAGAAAACGAGAGAGCAGTGTGGCAAACTAGTCAAACTGGAGCCCAACAAAGGGCGGTAATAACAAAAGTAGAAAAATGCCGCTTATGAACTTAAAGCTATGAATACTGCATGGCACGGTTTCCACAAATGGCAACCTTAGACTAAGAGTGCGACTAAGGCAAAGAGCGGCGGCGACTGCGAAACAGTAGGAACACCCATTGAGCAGAGGTAGTTCGTGCAATGCGGGCTAAAGCCTATTTCCACCATAGGCTGGATTCCTGAACGTTGTTGTTGCAGGGTGGAAAATTGGATTTTCCCCCTAAAACAAGAAAACAACTTTTGCCATAACGACTTTGCCTTAAAGGTGTTACCGTATCCCATTTGGCCATCAGCCGCTCCTTCTCGAAACGAGCGTACTCGCGACGATCATGTATCATGGTGAGAAGCTTCCATATAAGCAACAAAATAAGACCGATCAAAACTATACCGGCGATGACGCCAAGCACTATGGCCAGCACTGGAACGGGCGGTGGGCAGTCTGAAAGTACGCTTTCAAATTTAGCGACAAAAATTACGAGCTTAATGATAGAGAATTGCAGGTTGTTCATTGGTCAATTCTGGTGACTTTCCGTAGCTGGTTTCGCTTTGCCCATCCTTACAACTAAACCATTGCAGACGGAACGAGCTCAGCTATGGGCGCAAAAACATATTACCCAAAAAAAGACTGGGAATTTAATAAAGTCCACCAAAGCAAGAAACCCGCTAATACGCACCTTTCTCCTTGCGAACCCAGACGGTCACGTTATCTGTGTCCGGATCCAATTCGTACAAAAAGTAAAATGTACAATCGTCAGCTTGGTCAACAAATTGGCATTTAACGCCCGAACGGTTGGTCTCTAAGATATCGAATTGGCATGACTAAGTTTAGAAAAAAAAGCAACGAAATGTACCAGGCAGTTCGTCTACTGGAATGACCGTGAATGGACACTGAGCACACATGGACTCGTTATACGGGCCAGTTTGAAACTGCTGACACATAACGCATGGTTTGTACTCGACGCACTTGGTCGGACACGTCTAAAAAAGCGCTAGGTTGGCTCGAGCTTGCTTAGCATTTCAAGTGCGGCTTACGGGACAAATTTCGCATGTAGGCCCACTGTAGCGTATGCCTTCGGGATCCGTGAAACACTTGCACACTCCGCATTCGCAAACGCCGCGACCGTTGCAAATTTTCCCGTTCGAGGCAATACAACTGTCCTGGCTGACAGGACACTCGCACGCACGGCCTACCCAGCCGGGATGACATTTGCATTGTTGGCATACGCAGTCGCCGTGTCCTGCAAATAAGGATGCGGGCCTAAGCACCACCGTACGAAATGCGCAACGCGCCAAGCGATTATCACAAACGATGTGCAAGCAGGAAAAATAATTTAAAGCACGATTTTAAACTTGACTTTAAAATCAAAAGTTTACCGATGCGGTCAGCAGTCGTCAAGTCACTATATGCGGTTGGTCCGCACACCGGGCGGCTGACGGATACGAAAACAGAGTGCTGAATTCTTACAAGTTCAAAATGAGCGTATCCCCGCAAGACGAGAACTATGTACTTCAACAGATTGCTATTGATAATAGCAAAATTTACATAATACCATCGGACAAAGAAGAAAAGTCGGACAAGGTGCGCATAACGAATCCGACGAACAGTTCGGTCGCCTTTAAAGTGAAAAGTACAAGGCCAAAGCAGTTGGTCATAGCGCCGCCTTCGGGCGTAATAAAACCGCAAAGCGGCTTGACGCTAAAGGTGAAGTTTCACAAGCTAAGCGAAGCGAACTTCGCTGCCACCAAAGATCGCCTAACAATCGTCATTGCCGTGGTACAAGAAAAAAGTTTCGTCACAACGTCAACCTTCTGGAAGGGACCCAATGGGCCACCAAAGGTTCAAAAACGTCTACCCATTTTAATTTCCTACTTCGAAAGGCCGGCCGCCGAGCGTGCAGCAGCAGCCTCAGCGGAAGAAGTGGTTGCACAGCCAGCAAACTTAAAGCCGTCTGCCGCAAAGCCAACAGGTGATAACACTTCAGCAGAGAAAGGAAAACTAGCAGCACCGCCGTCGAAGGAAGAGGCGGCTAAGAAAGAGTCGGAAGAAGAAGAAGAAGAGGAAGAAGAAGAGGATGAATCAGACGAGCAAAAACAGAAACAATAAAATAACATAATTATAATATCATTAGTCTTCCTTAACGCGCTTAAAGGGGAGATGACGTTTAAGCGGCGACCAGAAAATGCAAAGTGCGCAGCAGGAACGTCTTTCCAGTTAACAACACGATAACGAACGAAAATAACCGAAAAGCTCAGGAAATAGCAATAACTGACAAAAACTAAGAGCTAGAAAAGGAACTAAGCATTTACATTGAGAAAACATTAACTGCACGTCAAATTAAGTCGTTTTCATAACTTGAAGAAACAATTTTCACCGCTTAAAAATAGCGTTCTGTACGGAGAGGTTTTGAGGTAGCGTCAATAATGACAATGCCAGCAAAACTTGTACGGAAACATGGATGCACTTCGCATCGAAATGCGTCTTTTAAAATTCGCCGTCGAGTTGTCGCACCACCGCAATAGCTCTAACATTCGTGATGAAATTCGGCTGATCGAATTCTTTGAAAATACTTATTCGATTCACGCTTCATAGTGTCCATATAACTTACAACCAAGAACACTATGCCAAAAAGCACGGCTTACACGGAAGAAAATTAAATAGATATATTCCGCAAAACACAATACAATAACTAACAAGACGAAGAAGTTAGCAACATATGTATACATACGATATTTATATAAAAAAGATTGTTTCTGTATTTTGTATGAATGAATAGGACTTTTTTAAGTTTTACTAACCTTGATTAGATGGCGCTGTTTGAAGCTATTTTTGTACGGCTGTTATTTGAACGGGAAAGCTAATAAGACTATTTATTAGTTTCTGTGGGCGAATAAAAGATTTTGCTCCCTACCGAACGTTTATCAGGACAGACACCTTACTTGAACGTAACGCTAAGGAAAACTTCGGTAAACGCGTCACAAAAGTGACATTCACAATACCGCGAAATACTGGCACAAACTATATTTAGGCAGATTTGAAAAGGAACAGCAGCTCTTACTTTCCGAAAAAATTGCAGCGCATACGAACGAATTTAACAAAGGCTGCGTTCACAACAAATCGCCCTAACTTCCTTCTTCATACATGCATTGGCAAATAAAACTAATAACAATTAACTAAATGATTTCATATAAACATTTTTTTCATTTAAGCAGACGCGTTCAAATTTATAGAATAGCATTGAGCCTGCAAATAGTGAAATGCATAGCTTTCTCCGTTCTTCTCCCTTACATACCAATAAATGTCATTTCAAAACTCATTGTTGATTAATGAATTAAACTTAGCATAATCGTCAAACTTAGTGGCAACTTTAAAAATGAAGCAACTTAAGCTGCTTACAACCTAAACTAAACAGTCAGAAGGGCATAGAGCTAAGATTAGCAGATTCCATTACGGTTCCGATTCAAAAAAAAAGTGCCCACGTACCTGCGCATAGCTTCTTCTTATGTCTTGGGCAGTTAAAATTGTCGCATTCGCAAAATTGACCAGAGTATATTTCGTTGATGTTCTAAGATGTTAATTTATAAAAAAAAAATAGAAGCGCGACAAGCTTGTCAGTCAATACCTCCCGTTTGAAGCAAACGCAGCGGCCGCAATCGCAGTCACCTCTTCCTTCGCAGATAGGCGCTCGACTATCGTTATTCCTGGCAGGCAATATTAATGGAATACGAAAAGAACGAGGAAGGTCGGCGGCTTACTTCCTGCACATCATATCTAACGCCACAGTAGACATTCCGGGAGCTTCACATTCGCATCGACGACCAACACGGTTGTTGTAACACTGACAAGCGCCGCATACGAGATCTCCATTGTAATTGCAGTAGCTGGCCGCTCTCGTAAGCGACTAGAAAAAATTTAAAAAAATAAGCAGGAAAATTGAGACTGTTATAAGCTCATACGTTCAACGGCTTCGAAGTGCAAGAACAATCGCACAGCACGTTCAAACGAATGATGAGCACGTCCGACAGACCCGACGGACCTATTCGAATTAAAAACTCGCGCTGCTCCGTGCAGCGCGTCACCTCCAGCGATATATTGAACGTTATAGTGTCGCCCACTTTGATACCACTGCAAACGTTGGTCCGATTTACAACCTTCCTGAAATTAGCATACTCCAAAGCTTTTCTTCCAACTTCGGCTGAATACCGACCCTTTGCACGCGGTCGAATAGCTTATCTGGACGCCTTGGGAGGCATTGACGTTGTCGACCATGACGATCTTTTGGGAGATTTTCTAAGAGGCAAAAAACAGTCATAACATTTAAACTTAGACATTATGTTGGCGAGAAGGTTCGCCCATTCCCTTTTCTGACAGTTCAAACTAATGTTTGTAAAATTTCATTGCGGCATTGGTTTTTTAAAATAGCTTCCATTGCACCCAACTATCTTCTGCTGACGTGCTGACTAAGCGCAGACGCCAAGGTAGTAGAAACTCCACCACGCATTTTTGCATACCTTCGATTTTGGATATGCTTTCCAGACTGTCTTCTAATACAAGCGAAGCCGTTTATGTAAATAATCACATATACAGTGCTGCAGGATGGGAATACATGCTAATCAGAAGGGATACTGTCTGTTGAGCACGCCAGACGTGGTAACGCTTTCCAGCACAGGCTTGCTTTGAGGTCAGAAGGTCTTTCATCGCAGCCTCGACATATGGCTGTTGCTCAAGGAGATATGCCGCTCGCTGGAGTGACATGTGCTTCAGCCACTTCTAGGTTATATCTAGCGCTAATTTTGAAAGCAACGGTCTGGAACAGTGATTCCCAACCTTTTCTGCGCCAGGGCCCCCTCCCGTTCTTGCGTGGTTGTGCTCTTCTCTTTTCTCGCCCTAGGTTCTTTCGCGTTTATTAGAGTACCTGTGACACGCAGTTTACCGAAGATTTCAACAATGAATTTGCTGTTGTCTTTTCGATCTGGTGAAAACCGGACAACGAACTTTTAATCTGCATTTTAAAACTCTTCAATTTAAAAGTTCGATTTTTGCACTGGCCTGTGCCATATGGAAAAGGTAGTAACAAATCTAAATCTAATTCCTGACACGTGTGCAGTGTTTTTCAGTCGCGTGGTCTAAGTATTTCAGACGACCTGTAACTGCTCTTCTTTGCCGAGTGAATGAACGTAGGTCAAAAAGGTTCCTTAGTCATATGGAATTGGTCGAAACTTCTTCCACGCTCAGTTGCCAAACTTTCATCTTGAAAATGGGTTTGTGTGACAAAAGTTTCCTGTTAAGATTTATTGGATTTGTAGTCAAGATTTTTAAAGACTAACTCACATGAAGATGGAACGTCTTTATACGGTCTAGCAGTTTTATCATAAGAAAAAAGAGTCGTTTATTCCCATTGTAAGTCAAAGAAGGTAAGAGCATACAAACGATAGGAGCTTTCGGAACTCAACTGGTTCCGTCGTCAGCAACAGGGTACAAGGCCTGTCGCTAACGATGAAACTAGGTAAGTGCTACCTTTCGCCCATGGCTTGTGTCCTATCGCTGACGACGGATCCAGTTGGGTTGTGAAAGCCCTGATCGTTTGGGTACTGCTGCGTTCTCTTATTTACAACGGGAGTAAACCGCTCTTTTTCTTTTGTGACTAACTGGCACTTAAGTCTTCAGTCGCAGGGTACGAAAATGGTTTGTTAGAAACTTCAACGCGCTTTTACCGCACACGGTCAAATTCTACGTCTGTTTTTTGTTGTACTTGTCGCCTTGTTAACAACAACAATATTATGCGTTGATCATGCTGGACGTCGGTTCTTCGAACTCCGTATTATTGTATTCAAGTTTACTACTTGACTTTAACAAGTAGCAAAAGTTGGCTATGTTGGCAAATCAGTGTGATGGCTGAAGCTGGTGCCCTAATACCAATTTTTCCACGTCAGGTTCAATATTCGTTAGCAGCAATCTTAAGTCTCCACGCTGCGCTATTTGTAGCCTGTTTCTTTTTTAACCAAAAGATCTGTAGCGGCACTGAACCTACGTTCAACCAAATAAGAAGAAGGAAACGACACGAGGTACTTTTTAACGATCTTCCATAATTCAGGGTAAAGTGTCGCAATTTGATGCTGCAACCAGAAATGACTGTAGCCACTCTTAAACTTAGGCTTCAGTTCTTCATTGGCTTGCAACTCAATCAGCTCTTCTTGCAAAAATGTCTCTGCTTCGTTAGCGTTTGAATATGGATCCAAAATCCAGGCTGGTATTCTCATTTTCACAACCGGGGACCCCCAAGGGCCCCCTTAGCATTCAGGACCCCCTTGGACTCCCCCTGGGCCCCCAAGGGGGCCCAGGAGCCCCCGTTGGGAATGACTGGTCTGGAACAATATTCAGGCCTAGTTGAAACGGACAGTGGTACACTACGCTTTCCTGGTTTCCTCATATATGGAACTTCTACGAAAGTTAGCGTCTGCTACGCATGCAGCCTTTGTCCTGAGATGAACCAGTGGTTTTTCTTTCTAATTTTTACCTTCAACAAGTGCCCAGTAGTAGGATGCTCTCCCTTCTCTGCTTAGGCTGTACGAAAGGCCAATGATGACGTCATTCATCATAGCGAATTCAGAAAATCAGACCAGTAGCTGTTTCTCGAATTTCCATTGCACCTCGTAACTAAGCCATGGATACGAAGTACTTTAGCCATTCTTTCATCATCATAGCTAAAGTTTTCCATCAACAGGATAGAACGATTTTTTTTAGTTGCACAATGACCTTCGCAGGTCGCTAGCATCGAAATCCCCGCTCTTGAAAAGCATGTGCCACCTTTTAGGCATGCTTGCAGAAATCACTCTCGCCATATATGTTGCGCAAAGTTCTTGCGGTTTCTATCACGTTTTTCTCCTCGTAGAAGGAAGAGAACGAGGAGACGCAAATGGACTTCATCAAGGACTGGATGAGAGAAACCGATAAAAGTTTTTCTGTTATGACATAGATGTTGGTTTTAGTCCCCCCCATACAACGCTAAACAAAGCGCTTAGATATTACTCAAGATTTCTGAGGCGAACTTATGCACCATTCACATGAAGCAAAGGCACTTACGTCGTACTGTTCTTGGACCAATTCGACCACGTTTGAAGAATCGTTGGCTAGTTTACCCACAGATGCGCTGATTTCCGGTAGGGCACTTCGCAGCCGCTGGTACAAAGACAGCTGTTCCTCAGTGACAGCAAAAATCATGTTCGCCTGCGTTTCTCTTATCTTCTGGTGAACCTGACTGATGCTGGGATAGTCGAACTCGGTGGACATGGTGTAGTAGCCGCTCTTGTCAAGATGACAGCTGCCATCGTTTGGCACAACCAAACCGCCAAGCTTCAAAGGGAAAAACAAGTCAAGGTCACTTTTCTTTAAAATCACAACATTAAGCGTATGTATACCCTTCCGTCTCCGGCGTAATGAAAACCAGCATCGGTAGAAAATACGATCATTTTTCTGGACTTTTCTCTCCAACCAATTTCATCCTTAAAATGAATCTTCTAGAAAAGTTATTTTCCAAAAAAGGTACAAACGTACGGCGCAAGTTAGAGCTTGTATTATTGCGTCGAAACCGCCCTCTGGTGCGTCCAAGTTTCCGGATACTGCCGACTCATTCACCTCCCTCTGGAAAAAGCGACCTGTTGCATTGTTAAAAAATTATCCAGCAAGGAAGTTACCGCGAAACGTTTTGTATCTTTTGTAAGTCTCATGTGATTCTTGAAGCCGTAAGGCTCAACGCAACTACTGCAGGGTCTATTAGCCCTGAAGTAACAAACACGCATTAAGGAAAAGTTCTCGCGCTGAGTGAACGTACTTTTCCGGTCTGGGGTCAACGAATGGCATCACTTTCTTGTCCACGAAAGAGCCAAAACCGAGACGAAAATTTCTTGTTATCTTACGCATACGTTCGGCTGAAAAGGGGTTTGATGTTGCTCAAAATTTGGGGGCGATAATCATGACTCAACGTACACAAAAGGTCTCCCAATTCGGTCAACTTTTGCTTGTCATCTGCCATGGAAAACGAAAGGTCCATCAAGTAGTACAGATCGACAGGATAATCAACCGCTTGGCGAAAGGTAACATCAAAGGATAGAATGTCTTCTGCCATTGGAGTAATGCAAATTTTGTAAACAACACAGTTGACGAAACAGCAAAGGCATACTTGGCCTCATTGTTATCATTATTTCTTGGGGTTGCAGCTGAACTGCGTCGCTTTCCTCCTCTGTTTCTCCGGCATTGGTTAGAGGTTCATCCTACATAACAGATGCGAGAATAAGCTACGCTTTCAATGGGAGAACCTCTGAGATTTCGTTGGCGAAACAACTTAAAATAGAAAACAGAAGGAGAAGGAAACTTACTCGGATAATGCTGTAGGCAGTCTTTGGGTTTTCGATTAGGTCGTCAAAACAACCGTTATTTTTCAGCCTTTCCAACGTATCGCAGCGTGAATGACGATTGTTGTCGTCGTAACCCTTAACGTGAAAAACATTGTGCTAACGGAAATTTCTGAACGAAGCTACCGGCATGGTACACCAGGCGCAGCTGGGATGCTGCTGGACGCAGTGTTCGCAAGTGTAGTTTTCTCTGCTTAATGCGTGACACGGAAAACCAGAAGTGTTCGAATCGGCTAAATTCACACGGGATGTCCAACAGCATTTCATTACTGCTTATTGTACTTACATTGGCTATTCACGCAGTGGAGGGCAATGGCGAATAATAAAACCAAAAAGTTCATTGTCGCTTCAACTATTAAAACTTTCTTTTCGAAACCCGAGAAGCACGCTCTAGAATGTTAGTAATGTCGCTATGACAGATCCAACCACGCACACAAATCACACTGCCGCTACGATACCCACTTGACAAAAATATATTGCCCTCACACGATATGCCTCTGAATGGCAACGACGGAGAAAGCTTAACGGGAAAAGCACGGCTGCACGTTTAACGATAAAGTTTTAAGAGCTCCCACGATAAACAATTCGAGCAATTCCTATACATAAACTATGACTGACAAAATTATGTATCACAGTAGAACAAAAGCTGAGAAAGATTTGCACGGACGTATCCCAATTTTACATTTTCGTTATTCAACGTGAGGACATTTAGGCTGTTCATTACGATTGTCTCACGTTGCAGGTCTATAATTAATTGCAAACGTTTAAGAGAAGTGGAACTTTTCTTACTAACGTCAGCCAGTTGCAGTTTTACATTACCCGGTTTTCGAACTTTCCTTAAACCTAATATTTTCAAAGAGAAAATCAATTCTAATTTTCTGACGGAAACATAGCAATTACAAACTGACAGCTTTATGTTAATTTCAAATAGCATATGCGCTTAGCGTACACGCTGAATTAATGGTGCCAAGTACCTGCGCATCATACAGTAAGAAACTAGAAGAAATCTATTTTTTCTAGCTTTAACAAGTTGATAAGTTAATCGAAATGTTGGCAAAAGCAGAAGAGATAAATAACAAGTCAGCCGCAAGCTATTAAATAATCTGTTACGAAGAAAATTGTGGGCACGCGCTTTGACCGGATGAGAAATGTAGTCCTCGTAAACAAGATTTTGAACAGACTCAACGAATGAGCACTATGCGAAGTCCAAAACTAAAAATAATCTGAAAAACCGATCAACAGCGTGGGCGCTTGGTTGCATTGTTAAGCATATCCTGAAAAGCCTAAGCGTCAGTTGCTCCTAAGCGGCAGCAGCAAATGCGGTATTGCTGTACGAACTTTGCATGTAGATCATTTCAAAATGCGTGCACGCAACAGATTTAGTTTTTTGCCAAAGCCCAAAATTCCACCAACGTACGTACTCGGGTCAAGATAAGAGTAGACGAAACTTTATAACGATGAACGAGCGCAACAGCTTGGCAGTTGCTTCACGCTGCAGTGAGTCAGATGCGCATTCTGTCACTTGGCCAATTGCCTTACAAAATGAAGTAGAAAAACTTTTTGAGCATTTGCTCGTTATACGCAGATTGATTTTGAGATATCTAGAAAAACTATTTTGCAACAGCCATGAAGTATTCACTTTCTTTGCAAAATAAGAATGAACAGGCTATCTCGGGACATATCTTAAGAAAAAGAGTCAATCTCGAGTAGCACTGAATAGATTCTGGAAAATGAAATTTTGCTCTATAGTTAAAAAGCTTGATATGTGCAGTTACACGTTAAAAGCAAAGTTTTCTTGAATCGTGCGTCGAACTTCAAATCGAGTCGGCTTGGCAAGACCGCATAGCCTCGATTAGGAAAGCTATGCCTTGCAATAAACTTTTACAATAACGGGTTGTTTTCCAAGTACGCTATGAAGACCTACTTTTAAAGTTTTCTTTTTTGTGCTAACGGGCGACTTTCATTGTTTGAAGCAGATTTAACTATTGAAACTTGCGGGAAACACTTTTTGCCTCGTTTAG
This sequence comes from Trichuris trichiura, assembly GCA_037903355.1. NCBI lineage: Eukaryota > Metazoa > Nematoda > Enoplea > Trichinellida > Trichuridae > Trichuris > Trichuris trichiura. Next base: position 1,581,270 of record JBAJFE010000062.1, read on the forward strand.
AGCTGTTGAACGGCATCACAAAACTAACAATTTTTAAATTTATAATTTTATTGCCAAAAATCAAATGTAAAAAGAAGGACCAAATTAAAGCCAAGCATAAATTTTATTACGCCTTAAAAAATGACATGAAGCCGCCACCTTTTTAAGAAAAAATCCAAAACGATGGAAAAAGATGCGGATGTGACGTTCAAGCTTTTGTGAGTGGGGTAATAGAAAATTCGTTCTAAAAAAAATTCCAAAAGCTATATCAATTAATGTTTCGCTGACTGTGCTTAAAATTCAGCCATTATTTACTATCCGCGACTTTCAATATAACCACACAGCGTACTCGCAAAGAACGTTTATCTTATGCCAGCAGGAATACGCTTGGTCAAGTATAGGGCGTTCTTTTTTCCGTGAGCTGACGAATTCAGCTGCTTGATAAAGTCATGCAACAAACAACGATTCCAGTTTTGCTAGCGCGTAGCATTTCTATGACTCAACTTAGATACCGTTGCAGAATGACATTCTTCACCACTTTAAGCGCAAGGGACAAACTGGCAACGAAACAGTCTTAGGATCATGTAACATAGGTTGACGTCCTCCGTCATTCGCATTCCTTTGTATGAGTAATGTAAGTTCAAAAATCGGTTGAACTAGCAACAATGTACATTATGTTGATATTCTGACGTTCATCAACTGAATTCGCTCAACTCAAAAACAATTTACTTTTACATTGTTTCAATGCCAGGTTTACGGAACGCAGAAAGCGATAATTTGGCTATTGTACGCCATGAATTTGTTGGCTTTGTTTATAATTGTTATACAGCTAAAGTGGGCAATGCGACAGCGAATAATGGTTACATAAAGAAGTTCGCTACACCATAACGTATGAATAGTCGGTTTGTGGTGGCTTACAATGACCGCTGAATGACTGTTTCAGTAGATGAAAGGTTCATTCCTACGCTCGAGCGCACCTGCAGATTACAGGCAAGCTGAGTCAGAAAATAAAATGAAAAATGCGTTCGGTATGACTCATTAAAAATGTATGCAAGTTCATGCATTAGATAAATAAAATAATCATTTTTAAAATTCAGCAAGAGTACCCCTTTTTGCACGGGGTGAAAATTTTGCTTAGTAAACACTCATGACGTTTGGTAGCGCGTACACATGCCGTTTATTCATCCACCTATGCTTAAGATGAAAGTCAAATGGAGGGCTGTAGCACAGATTTAGTATAGCGCGGCATATAATCATCACGATAGTATAAAGCATGTTCTATGATCAGATGCAAATGAAATTAATGGATTTTGCTCGTCCGCTTAAAGCGCGTACAGCCCTTAGCTTTTTTTGCTTATCGAAATGTCTGCTATGCCTCTAGTCTTACAATGTATAGTTTCGCCTCGTTATGTTACACTTAAAAGAGAGTAAAAGAAAGAAGCGAAAGTAAAATTAGCCAATTTCGATTTCGCACAAATCCCCAAAGTCTCCTTGAAACGAGTTGCAATAGTTACGGCGCGCAACTAGTCACCATGCTTTTACCGTTTTTAAAGTGTTTCTGGGCATTTTCCAAAAATTCATTTGCAAGCTTAACTGTACAACTACTCAGCGCTCGCTCTCCGGAGTATTGAAAATAGGTCTCTTTCTAAAAATGAAACGTTACTTAAAATGCGCACTCAATTCGAGCGCGGAACAAAAATTGATGGATACCGTCGAAACGATTGCTAGCAAAGGCACGTAGCGCATACAAAAAGCAAGTTTCCATCAGCGCTAACCCTATCAGCTTTTCATTCAGAACGTTGCATTCGAAAGAGGCGTAATTCAGGGCAACATCGCTTCATTCAGTTTTATTTTCAAAAAAACTTCCCCTACTTAAAAGACAATCGTAAATCGACAAACGCTTTTGTAAATACCAACAACTTCGCGTAACAAAAGCATTCTGCAAATCGACTTCGGTCTGTTTTGGAGTTTACGGTAGGTTTTCGTAATGGTGCGAAATCGCTAAACGAACAAGAGCCATTTTAATAGGAAAAACGATAAGCTTTCTTGAATCCTTAGAAAAAAAATCTACTCATTTGGAAATTCAATTTTTGCGCGAAGAGCCAACCTAACACACGCTGCGAAGGACCAACGTTCGTCATATTACTCCCTACGGTTGTCAAAATTCGTCCGCAAACGCTGGACGAACCATTGTTTTGTTCCGCAAATCTAACCGGAAGCACAGAGTGAAAAAATAGCAAATACAAATTTTTAAACAAATCGTATTCGCGCATTTTTAAGCTTATTTCCTAAAAAGGCTGCATACCGCCCAAAAGCAGACTTTTTCGACTCCTACGAAAACCTGTTTTCAACAACAGTTCTCTTCTTTCGGACGAGTAGCGTACAGCTACAGTAAGTACAGTGTTCGATGGCAACGTGACTTTGTTACTTACTGTTAAAATGATATTCCGAAAAAGCGACGCCTCGACAAGAAAAAGCGCTTACTAGATCGCTTTTACTTAGTGACAAACTTCGACAAAACCGACGACTGCGCCTAAGCGCAGTTTGCAAACAGCGGCTATTTGAACTTGACTCTCGGATAACTGTTGCTCGAACGTCGCGTCGTTTTTTGAACGATGCATTTTCGATTGAGCTTTATTTCATGGTAACATCAGGTGAGTACGGAAACAAAATTTACTCCTTACACACCAAAATAAAGGAGGATAAAACGAGTCGAGTGTAGGACGCGCGCAAATCGCGTACGGCAAATGAGGACATCCGTATATATGTATATATATATACATACATATATATATAAACATATACGGATGTTTAATATTCATATTTGTAATAAGAGCGTATGTACGTTACCTTGTAGAGGAAAGATCATATATCTAACCTAACGTGAAAGGAACAGAACGAATAAAGACAATTTCGAAGTGCGCCAAACGTAGTTTACAAATTAGTATGTGACAAAAATACGAGGCGAGTCGGTCAACTCCAGGTAAACGAGTACCCAGCGATGTGGAGCACATTCAGTCGCCGGCATCGTCCTCATCATCGTCTTCGTCATCAATATCGTCGTCCTCCATATTCGCGGGTGCCGAGGTGGTCGCCGTAGCGCGGGCAACGCCTGGATTGGACCGACCTGTCGCCTGCTTCTTACCGCCCGACTTGTATTCCTTCATTTCTTTCTCGTAGCGAACTTTGTCCTTAACAGCCATATCTTCGTACTCGCGCTTCTGCTCTTCGTCCAACTCTTTCCACATTCTTCCCAACTCCTGAGCGACTTGACCAACCTTCCATTCGGGATGTCCTTGCTGAACGTCGGGTCGTTTAACGTGAGAAAAGAAAAAGAATGCCGACCTTAACAAATGAAAAAGACGCATACATTTATTCAGAGTTTGATAATAAGCTTACAAAGCGCGCTTCGGGGCATTGGGATCCTTCTTGTTACGCTTTCGTTTACGCAGTGCGTCCTCACCGCCGTAGGCTGCCACCTCTGCTTGGTAACGCTCGCGGTCTTTCTGCGCCAGCTCGTAGAAGCGTTGCTTCTCCTGCTGAGTCATAGTCTACAGAGCAAAAGGGTCACCCGTAGGCGCCTTTACGATAGCGACAAAAGGTCTTGCCTTCCACTTTTCCGAGCACTTTTTCGAAATCTCCGTAACCTGGACGTTTTCGGATGGATACTTTTTCTTGTGCTCCTCGTAGCACATCTTGACGAAAAAACCGTACGGAGACGTTTTACCTCTGGGCTTGCCTGCTTCTCGAACCATTGTTTGCTTTTTGCTGGGCGCGACTACTACCTGCAAATGGGAAATGCAAATTATTCAAAATTATACTGTAAGCGCGCCAGTGATCGGCAGGCACGGAGACTGTACCACTGAAACCGGCCCAATCGAAGCAAGTAGCTGCGCGCAATGATGCTCAGGCGCAAAAGTTGATGCCGTTCTGTAGCTGTCGACAGCCGGCAAGAGAAGACCGCAGGCCAAGGTCGGCGGAGCGATCGAAATGAGGCGGGAAGTTAAAAAGAGAGGAAAGGCATGCACACTGCGGTCTTGCCTCGGGCTTGTTCGTCTACAATCCGAGTCGGCACGCGTTTTGGCTACTCGACGAAGCTACCATTGTTCGCAAGCTGGCCGGCCAAACCATGTCCAGTTACGGTGCGGAACGTAGCGACGACTCGGCTCGGCTGCACAAAACTTACTTTTCCTCCAACAATGACGACAATGACGAGTGAGGACGCAGTACAAAGGCGGAAGGAAGCGGCGAGAAAAGGAATTTTCGAAAGTGAACAAAGGGTTAGCACTGGTGGACGATCTTTTTTCGCCAATGATAAATGGTCAATGCGAGAGAAAATGGAGACGACTCACTACATGGCAAAATGGTCGACAATGTGGACTGCAACGAAAGCACGGCCAAGCGAAAGCACAGCGTGCAGAATAGGACAAGAGGAAAGAGGCGGCCACGGAGAACAAGGCAGGCACACACAGCACAGCACAGCGTACGTACGCTGCACACACAGCACGGCCAGCAGCAGCAGCAGCAGGCAAGCGAACACAACGCGCTGCGCGTACAAAGTATAGGAGCGTATCAACACACGTAGACGCGGGCTGGCCTGATTACACTCGGCTCGTCACTGCGCTTGGCCGCTGACGACGCCGAAAGCGCGCCGCAGTTGGTGGATCAATCAATACACGTTGATTGGACGCCCAATGGGTCGGCCACAGCGACGCACAACGTCGCCATTCTCTCTCTATTGCTCGCCCCTCGTTTGATCAATACTGTAAGGCTGAAAAGGGGAGAACTTGTCGCTGGCCAACTTCGATATATTCCATTACGCTTTCGTTTACACCAATTGCGGTAACGACTTCGTCTACTTCCAATATGGAATGACGCCGCTTTAAAGATTTTACAGTATTGCGATTTTCAAGTACAGTTTTACACTTCCGATTGCTCGTTCGACTTCGTCGCGGCTCGACCGGTCGGCGTGAATGCACCGCGCATGGCTTGACGATAACGACGGGATACCTGGTCGGGGTTGCTTTTGTTTTTTGACCCTAAAACGCGACTAGCTAAGCTGAACGCTTGTGGCGAGCAGTTGCCACTGTGTATGTGTGTATAATGGGAGGATCGAGCAACGCGAGGTCGGTCGACCGACCAGGGACGATCCGGCTGTTTGCTCGCCGTTGTCGCCCAAACGTTGAAAGCGATAGCCGAGCAAAACTGGTTAACCCAAAAATACTGCGGCCCTAATGGACCGCTCCGTCGCCGAGACTGGCTTTGCTCTTTCTCTGCGTCGTCGCTTTGAGGAATCGAAGAGAGAATTTTCCAAACTTCCACACAGACACACAACGAACAAAGTTGTTGCCGGCAGTGCAAGCGAATGAAGGCAATCGATTTTGACGACTCCTTCAACTGCTGCAATGGCTCAAAACTTGCCTTCTCTCTCCCTCTCGATCGGCAGCTGCTCTTCTGCACCTCCATTCTAACGCTTACGCGCCTCTGTTCGAAGGTGTCCTTCTTGAAACCGTTTCTATCAATCCAACACAACGCATCACTGTCTCTCCTTGAAGCACAAAACCGGCCGCAGCGCCTTCCGCAACCCATCTGCGTTCGCGCAGAGCAAAGTGGCCGGACAAAGAAGCGCCTGCTGCATCCTTGGCCTCGATTTGCCCTTAACGAGGCCCCACTTTCCAATGTCCTTCGACGCCATCGCCGACTTATACATAGCATCTAACGACTCCATTGAAAAAGTAGCCAAAGTAAGAGAACCCACGATGACCGACGGCAACAAAAGCAAAAACGCGCGCGCGCGACCGTACAACGCTTTACAATTGCAAACGGATCGAGTTAAGCCAATTGACTTTTTTTTGTAAAAAAATGCATCCAAACTACTGAAAGAGAGAAATATTGCAGCAAGAGGAAGTCGAGACCGAGCTTCGCTGATCATCCCATCGAGGGCGGCGCCATTTTTTCCCGTCAACTTGCCACACCGCCGTAGCTGATCGTACAACAAAGCAACGGATAACCGACTGACACGATTTTAAAGGAATAATAACTGATAAGAATAGCCGATGGGCGTGCGTGTACATGCACCGCTGCTTACGGATTGCAACATTGCGCGCTGACCATTAAAACGAAAAAAAAGGCAACACTGATGGCCAACCATTGTAGTGGTGTTACAACGGGTAAACAGGCGCCACAAACAACTAGGGGAAACCACTCAAAGCGGCGTCTTAGTGCGTAAAAGTCAACGGGCAGTTTTGGCTCTGGATAAAAGGGAAAAAATATATTTAAAAAAAAAGAGAATGGGCGGGAGGCGTACAACTACAAACGTCGAGGAGCCATTGGGAGTAAAACGAAGGGTGGCGCGTGAGAGAAAGAAACAGAAGACAGCGAATAGGCTGACAAAGCGTTTAAGCCGGCGCATCGATATTATTTACGCGTATGCAAATTTATGCGCGCATGTACATTATGTCAAGTAGCGTCGAGCGCTGGTTCTTCTTCGTTGGGCAACAATTTCAAAGCGACCCTATTCGCTCAACTCGAGTGCCAACTCCTTCTTCTTTCTGTCCTTCTTGCCACGACTCAGAAAAGCAGGCGTCTTGAACATCTTCTTTTTCTTATCTTTTTTTCCGTCAGCCTATTTCAACATAGCAATACGGTAAAAAAAACAACAACAACAACCACTTTCGCCCACGCATAGAAGCGGCGGAGCTGCTGAAACTCACCTGCAACTCGTCGTCCGACAATGCCCTTCCATCGTCGGCGGTCGTGTTGGCGTCCCCTGAATAGCAACAACAAGTGACGATCGCTTGAGAGGAATTTAAACCTTGCCAACACGCAAAGTCGTCTACTTTTAATAGTTTTTTTTAAAAGGCCAACGTTGCAGTCTAAGCGATTGCCGTTTTTTTCTTGCCAACAGCAGCTTGCGCCAACTCCATTGACAAATGACGCAAAGTTAGCCTTTCAAAATTTTGTGCGTTGATTATTTCTCAAATTTGCATAAATGCTCAACTCCCCCCTTCGCTTCGGGTGAGAGCTTAAGCATTTGCCGCCTACGCTGTCGACGGCACTTTTCGAAAGTTCAACTTTCGTTTGCAAGCAGCGAACGATGATGGGGAACAATTATCTCTCAAGCTGTCAGTAAGGAAATACGGTTGGTTAAACGCGAGACAAGCGGCCGTCAATTCGACATGCCCGTGCCTGAGCAATTATGACAACAACAACAATACATCGAATTGGAGAAGAACGGAAAAGAGACGAACACTGTAGCACTACTTACTCGCCAGAATGCGATGGAATCGTTCAGACTTGGAGCGTTGAAACCAATTGCCACGACTGGGCGATGCGGCTGGATGCAAACAATCACAACGTCATAACACAGCACGAGATAGAAGCAGCAACGCAAGCAGCACGGTAAAGGGGTCAAGAAAACAGCAAGCGCTAGAAAGCGAGCCACGAAGCCGTATGCTTTCTCCCCTCTCTCCTTAAGATCTGTGTAGCCGACTGGACATGCACAGCAAGAAAGGCTTTTACTAGGAAAAAAATAGGCAGGTACGAATGACAAGAACGGCCACCAAGACAATGTGGAGCAACAGCTAATGTAGTGTGGAGGGACCCATTACACAGATAAGTAAGTGAGAGAGAGAGAGAGAGGCAACGAAAGGTGTGAGCACATTTGTCCGCCGTCGGAAAAGCAACGGAAATGGACTTTCCATGGCCGACAGCCTCTGACGAACGTTTTACGGTCGACGCCGGCGAAGCAAACGACTTCGGACAGCCCTAACCCATTCGTGGTAAGTAGTGCAAGCGAGGAGCCGCTTCTCCTACAAAGCAAAGCGGTACATGGCTCGTGGTATCGGTGATGCTATATACTGAAGCCTCGGGGGGAACTCAAGCTGGCAACAATAACAATAAACGACCACCCTTCGAACACTTTCCATTTCTGACGTTTTAAAAAGTGACCTCCCCACAACCCGTCGCCGGCGCACGTTTGAATGTTGTTGATGCAAGATAAGTTGGAAAAAGCCAAGCGCATGCCCACAGAGCCAAGCATTTTTAAGAAAAAAAAGAAAACTCTCAAGTACTCACATATGTCACTAATCAATTTTGGGGATCCAAAAACGAGAGTCGTAGCTCGATCCGACTTGGCGTCAAACGTTGTCACGAGACCTGAGCCTATTGTACGCAAAACAGTAACGGACAAATACAACAACAACAGTACCACCACAGCTAAGCGCTTAAAGCATTTTTTGAAGCAAAGCAGCTAGTAGCTACGGGTCAGCGTGCCGCATACAGGCTTGTTAGTTTTTAAATATGCAAAAAAAACAAACAACGCCTACCTGTGCTGGTCGGAGTGTCATCCTGAAAAGCCGGCGATTGCTGATCACGGGCAGCCAGCATAAGCGATACGGACTCTTTAAAGAAAATGATAACAATTCAAACCTTCCTATTCAAAGAAAAAAGCTATTGTCAGCTTAGCCTTTACTACCTGGCGAGGGACTTTCGTCTTGACGTTCTCCGCTTGAGTCGTGAACCAATTCTACAAAAGGTCGACTTTTGAGAAAAAATAAGCGCTAACCGCCATTGAACTTTAAAAAAATTGCGCACCTGCGAGCTTTTCAATCAATTAGGCAACGCGTCGAACACTTAAGCAAGCCGCGAAAAAATGCTGTTTATGAATTCAGCTTCGTATTTAGAAATTGCGCGCGAAGGCTATTGCTTTATCATTCGTAGTAGAGATAGTCTTTTCGCTTGGGCCCACAAGTCTATCGGCTATTGGAACTCTTCCGTGCATAAGGGAGCCTTTAGGTCGAATTCACGACTGACGCGTAATGTTTGGGCTCAATAAAGGCAGTATCACAATTGTACGCTTAAAACAAACCTATTGCAGCTTAAGCAAACTATGACGTTGCGAGGAGCTGCGCAGTATATAAGCAAACGATGGCTCACGTATTTCGTTTAAACAAAAGCTGGACACACTGTCAAGCTCGCTCGTCCCCCTATCTGAGCGCCAGTTGAATTAACAACCTACACGCACACCTTCCTCCCTTTACGTGTTACAAAAGAAGATAACATTATTTACCATGCTTCTTTTCGACCGCCTTCAAGTAAGCTTTGATATCTTCGTCTGTCTCGCTGGAGAATGGGTTCGGCTGATAAAGCTGCTGATAAATTTGGGCGTTGTGCCGAAATTCCCGCTCAATTATGCCCTTGCTTGCAGCACCTATCATCACCTTGTCCTCGGAGCCGGTCATGTCCGCCTCCTTGAAAAAAAAGGTTAGTCGCGCTGAAGCGCCAAGCCTTTATTTTTTGGTTTGCCTTTATTTTTTCAATATCTTGCCAAGCTACTGGGTCGAGCACCTTGGACTGCGGTCCGGCGGATATTGTGTCAATGCGTCGAGCCTCCTTCAGCTGAAAATCGAAATCCGCACAACTGCCCACGCGTTATCGCCGCTTAGACAAGATACCATATTTCTTTTCTCCTTGAATTCCTTGGACGTAGGCGCCACTGGAACAAACTGATGAGGCGGAACGATCTTCACTGGAGTAGAACCGGTCGCGTTGACGTCTTGGACCCACTAAAGGCACGAAAGGCGGCATAGGTCGCCCGCTAAAGTGAAATTACCTTAGTGTAGGTCTTAGGCTCGCTTGTGCCCGTCTCCTTCAACAGCAGCTTTGTATAAGCGTTTGGCGAATTCATCCAAACTCCCTCATTTTTTCCGTGCAAAATCTGTCCCTCTCTGCAATGTTTAAGATGTCAACTATTTTTTTTTACTGCCGCTTTGAGACGGCGCGTACGGCGGATGATCGCTTTCGGTTAAAAGACCACGTGCCGTGGCTGCCGGCGGTTGGGCAACGTCGGAATGGGCCAGAGGCGCCTTGCTGCTCAACCAAGGCTGACGATAAATGTGACCAGTACGATATCCCTAAAAAGAAAAGCGACCTTTCGCTACGTAACGTTATCGATAGTAGGTAAACGCACAGCGCTGTCGAGGACGCGCATCCAAGCTTCCCATTCAAGTTCACCCACACCCCATTGAATTTTTTTGACGCCGTCCTGAGCCTTTAAGGTACCAACACCACTACTGCTCTCTTTTGCCGTTTCGGCAGCTCGACTTTTCGCCTCTTCGCTGGACAGGACCAAGTTGTCGATGCCAGCGCGGACGGCGCGAATCTGAAAAGTCACAAGACATGAATACGAGGGGCGCTAAGAAGGATCCAATCGCCAGTTGTGTACCTGCGTCTCGCATGCCAGCACGACATTGTACGCAAGATAAAAGGCTTCCGCTATGGTTGAGCCGCAAGCAACAAAACCATGATTGCGCAGGAACATGACCTTGCTATTTCCTATGTCGCATGCGATTGAACTGCGCTCTTCGTCCTCGTTTCCTGTTCCCTGATAGTCGTGATAGCTAACCGTGCCAACAATCAACGCTTCCTGACTTATTGGAAGAAAGCCGCACTTCATAGCCGCTACCTATTACAGCTCAACATAGTGTTACGTTCACTATAAAGGTTAAAGGACTCTCTGCATACAGCGCCTACAACGGGCGTGTGCATATGGATAATGCAACGGACGTCTGAGCGTGCTTGATATATGGCCGTGTGCAGTACGTAGGCGGCTTCGTTGATTCCAAGTCCGGAAGATCCCGGGTCGAGCATTTGTCCAGTGAAATTGACCTTCACCAGAGAGCTGGCAGTGATCTCGTGGTACAAAAGGCCAAAAGGATTGGTCAACACGACGTCTCCGCCCTCGCTGGACATACGCACCTGAAAATAAAATACAAAAAAAAAAATGGACATCCTCGCTCTCGAAAAAGGCGGCCACTTACGCTGTTGTGATTGTAGATACCTTGCGACCATTGGAAGAGATCAATGAGCCGGTAAAGAGATGCCAACTTGTTGCGCAATATTCGTTCCTGCTTAGTGAGCTTTGACACTTCGGCGCCCCGCAAGTCGGCAATGGGCAATATGACCACCGACCCTAAAGAGTTTATGCAAATTTTACTACAAGACAATCTTGCGACCCAAAATGAAGCACTGAAAGGCTGGAAAAACGGCGAAGATAAGCGCCACCTACGCGTTGTCTTACTTGGCGCAGACAAGATAACAGTTTTCTTTCCTTACTTAAACCATCTGCGCTTGGCCGCACCGATCTAAGAATGTACTGTTTAGCTTACAAGCAGAAATTTCGTTTTTTGCGAAGCAAAAAGCTGTAGGCAAAAATGCTTTGTATTTCATTTTCTTTACGCGGACAAAAGATGCCCCGCTCAATTAGCCGGAAAGGTCTGCGAGCGCGATAAGCGCACATAGCAATGGTTCAGTCCTAACGGGGATTCCGGAGCGACAAAAACGAAGACACGTGCGGCGATGGCCAGCAGGAATATCGATTTTGCATGGGCAAACCACTTGTAAAGGAACGAAGGTGAGCCGCGTCGACAAGATTTCATAGTTTTCAATGCTTAGTCGATTTTAAAAATTAATTTACCAAGTTCTCCCCCGCTCAATATTCACTGTTCAGTTTAAGATAAGCAAAAAAGCGTTGGGTCCAAAGGGACGAGCGAGCCTTAGGTGAAAGAGACCGATTATTTATGGCATGCCGTATCGGGAACAGGCAAAATGACAAACAGATCAGCCGGTGTTATTTACGCCAAAATATGGGACACCTTCAACCTGGCCACCTTTATCTAGGCGACCATAAGCAACTTCGGCTTATACGGCGAACGGGAAATTGCTTTTCGGAATTAAGCTCTCAAAACTGAGTTGGTTTTTTTGCTTCTCAGAAATGGCGCTATTACACCCGCAATGCTCACTGATAGTACGTTATTATGGAATCGTAATACGAGCAGCGAATGAACAGGCAATTGTTCATAGAAAGAAGAACATTAAGCGTACACTTGTCAATAATTCGAAAGTTCTACGACGAACTAGTTCCAACGTGCTGACAAAGGAACAAGTTTGTACGAATTGTACTTTTTCAAACATGCGCACGTGCCTGTGCTCTTGTTCTCGCCGTTGGCCGACCAAATTACGCAAGCGCTAACCGCTGGAGACTGACCAAAGCTTAGTGGGAGAAAATTTAAATTTTTAAAATCTACCAGCAACGAAAAATTTGAATAAACTTTAAGCGGCGAAAACAATTGATAAATCTTGCCGGCGGATCGAACTTCGCGTCGCGTCAGGTCAACATTCTTACGTAGGTAACAGAAAAAAAAGGAAAAATCAATCGCGCTAACGACTTCTCGAAACGTAAACGCAGCAATGGCTGCCGAAAAGGAAAACAAATCACGCCAACGCGTTTTCAATGCACACGTCATTTCAACAATGCACTTATTAAATTTCATCGCCTTCATAAGCACATTTCGCGCTAGCTAAGAAGGCGTACAAGTTTTGCAGAATTGCAAATAGTCTTGCAGGGTCAAGCGACGACTGTCGAAAACGGCAGACAGCCGTAGTTCAGCGAAAGTATGCAAATTTTTATTTTCATTTTACTTTTTAAAAAACAGTATAACGTTCGAATAAAATGCTATACTTTAAAGCGAAATTCAAGTTCAAAACCAGTTTTCCGCTTAGCCAGCAAGACAGGCGTATTTAGAGAGGCAGCGCAAAACTTACGCGCAACTAAGGAAGGTGCGAATCACTTCACCCTGAATAAAACATTAGAAAATAAATGCACTGCTTACGAGCTTGGAAGCAGAAGGGCAAAGCATTAAATATTAATGCGTTGAAGCCTAAAAATGGAAGCTATAAAATAACAGAGACACCGCACTGCAGTCTATTCAAAGGAATAGCAACAAAATAAACAAAGCTTCGCCTCGCATTAAAAAAAAAGACTTCTAGCGAAGAATCTGAACTCGCGGAGTCGCCGACTAAGCGCCATTTAACCAGAAGGAAAAGTTTACCAAATTGTACCTTTTAATGATTACAGTAAGAAATTTAAAATTTGAAAAACAACTCTTCAACGGGTCGCAGCGAAGGTCTTACTGTAACCGCTACGGATGAAGACATGCTCGGCAGGCAGTTCGCTTTCTTTGGACTTGATAACTTGCAGAGAGAATATCACCTCGTTATTTGGAAGCTTTTTTTTTCAAGAGTGAAATTCCTGCCCTGCTATTTGTTAGGAACGCGCGAAAAGATTTCCTCGTTTTTACGGCAGCAAGTTGAGGAACTTTTGCCGGAGTATGCGTTCGAGAACCAGATTACAACTCCGCGCTACCAGTTTTCTGGGACAACTTCGACAAGGGCTGCTTTGCTGATTTTCGAATATTTGAATTACTTGCTACAGTAATTAATGATAATCGAGTTAGCCAATGAGAACGGCCAACGGCTGAACGCCGATACGAAAAAAAAAGCAGCAACTAAATTGACATGCGGGTGTTCGCCGAGGCGGAGAAAAATTGGCTGACCACTCACTGATAGCGTTAATGGACGGATGCCTTGCCGGCGAGCTGGGAAGAATGAGTTCGGACAACTGTTCCAGCGTTTTCAGCCGGTCTGCTCCGCTTCCCTGATTTTTCTCGGACAATATCAACTGCTCCAACTCTTCGCGAAACGCCTTCGATTCCAGAATTTGTTGGACACGTTTGCGCCGCTCCATCTCGTTCAAATCTTCCTAAAGTTCAAGGGGGCAATGCATGGAAGCAACACAACAGCGGACGTTCGTTGGGAAAAGAAATTCAATCTCTAACAAGTCTCCGTACCTTAATGACCGCAGGTCGCTGCAGGTCCCGAATATAGTCCGGATCGTCCAGGTCGAAATGCATTTTCTTGTCCGGAGACATGTGAGGAGACTTTGAATTTTTAACTACTTCCTTCTGTTTGCTCGGCATTTCTCAACCTGCAAAGCATGGAAACTATCAGTCCTCTATAAGGCATTAACACGTACGAAGAAAAAGCGACAAGGCAATCGAGCTTTTGCTCTACTCGATGAGTCATTCATTTGATCGAGCCATCAGTCGGCTAAGAAGTCGAATACAGCCTAACAGAAGCAGCTGTTCTATTCGACGGGCAAATTGCCATAAACGCCAATTCCAGGCATTACATAGCTAATCAATGCCCCACAATAGCATTACTAACGTTGCTACATTCAAAAGCAATGTTGAGATGATCCGTAAGGAGGCAGACAGTGAGAAACACCAAAAAATTTCGTTTAAATTTTGTATTAACGGTGCAACCACTTTTTTTGTAAAGGCGCCCACGTTTTAGGCCTGGAAGCGATTTTTAAAAATTCCAAACATCTTCAACGGACGCGGAAAACTAATCAGTGGGCATTAACTAGCCTGCTCTTGGCGCAAGTTGCAAATTGCCAAAGGAATTAGTCATGTTTACAAAAACCAGCTAACGGTCGTTTACGCTTTTGCCTATGAAGTTCCCAGTTTTGGCAAATTGCCAAAACGACGGACGATGCGCTCAGGCGCGCTACCAATTCGAAAACAATAAATGACCGCCAAGCACTTGACATTGACTAGTTGAAGCTTTGTTGGTTCGGCGTCCACTGGAGCTGACCAATGCAAGCGCGATTTCAATGCGTCGGTCAAGGCGATGCCACGACAACTATGCACAAACAAGAGTAGCTGACGGAAAGTAGGTTGGCTAAAGGCAACAACGTTGTTTTGTCCGCCATTGTTCTGCTTGATTAAAACTTGCAAGCAAAAGTTGACAAACAACCTGAAAACATACCGATTCGGCTTCCCCAGGCGAATGGTCCTCCCGACAGAGCGACGGCGGAGACAACTTGCTGTCTTTACCGCAAAAAACTGTCACTACCAAAACGGGCAAATGGCAAAGAAAATTGATTAGCGGACAATAAGATGAGTGTATGCCATGCGACAAGGACAAAAATGGAATCGATTAAAAAATAAAACATTTCGAAAGGGAACCACGAAGCGGATCGATCTCCTGGACGCGATTAACTTTAAGTATCGGACACGGCGCTGCTTATACGGCATCGACCCTACTTTGGTGCTGAAATGAAACCAGCAAGACAGTTCGTCAATCTAGGCATCGAAACGATTGCATCACCATGCGATGCCAACTCGACAGGGGATGCATTGCAATTTCGGCTCAGCTTACTTGGCGCAGCCTAATGGAACGGATAGGTTGAAAAATGGCACAAGAATACTACCAATGAATAGTTCCTAGAACCGTCAAATATGCTCTCGGCGGCAGACTAAGGGTGGTCGGAATTCTTATACAACCTAATCCATCGATTCAACCGGCGACTATACGACAAACGCAGCGCGCGCAGCCAGACAAGAAAAAGACAAAAGAAAAGTGGTAAACAAGAAGTTAAGCGTAAATTACAAACCCGTCTGCACCAGAACGAACCTTCGTTTAGCAAATTCGAGCCCAGGGATGTGGCAGCTGGCTGCACCACCAGCCAACGGACTAACGAAATACTATCCGACAATTAACGATGCGCAGGTTTTAATTTATAAAAATCAATTTAAAGAACCTAAGGAAAACAGGAGCAAATTGTATTAGTTGCATTTGCGTTCGCTGGAATGTTTTAATTTCAGTAGCTTTCTTGATACTACAAATATGCGTACAAGCCAGACTAAAAGCTTTGCCACAACTCGGCTTTTTTTGCGTAAAAGACATACCTAAGTATAATAAACGATAGCCGATTAAAGCGCAGGACTTTTATTTTAATCTGGCGAGACATTAAGCATGGGCTTTATTCTTTCGAAAGGTGTTTACCGTAGCGATATAGGGGCCAAGCTGGCGATAACATTGCAACTTACGCGACCAGCTTTCGCCTGCAATTCGGGAAATAATTTACACCTTTTATGGTTGGATTTTTGCGCAATCGGACGATCCAGTTCGTAATTACAGGGCTGGAATGGGCACCACTTTAAAGTAACTGCAAACTAGTTTGGGACTGTAATAGCTTTATAAAATTTTTGTCCTTTCAAAAGTGCTCGCAGTTTTAGTCGCTATATTTTCCGACGAAAGAATTAGAGATTTATCGAAATTTTAAGGTATTCTCTCTTTTATTCCCGTCGACTTTTCATTCGCAGACGTTCCGGTCATCCAGCTCGAGCTTGTTTTTTCTCTCCTGCCGATTTATTGCACAGTATAGCTAGTTTGCTACACTTTTTTTTTAAAATTGTGTGATACCTGCACATCTACCGTAAGTTGTAAGAATTCGCATTGCGCGCTTGGTTAATATTTCTGCGCCGTTTACACTTTTTGCCGCGAAACTGGCTCCTCTCTTCGCCAGATGTAATCGTGTCGAAAGAAAGACCACGTAAATGCTGAACTGTGTTATCAGCGCGTTCCCGCAAGGTGCCTACCGCGCAAAGTTCGTAGTTTATAATATTTGACGAAGATGAAAGCTCTCCATTGGAAAATGATCTATTTCTGTTGACCTATTCTTCTTGCAAGTTGCAACAGGCAACCAGTTAATGCTGTCCTGCAAAGTTGCGACACCGTGGGCTGGTTCCAAGTTGCCTTGCGCTTTTGCCCAATGGCACAAGCAACGTCTGAAACCAACAATGGGTTTTCGTTATGTTTCTATTTTAAGTAGTGGGTATAGTCGCGACATTTTCTCAACTAACGTGAAACCATTGACGGGAATGCGCCAAGCAGATCACAGCATCGGCAGGTGGTCAAAAGGTACACTGTAGTCGAGGACAAAACGTGATAAAACTGAACGACAGTTTTCGCAGTTGCCATCTTAGAAATTAAAGTACCTTCGCCATTAATCACGCGCTGCGTTCACTTGCAAAAAAGGCGCCTTCGTCTGTTTTTACTTCCTTTAAGGTTGCCAAAGAAAAAGCTTCGCGACTTTGCACTCATATGGCCGTCAGCCAGCTGTCATTGCTCCGAAATGAGCAGCAGGACGAACCTTCGGGAAAACAGTAGATAAAATCATTGGTTATGCATGGCTTGACGCGAATTGTCAACATTGTTTCATTCGGAAGAGGTCGTCGTGTACATGATGCGTTGTTTTTTCTCGTCTTCTCTTAACTTGAGCAATCAGCCAACCTATCGCTGCCGAAGCGTCTTCCGTATAATCTGAAATACGGAGACGGCAGCCGGTAGGAACGATTTTGCCTTCAGCTGACCTTCCATACATCGGCGGGGCGTTCAATCACCGCTAAAGATGTCGTAAAAGTAACGAACATTCATAGCAAGCAATAAACTTTGTTCATTCGCAAGAATTTCCAAAATGAAAAGCACTCTTGTTGGCTGTTGATTCCTTGACAGATTTCTTTCATTTTCGCGAGAATGGAAATGCATAATTCGTCCGTATACTTAAGGCGGCAATTCCGCATGAACTTTGACAGCTTTTCTAAACGATTCTTCAACGTACATTGAAGCGACGGATCGCTTTAACAACACGTGCTTATAGAATACACCGCTTAGCATGCGGGAATCAGTGGCTTGGGAATGTCACGAAATATTTACGTCTATATAGGCAGAATACTTACGGGATAGAATTTTTAAAGAAGGGGAAAGTGGTGTACACATCGGCAAGCAATAAAGGAGCGGTTTTAGCACTATTTCTTCTCTCTGAAGCACTTGTGAGTCATCGCTTATTTCAAGCACGATAGTCACGTGCATTTAAACGGCACTAAATTGAACTCATTGGAATGAAGAGTGCTGGACAAGTAAAGCAACCTGCATGGAAGGCGCTAAAGCGTTTTCCTCTTCTTGCATGTGTTTACACTTCATCCACTTGATAAGGAATAAGGCAAGTTGTGCTGTTATTTAAAGGATAAAAAACAAAGGCGACTTATCGACCTATTCCGTCATCTTATTGCACTAGCAAATGAGCTGACCTTCGCGTACTCTACTTCGTAGCTTTGCCGACGGCTAAATACTTACAGTAGCGTTGACCTTCAAAATTACAATTCTGGGTAGTGAACAGGTTATTGGCGTCGACCATCGACCAAATGCTGTTTGCAAGTTGCTAACGGTATGGCATAAAGCGCAGCCGAATGTCACTACGCATTAGAGGAGCCGTCCAAACATCGGACGCAGTGCGCCAAAGATGGAGTTGCTCTCTTAAGCGGTCATTTATCTTTGCGAAGTTCCTTTCGCAATCCAGTTTTCAGTCAATGTGCGGGCTGAAATTGACCTCGACCGCTGCGTAGTCGCAGTATCGAAATGGTAAATTAAAAAATAACCTGAATATCCAATCAAACCTACAGTAAGAATCGTCGCAGAACTTTCGATAGACGCAAGATTTAAACTCGATTAAGGAAAACAAAATCGATTGAAAAATAAAGTGCGCTTACATGAGACGAAGCAGCGTCATCTTAGTTTACGCGGTTTTGGAAAACTTCGTTTGATTAAGAATCACTAAAAACTACGTTTTTTTTCACTGCTCTTCCGACGAGGAGTTGTTGCATTCGTGCTTTAGGGAGTTGGCAAATTAATGCACATTTTGAAAGCTTGCTTGCAGCGAGCGACACTTAACTAACTCGGAGAAGTGCAAAAAATTGGCTTTCGAAAAATGCGTCGCGCGGTCCGCGTTTAAGGCGGTGACTGACTAAACATGCGACGATTAATGCAATAGTTAATTAAAGGTGTACGGCAGCGTAAACACGCATTACAAATGCTTGAACTTTGAATCCGATGAGCACAAGGAAACGAGGGCGGTTTTCCAGTTTCGCTCGCTGTCGTAATGCAAAGCTAAAGCAACTGCAAACGCACAGCAGGTTGAGCATGTTTGTCTATAAGCTTGATGGGGATTTATTCGACAAAGGCTGAAAGATTCTTCGGTTGTCAAAGTTTCCAAAGCTACGCTCAGTGCAGCAGCATAAAGTCAAGCCAATGGCGGACTGCCGTTGACTGCCCGCGTTCTAAATCCGTCCCTCATTGCTTGACAAGCAAACATTTGAATTCAAATTGCTAGCTCGAGCTGGCAACGTTTGTTGGGTCACTAAAAACGGACTGTTGACGTAGTGATCCGCCAGCGTACACTTTACATTCTCTCCGACACATGTCAGCTCGAAGAGAAGGCAGAACCATTGTAAAAGCCTTTATTCACTCATGAATTGATGGCGGTTGCAGAAACGAAGGTTACACTAATCCTACCTATTTAGTTAAATTGAACTTGAAAACTTGCCAACCGAGGCAAGAGAGTTTACCACCGCCTTTGTTCAGCAGACGATGCACTTAATTCAACTTCCGTCCCGCATTAACAAAGTTGAATTTCCACGGCGCACTCCAGTCAGTATTGATCAAAACCGCGCAACGTAGAAGTGGAATTTTTGAGCAGAAAACCTATTGTTACAAAAAGCGAAACGCCTCAGCGTACGGACTGACTAAAAGTGGAGAAGCCAAACCGCAAAGAGGAAGTGCAGTCGTGCTTTACTTATTTGCAAAAGCTGACGTCAATTATGACTCGCGTTCGCCTCACTTGCTAGAAAAGCCTTGCTAACTGCCTGGAAGTGAAAATACGCTTTGAGGAGAAATTTTAAATTTTGCTCAGGCATTTTTCAATACGTATTCCGTCACAAAATTTAACGCAAATACTTTCTAAAGATAGCGAATGAGAAAAATGATCGTAAAGTTTAAAAACTGTAAACTAGAAAATAAAGAAGAATTAGAGAGCGTAAAGCTTTCACAGGTAGAGTTCAAATATCCAAGTAGCATTCGGGGGTACGAGGCACCTTTGATCGAATTTATCGCTATGCTATCAAAAGCTTTTGAAGAAAATAGATACGACACGTAGCTCTTACTGTTCCTAATAAATAGACGAAATCGCTTTAATGCACTAGTTATAAACTTTCGCTATTGCCTACCAAGTACTATATCTGTTCTTGTAACTTCAATAGTTTTTCGCTCCCTTAGCAGCTACAATATTCCAGTTTTCCGTTACAAATATATCATTAAACGTATTAGTTGTTTAGCGTATGTTGCTGATTGGACAACTTGAATAGAGGAGCGAACGAAATAACTAATTTCTTGCTTCGGCAGATCACCGCACAAAATTGCAATTATTAAAAGATTTTCAGGTTCATTTACAGTAATTCAACGTAGCTAAAGTTTGTAGCGCTCAAGTTAGCTTGGAAAATAATAAAATGCTAAATTAGAAATTCGAATTTCATTTTTTACGATTAGCGTTTGACCTTGTGAGGAAAGTACGCTTTGGAGAACGAATAAACGTTTTGTATAAATGTTTGGCTTCTTTTTGCCTCCGCATCAGCAGACGTGCGATCATTCAACAACGAGGAAACAAGAACAGTTCCAAAGCGTCTGCAAGGAAAGTTTTTGTTGCAAGGAGAGTTCGAAAGCTCTTGTTTTTTTATTGAGGCATTAAGTGGGCTTTATGGACCGTAACCCTTTTGAACAAAATCAAACCGTAGAGGAAAGCTAACATGACAACCTCTGAACGGTTTAATCGATGACAATGCAATCTGCTTGCCTACGAAAAGGCGGAAAGCGTGATGGTAACCTGGGCAACGTTTGGCTGAATAGAAACGAAGCTTCCTAAAGCTGAAAGAAGATACGAAAACAATGTCTGACCCTTTGCTGAACGTAAGACCTCGAAATGTTACTCATAAAACGCAATCTTTATTTCAGGCCAACCTTCTATACCACCTAAGGGAAAAAAATTATCTTTCGGTTTTACAACTCCTTCACGGTAAAGAGAGTTTGTTGGATGACGGCTTCAATCGACTTCTGCTAGGCATAGCGTTGCTAATGACAGGTTCGCAATAGAGTTTAGACCATAACTAGCTTTAATGGAAATGCTTAAAGGTAATGCCGACGAAGCAACTGCAGAATTTGAAAAAATCTCTGGAGACCCTAATGTCCGCCTCGGAGCTAAGACGGCGCTTATTCAAGCTCTCAGAATTCAAGATAAAATCGGTAAAGCGGTACATTGGTACAAGAAAAGCGTTTGCGTCTAACCAGCGGTTCAGATCAGCAACGAACGGCAGCTCTTGAAGCTTCCTTGGATGCTATAAAGGTGAAGCCAGGCCAAATGGTAACTTGACTATCAATACGGAATTCGGAAACGTTACTCATGACGCTCATGCAATCCGTCCATATAGGAATTGTACTCATTTGCTATTGTGCTATTTTTCAATGGCCAATACGAGGAAGCTGACAAAGCGCTGAACCAACTGCTTGCAGACTTTCCCCAAACTCCAGAGGTAATAGTCTTAAAACTTAAAAGCGCCTCCTGCCCAGACAAACGTGCTCAGGCATTGATCTTAAAAGGATGGATGGAATTGGCACAAAGCTCTAATACGAAGAAGGCTCTTCAATACGTGGAACAGGGCGCCAGGTTATAGTTGGACTTCCCGTACAATAATACGCGTTAAATTTTAGCATGAGCAATTTCCGTCATGATCCCGACGTCCTCCTGGCTCGAGCTAAGTGCGCTGAACTGTCAGGTAAAGTAGACGACGCACTGGAGATGCTGGGCAAGATTTCTATCATGAGAGAACCCTTCTTGCCAGCGATGGTTGAGAGAGCAAAGCTTTTGTTGGGTAAAAGAAACTGGGAAGCATTTGCAACTGAGGTGCAAAGGTGATCTTCGGAGAGCATTTATACTACGATCGCTTAGACTTGCTGCGTTGCAGTTGCAAAGAAACGTTCGTTAACGATTACTGCTCTTTGAACCTTTGGATTATGGCGCAAATAGCATACCATGGCTCATACGCAGAGGTGCGACATTGCGACTCAACGACTCAACACTACATACATATACTCATTTCACAACTTATAGGCTTCCAAATGCATGACTCAACTAAGTAATGAGGCAGTACGACTGGGGCTAAGATCAGCTAGCTTTATGTGCGAGATAATCTTAGCCTATATCCGTTTGGTAGGCTATTTTTGGACGAATGCGGCAAACAAAATTCTGCAATACTTTCAGAGTAGCAGAGACCCGCATGTACTAGAGAGCGCCAGAAAACTTATTGAAGGAATTCAGGCAAAGGACAGCAACAACGGCGACGTTAAATGTCTTCTAGGTGAACTGTACAGAATGAGAAGATCGTACGCAAATTCTTTGAAAGAATATCAAGCGGCTTCCTTGCGGCAGAAATCGTCACTGCCAAGCTTGTCAGGTGAACTAAGCAACTTTCAAAACTTGCAAGTTTTGGGTAGACTAAGGCTTAAATTCCAGGCAAACCATTGGCCAATCAAGCTTTGTTAACTTTGCCGTCTATTTTATCTTACTTATTTATACTTCATCTTTTATTCGTCTGACTCATCGTTAAACTGTCCGTTATGCGATGTCCTCAACCTTTCTTGGACCACTTTTTCAATACTGATGAATTTGGAACTGATTAACTTTATAAGCTAATCTCAAAAAAAGGCTGAGAAAACTGAACGTGAAATAATTTCCATATGCAAGAAAAGTTATTCAGAAGCTCTTATAGAGTTGGAATAAAACAATATACTAACATAATAACATGATAATCACAAAGGAGAAAGAAAAGCTATTTAAAATAAATACAACATCACGAAACGTCGTCTACTGCAATTTTAGGCATTGCCCATTGCTTAATAATTCAACGACAAATGAATGACGCCGAAGCTCAGATGGAACTTATAACGGCTGTCAATAGTGGCTGGCAACAGAGCGCGGTACGATAAACCGTCCAGTTTTGTTATGTCAATTTTTCAGTGTACAAATTTAGGAAGGTTCTTTTTTGCTCTGCCTCATTTCCTTCCAACGATCCAAGGATTTGACGAGTCTTGATGCCGCGCTTGACGATCTGAACGCAAAGTTTCAAAAGCGCATTGAAAGTATCAGTTCGGTATAAAGTCGACAACGAAGCAACGCGTTTGCTAAACATCTTATCTGCAGAGCTATACGAATGGCATACAGCTTCTACGAGAGCTAAATGCGGATTGCTTCCTTGAGATACTCCAAATTCTGTTGAATCGTCTATCTTCGATGGTAAGCTAAGGAGATACGAAGCGAACTGCCTTATAAAGAGTTAATTTCCAGAATAGAGATTTGCAAAAGCAATTATCCAATCATATATGCTCAACAGCTTTGTCAATTTTGGCCATTCTCTTAGAATATATTCCTGGTCTTCTGGCCGTCTTTTTCATGAGAGCTTGTTTTCATATTCTACGAGACGACGTGGACAAGGCAACTGAGGAGCTCAGGGAATGCTTAACAAAGGACCCTGAAAATTCCAGCGTCTATTTGCTACTTGCCGAAATATCCCTACGCCAAGGAAACTTCAACGAAGCCAAAAGCACGCTAGAAGCAGCCGTTAGCTATGACTTCAATGTAGGCGCGTTAGCTAAGAGTTGGCGTTTTCAAGATAAAGCATAAATATTGTCATAGGTGAGACATCAACCAAAGTACCATCTTATCCGAGCCCGCCTAGCGGCCGCTTTGAATGATACGAAAGAAGCTATCGCTATTCTCAACAACGCTGTTAAGTTGCACTGTCTCAACTCGCCTAAAGGTGAGGCAAACTTTTGTTCCAATACAATAAGCATAAAACGTTTAGGGGGAGCTGCGGAACAGTCGTTTTTTGAATATGAATCCTTGGAATCAATTAAATTCAAGATACATCTGGACCTTGCCAAGTTGCTGCAGCTAAATGGCGATTTAGAAGAGGCTGAAGAAATTCTAAACGATCTCAGCCAGCAGCATGATGAAGTTCAGGAAGGACAAATCATCCTTGCTCGATGTGACTTATTCCTAAGAAAGAATGACGTAAACAAGGCGCTGCATCTTTTGAGCCAAATTTCTTCCGACAAATGGTACTACGTCCAAGCGCGCAAAATTATGGCCGATATTTACTTCACCCATAAAAAGGATAAGCGCCAATACATTGCGTGTTTCAAGTATGCTTTGAAATGGCTAACTATTTTACATCTTTATTAAAAACACATTTTTAGAGAAATGATGCGCAGTTCACCGACGCCGGAAATCTTCATTGCGGCTGGAGAAGCGTACGCCCGGATACTTGAAGTCTGCAGTAGGCTTTTTAGGCTGCTTTTCACCAATTTAAATATTTTAGATGGAAAAAGCAATCGAAATGTACGAAACGGCGCTTAGGAAAAACCCTAAGGACTTTGCCTTGTCGCGAACAATAGGTCAGACGTACGTTCGCTCGCACAGCTACTTGAAAGCAAGTTTTTTTCTCAAAAAACAACAACTTCATTCTTGACGAGCGCTTTACATAGGCCGTTAGTTATTTTGAAGCGGCTCTCAAAAAGAGCGGCCATGACTTGATACGGTAAAAGGCGAATGGCGACTAAGGGAAGATATTTCAGTCAACTCGATTTCAGCTACGACCTCGCGCACCTTTTGCTAAAGCTGGGAAACTACGAAAAATGCGAACGCTACCTACGTCAATACTTTGACGCATTCAAGAGCCAAGACGAGAAAAGTAACCTTTGCAGCTTAAAATTACAACTGCCCGAAACCGTAGCTAACCTCATTGCTTGGCGTAGTGTCCGCTTTGACCTACGTTTCAAATTATGTGAAAGCAATGATGGCCGCGTTATTTTTCCTCTCTTAAAACTGGAAGATAAAGACAAGCGGTTTATTGCAGAATCTTCCGATCTAAAGCTTGCCGCCAAATTTTACGAGCTATATTCTCGACTGTACCATGCAATGAATCAGCATGAATTGTCCGTTGAAACGCTACAGAAGGCGAAGAATCTATACCTTGAGTAAAGCTATTTTTACAGTTAACAATTTTCGCAGAAAATTTTTTCTTTTTTTTTTGCAGGCTAGCAAAGAGCGAACGTTCCATTCATGGAGAGGATAACGTGGAACATTTGCTCCAGGCTTGCAGGTACGCATATGCGCTGTTCGTGACGTCAACGGAACGCTCACTCTGTTCTAGGCTTTCCCAAAGCATTGGCAATTTTTACGAAGGACAGCACGTCTATTCCAAAGCTGCCGTGTACTACACGGAGGGATTGAGGTACGACGCCAAAAACATTAAGCTAATGCTTAATCTTGCGCATATATACCTTATCACTGATAATCTGGAAGAGTGCCACCAGCAATGTAAGGCTGTCATGAAGATTGACAAAAATAACGATGAAGCGACGCTGGTATGGCTTGTATCTTTTTGAAGAAATATTCTCTTACAAAAGCCTAAAAAACAATGCTTAAGATGCTCGCGGATCTGATGTACCAAAAGAATGAAATGAGTACAGCCTTAGATCTCTTCAAAAGCTTGTTGGAACGAAATCCAAGTATCTTTTCATTATTGAATTTGGCGGGCTAAAGCTAATGCTTTTTTTACGCAGACCAGTACCACGCGCTTCTGCGAGTAATGGAGTTCTCCTTGCGTCTGGGAACGACGGACGATGGTAAGAATGGAAGATGGCTAAAAGTAACGCAAATTCAGATTATATTTTCAGTGGAATCTTTGTTCACGTCTGCCTTGACGAGAAACAGACGCGCAGTGATGGATTCGGGATTCAATTATTGCAAAGGCTTCTACGAATGGTAATTCGTCAATAATAAGCGTGCTAAAATAATGTTCTTCAACCTTGCTCATATGAAACTCAGGAAGACTGGAAACTTTATCGGGGCGCTCAGCTTCTTTAGCAAAGCTCGCAAGGACCCTCAATGGGGCGAGCAGGCCACTTACAACATAATAGAAATACTACTGAATCCGGACAACAAAGTAATCGGTAGTGAAGCCTGGGAAAAGGACCAATTGCATGAAGCTGACGTATCGTAAGCTTTATTCATCGAAAAAATTGTTTCAAACCTTACTGTAGAATGATAGACTTGAAAATCATTCAACGGGAAATGTCCATCTGAAAATGGCAGAGATGTACTTGAAGGTACGCTTGAAATCACTACACCCCTTCAGGCGATTAAGCAGTTTGGTAATAATCAGCGTAGAAATGCTTTCTAGGAGTTGAGATTCAAACAAAAGAACGATTTCAAATATAAACTGATGGAAAACTTTCTACTTCTCGCGTCAAAGGATAAAACGGCTCCCGAGAAAGCACTGAACAATCTCCTCCGAATGGGAGACGACGTAAGTCAGGTAAACGAATAGCTCATTTTTGAAGTCTATAAGCAGCTTCTCGAAATAGCCATAAAAAAGCGATTTGAGCGATAGATCGAATGTCATCTTTAGGACGGGTCGAATGTTGGGGTCATTCTTGGACTAGCCCGCGTCTATCGAATCCTGAAGCAAACCGCCAAGGCAAAAATTTGTCTTAAGAAAACCCTGAACGCGCCGTGGAATTTCGAAGATGCAAGCTGGCTGGAGGAATGTTGGCTTCTGCTGGCCGACATATACATTGGTCAATCGAAAAACGAGCACGCGCTCGAAGTTTTGAAAACATGCGTAAAGCACAACGCCGTAAGTGGCCAAAGGCTGCTCGCTGCGAACTGTCTGAAGGTTCAATTTCAGTCGTGCATAAAAGCAATGGACTATATGGGTACAATCAGTCAAAAGCTGCAATTATGGAAGAATGCGACCACTGACTACGAGAAGGCGTGGAAACTTTCAAGACAAAGAGATGCTGATATAGGTGGGGCTACAAAGTGCTTGTAACTTAACCGGGAGACCGACGCACTCTTTTAGGTTACAAATTAGCATATTGTTATCTTAAAGCAAAGATGTACGTAGCCGCCATTGATACAAGCCACGCTGTCCTTATGCTATGTCCAGATTACCCAAAAGTGCGACAGGAAATTTTAGAAAAAGCCCGCATCAACTTGCGCGTCTGACCTGTGAAACATTGCTCATCGCGCATTGATTTTGTGCGTTTGTGTTAAAGCAGCAAGTTAGTTCCATTCAATGACATATCGCCACGCAGATTCTTTATAATCAATCAATAAATTCTGGACATTTACACTTTGCCAATGCCATTGTAAAAACTTCTTTTCTCCCGCTTCGTCATTCACTATTGTTTGAATATGAGTTATACTGATCACTGCTTTATACGGTATGTTTTCGTGCCCGTTGATGGGTTCTGAAATTAAACCGAAGCAAATGCCCTACCAACGGATGGATGAGCAATTATTAAGGGAAAATACAGAACAAGTACTTAAACAGTTCGGAGCTTTCGGGACTAACCTTGTCCCGTCGTCAGCGATGGTGGTAATGGTAAGGTTAGTCCCGAAAGCTCCGAACTGTTTAAGTACTTGTTCTGTATTTTCCCTTAATAATTGCTCATCCATCCGTTGGTAGGGCATTTGCTTCGGTTTAATTTCAGAACCCATCAACGGGCAAGAAAACATACCGTATAAAGCAGTGATGGAAATCCATTGCCCCGTTAAGAAGCACCCCATCTTCATGAGTTATACTGACGTTAAAGTTAAACTTGACTGCCTTAGACTGCATTTCTTAAAGCGAGCGGTACAAAGCGCAAATTACCTGAGTACAGAACAACTACAGTAAGAAAGCAAGCAACCCAAACTTCTTTTGGAATCTTGTATGCGCAGCCGATTTTGCCTAAAGCAGATTTTGACTAAATTAGCGACCTATTCTGAATTTTTTACCTCCTTGATTCATTCTGCCAATAAAGGAAACACATTTCTTGCCGCTGATCAAAACTGACATGCTGTATACGACAAGAAAAATAATTATGAGGTTTTTCATGTGGGGAAAATCGTCAAATTGGCATCAGGAAGTCCTACAGGGACAGCTTTAGCTTTAAGCACGCAAAAAATGTAGAAAAATAAATCACGAGTAATGGAAGTTCGGTTCTTTGTCTTCCTGACGACTTGGGCCGAAATTGTCAGAAAGACAAAAAATCGAACAATACTGGAACCTCGCGGAACGTAAGTAAAATTTGGACCCACCTTTTGAGAAACTGTTTCAGCACAGAGCGCAGGACCAAGAACGTTTTGGAAGCAGCAAATGACTTTCTTGTTTATCTTTAAAAAACTGCGAATTAATACATCAGTTATTGCAAAAGAATACGAGTGCGTACTTTTAAAACTCGAAAAAAAGTTCCGACGAAACAAAAACGCACTGCTTGGCATTGCTGCAACAGAACGATCAACCGAACCTTCCGTCCATTTATACGGTAAGTTCGAACTTGATTACTTACAGTGCATAAGTAATGAAGGCACGATATGTTTTTGTTAGGTTCTTGCTTTGTTGACTAGGTTACTATCCTAAATCTTAAATGACGCTTATCGTTTCTTTATAATATTACGCCTTTGCAAGTAAGTTGTAGTTTTAAAGAGATGGGAAAGCAGAAGATTGGCAAGCAACGTCGCGATAAGTACTACGCACTAGCCAAGGAAGCGGGTAAGTGATCCCCTTATTCAGCTGTTTTGCTCAGCGTTAAAAAAATGCTTAAAATTTAATTCTAAATTTAGCGTTAGGCAATTTTTTCTTCATTCCGTTGTTTTGTTGGGCTGCACAGTCTTATCGTCTTTATTCGCAGGTTATCGGAGTCGAGCTGCGTTCAAGCTTATACAACTGAATCAGAAGTTCAAGTTCTTGGAACAGTCAGTTTGCCTGGTGGATCTTTGCGCTGCACCTGGGGGATGGATGCAAGTTGCCTCTCAGTTCATGCCCGTTTCTAAGCTTTTGATAGGTAAGTTTTGGCTTTTAAAGTTGTCGAATAGCTTTACGCTGTTGGAGGAGTGGACTTGGTTCCAATCCGACCTTTGCCAAACGCAATAACTATCCAAGGGGATATCACCACCGATGCTTGTAAAGTTGCCGTAAAGAAGCAGCTGCAAACTTGGAATGCGGACTGTGTTCTTCATGACGGGTCGCCCAACGTTGGCAAAAGCTGGCATCACGATGCTTTTCAACAGGGTAATCCCAAGAAACCTTAATATTCTACAGTATCCTTAATTTCAGCTCAGCTGACGTTGCAAGCATTAAAATTGGCCGTTGATATACTAAGACCGGGCGGTTGGTTTGTCACTAAATTGTTTCGTTCGAAGGACCACCCCGCTTTGGTGGAAGTTTTTCGAAAATTGTTTACAAAAGTCCATGTAACAAAACCGCAGGCTTCCCGCCAAGAATCGGCCGAAGCGTTCGTCGTATGTCAAGGCTTTCAGCCTAAAAGCGTCAAAACAGTATCCCTACAGTACAAGAAAGTTTTTGAGGATCTTTCCTTGGAGCCTGAGAAGACCAAGTATTTCAGCCTTCGCATTTCCCTTATATAGGCATTGTCTTTTTAAGGATAAATACGCTTTATCCGGAAAAGCAGAAACGCAAAGCCGAGGGATATGCCGACGGTGCCGTTACTTTGTTCAACAAGGTGGACGCTTTGGAGTTTGTTACAAGCGACGATTACTTGGAAATTTTGGGTTCCGCAAATGAGCTTATCTTGGATGACCCAAACTTGCTTGCTCATCCGGCCACTGACGACGAGGTGAAAACGCTTTGCAAGGACGTAAAGGTTTTGGGCCGAAAGGAGATTCGTCAGTTGATGAAATGGCGTCGTCAGATGAAACAGCATTTGAAGTCTCTTCAAGAGAAACCTGAACACGCAGACGAAGTGTAAATGACTTACTAATAATAATTAACATTTTCTAAAGCCTTTTTCCTAATTTGACGGACAGCTGCTAATCAAAGTAGTTAGATTTGCCCATTGTCCATAAAAGGTAAATAAATCTAGGCTGTAAAGTTAAGTTTTCGCGGCAAAGCTGCATCCACCTTTAGCGAACAGTTGGTAACTTAATGTGTTGCGGTTTTAGGCCCGAAGAACCCGACGAAGAGACCGTAATTGATAATAAAGTTGCATCGGCAGTAGAAGATGAACGCAAAGATGCGAAAAGGTTCCTTAAGTGTTATGCTGTATTCCGCCTTTAGGATTTGCTTGTAGGAAGAGGAGAAAAAGCATGAAAGAGAAAAGACGTTACAAAAGGAAACTTGAATATGAAATGGTCGTTCCAGGAGATGAACCAATCACTGCTGAGGAGCAGAATTTGTTCAGCATTCACAGGGTCGTGACACAGGTTGTTTATTGCTTTTGTTCAAGTGATGTTCTCTCTAATATGCTTATACGTCGTAGGCAAAAAAACCTAAAAAGATTGACGCCGTAACTGACGAGAACGGTGCGGATGAGTTATCCGATGAGGATGGCTTTGACCAAGAGGAAAAGAGCCAATGGTATTCTTAACAGGCTGTTATACGCAATTTCAATTGTTACCGTTTAGGTACGATAAGATCAAGTCGATTGTGGATGAAGCTACGAAGGAGGATGACGTCAAAGTAGTGACGAAGAGGTGGTTTAACGGAGTGAGTCCATTTTCTGCCGGACTATATTCAGTCGATAATATTATTCTCCCGTAAAAGCCAGTTGCTTGGCGTAAACTTCGAACTTTTAAGGAGGATACGGAAGACATAGAGATGGAAAACGAAGATTTCGAAATCGATCGACTAATGGGCAAACCTCGCAAGGGCAAACGCAAGGATAATTCCGGTATTTTTGAGAACCCTCAGTTTTTCTTTTTCTCTGATCGTAGCGCGTTGTTGTAGAACAAACCGAAGCAGGCGATGACTCAAAAAAGAATTTTGAAGGTAATTTTTGCATAATAAGCCCGCGTTGGCGGTTGTTAATTTCTAACAATTATTTTAGCGCAACAAGGACCAGAAGGTATGAATGCAGCTTACCTCTATCCGTCTCTTAATTGTACGAGTACAGAATCTGAAGCGATGGATGATGGCAACGATTCAGTTTGGGAAATGGAAAATGGGACCTCTTCTGCAGGTAAGGCAGCCTATGCAAATTGGATTGTCAAATATTGCGGCTGTGGCTAACAGATGCTCGGGCGAAAGAAGTGAAGCACCTAAGCGCGGAAGAACTGGCCTTGGGCCAGCTGTGGATTCATTCGTCGAAAACAAGGCGGGATATTGTAGACGCAGGCTTCAACCGTTACGCGCATAACGATGAAAATCTGCCCGACTGGTTTGTTGCCGACGAAAAAAAGCATTATCGAGCAAACCTGCCTGTGACAAAAGTTTGTTATCTTCGTTGGGCTGTTCTGTTTGGTGTTTTATTTAAATGTTTCTGTTTAATTTCAGGAGGCCGTCGAGCTGTACAAGCGACGTCAGATGGAAATTAACGCCCGTCCAATTAAAAAGGTTGTCGAGGCAAAAATGAGAAAGAAGCGACGAGTAAAAAAAATAACGTTGTGAAGCATTTCCGCGCAAACAGCGAGTTTTTAAGGCTGCAAAAAGAATGGAAAGAGTTAGAAAGAAAGCGGAAAGTCTGTTGGATAACGAAGGAATGCCAGATGTTGAAAAAAGAAAAGAATTAAAGAAGTAAGCCTATTTCAATTACTAATAATCAGGTACATAAGGGTTCTGTAATTGACTCTGAGTGCTACTTTAAAAAGAACCGAAAGCTAAAATGACGTGAATTTGTCACTCATAATTGACTACGTCAAAACAATCTGCTTTTTCAAAATGCAGCGAAACTTTGTAGTCTCAACTCTGCTTGCCGAGCCTCCTTTCGAATAACGAAAAATTCCAAATACAGAAGGCTGATTGACTCACAGATGCCATGCTTACTATCAAACCTATTTGAAATGTTTGAATCCTAGAAACTTTGTAACGGGGGTTTATAAGTTTTCATCATCACGACCTTTTTTTAATAAAATGGTGATTTGCATTTTTGGAGAATCAGTAGAACAAATACGCGAAATAAAAACTAAAGTTTGTATGCTTGATTTGAAAAAAAATAATCAAAATTTACCGGATGTATCATTGCAATCCGAGTACGAAAGCACAACAAACTAACCATTCTACCTGATCGTATAGTAGATTTTTTCTCGTCATTTGGGATAATTTGTGCAGGCAGTGCCTTTTAGAATTAAAAATAACACCAGCTCGAACCTAGCATGCTACAGAAAAATCGATTCTGTTTAAGGCGGGTTGACTTCACCGTTCTCTGCAAAATCGGGTAATCGAAAGTTCAAGTAGTGAAATTCTATTGTATAAATCGTTTGTTGAGGACGTGAGTTGTTTTTTACCGTAATTAACTTTAAAGCATTAAACACCCGTTAGGGAAAGCTACAACATTTGTGGGTTACCATTTTGTTTCTTCTTTCGGTCCATTAATCGAATAAGGCACGCTTATGCTGTATCACCTTGAAAAACGATGATAACTTATTGCATGTCCACTGGTATGTGCGTAGGACTCAGTGAAGGGCTGCGCAGGTGACTGTTCTATGCAGGGGGATACTTTCAAAGGCTCACCGCCAGCCCCAAAAATAGCTTCATTTTCGGAGGCAGGTATAATACGGTGGTGCAAAAAATAAGTGAGTTTTTTATTACTTCAAAAAGTGCTTCCCATTTTAAATTGAGTTTTATTTATTTATTAATAGCTATTGTCAATCATAAAATAAGGCCTTAAACAATAATTCTTGCTCGTCAGTTTATTTTTTCCGTTCTGGGATGAATTAATAGCGAAACCATTCCGTACGTAAAACTACCGCGACACAAGTTGAAAAATTTTTTTTCAAAAATCTTATAAGGCCATCGAACCTTCGTATCATACTCTTCACGGTACGCAAAAATATCTTTCCATTGGTGATGAAAGAACAAGCTCTACATTAACAGATAAATCATTAGCCATTATTATAGGTAAAAGTCAGGACATCTGCCTTTAACGCTTATGTCGAACTTCGCATAATCAACGTCCTCGTTTTGTATAGATAAGGGCCCATTCGTCAGCTATTCAAATGTTCATTCCTTCATTATACGTAGGCCTAAGGTGTTTATGAGATAATTCGGATTTTGATTGGCTAATTAACATGATAACGTTACAAGAAGTGAGCAAGTAGTCTCTATACTCAGTTGCTTTACTTTCAGGCTGTACAAAGAGTGCAAAGAGAAGCGAAAGAAAGTGACGTACGTTGTTGCCAAGAAGGGACTTCTTGGCAAACGCGTAAGGCGCCCAGCGGGCGTTAAGGGACGCTTCAAGGTTGTCGACCCAAGAATGAAGAAAGACATTCGCAGCACAAAAGCGAAAGAAAGCCGACGATTAAAACGGCGTAAACAAAAAAGACGATAAAGGTTCATTTTTAGCTTTCGCTCTTTCAAAGTAAAAGAGTAAACGCGTACTCTTATGCGAAGTTGCTTTCCACGTAGAACCAAATGGTATAGGTGAACTTTCAACTATTTTACCAACGCAAGCAGACTGTCAACACAAGAAGCCAATTCCGACGGCGCACCGCATCAAGACTTTACGAAGATCATAAGAAAAATGAGAAAGACGCAAAGACCAAACAGAACAAAAATGACTATCAATTTTCGACTTTTTCTTTGGTACTTTTCGGCGCTTCTAATTGAAGTCAACGCTGCTCGCGTTTTTATGGACGACTGCTCGACATTGCAGTCGATCCGATCAAGTACGGCTCCTTGATCAATTACAAAGCTGGCGAGATCTCGAAAAAGTTGATTGATTTCGCCAATGGACTTTGAGATTTGAGATATCTCGCGTTCTCGCTCCTTAACAAAAAGTGTGTTCTCTTCGAGCACTTGCAACTCTTTCATTGTAATTTCGCCCAGTTCGTCAGTTGCCTCGCCGCGCTCGAAGTCGGGCAGACAGGCGGCGCCGACGTTTTGAAACGGTTCGAAATACTTTTGATAGCTACTCTCTCTGGTTTGAATTTTGTGCAGATACTCGTTCTGGCATCGCTGGAATTCCGAAGTCAACTGTTGCAACAGTTGCACGTGAGCGACGACTACGTTGGAGCGAAAATTCTCCATTGTGCTCGAACTGCTGCTCGAACGAGTGACCAAGTGAAGCAGATTCTGCGCGTGGTTCAGCGTTCTCGTCACTTCGGCAGTGACCTGCTCAATTTTTTGCTCCTCGACAGAAACCTCGTCGCTAAAACTGGGACGCGATACGTGCTTTTGTTGCAGTTCTTTGAGCTCCTTGATTTGGCGGCGCACTTTTGTAGCCTCGAACCTGAAAATCGCATAGCTGCTACTTCACAATATAACAGCGCAAGGAAAAAACAAACGAGTATAAAACTTTGGATTTACTCGTCTCGAGTTTTTTTAAAAAAGCTACGTATTTAACAACAAAAGGCAAAGGCGAGTCTTTTTAATACAAGAAGCGGCGGGCATATCGCCCTTAATTGCTAGTTTTGCTCAACATTTGCGCGTACGCACGAAAAGAGATTTAGTCTATGACCTTAAGCATCAACAGACGGCTTAAAATGGATTATGAAACAACTAATTTACGGCCTGAATGGAAAACTCGTTGAAATACAGTAGAACCTCCGTAAGTTGACCACCCAAGGGACCGGAGAAAACTGGTCAACATAGGAAGTGGCCAATATATTGGAACTGTGGGTATAACTGGCTCGGCTGAACAGATTAGCATCTGTATGCGTTTTATCCTATTGCAGAGCATCAATTGGAGGTCTATTAAACGGTGAGATGCATAAAAATAACACTGTAAAATCATGCATAAGCTTTTTAGGGGCTACACTGCTTGCTGAAAAAGGTATCAATTCTAGTCTGGTGCTTCTTCATACTGCAAACATAAGCACCAAGGGCGGTCTCCGCGATAGCTACCGCGCTCAGCATCTTTGGACATTTTTCAGCAGCAAAACACTTCAGCTGCGCTAACACCCGCCCGACGTCCTCTTCCTTCAGCTTCTGTACCATTTCCGTCTCATTTTCACTTTCCTCCTCTACGTCGTCTTCTGGGCTCAGTCCCGCTTCGGCTAGTATACACTAAAAGATTGCTTGTGGGTCGGGTTCGGTAGAAGTGGCCAATTCATCATCCATTGAAACGAAATCTTCGAAGTTTACTCCTTCAATCTCTACTTCGGGAGTGGTGGGACTATCAGGCCGGAGCTCGACATGATCCTCTTCGTCTCTGACGAATCCAGCTCTCCTGAAGCATTTCCGTATTGCCTCCGGTTGAACCACAGCGTCCAAAGCATTAATGGACGATGCAATCAAAGTCGCTCCCGCAAATGAGCTGGTGTGTTCTGCTATGCCAACGATCCACCGCAGAAGCTGGATCCGGTATTTCGCCTTAAATGTCTTAATTACTCCTTGATCTAAAGGCTGGATCTTTGAGGTAGTGTTTGGGGGCAGGAATTTTAACGTGACATTTGTGAGGTCTTTCACGTGCGGATGGCTCGGGCAGTTGTCTACTACCAATAAGATGGAACGTTTCACTCGCTTCATCTGTCCGTCGACACTTCTTACCCACTCTTCGAATATGGCGGCTGTCATCTAGGCGGATTTATTTGATCTCCAAGTGGCAGGGAGGTCATCAGGCTTCAAGTTCTTAAAAGCTCGGGGTTTCGTTGACTTACCAATGACCAATGGCTTCAACTTCTCTCCAGTTGCGCTAGCGCAAAGAAGCACAGTGAAGCGTTCTTTGGAGAGCTTCCCGCTTTTGCATTTATCGCCTTTTAGTACAAGACTTCTATCAGGCATAGCTTCTAAGAACAAGCCGCATTCATTAGCATTGAATATGTCTTCTTCCTTAAAGCCACTGGCGAAATGACGAAATTTCAAGATGAAGTCTTCCAAGACCTCGACGGGAACTTCGCTAGATTCGCCGCATAAGATTTTCTGAGAAATCTGATAACGGAGCTTGAACTTTGCCAGCCAACCGTTTGATGCTTGGAAACCTGTGAAACCGAATTAGCAATTTCCTGGATCATTGGGCCACAGATGCGTGCATTAGCTGCTCTCATTTGCTTAAACCAATGTAACGCTGCTTCATTGACTTGGTCCAGGGAGGTTCTCCTTTTTCTTCGCTGCGCGTCTCCGCTTTCCTTCTCATATCTTTCCAAGTACTCACGTTTACGTCTCTGGATGTTGCCAACGGTAGTCTTGCTCACATGAAACCGTTCTGCTGTCTTCCTTTGACTGTTAGTTTCGAGAAAGCGGATAAGATCCACTTTTTCCTTCAGTGCCAACTCTCTCGATTCTTTCCATTTGGCCATAATGCAAACTGCAACCAGCTTGGTAGCTACTGCTGCGTCTATTACTGCGTAAGTCGGGCTATCTTTACTCGCGAAGACACGTTAAGGAAACCTTCCGCACACCTATAGCAAAGCGAATGAATAGAACTGAGCTCGACGCGAACGAGTTCAAGTAGGCTCGATTTGTCATATTTCCCTCAATGGGCGAATGCTGCCAACGCGTAGGTGGGAGCTTATGTACTTGAGGAAACGCGCAAGCTGTGCCGGCAAGCATAAAAGAAGCATCGTCAAAGCGACAGAATCGGTTCTGTAATCAGGAATCTCCAATGTAGGCTAATGAAAAACTTCGCTACGTTGAGTAACAGCACATTGAGGCAATGATGGTTAAGTGGCCAATTTACAGAGTGCAAGTTAGCATTGCGTGCATATACCATGTCACGGCTAAAACGGTCAACTTCCCACTTACGGTGGTGGTCGACGTATAGAGGTTGTCATTGCGCTTATTAACGTGCTGACCAACCAACTGGTCAAAATTCGGTCAACTTAGGAGGTGGTCAACTTCGGAGGTTCTACTGTACTAACTAAAGAGTAACGTCCAAATGTCTGCAACGCTTGGGGATATTTTTACGATGAAAAAGCAATGAGGATTTCAATCCGACCAAATAGGTACGTGTGGTAAAAAAGCTTACTGTATTTCGTCAATGACGTGAACCCATTCCGGCGGTATTCGCTCGTCCGTTCGGGAAACAGCATTTTCCGAGTCAAAGTCGTGCAAAGGTATTAGCGTCATTCGATCTTCGGATCTTTGGTTATTTTCTTCGGCGAAAAGATGCCTATTCTGCAACGCACCATTGCGAAGCATTATGTACACGTCGGTTAGGCTGCGCAGGGCGCCTAACGACGAAGGAGCAGTCGACGTAACCATTGCGATTCTAGCTTTCTCTGCTTTACTACAATGGACGCAACAAACAAAATGTCAACCCGTAACAAACACCGCTAGCACTGACAGAGCAAATCATTAAAAACAGTAAGAGGGGAATGCAGGTACGAACATTCGTAAACATTGCGTTAAAACGTAGCGTGAAAAGAGTAGAACAAACGCAGCTTCTACAACGCAGCATCTGCAACGCCAAACTGCCTGTTGTCGCTTCATGTAATAAGGTTAAGCAAGAAGACACGTGGAACTTTACTAAGCACGTCAGCATTGACGAGGTAGGCTGCTTCGATCGATGGCGTTCTTGTTGCCCATTGGTCAGCTTCTACCAGCCAGCCGAAGTCTCCAAGCGCATTTCAACCGAACTTGAACACTGCTACTTACTGTTGCTCTTCCGCTGCCAAGCATCGTAAACTTGAGCGTTCCATTTCTTTTATAATTTGAATAGTGCAGATTCGGGCAAGTTGCGTAACCGCGACAAAATCACACTCTCAGCGATGAGTTCGCATTCCTGCGTCGTCAAGGGCTGCCCGAAAGTTGAATCGGGCGGTTATCTGTTCGCTTTTCCCAAGCAGGAGGATCAACGAAAACAATGGCTACAACTGCTTCAGCTGACCGAAGAGGAGATTGGCAGTAATGGATACGTCTGCGGACGTCATTTCAACAAGAAGCACTTATTTCGCCAAACCAACGGCACCATTGCAATACACTTGGAAGCAATTCCCGAACCGGTGTTTCACAGCGAACGTGGCTCCAACAGGTACGCTTAGTTGGAAATTCATCCGGCATAGTGCTGTTTAAAGCATTTTTAAAATTCGAGCTCATTTTTCGGGATTAGCCTATCTCAACTTTACGTCCATATTTCTCGTCTGGTGGCAAGCAGATCTTTTAGTTGAAGCAATTCTACATTTTAAAAAGCCACTGACAAGCTTACGCCAGCGTTCTACCGCGGCGAATGCAAATTATTCTAGCTTACACATCATCTTATCGTATACATCGTTTTTTTTTGGGGAAGCTTATAGAGTTTGTAACAATTCACAAGTGTGTGATGCTTTCATGTTACTAAGAGTATTTGATCGTAGGCTGCATCCGTTAGGCTTAGGTTTAGGCTTAACCTTGTCTGTAATAAAATGTAGTTCGATAAAACATCTGCTTTCCAACATCCTGCTTGCACCCTGAAGGCTACTTAGACTTGTAGAAGTTGCGAAACCAATAGCTTCCCTGAAAGGGCAGACATTAGGCATAAGGATGGCGACGAAGACTGTTTAGTCTTGGCGTTTTTGAACGCCCGCTTCGTCTTACAATTAACGCCTTAAGCAATCAGACTAACTTGAAAATACTGAAAAAGAAACTTTCGACCTACAACCTTAGATCGTCAACAGTATCTTCGAGTGGCCAACAGCCGGTTGATTTTCTGGAAGGATTAGATCGACTTGCCGATTCGGTGGAAAGAAAGCGAAGACAAACGACGGAATCCACGCAAAGCTCTGGTGCGTTTGTTCGGCGAACAATCGTAAAGTGCCTTAGCGAGTTGTTACGCGCCAACTGCTTGCAGCATTCAAGCAGGCAAGAAAGGACATTTTGGAATCAGTGCTTCGTCAGCTTCTTCCAAAGGGCAGCGACAACAAGCAGAGTAAACATGGTCAACCGGCCGACCAGCAAGAAGCGAGTGCCAACTCAGCAATCGACTCCAATGAGCCTAAGGCTCGCTCTTCAGGGCGAAATAGACGACGGCCCGCGGTGCATAGGTCGGTGTAGAGCTTTTCTTCATTCTCGTATTTAGCAACGTCTACAAACAGAGAGAAGTTACTAAGTCAGGAAACTGAAAATGGTGAATTATTGACTCGCAGCTACCAACCCAACAGTACGTGTATTATTTTTCCCAACTTGGCCTCGCTACACTGCTTTTCAGAATCGTCGAAAAAGTCAATGGCAACTCGATCTGCAAACTTGAAAGCAGCTAAGGGGAAATACCACGTGGTAAACGGAGCAGCAGGTCGTTACGCAAAAACGATTACATGTAAGTAACTTTTTTCCCTCATTTAGAATCGTCAATCAATAATGACACGACGAAAAACAATGGTAGGTTACGTTTACGTTAATTAATTGAGCGAGCATGTTGGCCGCTTAACGTAAATTATAGACTGCCAAGAGTGCGCAAACGGCTTTCGAGCCATGGAATCGCACGTTAAGCGCCTTGATTCGAAGCTGGACGCCATTTTGGCCCTTTTGGAAACCCTGAAGGGACCCTCTGCCGAGAGAGTTGCGGATTCGACCCTCAAAAGTCTGCCAAAGAGACGAGCTAAAATCCCGAAGCTAAAAGACATAAAGACTTTTGCAAGACCGAGTATATCGTTACGTCGACCGGACAAGCAAACCGCCGTCGAGCCGAAAATGAGGGAAGTATTTTCGCCGCCAAAACCAGTTGAAATCAGCCGAAGCATACGATCCACCAAGGTCGTCAAGACCGAAGCGTCTTCGGGCGGCCACGCGCAGAAAGTAGACTTGATTATTTATGTAACTTTTTTTTTTGAAAAGAAGTACACCAGTTTCCTTTTCATCAGTCAGACTTGGACATGGCAATGGGAAAGGCGGTTTTGATGTTTCTTGGACGCGGTTTTTCGACCTATCACCTGCGAAAATTTGGTCCCAGCGTTCTCTCCGACGTATCTCCAGTAGTGGTGCGCCTTTTGCATGACCTTGTCGTTCGCTTGGGCAAAGCTCTTTAATTGTTGGAAGTTGCAGCTGAACGCCTGTATTGAGCAGCTTACGAACGAAGGTTTGCTGAAATCGTTGGGCCAACTGGAATTGCGTTTTCCAAATGTGAATAGCAAAACGCAGGTGAACCTTGAAGTGTTCAAAAAGTCTCCGCCAACGGTGGTCGTATCCCAGCAACTGGCTCCGTACGGCCTAACAAGGGAAGCCTACGCCGCAGCATTCTTTGGTCGACATCATTCCAAGCTGAAGCAGATAAACGTACTTTGCGATAAGGACGAAAGCTCGTCAACGTCCGCATGACAAAAAAAATAATTGAACCTCCCCGTTGACGTTCTCATAACGTAAAATAGTCTTCAGGCAGTTCGTGCTGTGAGCGGCTATAGCTTTAACGCGTAGTGTTCTACTGATTGAAAATTTTTATACTCAAATACAACGTGCAAAAGTCGTACAATGAATAGAAAAAATTTGGAATAAAATTTGGTCACCGTTTGGCTAAACGGTACCTTTCTGAACCACCTTCCGTCGAGCATCATTTTAAACGTTATCTGTTTTGAATTTCGATCAATAACGTGTGCATCCAGCTTTCTCGTTATAGGCACTTGCTAGCACCTTATCGTCGTAACCGCATTTTAATCTGCCCTTTTGCGCACGGTGGCTGTCAACTGTGCAGCTGCTTATTGAATATTCAATGAACGCAGTTGCGCAACGCGGGCAATTCACTATTTTTACGTCGCTCCTTTAACTTCAGACTTCCGAGCGTTTTGAGCTATTTTTTCTTTTGTGTTGGCGTCTTTTACGCTAAATCAGCCACACTTACCTTTACTGCCCAACATTTAGTCTATCAACAATAATATAAACCAGTTCGCCAGTCGTCAAAAGGTGTCGTTTGACGTTATCAACTCGCTTCGGGAAACTGGTTTTGAAACCTTTATTTACCTGATCGGTTTAAGGCGAAAGCGCAGCGCTGCTGCCAATGCTGATAAGCCTGATAAGAGAAGCTAAGAATGCGAAAGTTAGAGTTCTTGACGCGAAGGAGAAGAAAGAAGTCATATGCCGCAACTACTTGGATATATGGCAAGAAGGAATCTTCAGGTCGGCGGCGGGACCCAAAATAAGGTTTACACCGCGTAAAAGATATGTATATTAAAAAAATATTACCGGCTCTGAAAGTGGAGTGTTTTAGAAAAAAATGCCCAATAAAATTCGTGCCCGTACGAGAGCGAAATTGGCGGGAAGCTTTTAAAAACCTTTCAAAAAAGGGGCACGCACTGGTTTTATGTAGCAAAATGTTAACATGGCGTTGCTCAGCTTCCCGCGCTTACCAGGAATAAAGATAAAAGACATTTGCCACTCTTCTAGCAACAAAAGGCGCCGGCCATTGCAGTCTTATTTACGGGATGTTTTTATCAGTGTTCCACACCTGGAAGGTCAAGGATCACCATTCATCGTTCTGCCGGACGAAGACTTAATGCATATGGCGATCAAAAGTCGATAAACATTCAATTAGTATCTCTGCACGTCTTGGCAGAAACCATTTGACAAAAGAATCAATCATTTTCTATGTCAAGACATCGTATGCGTGAAAAGTGCTCGCGATGATTCGAGCTGCTGTTGATACCGACCTCAATCTCAGCGTCGTGGACTGCTGGAAGTCAAACACCATTGCGCATGCGATAATAGTTATGAAGAAAGCAATGTACAAGTCAGTGGACGCGGAAAAATTCCGTAAACAGTCATATTAAGATAGCATGCGGGGTTCGTCATACCGAAAGGTGCTTACGCATGAGCAGTTTGAAAAGCTAGCTAATTCTTCCGAAGAGGAAAAGTAAGAAAATGAAGCAGCAACACCAAAGTGGGGATAGGAAAACTAGCAAAGTTTCCCGCGTCATTCGCATTGTGAAATGAAGGACAATTAATTGCATATAAATCTGGGACCTTTTCCTATCAGCTGCTCGCCGTGCCGCCACTGCCTATTGATTCAGCCTGCGCTGTTATCCCATGTTACAATAGACTCAAGCTTAGCTTATGTTAAGCCTTACACTTAGAATTAGCTTTATAATAATTGTCTGCACTCTAAACTGTTTCATTTCATCTTTAAACGCTAAACCTAAGGCTAATGATTAGCCTAACCGTAACAGTAAACAGTGGCAGGTAGAGGGAACAGAAAAGCCCGAGAAAAGTAAGCGGCTACAAAGTCAACAAAAAAAAGATGATCATAACGATCCGTTTGTCAGGTCTGCGATAGCTCAGTGCAGAATCACAATGCCCATGGCAACCGGTGTTGCAATCCTTATTGTTTCATACTGTTATTTCTGAACAAACTTTCAACTACATTACTGAAGTACATTCTATAGGGAACTTTTTTTTTATTGATTGCCGCAATAAATGCCGTTTCTCATTGTTTGTTCTTGATTATTTGAATCAGAGAAGAGCGTCCGAAATTCCCGACATTCTTCCAAAGCATCCCAGGATAAACGTTTGGCAGACGAGGCAAAAAGTGTCCCCAGTTCTGCGTGTACAGTACAATCGCTTGAAGTTGCGTTTCTCCCATCTTTATTTGACGTTACAAAGCGTTAATAAACATGCATAAATGGCGGGGACATAGGCGCCAGAATAAATCAGTAGAGCATATTTCGCAATGACTAAAATAAACGCAGTTGGACAAACTTTCCTGTGGAGAATATGACGGTCTGTCCGATTTAATGAGGTCACATGTAATAACGCAGTTTCAAAGCTTTTGGATGCTCCAGGGCCCATCGTCAACCTAGGTGACGAAACTGTTTTATTATAAGCACCGCGACATTTCTCATGAGAACATATACATCCGTTACCAGAAACCCAGTATTCAAACGTAGACGAACATTCGTTTAAAATATTCATCAAAGTTTGAAGAAAGCTATATGTAGAGTTGCTGGGAAGTTAGCTATTGTCGGTAGCTAACCTTCGGATATAACCCACTTGTATTGAGCACCCGGGAAGACGCCGCACGAGCTGCAATATTTTGTTTATCAAAATCCTTATCAAGCTATATTAAAAAAACAGTTATCCCGGTTGCATTAGCTGTCAGTTGTAAGACGACAAACTAGGTAAGACGTTGCTTCTGTAGGCAGTTAGCATGCGAGTTAAGCAACAAAAGTTTCAACTTCGTCTGTTGGAATTTCGGATGATTGAAGCGCTGCCGTCTGGTCGGTAAGCAAAAACGTTCATTCAAAAAAGCTTAGAGCCCACTTAGCGACATGTGGCGCTTCGGAACCGAAGAGATGGCACGAAAACATCCCTTAACGACGAGCGCGTTTTTATTGCACTTTTGGCGAGCAGAACCGCAAATCAGTACGGCACTGCAGATATAAGTGCGAAATTCGAAACGAAGCAACCAGAAAAAGCGGAAAAACTATCTTACCTTGAAAATGGCCTTGCAATTAGACAAGACAACAAATGCGATGTCACTGCTGGCACAGACGTACCGTACTGAGCCAGTACCTGCATTCCTCGGTCAGGCATATTTTCAAATAGTTTTTTCCTGCAAAAATTTAACTCCGCTGCCCACCTTGCGTAGCTGAAATTTTTTAGTCAACTATTCGCGTTTAAGTGCTAAAGCAAATTTTTCCCACTCTTTCCATACGAACTTGCTCGTCATTAAAGCGTACTGTATGCCGTGCGGCCATCTTGTTGAGGTGAAGTTTGTTTGAGCCGATTGTGTATGGTGAAGGCACCTCAGTTTCGCGTTTGGCGCCCTTTGACTTATGGACAACGGAAGGCGCGATTTCTCGGCTATGCTGTTAGTTCCGGTGTAACGACTGTTTTCTGCATCCTTGGCATTTTGACTTAGTAAGATTATTTTCCTTGATCCTTGTCTTTTAAAGGCGCATTGCGTGTTTAGTCACTTTGCCTTCCCAACGCCTGCCATGCGTTACAGCGCGCTCGCTTCAAGCTTTAATATCGATACAAGCGAAAACCTCTACAAGGAAGATAAGGTTAAGAGGCGTTTGCGCTTATTTGGCGATTTTTACGAAGACGTGGAAGACATGCGCGCAGGAGCAGTGGACACACTCGGCCCGCTTCGTCGTTTTTGAACGTTTTAAGCCCACTTATTTTCTGCCACTTTTCCCGTCATGTCGAAGAAAACAGTATCGCTTGCCGAGGACATTCTTTTTTCTGGTTCCTATCGCTTGGAGGAGAGCAGCGACTTTTTCGAATCTCCTCCTGCTCCTTCAGCTTCATCTACAATGGCTATTTCGGCTGAAACGTGTCCAGCTTGCGCTAAAGGGTTGGACCACTATACTGTCATACAACGTCGGCAGCACATTAACAAGTGGGTGATTGTGGCCTCCGCTTTTATCCTTAACATCCGTTAAGTTCAGCTGCTTGGACTCGGAGGCTAATCGTAAATCCTTATTACGTAAACGTGAGCTTTGGATGCAGACAACCGATTGTCCACTGTGCTGCAAACCATTAAACTCCGGCCCAGTTCGTTTTCGGCTCTTTTATTTTGCAAAGTTACTATTAGATGTTACAGTTTCGCCAAGCGCACCTAAAGCAATGCGGCAAAGCGCACAAAGTTCCGCCGAGCGAATTGCTTCGTTTGATGCAGGTTCAGGAAAAGATTGCCGAAACAAGAAAACAGAGCGGCCTTTCGCATACCAAGTTAAAGATATCGTGCCACGATTCTTGTCCTTAAACGCCGAGTTGTAGATTAAAAAAGCCCACCATTTCTAGCGTTCGAAATGAGACCGCTTCCAGAGAGAAGGACGTTCCTAAGACGTACGCAGCTCCTAAGTTCTTGCGTTGCTTTACTGTCTTGTTCAGAGTTTTCGACGAGCAAGTTCATCTTGCTCAAGCTCTCAGCCGAAGTTTGCTGGAGAAAGAGCTCCCAGAGATGGTGTTGCCTATCAGTTCGAAATGTTTAAAACAGTATTGGCTTCGTGCTGTCGGTCTTTTGTAGCTAAATGATTTTCAGGACCCTTCTT
Organism: Trichuris trichiura; assembly: GCA_037903355.1. Taxonomy (NCBI): domain Eukaryota; kingdom Metazoa; phylum Nematoda; class Enoplea; order Trichinellida; family Trichuridae; genus Trichuris; species Trichuris trichiura. The sequence goes on from JBAJFE010000062.1 coordinate 1,625,656, forward strand.
CAGACCAAATTGGAAATGTCAAGTCCAAAAACTCGTCTGGGCATTCTTGAAGCCCGGCTAAGCGATCTGTTAGTTCACTGTTTGTCGTCATTCGAAACACAGGAGAAAAGAAGCAAACCAAAGGTTTCGGTTACTACGCTTATTTCAAAACCTTGCCTACTTTAACAGCTCTGTTGTAGTATCTTTGGCCTTCGTTTGAATCGGATGGTCCTGTGTATACTCCTCCCGTGATGGCTGATGAAAACCATGCAGAAGAGGTAGCTTCTGAGAAGGCGGTAATATTGTTTTGCGATTGTTTCATATCTTCGTTCATCAATCCCGTTGAAGGAGGAGCCTAAGAACAAACTTATAGCGCTACAAAAGCAACGCATTGAACTGTTGCTTAGCGACATGTCTTCCTTGCTTGGATCGGATACTGACATGGACGTTGAAATGTTTTGTGGGCCCAGTTTCGAAAGATGCAATGCTCATTCCTTGATTCTCAAATCAAGATGCCCGTCGTTGTTGAAAGTAAGGAAATTGTGTTCGCATTCTCCTGTCAGTTCGTAACTGCAGTGTGCTTCAAAACAACCAAACGGTCGGTACGACTTGTTTCTGCCTGAAATCACTGTCGACTGTATGCGCATCTTTCTGCGATACCTCTACTTTGCGGATGATGAATTTTTCAATTCATTGCCCCACGATACTGTCGTTGAAGTGTTGCAAAGGTATTGTTATTATTTATTTATTCTTATTATATATTTTAATAAGTCCAATGGCTTTAAAGAAATATTAGCATTTAAAAACGCATGTCGGAATCTTTCATTTCTGTATGCATCGATCGACAATGCGCTTGAAAGAAAGTATAAAATTTTACTGGTTGTAATTGTCCTCAATTGTGACTTCGAAAATCGTGGCTCCTATTATTTATTAGTATTAGGCCATTGTTGGTTGTAGTAAAGAAAGATATGAATTCGTCTCATTTGATCAGATTTCTGTTTAATTGTTTTTTTTGGGTTACTGTCGCGTATAGACAAGAGCTGGCTGCGATCACCCGTCGCTAAAACTTTCTCCTAAGGCAAAAAGCAGACGCTTGTTTTGGAAAACGATTTCCCAGTCTGAAAAGTAGCGCGTTTAAGCATGGGGTGAAATACATATGCAAATTTCTTTAGATTTCCTCCGTCTGGGTGGAACTGTGAGGTAACCGGTAGCCAGACAGAGCAACAGTCTCATGGTGTTTCTTGCATTCCCGCGGAGAGAGATAATACCGATGACGCTGCCTCTGAGAATCACAATTTTGTTAACAGTTTGCTCAACCGAGAATACGATGTTGGTTGTGCATTAGAAGACGACATGGTCATCGATCTTACAGCAGATGAACCTGCATACAGTGATGGGATACGATCTAGTTTGAACGTGGAAGCTTATGGCAATTCTACGAATGAAATCGACTCTGTTCGTGTCGGCGTTGGAGTTGAAAATGCTTTTTCTAAAGCTAGCGAAGTTCAAGACTACAATACTTCGCCGAAGGCAGAATCTTTGCAAAACTCAGCAACAACTGCTTCAACCGAACAGCCGCGTAGGAAAGATTGGTCAGCGCAGTCTTTCTTTGGCGTTGAAACGCTTTCTTTGGACAACTCCGCTGGGGATATATTTGACCAAGGCTCATTTAAAGCTACGGATAACTCAATCATCTGTTCCTCTGTAGAATACTGCCATCAGTTATCGCCAGAAATTGCAATGCAGACCTGTAAAGGGGAAAGTCGGACAGGAAGTCCATTGCCAAAAATTGGAACAGAGGTTTGCAAAAAAAGCACGGTTCAAGTGGACGCCGTATCTGTCGCAAAGACGAATTTTTCATCCCCTTTAGCTAGGGTACGGAACGCGTCTTAAAGCGACCGAAGTTTTTTTCCCGCTTTTAGATGTCTCGTAAACTCGTGAAAAATGCTATCCTCAGAACTCCGGTGATGCAAAAGTTGAACCAGCAAGGCGTAATGGTGATCAAAACTAAAAACGTCACACCTGCTTTAGATTTGACGCAAGTGGCGACACCTGAGCTTCACGTATACCATACTGTGCATGTTGCTTTGTCAGCTAATATCATTTTTTTTAAAGGTTAAGTTGAGAAGATACGGAGTGCGCGCACTGCCGAAGCGTAAGGCTGTGGCAGTGCTTGAAAGAATTTACAACGAGACTCATCCTTGTAAGTCATGACTTGTAATACAATAGCTACAGTGGAAGTGGGTCATCAGATGTTCACGAGAATGGCAGTATTGAAGTTCCTGCCGTGAAGCCTCCGGTAATTCGAAGAAAACGAAGAGCGAAAGAAGATTTTTCAAACAAAGAAACTTCTCCAGAAAAGTGCAATAAGCCGGATGTGATTGAAGAATGTTCGCTTCATGAGTATACATTTCTCTAGTCATCGCATCTATTGTGGCTTTAAACTATTGATTCAGATTATCAGAAGAGAGAATATCTTTAGAAGAATCCTTCATTCCTTGCGCTCCTACATTGAACAGTCCCAAGAAGAAGGTGAGTCGAGCAAGTCGCTTCTGGTTTGTCATCTTTTTGCAGGACAGCGTAAGTGATGACGATACTCTACGCCAGCTGCTTATCTCTAATGCGGACATCTACGAAGATATACTAACGTACAAGGTAATTAATTGTGCGTTGTCGGTAATCCGTGGTGATTCATTTGTTGCAGCCGTTGAATTTAAAAAATGTCCATCGACGCTTGAGGCAGGGAGGAGCTCGCTGTTCTTTAAAAAACCTTTTAAATTATCTTGATGCGCAGGTACGAACATTTCTTTATCGCAATTTCTTGCTCATTACTTGAATTTTTTTAAAGTGCATCACATTTTCGATGAAAAAGTTCGATGAAGAGCAATGAGCAAGACAAGCTGTGCGCCAAGCTTTTATCGTGGACATCCTTAAGCAAAGTTCACGTTCTTCTTCAAGTTTACATTGTCGCTTTTTTCTTCAAATATATTATACGCAATTTTTCACTGCTAGCCGCTGTCTTTTATTCTCTACCGATGAAGAATTTAGTGTGAACTTCTTTTTGGCCAAAGGCATCCTACCGTTGCAGGCAATTTTTAATAGACCGTAAACTGAATGCGCAGATTTTTTCACTGAGGACTCTAAGTCACCGTCATCCACTGCGTACAGATGTGGTCAACGGAAAAATTTTGCGGCCATTACAGTCCACATAATTTTAAATGATTGTTTTATTGCGTTTCTTCAGTTTCTTTGTTTGATCCGAGCAAGTTCACATTGCAGTGACACCGAACCTTTGGGCTGAGTAACGCCTTAACGCGTCGAAGTTGTCAAGCGCAGGACATTGTTAATTTTTACTAGTAGCTCCGCGAAACGTTTTGCCGGGCTGCCTTATCAATAGAACAAAGTAAATTCGCAAAACTGAGCTTCAGATTAAGTTTCAGACTGTAATCAAAATAGCTTCCGTGCAAGAGCGTTCAGTTTCAGTCTGTTTACTTTTGCATCACGTCCGATAAGAAGAATGGATTTTTATTTGGAAGAAGTATGTAGCCATTGCAAAATATTCGATTCCGTCAGCAGAAATGGAAAAATAAGTCGCGTTTTCGTAAACAAAAATAAGAAGGTTTCTATGCATTAGAAACCTTCGTTGGCGTTACGACGTAAATGAAACAAAACTTGAACAGTTTTCAAGAGAAAACTTCACTTTAAAACATAACGACGAGGGTGAGATTCGAACTCACGCGGGGAAACCCCAATGGATTAGCAGTCCATCGCCTTAACCGCTCGGCCACCTCGTCCATGCAACATTGTGACCTCTTACTCATTCATGTAAATTACAAGTAAGCACATAGCATGAGAGAAGAATCACAGAGATTAATTAAACAGGAAACCAGAGCGCTCCAGGGACATTTCTTCCACCTTTCAGACTCCATTTCACTGCCTTCCGGTGTTCATTTCCAAAAAACTATTCGCTTCATTAGTTTATCCGTTAGAGGTGCTGTTCTTTTCTAAAGGTACGACGAAAGACCGTTATTCAAGTTTCGTTATCTGAACGTTTGGTTTTCCGAGTTCGGCAAGAGAAACGACACAGTCCCACTACGAACTAATGATGCTCAAGTTCAAATGCCATTGATCCCTGAAAAAATTTGATTTCAGCTTGTGCTATGCTAAGTTCCAGCTGCTAATGTTTTTTTAACTCTGAAAAGCACTGCTTAGACATCATACCGCTGAACTGATACAAAACAATCTGGCATATGATCAGACAGAACGGTTAGTTAGTCGGGTGCTTCGACATCATTAGTTTGCTGTGCGTTACTGTTGGGGGTTCGTAGTGAGACTGTAGTTTTAAGTGCGGTTTTTTTGCTTTACTTTTTCACATCAAGCCTACAAGCCAAAGTTTTCAATTCATATGTTTGTTCTATCGATTTTCTGAAATCAAAACCCATCTTTTTGTTTAAAAAACTATTATAATGAAAACATACAATCCCGCCAATCCCATTACAAAGTCGCCACAATTAATTTATTTCGATAGATATTACAACAAGAATGGTACCTGAAGTGTTTGACCCGCCTGAGCATCACTTAGTGTGCTGGCTGCTCACCAAAGCGTTCGCTGCGGTTGGCTTACGTTGGGCGAATCGTTTTGCCACATACCGTAAAAACCAGTCTTACGCAGTGTTTCGTTTTCGTCGGCTGCGCTAGCGATATAGTTGTGTCTTGTTTCGGTAGTAAACGTTTCGCGGGGCTTCAGACACAACAGTTTGGCGACGAGCATGTCGGATTCATCTCAGATGGCGGAACTCCTAGCCGCGCTCTCAGAACAGCAGAGGACAATGGCAGCGTTGATAGCCAGCCTCTCACAGAACTCTCTCCGCGAAGCGCCAACCTCCAAGGCATCCGTCCCCAGCTTTCCACCCTTTGACAGGACGAAAGAGACCTGGGACGTCTACTTCGCTCGCCTCGGACAGCACTTTGAAGCTCATAGGGTGGTCTCTGACAATCGAAAGCGTGCGTTCCTGCTCTCGTGGATCGGTTCAGACACGTTCGAGCTACTGCAAAAGCTCTTCTCCGGCGAGGAGATAGCGAACGTCCCCTATGATTCACTGGTGGCGAAGCTCAGTGAATACTGGAAGACGAGCGTGCACGTTATGGCCGCACGATATTTGTTCTATCGGCAGTGCCTACAGCCCGGTCAGACGTACGCCGAGTGGGTTGCGAATTTGCGTGGCATTGGCAAGGATTGCCAGTTTCTGTGCCCTGACGAGAAATGCGGCAAGTCTTATCTCGACGGTCTCATTCGGGACGTTATCGTAACGAACACGCCCGACGAACAGGTCCGCCTTGCAGCCTTGCAGCGGCCAAATCCTTCTTTGGCGCAGGTTATTGAGATTGCCGAAGCTCACGAGATCGCTACGAAAGCCATGGCGACAATCAAACAGCGCCCACCAGAAGTGATGGCGGAGGTTCAACAGGTTCGCATGACTGCTCGGACGGCTAAACGTCCAGGCAAAGATTCTGGCTTGCCGTCCTGCCCTCAATGTTTCCTTGGGCATAACAGGAGAGACTGTCGTTTCCGCCTAGCTGTGTGTCACAGATGCAAGCGTAAAGGACATATTGCAGCTGTTTGCGGAACTACGTCTGATGCCGATTCGCCTCCAGTTCGATCTACTGATCGACCAAAGAAGAAGGCACCGCGTCGGAACTTCCGCTCCAAGATAAATGAAGCAGCACGGCTTGTGTCACTCACGTCGACTAACAGAGAAGCGCACCGTTCAGAAAGTTCAGTGCATTCATGTTTTTCTTTGAGCGTCTCGGAAATGGCGAGCTTTCCGTCGGAATTATCGTTAACAAAGAGTCGACTGCCATACTGGCGCGAAAACCGGAAGATCTGGGTGTCCTTGGAAGTAAACGGTATCCCGCTGATTTTTCAGGTAGACACGGGCGCTACTTCGTCCATGGTTGGCCTCCGCGGGTGGCGGCAACTAGGGTCCCCGCCGTGCAGCCCCACTAACCAGAAACTTTTCGCATATGGTGGTATCACAGTTCCGCTCAAGGGACAGGCGAATGTGCGCGTTATCCTGGGAGAACAGGCACGACGGCTGACCTTGCTAGTGACTGACTTGGAACAAGGCTCCAACCTGATGGGACTGGACTGGTTGGATGCGTTCGGCCTCCGTTTGTCACCCTATGACTCTACCTCTCTGATTGAGGAAGAGCAGATGGGAGCGGCTATTAAGGACATCAAATATAAACGCGGGACGCACCATAACAACGCTGATGCTCTATCTCGTCTACCGATGGGTCCAGACCCGGAGTTCGACAAGGAAGAAGCCCACTGGACTGAGTTGACGGACGCCGACCTAGACTCTGATCTCTTTCCCGTTGATCGATCTCAGGTAGCTGAGGCAACTGCAAGGGACCCAGTTCTGAAGCAAGTGCTACGTTTTGTAACGTCGGCATGGCCACTATCTGTCAAAGCAGTTGCAGAAGAAATACGGCCTTATTGGAACAAACGCCATGTGATCGGTTTTCAAAAAGGTGTCTTGCTTTACAAAACCGAATTCAATCGAGTCATTGTGCCCTTAGAACTGCAAGAAAAGGTCGTCGCGTTGCTCCATCAGGGACATTGGGGAATCGCGCGCATGAAACAAATTGCGCGTCGTTATTGTTGGTGGCCAACTCTCGATGCAGAAATAGGTAAAGTCGGGAGTCGTTGTTCTTCGTGCACCGCCGTTGCAGCGGATCCGCCCAGCGAGTATCAGCCGTGGCCCATCCCGAAGGACCCATGGGAAAGGGTACATATTGATTACGCTGGCCCGTTTTGGGGTCAAATGTGGTTGGTCTGCATAGACCCCTTGTCCAAGTTTCCATACGTCTCGCCTATGTCAAAGACGACTACAAGGGCAACTGTGCTAGCACTTCAAACCATTTTTGCGATTGAAGGACTTCCCCGAACAATTGTGTCCGATAACGCGCCGCAGCTGGTGGCATCGAGTTTTCAAGATTTCTGCAAAATGAACGGAATAGAGCATATCACGACAGCCCCCTTTCACCCTGCATCAAATGGCGTTGCTGAAAGATTTGTTCGCACCTTTAAAAATGCGATGAAGAAAGAAGCCAAGGCAGGTACTTGTAAGACAGAGGCACTCAAGAGGTTTCTCGTGACGTATAGGACTACGCCTGACCCGAGCACCGGGATGTCTCCAGCGGAAGTCCTCCACGGCCGACAGCCAAGGACTTTGCTAGCGTTGATGCTGCCGTCAGACATGCCTAAGGCCGACCCAAGAAGTCGCAGGACGCGCAGCAGCGGCAAAGGTCGCGAATTCGTCGAAGGCCAAATTGTAATGGTGAAAAACTTTGCTGCAGGCGACAGGTGGTTACGAGGAACTGTAGTCAAGCGACTCGGTAGCATGCTCTATCAGGTCAAAACGGCAAATGGCCTGCTCAGGCGCCATCAAAATCAACTTCGTCGCATCGCGCCAAATTTGGGTCGGGAGGAGATGAAGTGTTTGACCCGCCTGAGCATCACTTAGTGTGCTGGCTGCTCACCAAAGCGTTCGCTGCGGTTGGCTTACGTTGGGCGAATCGTTTTGCCACATACCGTAAAAACCAGTCTTACGCAGTGTTTCGTTTTCGTCGGCTGCGCTAGCGATATAGTTGTGTCTTGTTTCGGTAGTAAACGTTTCGCGGGGCTTCAGACACAACAGTACCTGTATGTCGATTCGGAAAGCAAAGCTTCATTGCATATCTAATGGTACCTATCAACAGAGCTGAAATTATTTGAAATAAATGGAGCTGAGCTTTTAAAAACCATTTTACGGCTCCAGTCATTTTTGTGTGATTGTTAAAGTCATGACTTTGTCATGCTCTAGCAATGTTTTGCAAATGCGAATTCAAATCTGTCAGCCTGGCAAGCTTTACGCCGTTCCGAAATGTTTTTCTCTTCGACCAATGTTGACTGATGATAAGGGCAAAATCTTATCGCAGTAGATTCAAGTACTGTTGGCATCCTGCTGTAAAGATAGATTCAATACAGAATAAGAAAACCATCAGGTGTCGCAGCGGTGGCCGAGTGGTTAAGGCGATTGACTAGAAATCAATTGGGCTCTGCCCGCACAGGTTCGAATCCTGTCCGCTGCGAAAACGTTTTGGTTTTTTGTTCACCGTTCCTGCCATGACAGAGATCATGCTGCGAAGTGAAGATGCTTTTTCCTAAAGGAACAAATTAGCACGAACGAAGAGTTGCGTCAACGTGAAATGCGCCAGCTGTACTGTTTATTCTAATGACCTGTAATGCTGAAGTTAGATTATGTTGTGCAATCCCTAGAATAGAAAAAGACTGACCGACTTGCTTCACCAAATTAAGCAATGTGCTCTATCGGATGAATGAACAAAGTTCTCTTACAGATTAAATACCCAACGTGAAGACGCCTGCAAAAAACATCATGAAGTTTTACTGGAGAATTGTAGCCATAATTTCAGTTCACTTAATGTTACAATACGAAAACATGCACTTCGAAAGTAAGTAACGCAATGACAAAAGTCAGACGATTCGTCATAAGCAGAATTCAGCACTTAGGTAAATGCAGTTCTTATTAACGAAACACAAAGTCAAAATGTCGAGTGCTTAGCATTCCACAAGGACTGTTAAAACGGACAGTTACATAAGGTGAATTAATGAACAATCACTGTTCATCATTCGCAGCGGACAGGATTCGAACCTGTGCGGGCAGAGCCCAATTGATTTCTAGTCAATCGCCTTAACCTCTCGGCCACCGCTGCTATTTGATTTTGCTGTTGAGAAAATTTTGGAGAAAAACCGCAGCTTACAAGTTTAACATTGTTGCCCATGACCGTATTCCGTCAATGGTGGGCAGGTAGCGTAAACTCATTGTACATCCCAAGCACCCCTTGCCGCTTGTCTAGGCAATGCACTGCATAATCTACAGGCAGCACTTGACGAAATGCCTTAATAACCGCCTGAGCTCCTCTTTGCAATATAAGATCACCGCGATTGATAAAATCAAAACCAAATAGTTGAATGAAGGGTTATTTCAGTAGTTGTGCAGAGAAAACGATGACAAATATAACCGTTTCCGTCCGCACGCTGAAGTGCCGTTGCCGCCAAAAGACGTCCCTCTTTCTCGATTCCACTCTTTTCCAAGCGGATTTAGAATCCTTGGAGAAAAACGACGTTATTTTGTGTGATAAGACAAACAAACGTTCATGTGGCTTCTGACTTCTATATTGAGGGTAACAGAGGGTAACAGGTGATTTAAAGAAGTACAGCGCAAAATATTCACCCATAGCATCATCCAACTCGCAGTGCCTAAATGACTAGCAAAGTTGGCATGTTCCAAAATGTTAACTAACTAGCAACTTTGCTGGTTATTCGCAGCGGACAGGATTCGAACCTGTGCGGGCAGAGCCCAATTGATTTCTAGTCAATCGCCTTAACCACTCGGCCACCGCTGCTTGATCATGCCCCTTTCTTGAAAATATTCGTCGAGCTTTCCATATTAATAACAGGACAGAATATAATTAAGTATGAAACTCGTATTTGGATCTTGACGGTATTCCGCGATGCCGTCATACTGTAGCTGTACTGCCCGTCATTTCCCGCATTTCCCTAAGCCTAAAACTAAACATAAAGCATCTGTTACGGCTTTGGCTTCGGTAAGGGAAGAGTACTAGAGGCAACGTGCTTGACAGTAAGGACAAAACAAGATGGCCGCATGTTTGTCAGAAAGGAACCTGCATTTCCCAGATGGTGGAACGCGTAGCCCATAAAACTACATATTCCTGTACTAAACCGTGCGCTTTATTTAATTCCGTTAGCAACGAAGTCCTGGCCTCCAATAAGCACTAAGCGTGAAGAGAAAATTATATGAGGGTGTTTTTATATACAGGAAAACAAGATGTAATGGTGAAACAAGTTCGCTGCAATGGTAATAATCGCTTCACTGGATCAGCAAAAAATTAACATTTTGAGGGACTATGTTCACGGCAAGAAATAAAATGTACATATTGATTTCTTCTTGCTTACTATATTTGAAGATGCGCGTTGTGACCGACACACAGCTTCATGCCATCAAAAATATTGCGTCCCAGTGACTAGAATAATGGATGAACAGTTGCTTAAAGCGCACTATAAAACAGTTTCTACTGGTTATTCGCAGCGGACAGGATTCGAACCTGTGCGGGCAGAGCCCAATTGATTTCTAGTCAATCGCCTTAACCACTCGGCCACCGCTGCCTGATCCTCACTTCTTCAACGGAAATAATGCCTGCATTGCAATAGGCTAATTATAAAACAGAATATAATTCATCATGAGAACCACATTTGGTCCTTGCTGATTACACGACCCAACATCATGCTGGAACTTTTCTGGCCACTTTGTTCCGCCCTTCCCTAAGCCTAATCTTAAACATGAGGCCCATATTTCGGTTTAGACACAGCAAAGGACATAACTGGGCAGCCGAAATGCTTAAGAGTAAGGGCCGAACAAAAAAGCCGCGTGCTTAACAAGAAGCAACCTGCGCATCTTTTGAAACCGGTGTTCATGGTTTTCTCAAAGAAAAGATCGATTCCTAAAATGGGGCTACGGTAAACAGGTGGAATTCAGGTAGTGCACGTCTTAAGATTATTCCCCAAATCTCCAACTTCCCCCACCGCACCATTACCTGCGGACACGCATTTCCAGCGTCGCCTTTTTGAGCGGAACCTAAATGTCGCCGTTCTCCGCTGCTAAGGGGCGAAGAAGCTAAAAGGGAAAATTGATCGCTTTCGTCCGACAATGAATCTTTCTGTTCCAACTTTGGCGTTCGTAGTCCGCGTTAGTTACGTAACCTATCAGTTGTATGAGCAGCCTTCTATGCCTCCCTCCGCGCTTTTAAATCGTTCCTGTTTGCTTTCAGTGCATATACGTAAACTTCAGTAAGTACGCATCGTTAGGCGACCAGGTACTTTTTATAGTGAACTATCTGATTTGTCTAATACTTTGGCAATGATATCCTGACACGCCTTGATTTATTAAGCATAAAGAATGAGTTTTATGGAAGCTTATATATAAACGAAGAATTACGGCACCATAATGAGTCAGATTTTACTTTCATAATTGGTCTTTTGCTTCGCGAGTTTGGCCTGTTTGATATATCTGTAAATAAACTTCAAAGTAACCTACCAACGAATGGATGAGCAAATTGTTCTGTATCCTCTCTAACAATTTGCTCATCACCACTTTGAATTTTATTTACAGATATATCAAGCAGGCCGAACCGATGAACCAAAAGACCAACTATGGAACAACCTAAGCCTGTTGAAAAACATCCTGTCTTTCGAGATTTCACTTAGTGATTTATTGGATCAGCAAAACTTAAGCACTTTGAACGGAAGTAATGTTTACGAAAATAAATAACGAAGATGCCACAACTAGTTTTTGTCAATCCTGCTAGAAAATGCGTTTCAACTGGCAAACACATTTTTGGAGATAAAGCTTTGCGTTACAGACTAACTAGAGAATATGGACGGAAAGCTAAGTAAAGTTAACTATAAAACATATTAGCCTGACTGCTCGCAGCGGACAGGATTCGAACCTGTGCGGGCAGAGCCCAATTGATTTCTAGTCAATCGCCTTAACCACTCGGCCACCGCTGCACAACCTCTTGTGAGAATACACAGATTGTGAAAAAAGACAAGCAATCAGATTTTATCCCTTACCAGCATTACTGTCCGAAAAATAAAGGCTCCTTTCCAGCAAGTGTCCTGGTCATCTAGTTTTGTCGTTATCTAAGCCTACGTCAAAATAAAATTCCTTGTCTACGCAACCCTACTCGCTGTGATCAACCAGTAGAAACCCTGTTAGAGCCAACTTAAAGTAACTACTAGTTTTTCCATGCCTCTTTCTGTGCCGGTAATCATTTGACACTATGAAAATACGTTTTCTGATCGACGCACCGTCAAATAAGATATGATGCCAACAGTGAATCCCCTATTTTCTTCTCATTAAATAACGTCCCATGAAGAGGCTGAGGCAATATACTAACTCATGGTATCTCTATCACCGTATATGGTTTGGCGAGCTATAGCGCTTTTTTATATTTTAGCAAAGAATATTTTAGAAAGTTATCTCTTGTCTTGGCATGTAGTTCAGGATACATTGTTTTCGTTTCCAAAGAAATTGAAAAAAAGTGTCCCATTCGGCGTAATGTTTACCCCTCACCAACGTGGCTAATGGATTATTTTAAAAGTACAGCCTATCTTCAGGCAGCGGTGGCCGAGTGGTTAAGGCGATTGACTAGAAATCAATTGGGCTCTGCCCGCACAGGTTCGAATCCTGTCCGCTGCGAACGTTCGACCAAACAAGGCACTTGTTGGCGCATGGCGAATAACCGTCAGCTTTTGCAAAAATATATGTTAAGGTGCTAAACATATGCAACCTTTTGCGTGCCTCGGAAAACCTATGAAAAGACGTTAGTCAATCATCTCAGGGTCACTTGTTTTCTTAGGGTACACGTAAAGCATTACACGCAGAAATATTTTCAATGAGAGTTGGATACTTAACGAAAGCTCATGTAATATTCGACATAGCAGCGGAACTTCGTTTCGATGGAAAGTCAAACCAATCAGGAAAACGATTACTGACGTACACAGCATGATTTTGAACTTAAAAATTAATTAAAACTTTTCCACGTACAATTTTGCCTCCAAGTCAACGTCAGAACTCGCTTTGACGTGCTTACTATACGTTGAACCTGCGCAACACAGAGTACTTTCAAAATTTAGTCCCACGTATTTAACCTTATGGAGTTAGTTCATAGATGCCAGTCAAAAAGTGCACGCTAGTGGACGCCAAAATTAAAAGCAATTCCGCAACTGAGAGGAGCAGCTGCATGCAGCGATTGCGCGGTTTAAATTTCAAATTGCCTAAGGTTTTTTTGTTGAAGCGAACTTTGAAAATACAGCTCTTTTTGTTACTGTTGAAAATCTGAGCACAGGCGCAACATGGCTTCTACATGGTTCGTAACGATGCACCTACATAATTGTGTCTTTTACGCGGCAAGATGAATTGTAAAGAAGGAAATAATCAAACTTTGAAGCGCCTACGACAATACGTCGTGCTAACTGCTCGCTCAGGACGCATTTGCGCGGACAATACAAGAGCTTCCGTTAGAAACGGAAAATAGGCAAGATTTTCAATCCAAATGAAACCACGCGTAAACAGCTTAACAGGTCGCCTTTCATAAAACATAAAAGAGCGACTATTCTAGAAAAAAGTCGGTATCCTCCGTCAGTGAAGCGGAAGAAACGAAATAGCCTTCCTTATGGCGCAGTTCGATACACATTCTTTGCGGACTACGACAGGACAAATTGCTTGGCCTCGCCACAAACCACCGTAAAATGTACCGCTCATTAATTAGTGTGCTATCATTTTGAGCGACCACGTAGTTTTCATGGTCCTAAAAGCTTTTTAAATTAGATGTGCTCCAGTTGACGCAAAAAAATCTTGTAAGGATACCAGAGAATTCCGTGATCCATTGTAATTTTTAGATTGCTTAAACAGGAATTACATGCGGCAAAAAATGGGCAGAAGACAAAAAAGGTGGAATTTTTCTACACATTTTTTGCTTCCCAAATGCAATAGAAGAATTAAGTCCAAGACTTATCGGTTTGGCAATTAGAAGGTTGAAATAATCAGCATGAGCATAATTACCGGGCGTTCCGAAGGTTTGGAAAGGCTGAAAAGGTTGTCGATCATTCGGCCAACCGGAGAAGCGGCGCCGCCAACCACTTTTTCCTTTTTTAACGAAACTAACTGATAAGCAAACTTTTCAACTTCCTCGCTGACCGATCCTCTGCAGTGCGATTTGAGCGTAAGCGCTACCGTCTCGTACATATGAACTTTGGTTTCTAAATCTAATATCGCTTTATCCAATTCCTACAAAAGGACAACTACAAAATAAAAAATCCAACCAAGTTAATGCTATATAAAAAATACCCGAAAATGTTTTTCGCTCCTCTGTTGCAAGCAAACCATGAATTTGTTGCATATAAAAACGAGCTCATCTTTGAGACAATGCCTTAACGTGGGATCTGAAAGGTTTAAAAAATTTAAAAGAAACCCCCGCGAATTTTTAAAAAACTCTACTCAGCGTGGGCAGTAGTTGCTCGATTAGCGCAGCAAAGGCATACGATAGGGAAATGTGGACGATTTCGCCGATAGTCAAGTTTTGCAGCCAACTAAATACCTAAATAATGGCGAGAAAAAAAAGTAATTAAAATGATATCAACTTTGTTTGTTTGCGACACGAAATCATAAGGTTTTCTAGTGGCTGTAATGTAAAGCGTACTTTGTCTGGCTTGCGTGCGTGATGGACAAGAGGCCGCTGGCAAGCTGCGGCAATTGGACGAGCTTTCTCCCACAACGAACGCCACAAATTTTCCTCAGCAGACATTCTAGGCGATAAAGAGTCTGCAACACAACGATGCTGAAGGTAGGAACAAAAATTAGATAGAATGAATTAACATGTGCGTTTGCCGGTAGTTTCGTCGACAGACTCTACAACGTCTCGCGGCGAGTGCAATCGAAGAAAATCTTGGAAACAAGATCCCGGATTCGCAGCCTGCATAGATAATTCGAAGTTAAGGGACGGTACCTCAAACTGTTAACATTTGTACAGTATGAAATCTGATCTTCTACTCAACTTCAGGATGGCTTTATGCCCTTTTTATTATTCAGAATCGTCTCATTCTTTTGATGATACGCACCTTATTGTCTGCAGTTCTTACTTGTTTTAATACTTACAGTGAATGGGCGAAGAAATTCCAATATTGTGTAATGTCATCGTTAAGATACAAAGCTATTCAGAAGAATAAATGTCTAATGGTTGCCACTGTTAATCATAGCTTTTTGAAAAATTCCATCGATTTTCGCCTAACATTGTAGGTGACCACTTAAAAACCCGCTATGCCCTGCTTTGGCGGGAACAAATGTTGCCTAGCCAATTCAGTGTGAACATTGGAATTCAAATCATAAGATTAAAGCTCACATGGTAGATTGAGACTTATAAAAGGTGCAAACCTTAAATGCTTGCATGTCTGAAAAAAGCACGGCACGCGAGTAACGCTTCGACTGCTCAACGTCTTCGGCCAACGTGTCAAGTGACCGCTTGTCAAAAGGATGCTCTCCACCAGACTCAGCTATGAAAGGGACCGTTTCCTGGGAGCAAAATTCTTTGAGTTAACAAAGACTAAATGGAACTAATTGTAACCTGATATATAGGCGTGTACAACGGTTCGTTTTCATTTTCAAGTTGGAATAAGCCTTCTGCTATGGCAAGTCGGCCCTCCGGTAGCCCATCGTCCTTCGAAGTTGTGACAGATTCTTTGCAATCAAAAAAGTCATCCTCGCAACTTGAATTGTCAGCGTCGGCGGTCGCTTCGTCGAACTCGAGCAACCGGTTCGTCCTTTCATGCGCAATTCCAAAATTCAACATCTGTCCAAAAGTACCGATAGATAAGGCTTTGCAAAAAAAGAAGCGCGGGTACCTCGATGTTCTGATGCAAAGGCCACGAAACAACTTTCGGCAGGGAGATTTGTTTGCTTAAGAAAGAAAGTCAAAAAAAAAAATTTGAAAAGGCGTCCAACTCGTCCAGCAATATCCCGTTCAGCCATCTGGAACGAAGTTCATACAGCAACTCATCCCAGAGAAGGGCCAAAGCTCTTTTCACGTTTGTTTGATAAAAACGTGGCGTGCAATCAATGAGTAAGCGCAAAACGGCTATGCCTATTCGTTCGCACATAAGCCCGCACTTGGACGACCGATAATCTGCTATCATTTTCTGAAACAAATCAACTTGACGGTTAGGCAAAGTCACTTGCAGCAGCTATGCGTTCACCTGGATTCGGTCAAAGCCGGTGAACCAGGCCGAGTTTCTTTTCAGCATATCATTTGATTCACGCTCATGAAAAATATAATTCGTAAGGTTCGAAATTTCGTTGTCCATTCCGCCTGAAAAGAAGGACCGATTTGTGGGACAGATTAAGGGACTGAAAAAATACCTACATAGAATTTTCAAAATATTTTGAGAGAGAAATACTTTTGCGCTCAAATTATATAAGATTAGAGGAAGGTCATTGGTCACTTGTCTCGCCATTCTGCCGTCGACTTTTTGTGATGCGCATACGCGATAAGCTCTCGGCGTACCTACCCATCAATCATCAGCCCACTATGGTACACCATTACACTTAGGCTTATGCCTAGGTAAAAGCAGAACATGAAGCCTGGCATGCATCTTCTCGTAATCGTATTCTACCCTGATTTAAATTTTAGTCAAAGCATTGGCGTTATGTTTAGGCTTAGGCTAAGGCAAACGCACAAGATTGTCGCCGGTATGATTTTACTCCAACAATCCTGTTCTGCTCTTACATAGACCTAAGCCAAAACATAAGCGTTTCGCATGCACCAAGGAACTGCGCCCTATAGGATAGAAGGCTGGCTAAAGAGCGCGCGCCAAGGTGGTCGAACCTAAGCATCACAAAAGACTGACGGTAGAGTGGGTGAAATGAAGCTCCAACTCCTTCATAGTAGAATTTCCTTACGGTAGCACCCATTTTTTAAAACTAACTTTGTTGAAAACAGAACTTTCGGACCCGTCTTCAGCGGTAAGAATTAGGTGCTACCGTACACAAAATTCACCATGAAGACTTACGTCTGTTACGAAATGCAATGCATTCAAAGGTCCAACTCTACTAATGATTCAATGTATCAGTCTTACTGTTGCAAAACCACTCAAATTTTTAAAATGCAATTTTTTTAATAATCTAAATTAAAGCCACGTTGACCTGATGACAAAATTTTGAGAAACAACGTGAAACGACAACTTCAAAGTATCAGTGCCTTAAAACCAGCATTTCTCGACTTAAGAATGTTGTTCTGCTAGGAGTCGTGGCTATCAAACTACGAAGGAAAGGGAGATGAAATAGTTTCAGACCAAAAGACTTACACAGCACTGCTTTGGCAATTATTCAAATTGTATTAATACTTACTAAATGACCGCACTGACGGATCCAACCATTCGCTTACAAGCTCTGAACTTTCAATTAAGAAAATGAGCTTCGTGAATGGCGAACCTGAAAAAACACCATTCCCAACACACAATTAAAGCAATTGACTGACGAGACTTTCAAGTTCAAAATCTGCGGACGCCAATTTCAAATACCAATGCGGTGTCGTTGAGGCACTCAAGTCCGAGTAGGAAGCAGTTTCCATCAGCATTTCTTCGTTCCTATTTTGCCAAACGATCATCAGTTCGAAGGAGCAAGGAAAATCGAAGCTAAATTCGCAACGTCAAAAAAAAGATAGTGAGTGTTAAAGCAAAAGTGACAGAGCTTATTTTCGAGTTCACTTAGTGCACAACTAACCATGAAGGCGCCAACTTTTTGAAATTTTCCGCCGCTTCGCCACAATGCTTCACGCACCAATACAAAATGTTTTGCATCAATAAAGGTCTTGATGAATGGCCTACGAGTTCGTAGGTTCTACGAACGGAAACGACAACCGATTCAGGCGAGGCTTCCATTGTAGCCTGAAGATTTGTATGTTATTTACCGCTTGAAAAAACAGCCATAAAAGGATTTTCGGTCACCACTTCGGTACGGAAAATGTCAACCCAGTCGCTAAGATAATGACAATTCAGGCAACTCAACGGAAGACGCGCCATTTCAAAATGCGTATAAAAGCTGTCGTTTCGACAAAAGCCAACGTAAATAGGATCACTAACTTCGACTGCACTTGCACCTACTGGGTATGCAAACATGACGGGTATTTGCCTAAAAACATCAAATTTCGTGAAAAATAAAAGCATCAGTTTCTAAAAGGTCTAAAGATCGCTTTGCATGAACGTATTTGTAACGCTGGTTTATTAGTGTGACGTAGGTTGGATATTAACTTTCAGCCCTTCTACACGTTTGCTCATTCCTTACACTGTCTTTAAATATTTTGTTAAAAATTTTTATGACTATCCAATGTTAAATGCGAATCGCCTTCTTTATTTGTCAGCAAATAATACAGTATCCTGACAATAATCAGGTTTGAGCTTTTCGTAAACTTACAGTACGACAAATAACACCGATTTTGTGTTTAGGTGTCTCACTGTCGTGTTGTGACTTTGCCGATCATTCTGTTCTGGCCTTAACTAAGCTTAGACCTAAATATTAGGCATATATTTTGGCTTACGCGTGGGTAAAGACAGAACAAGATATTCAACACGCATGAGGGTAAGTGCAGAACGAACGGCCACACAGAAAGCAGAAAGCAACCCTGCATTTCTTAGGCACTGCGTGCAAAAAATGAATAATTAGTGTTGGTTGTCGTACTGTAGGTTTATGAGAAATACAAACCTGATTACTGTTAGGACGCTGTACTGTTTGCGGGCAAATAGAAAGAGACCCAAACGTGTTTTTCAAAAACGTTTTTCGG
This sequence comes from Trichuris trichiura, assembly GCA_037903355.1. Classification (NCBI taxonomy): domain Eukaryota; kingdom Metazoa; phylum Nematoda; class Enoplea; order Trichinellida; family Trichuridae; genus Trichuris; species Trichuris trichiura. Next base: position 1,644,112 of record JBAJFE010000062.1, read on the forward strand.
CAAACTGGACATTGCTTCACTTGTTGGCTTATTAGCAAGAAGCATTGCCCGCGGAAACCTCGTCTCAATACACGAATACATAAGCGAACTGTAAAACTTTCTTGAGAATGTCTGCTACCAACTTCGCAACTAAACAACTTTTTTCTTACCAGTCAACATTTGTAGAGGCGACTAGAAAGGCGGATATGATAGCCTGCTTTTCCTTTTCAAAGTCTTCTTCGTTGCAATCCACCGGGGTTATGGCAAGATATTCATTCAGAGCAAAAAGCAAACTTAAATCCAACGGTTCCAAAAGCTCCTGGCTTGTTGTTTTGCATTGCATTTTTGAGACTGCAGGGGAAAAAAGCCGCTCACTACCATCATTTTCGATGGAACTTTCGTCCGTTTTGTACGTAGCGTTTCGGGGGCAAAAGTACGAAGCATTGAACAAATTGCCTTTATATTCTAACGAAGTATGGAAGCAGGCTGCCAATTCGTTGTGCTCGTTCTTAAGCATTGGCCAGATTAAAAAATGCTATCAATATTGGAAGTTTTGGAAAAAGTCTTACTAGACTGGCTGAGTTTCATGCAGTTAGCTAACGCTTATTTCTACTGACGGAACTTACTTTACAATCGGGTCTTTCCAGGCCATCCGCTCGCCATCGTCGAAAGACCGCCTCAATGTTGGAAATGAACCTTTCCCAATCGGTTGCATTCGTATAATCAAGTATTTCCGGTGGATCTTCACTCTCCATAAACTGATTAAAAAATAAGATAACCAAATGGACAGTCGAACTTTGCCGCTTTCGTCAAATGCAGCAGAAGGCACAACTGTACTCCTGAAATACTATAAAGATCTTAAACGCGTAAAGATTGGAATGTGCAGCCAACAGAATAAGCAGGTAATGTTAACAGCCGGATTAGCGTGTAATTCATCCTATGGAAAACCGCATATTACATGCTGTTTACGGGCGCGAGCTTGAATTTCAGTTTTTTAATACAAAGCTCTCCGCAACAACCGCGCAGATTCTTCTAGATGAAATCGTGACTGATATTCATCGCTGGTTCGTCATTAAAATAGATAACGCACGGATTACTTCCATGCTCATTGTTGGCTTGATTGCTTCACAGAAATCCAATTCGAGTGCATTTAATGCTCAGCATTGGCGTTGATTGCATGTCCTTATTTCATCGCTATTAAATCCAGCGACCACCTTTTTGAATGACAGTATACTTTGCCGTATTTTGCATTACATTCTACAGCTCTTATTGTCTTAGTGCAGAGCGACCAGTATTCTTATAATAATTTGTTAACTTGGAAAGCTACTTCTTAATTTAAATTTTATCTCTTGGTCAAATTAGCAGGTTAATTAGGCTTTCCCTCGATAGACCATTTTAAAATAAAGTTTTTTTCAATACTAATAATCATAATAAAAAAAGGGCCAAAGTTGTAACAGCTGTATAGAAGACCTGGACAGGAGTCGCTTTCGTTATACTACGTGAGGCTTCGTAACGAAATATATAATAGTAAGAAAGACTAAGGGTTTAAACCATAATTCCTTCAATAAACAAATAGACGAATTGAAACAGCTCGTAAATGAAACAGCAAATAATGTAGTGCATAAACGTCAGCAAAAAATCTTCGCGCATCTTTACGTTCGACTACCACTTCGGCTACGAGTCCGTCTTCCCTGCCGTTCCCTGTGAAAGAAAAATGAAAATACAAATAATATCTTTTCAGAAAAATGTACCATGCGCCAAAACCAAATGCCGGTGGACTAGCTCCGGCGCTTTCGCGACCCTTCCAGTCTGCTTCCGCGTATTTTCCATGCTTATGGCGCTTCGAAGACGTCTCCGGGCTTCTTGATCGACTTCGACGATAGCGCTCCTTATTGCGATTGCGGTCATGCTCTTTTCTTCTATCATCAAACCTATCAGATGTTTGAAAAATTGTTTTTCAGTATTTCAACAAGCAAACAGCTGAAACCTAACATTCACTTCTAACGAAAACGGACGCATTCCAAAACGTAACTACATACTTACGTATGAAGACGAACTTTCGAAAACTAATCGCGACTGACAGGCTTTAACTGCCAAAAGTGCAGCTATCAAATTAGACGTCAATTAGAGCGGTACGCGGTATGCCTTACACTTCAAACGAACCGACGATAATACAGAAGGCGTCATTTTGATCGAAAATCTTATCAGCTGCAATAAGTAATAAACGAAGCCGAGTGAATACTTGCGGAAAACTGTTGAAAGACATTTGCCATTATCTAACGTAAATAATTCATCTTCTCAATATTTGAAAATAAAATAATGCTTTTTCATAAAACAACTTTTTCAAAAAGGGAATGTGGAGAAGGTAACAAGCCAGCCGGCAATAACATATTAAAGAAAAAATACTGTACAGGGAAGGCGCACTGGCTCTAAATGGACGTTTCATTACTTTTTAAGGACAATTCAGGCAAATGAATTACGAAATTTTAAAACGTAATGAGACGAGCCGAACAGACCATTTTGCTATACCGTTACGTACCGAAACTCTCTCTCTCTCTCTCGCTCGCGGCACCAATGAAGCGTGTCCTCGATTAATACGTACCCAAATTTCGGGAAAACTTACTGGCTTCACTCAAACGAATTGAAGGAATGCCTCACTAATGACACACAAACGATTTGAATCCGCTGGCATTAAGCAGGAGTTCGTTGAACTGACAAAGCAAAACAGTCTCTTACAAACTGATTCAGCAAAACGCTAGCAAGGCTTCTACGCATGAATGGGGAACATCACAAAACTAACCTTCTACGACCACGATCATATGGATCCGGACTTCTTGCCCTGAAAGCACATTCGTACATGACATAATCTCTACTTATAAACTGCCCTGGTTTTGGGTCCCTTTAAGGAACAAAAAGATAAGCGGCTGGATGAAATAAACAAACAATAATGGTGAGATACGAATAGGAACTATTAACACTAACAAGAGCATCACGGGAAAAGTAACATAAACAAAATTGAGCAAACATGACTACGAGACCGCGCGGTTTCACGATGAGCAGATTGCAAGCTGGGAAACGGTGCAACTCAAACTACCATATATGCTGTTGGTAGATTCTGGTGAAACGAGCACACTAATGGCGTGCTTAAGTATTTCTTAGCCACCTTTTAAAGTGTACGACGAGTTATCGCAGCTTAACTGTTGAGATGATACCTAGAAATTACATTTATGCTCGCTTGAAAACCGTCATCTGCTTCCTGGCTGTTAAGCCATGGATACCTTGAATAAACAGTACAGGTGGCCCTCGTTATACGCGAACTTTTTATCCGCGAGATTCTATACAACGCGATTCGTCCGGCGTGAAATAGTGATATGTCATCTTTTTTGCAAAAACACGCGCATCGCTGGCTAGCATTATAGTTGCAGTAATGTCGATGCCTGCCTAAGCAGCAGCGTGATTATCTGCCCGGGCGCGAAAGACTTTTTCTTCCTACAATGCTCTCTAACCGTGCACAGTGCTAATGAAGGCTTGTCATTTTTCTGATTGTTCGTTATTGCTTTGTGCGCGTTGTTGATTTCATTCGCCGTGTGCAAACATCAGTTTCCCTTTAGCCTGGTGAGTCTGAACTTTCGCGTCGTTTAACTGGTGTCGCATAGGAGGGGCAAATAAGTGAACAGAGCGGTTCCTTTAGGGCTAAGAAACAACGTAGCGTCCTTACTCTTCATGAGAAAGTAGAAGTCCTCGATCTTTTGAAAAGCGGATTGTCATTTACCGAAGTGGGCCGCAGGATTGGAAAGAATGAATCCACCATTCGTACGATAAAACAGAAGGAAGTTGACATTCGAGCAAGCGTACATCCCGACCCTTCACTGGCGAAAAGAGCTGTTGTAGTTCGCAACAAAGTCTTCGTGAAAGCCGAAAAAGCGCTAAGCATTTGGATAGAGGACATGTCGCGGAAGCATGTCCCCGTCGACGGGAAAGTTATTCGGGAAAAAGCGCTGAGCTTATACGAGCACTTCTCTGGCGTGGTTGCAGAGAACGAGAGAAAAAGGTTTACTGCTAGCAAAGGATGGCTGGCAAAATACGTGAAGCGCTTCAACCTAAAGAACTTAAAGATCGCTGGGGAAACGGCATCGGCTGATTTCGTAGCTGCCTCGGCGTTCCCGAAGGAATTTAAAGAGTTGGTGGACCAAAAAGGTTATCTCCCAGAACAAATTTTCAATTGTGACGAGACAGCATTATTCTGGAAGCATATGCCAAAGCGCACGTGCATCCACAAGAGCGCAAAGCAAGCTCCAGGATTCAAGCCACTGAAAGATCGACTCACTCTTGTACTCTGTGGCAACGTTGCAGGGCACGTGATTAAGCCTGGCGTTATCTACCGGACTCGTAACCCTCGGCCGCTCAGAAAGAAGAACCTGGACTGGCTACTGGTTTTCTGGCAGCACAACAAGAAAGCGTGGATGACGGTTACCCTCTTTACGGAGTGGTTTAACCAGTGCTTCATTCCTGAAGCGAAAAAATACTTGGAAAGCAAGGGGATGGCTTTCAAGGTCCTCCTCGTAATTGAAAACGCCCCCGGTCACCCGCAATCCCCTTGCTTTGCTAATGAGAACGTCGAGATAAAATTCTTGCCCGCTAACTCGACATCACTACTACAGCCACTGGATCAGGGCGTCATAAGATGCGTTAAGGCTACTTATACTCGTCTCGTATTTGGGAAGCTCCGTGATACCCTCCATGCTAATCCTGATTGCGATCTAACCAGCCTGTGGAAACGTTTCTCAATTGCAGACGCTATCTTCCACATTGCGGAGGCAGTACACGGGATAAAACCTAGAACAGTCAGCGGATGCTGGAAGCGGTTGTGGAGAGAGGCAGTCAGTAAATGCGACGACTTAGGTGCTATCGATGAGGAAGTCATGGACATAGTGAATATTGCCAAAGAGTTGGGAGGGGAGGGTTTCTCTGACATGATAGAAGATGATATCAGGGAGCACATAGAAGATTGTGGAGAACCGTTCACCAACGAGGAACTCGAGGAACTGATGCAATCACCTAAGGGCAGTGACCACGACGACGACGTCATGGAAGATAAAGAAGCTCAAACACCCTCGGATTGGACGCTGCAAAAGCTTGCCAGTATTTTCCAGCAAGCGCAGGTCCTGAAGGATATGATTGTTGAATATGATCCGTCCATGGAACGTGGCATTATGCTTACACGAGGAATAACGGCTACGTTGAAACCGCTGCAAGATTTATTCGATGAAGCGAAGAAAAGGCAGATACAGCTCCCTATAACAATGTTTTTAAATAGAGCTCCGGCAGCTGGGAAGTCTAACACTTTAAGACGAGAGGCTCTGCAACCAACAAGTTCAAGAAACCGTAAAACCGGCCGTTCTTCTGGGAATTTGCGCGCGCCTACAGAAAGTGCGTAAATTGATTCGTGATGCCCCAAACGTTTCTGTCGTAGACGTTTTGTTCTATGTAGATGGGTTCTGTGTGGTGTTCACTATTCCTGCTTAAATACGTGTATGTATTTTTTATTTCCCCTGCTCTGTACCTGTTATGCGCACCAGTACATCGTTTAGCTCATTAAAGCAAGGTGTTTCCAAGGCATTTAAGAAAAGAGCATTTTACTTTTACGCTTTCTTCTATCTAACATCCTGGACTCTGATGCCTAACCCCATTGGACAAGCGCAGTCTCACTGATGTCATTATCTCGTAGCTAGATTCCGTAGTACAAAGCTTCAGAGGATCACTAGGTATGATGATAATCGTTCCGGAAGGAATTCAAGGGGACAGGACGAAATACGCAGCTAGAATACAAGCTATTTAGCCCTTTTTCATAGGGTACCCTATATAAAGCGAACTTCGTTTTACGCGGTAAAATTCTCAAAATCTTGGACGAATTGTTCGCGTATAACGAGGGCCACCTGTATACATAAAACGGAGAGAGCTTATACTACTTATATTAAATAAAAATAACAGAGCATTTCAGCAAATATTAGAAAAATTGCAAATTAAGCGAGGCTTAAAACTTAGAAAAACTAGACTTCAACGAGATTTGAAAAATAGACCGTCGCGGGACGCCAGAATATTGAATACTATCTGAGCTCTCAGCAACTTTGGCTTTATTTGAATTCAGACGCTTAATTTAGTAATAACTACCCTTTCTAACAAATTCAATTAAAACAGTAGCCTTATTTTCAACTGTAAGCATTAACTCCTGACAACTGATGCGGTTATAACAACCAAACGGCTCATAAGAATGCCTATGAACTTGCACATCACTTCTGGTTACTGTAAGCCCAACACCGCTCAACTTTAACAATTCAAGAAACGCTAAAACCGCTGACGCGGTGGTACTATTTGAATGTGCTCGGCTGACTCTAATTGGTTTGCTTAAAATGGATGCAAAGGACAACGAGTAGGCCACGAAAAACGCCAAGCATGAAAAAGTTAAACAAACCACAAAGCTTACCTTTTTAAATCACGATTGTATCTGTCTTTACCGCTATCACCGTTATTATGGTTGTAAAAGCGCTTAGAATGCCCTTCGTGCTTTTTTTCGGAAGATTGTACGTCTCGCTGAGCGCGCCGACTTTCCCAAGCCTCCTTAATTAAACAAATGAAAAGTAAAAATTCAAACGGTCACTTGTACACGATTACTTTTAAAGCGGCATATCGCTCTCGCAAGTACGCGTATCCCATGTGAAGCTTGCCGCCAAAGTGGTCAGCCAATCGGCGGTCATTATCGTGTATGCCCAAATATGCACTACAGACCTCACAGACTCGCAATTTCTGCTGTTGGTAACTACTGGCAGGCATTGAATTTCTGTAGTCCAGCTGGAACAACAAAAATGCGATGACATTGGATAATCGCAACGAAGTAAACAAGTTTGGAACTTACGTCGGCCTCTTGCTTCTGCTTTCTTAATTCATCGACCTGTCCCATGAGTTGAAGCGATTCTTCCACTTTTCCCTCTTCGCCCAACTTTTCCGCTTGGGCCAAAGCCTTGCCAATTTCCTCGTTCAGCATCAAAACTTTATCCGCTTTTTCCGTTAATTCAACGTTCATTTCTTCCTGAGTTTCGGCTAGTCTTTTTTTTGCTTGCTCCATTTTTCTGTCCGAATCGGTAAAAAATCTGTCCAAATGATCGAGCGCCTAAATCGGACCATCAACTTCATCTAGGCGCATACGAAATTGAACTACTCACGTCGATATCAAAATTAGCTTTGCCGTCTTTGGCGGCTTTTTCGTAGTCGGCTTTCAAGGCTGGATCATGAATTTTAGGACACAATCCCATGTCCATACGCTAAATAGAGCGAATACTTTGCAAAGAGCGCTTTTAATTCAGTTCTTACCGTGTTCGCTAAAACGTCAAAAGGACAACAACCGAGAAGAAAAGTACGGCAAACTCGAGTGTCCGTGTACCGCACGGTGTCACGTCGAGATTCTCCTGCGTATAAAGCAGTTTAGATAAACGATAAACCATTATAAACAGAAGCAAATCGACTGAAATGGTCAACTAGAAATCACGAAAAGTTACCGTCTCTTCCTGTTCCCATAAGCTCATCGAGCATTTTTCTAATTTGATCCTGCGCCGACATCACTATTCTGCTAAACAAAGCACTTGGCCAACTTTGTAGAAAAAAATTACGCACTTAGGTTTACTAATACAGTATGCCGAGAGCTTGCAAATCAGTTAAATGTTGTGAAGTGCTACTGCCGCCTGCGAAATACGCGAAACAACTGCTCTACCAACGGATGGATGGTAGAGCAGTTGTTTTGTTTAATTACAGAGACCAACACAGGCAAAAACAAACGGGAAAAGCTGTAGAAGACCTACCAACCATGAGACATCACCCCGTTGCGAAGTACCCAGTATTCAAGAACGAATTGAACTAGTTGAACTCATAAGCGCAGTAAGAGGAATCGTTTTCCCTAATGAATAAGAATGGGAGCACGATTTGTTTCTTTTTATTAACATTCGCAAATAGTGGCGGTTACTTATGAGCATACGTGTACACGCTAACCTTCACATCAGTTTACCGTATGTGATGAACTGCTTTGCTGTGCGCTGCTAGCTGAACGTTGTGCCTTCCCAAAACTTTTTGAGTGTGTATAGCCCACCAATGGACTGTATAAAAAAGGAGTTTTGGGCGGCAGGATAAGCATTCAGCTCTTTGGCAGGCCACGCAAACGCTCGAGATGAGAACACTACGAAACGCTCAACGCGAAAGCCTAAACGAGCTTACTTTAAGAGCACAAGATTAAAGGTTGAACTTTTTTGGTAAGAACCGCTTGTGATTACGGCTTTGTCCCATTGTTTGGTTTATATAAGGTGAAAAGTGAAATACTTTTGAACTGACACGACATTATGAAAAGCGTAGCTTTTGGTACTGATTTTGTCCCGTCATCAGCGTTTGTCGGGGCTTTTGTGTTTTTAAGTAGGAACGGTTAGGCTATCGTCGGTCGTACGGCCTCCAGGAAGCCTTTCGAGTGTGTGAGCTTCTCAGGTCGGTTCGTGGGGTTGAGTCATTCCGTCAGATGACGAATGGTTATCCATGCTCCGCTGACCTTGAACCTCAGTCTTTATAGCGTAAAAATTTTCTCCGATATCTCATCGTTGGCACCTAGTTTCTCGCGAGACCTTTACCTCAGAGGTCGTTTCCGTTTTCCTGCAAATTCTTAATCATGCCCAATTCTTTTATTTGTGGTCCCCCTCAAGGAAAAAAGATAAAAAGTTTTAAAAAAATACACCATCCATTCTCAGCGTAGGGCCTGGGGCACCCAGGGTGGAGGCGAGAGAGTGTCAAAGGGCAGAAATCGGAAATTTCTCAGGGGGGAGGAGGCTGTCAGGGGGCCGAGTGGTCCTATTGGGACAAGCGTAGTTAGGTAAATAAGAAGGGTGAGAGTTTATTCCAATCCTCTATACGTATCTGCTTTTCGAATCATATTTTTTCTACACAGAAAATTTGAACTTACTCATCCCATGACGGTATGCTTATATTTCTTTTTCTCTCAGTTCAGGTATTTGTTAGCGTCCGTTACGATATCACTCATACGAGTTCCTTGGCGAAGAAGAAGTGCCAGCATTATTCCGCAGAGTAATTGGCATACGGTTTCCTCCAGTTTCTTCGTGATCAGTTATTGCCCGTGTGTGTGCATGTGTTCATTTTCAAATGAGAGCGTGGAGCCTTGCAAAATGAAGAGAATACCCAACACCCAGAAAACACCCACAGACATTGAAGATCAGTTGGTAGCCTTCGGTTGAAAAAATTTTCTTTGTAAAATGATGAAACTACTTTGCAAGACAATGACGCACTTCTCGTGGTTTATGTCACATTCTGGAATGCAAACACGCTGATGGAAGAAATGTTGTTTGTCAGAAAGATTAGGTCTGATACTAAGGGACTGATCATGTTTGAAGAAATTCAGAACTACTTTAATGAGAACATCCTATTTCAGAATGTAATTGCTTGTGCGTCTGACGGCGCCGCTTCTATGGTAGGGCGGTACAAGGGATTCATAGCACATTTGAAAACAGTGCTACCTTTGGGCTTCACTATCCATTGCGCCATTGGCAGAGAGCATTTGGTCTCAAAGAAGTTAGGATCGCGCCTAAACTGTTCCCTCTCGGTTGTCATTTACATTCTGAATTTTATCACATCCCAATCGCTTCAGAATCGTCTTTTCCAGCAACCTTGTGAAGAAAATAACGACGACTTCGATACGCTGGTGTTACATACCGAAGTTAGGTGGCTCTCAAAAGGAAATTGTCTTCAGCGTTTTGTTGCACTATGGAGAACGATAGTCGCGTTTATGTCTGAAAGGAATACGGAGACAAACTCATTGACGCCAAAGCGGACATATTCTATCTCGCAGACATTATTGAGAAACTTAGTTCCTTAAACAAAGCGTTACAAGGCAGAGATAATAATCTCATGAACAGCAAGGTAGCAGTCGTCTCTTTTCTCAAAAAACTTGAAGTCTATTGGCATAACGTAGGTCATCACGAATTTTTGGAATTTCCAAACGTGAAAACGATTTCAGAAGAAGTGAACGATGATAACCTTCTGGTTTACGCAAATCCGAATGGACATGGAAGAAAGGTTTCATGACCTGATAAATTTGAATATCCCTGATTGGATTGGAGATCTATTTGGAGTATCAGCCGTTGAAGCCGACACAGAAATTCAAAAGAGTTTGATTGATCTTCAAAGTGGCACAACTGCACGTTGCCAATTCGATCACTATGGGAAAGGTTCTTGGATAAAGAATGATCTGCCAAACAAATTTCCAACATTGTTAGGGTGCCAATCTTTTTCATAGCGTTTCCCTCAATGTACTTATTTGAGTGCAGATTTAGTATGGTAGTTGCCTTAACAAAATCTAGGGACAGAATGGACGTCGCTGCCAGAGGCGACCTGAACTGTCATTGTCTAATTTGGAACTAGACAGCATGAAACTTGCAAAAAAGTGCCACCCTCAAAAATTTCGTCAGTTTGATAAGTTTTTTTCGTGTATTCTTTTTAGGGATCTGTCAGATGCAGATCTGTCAAAATGCTTGGTTTCTTGGTGTTCATCAGTAAATGATTTGACCATTACGTATTCGCATTGTATCAGTGCATTAACCTGATCATAGGAAGTTGTCGTTGATAGCTGATTGGCTGCTACACAAAAAACGCACAAATTAATTGACCAATAAGAAAAGAAGGGTCTGGCACTTGAGGACACCTTCCAAAAGGGCCGAGCAGAAAAAAGGTTGAAAATTGCTGGTCTAAGGAACATGTGTAACGATACGGCACTCGTGGAGCTAATTCATTTCCTCCAGAGTTGTGGTCAATACATAATGGGCCAGAACCATACCAACAACTTTGTCGAGGCGGCCTACTACCGAACAAGAGACTTACTTAGGGCTGACCATCCTAACAACTAGAATTTCATATAGGGCTTTGAACGATGCAAGCGAGACGAGACAAGGACTATGAAGACTTCGTCAGTTGATGGGAACCGCCGAGAACAGGTGTACATACATCCTAGCGGATCAGCGTATACTGCGAATAATTCAACTCTTTCATACGCAATTGTTTATAACAATTTCACTGTTGCTTGAAGTGCTTAAAGTAAAGTTGTAGTTGTGGCCTTGTAAACCCTGTAAGTAAAGTTCTGTTTCATATTCCTGATAGACACTTGCAGGCTTGGCAATGGCCAGCATATTCCCTTATAAAAACTATGAGCAATCCATCGATGATGAATAGTACATGAAATTGTTAATATTGACGTTGAATGGAATTTTCTTTGTACAGAGTATGTCCCGTTAAAAATACAAAAAAGGTTTTAATGGAAGTCCGTAGCTTTCGAGCCGCGCGTAACCCTAAAGCTACGGACTTCCATTAAAAGTTTTTTGTATCTTCAACGGGACATACTCCGTAAGAAGAAACAATTCAACCATGAAAACCTACGGTACCGTGCGAAAAAGTTACATTTTCAAAAGCGAACGGAATTGTGAGTCTGCTTGTTCGAAATCTAATTACGGAAGCAATTAAACCCCCTTGGTCACATTAAGCGGCTTAGTTGGGAATGAAGTTACATTTATAGTGTTTTCTGATTTGTTATACAGGACTTGCAGGACCAAAACATTCACTAACTTATTACAACTAAATAATTTCTGAATTTTCAAGGAGTAAGAGAACTTACTCCTATTTTCAAAAATTCTACTATGCTTTGTGCATAGCTAAATGTTTACCTTTTGAATGGGTAAAACTACCGAGTATCCCACCCTTCGATTCCAATATAGAATGCGGAAGCAACATTTATGCTGCAGGTTCACAAACAATGTGTAGTGACCCGTTCGTTCCTTTTTTCCTTCAAGCATTTGCGGATTAATTCTTGATCATGTAAGGTAACTCAGAAATCACAAAAACATATCTGACTACAGTTGAGCGTTGAATAGATTTGATAGAAACAGAGCTTTTTAGTTATACTACCTTGTAAGCGCATAGCAATGAGTAAGCGATGTTAGCTATGCCTTCAACACATCGTTCAGAGTGACTGAACATTCTGTGAGCGTGGGAAGTTGCGTGAATCATCGACATATAGACGGGGCTCGTGAACCAATAGCATAGTAGCCAGTGGACTGCTATGCTATGTTCAGACTTCGCTGGTTTCTAAGGATGGAGCTTGATAACGCTAAGTTTTGGAAGTATTCCCAGAGACTTTGTGTTCTAAACTAATATTTGATTTTTTCAGCTGATTATTTAATAATCAGGCAGAAAGAGCACTCTTTTGAGTAGCTTTGAGCATTTGGTGTATTCTCTATTCTCAAACGTGATCCAAGAAGGAAAATTAATTTTATATGCTTTGATCTTCCTCCATTACTTTCTACATCGTAGATCGCTAGCTCTCCTTCCATTAGGCACCCCTGACGACACTTCCTGTAACTTACTGAACCAGCGTGGTGGGAAAGTAAAAGGAGATGGCTATTTGAGCGCTTTAAGTTTTGCTACACGATATTTTCAATGTTCTTCGCACAGGTGAAAGCCTGGATAACAGAAACATTCAACATTTTGTTACATAGAAGCTCAGAGCTCCAAACTTACATCGCACATTACGAGAATGAGATGGAAACCGGACAAAACGGAAGATCGCAGGCGTTGAACCGCAAGAAGATCACAGTTTACGGTGAAATCTTGTAGTCTGACTTGTACTTGGCAAGGGACGTTCGTATAATGGAGGGCTAACTGGAATGCAGGTACCATGTCTGCTGTCATTTATATTCCTAATATTTGAATATTGGAAAACTTATGCGGGTCTGTATGCTTTTGAATTATCATAATTGTTTTTAATAAATAGCTGTCTGTAACTTTATAAAATCAGCTAAACAAACACCCTAACTGTAGATTGACGTTTTTAGACCTGATTAGGAAAAATAGGACAACAATGCCCACATATGCGACTGATGTCCAAGCGCGAAGCAGCAACAGTAGCACGTGACGAACTAACCAAGCTGCGTAATTTAACTTACTAACCGCCACAAGTCATACGCCAGATTTTTCTATGTTATTGGGCTTAGAAAACAACAGCAGCTGGAACTCAAGGAAAGAAAAACACTTCCGCTTCGGGAAGTTATGGCATCGCAGCTTGAAAATCATTCATTCTTAGCATAGCTGTACTGTTTTCTTCGACGAATTCGAATAATTGAAAGTTCGAGTAACGACGTTTCACTGTAGTGACAACACAGATGTTTTGAACGACTTTTCAGAACTCATAACGTATTTACATGTTGAAGGGTTATTTCTTACTATACCTTGTAGATATAGCTTTCGGGATTCGTCTGGCTGTCTTCCAAGCAGCGAGCTTGAGTTTTAATGAGACTTTATTTGTGTTCGACGCTCAGAATGGGATTACATGGTTCAACAGGTTGCCTCTGCAAAGTTTAATTTGAAAAACGGCTAATCCGTACGCGAGTAAGCTACAAAACTTAATGCGCCTGCGTCAAACAGTGGGCGCTGGATTAGAACCTGCAAATCAAGAAGATAACGACGCTGGGCCCCGTTAGGATCCGTCAAGAAATAGTTAACCAAGGCGTGGTTTCATATGCGCTCTGTTTGTTGTATCGGGTAAAACCTTTCACCTTCGCGACTAGCATTGTCCGAAACGTAAGACAGTCTGCGACCAAAACGAGTTATTTTGGAAGTTAGCCGACCTTTGCTGCAACGAAAAACTAACACTGTTTCCCTGTTGATTTGGGAACGATTTTCGAATAATTTTCACTACATGTATTGAAAGGAAATCCGTTCAATTTTTAAAATTTTTTTACTGCGCTTTTCCTGCTAATCAGGCACGATTCATAATTGTCAATTTATAAATCATTCAACTGAAGAATTCTAGCCGATGACTACATGAAAAAAGCCTGAAAATCACTGCCCAATAAAAAAAATCGCAAAAACGGGACGACAAATTTCCATACTTTCAGCGGAACCTGCGCATACTTTTTGGGTAAACAAAAACGCCACGTGTTACTCAGCACGAGTATGCTACTCCGAGCTATATTCTTGATAACGTGCGCTAAATGATGTGTAAATACAGACAAATGTTTCGCATCGCTAAGGGCTGTCAGATCCCATTTACAGCGAAGACAGAAGGATGCATGCCCTTGATGAGGACAGAATCCAGTGACCTCAAGAGCTACGCGTGCTACATAACATCCAACAAATGTCATAAGCAGCATGAGAAAACGATATGCTTAGTATAACGTTCCATTTTTTTAATTTGAAACACTAACTTTTTAGAGAGCGATATTACATGCTCTCATTCTCAAAAATTTAACTACGCTATAAGCATAGTATATTTTTACCTTTTCGATAGGGTAAAATACCAGTTAACTGAGTTACATGATTCCCATATATGATAAACTATCAGCGATTAACCAACAGGTTCACATGCTTTTTATTTTAACTTGTGTTTCTATGTAACTTGTAGGTACTGTTAAAAATGGACTGCTTAGTTTCTGTAACAGCTCTTAAGCATTTAATGTTCCGCTAACGCAGATAAAATCAATAAAAAAAGGTCCATCTAGGAATCTGAGTGCTAAGCATCAGCGTGCTCATATCCTGCATGGTCTTCAGTATTTTTCCATTACCAGTTCACCGTATTTCAGTATTGACTTCCAGGCAAAACAACGTTTGGCGTTAGGTCTTTTTGAAGCTGATGATTTTCCTCGAAATCAGCGTTTACCTAAAGTTTAAGCCAAAAAGTAAACTTGAAGTTGAACAAACATTTCAGCGCTACAAGCCCAGCTAATTTGCATAAAAATACGAAGGCGGTTTGCCGGACAAAAGCACCAAAAGGCAAAAGGACGGTGAAGTCACAATGCATAATTCTTGGCTTGGATATTTTGACATAAACGTTTTGATGCGTACACCCAATGCAGCTAAGTTTCAGCTGGCCTGCCTTACCAATTTAATTTAAATTTTATAGGTAAACGGCAACAGAATGTATCTACTGCTATCAGTGGGGATGAACATGCTCTACAAAGGGTAATTCCAACCACGCCGTATTGCATTAGCATCTCCGAAAGCACTGTGAAAAGAAAAGCGCGTTCCATATTGAGGAAGTATCTTAAAACAGAATATCAAGGAGCTCCTATGTTTTGTTGTTGAAAATTGGTGAATCAGCATAACGTTTTTCAGAAACTGTCAGCTTCGCAGCTTTTGTAGCCGACTTTATCCGGGCTTCAGTGTCATATATTGTTATGCTTATTTACTTATTTGCTTGTAATCTTGAAAAGCACAACATCGACCTCTGCAAGTCTGATGCTCGAGTTCTGTAAGTTCGAATTTTGAAAAAAACAGTAAAAAGGGAATACCTTAACAGTAACTTATTCATATTGGCTGGCCACTGCACATACGGTCAGCCAAAGAGCTGAGTATTTGAGAAAGTTTATCTTTCACAAACGTAAGTGTACAAGAGAAAGATGCCTTTGTGTAATCGAGGAAGTTACAATGTTGTTGAGCAAAGGCAAAATCATTAGTTTATTAATATCAATTTCCATTTTTGCTAATGTTGGGCCATTAGTCACCCATCGCCACCACTCTACCGTTGACATTCGTGATTTTCAGGCTCGATGACCACAGACTCTATTTTGAGCGCGCCTCAATGACGTTCAACAGACGGCCTACATGTTAGCTTTGATTTAGGGCGGAACAGGATGGCTCAGAAAAAGCGGGTCAGCTCCGGGTTTTGCCTTACCCTATGCCTAAGCCTAAACGTAAGAGTTTCTATGCTTAGGCTTAAGTTAGAAAGAAGTGGGTGGTTGAGAAAAAACCCGTAGATCATGGCAAGGCTTACTCTTAGTTTGTGTCATAGCATGCTCATAATTGGAGGAAGGTTGAGTGGTGAGTTGTCATTGACTATGAGCACCATGAAAGGTTAACAGTAAAGTCGCGAGGATAGATGATCAAAGATCTCTAGTTCTATTCATCTAGGGCTAATATTTGATCTGAAATTTTTTTGCAATGAAAAAAGTATTCTCTGTTGCGTACAAGACGTACAGCCGCCGCTGCCATTGTACTCTCCTGTTCAGACAACAGTAACGTGTTGTCCCTGCATTCCAGATGCCCGCCTTGGTATTACTCATTTATCCTTGTAAAATAAGAGCTATCTCTTGTTTTCACGTCTTTGCGATGCGAAAATTGATCAGCGTCAAATAACTAGTGTTTGACTGAATGATAAAAGGGAGGCCTCAAAAGGCCGTCAGACCTTGGACTATGGCATATTATGGGTGTGACACTATCAGGCTAGCGAAAGCAGTGCCGTAAACCTCAGTCAATCCATATCCAACTCTGTCATCTTTCCCGTTTTCCGTTTTGCAATTTTGAAATTAACTTCATCATTGCTTTAGCTCAATAATCCTCATCTATTTGCGAACACAGAACCTGAAATAAAGCACAACATGGACACGCTTCGACGGTTTGAAGCACTTAGAAGGCAGCTACAAGTTACATTCGCTAAGATGGTGACGTAATTTGAAAACTCCATTTTAGCTTTCCGGATTTCTCATTCTAGCTTTCGCACAATGTCTTCATCAGCACCGTTACTTTGCGCTGCTATCAACAGGGTGGAATCATTGATGCCTTTGATCAGTTAAGCCTTATTGCTGGCTTCTCTGGTACAAGTAAGATCAATTATTTTACACGCGTGAGTGTAATATCTTTCTCCTTTTTCATTCTCGTACGATTGATGCTATCTATACATCTTTCACTCGATATTGAGCGAGAAGCTTTTCTTCCATCCGTCGGTCTTTACTACAAGCTTATCTAGCTTAATTATACACGCACTTTCTTAAGAAGTCACTGATGTGCATACATTTTGAATTGATTTTTTAGCAGGAGGATTTATTTTGTAGTTTACGCTTTTTTGAAGGTTTGGCGTACCGTCCCCACGAAATGTGGTCTCATCGTATCAGTTTGAACGACTGACACATGGATATCTTCAAAAGAAATTTCTCTGGTTGGGTTACCCTACATCTGTTACGTGCGCAAAGAACTGTCAGAAACCATGAGCTTTGCAGATGGTGTGTACGTTTCAATAATTCAATCGTCATATGTAGCCTAAAAGCTGTGACTGCTTTGCTCTGTGAAGTTTTTATGCCACGGAGCGATATGGTGTGATTCAAAGTATGAAATCGGGAGACTCGTTCATCATAAATACTTATGCATGGGTCCTCTAGTGTGTAATAAAAGTAGCCTGTATTAAAATAAAGAACGTCAAACCAACAAGCGAAGAAATAGTCTTCATTGAAAAAACTGCTTTTTATTATTTTCACAACCGTTGCACTATGGTAAGTGCTGTAGTGACAGAGTTTAGTAGACATACCATGCCAAGTGGTTAGCGCTCGTGACGGTAAAAACATCTGAGCATTTTCTTCTCTAAAAACAATGAAAAATTCGCTGCCGTTAAGAAAAGTTATGTATTCGAAAGAGATTGCCATCGAACTTTCAGCGCAGATTTGCTCCCTCCTGAGTTCATCAATATGATACACTCATTCTTTAATTACAAAAGCTATTCGCTTTCGACCAATAAAAAGCATCCTAGTAATACACAGATAAAAAACTCCGTTGGTTTACTATTACGTAACTATTAGTAATTTTCACACAGAAAGAAGGAATTTATTAACAGTACCTGATTCAACGAAACTTTTTTTAAAAACACAACGCGCACAGATATTGTTATTATTTGCCTCGTTGTAATTTCTTTTGAACAGCACTCATATAATATGTATTTATTTAAATTTTAATTAGTACTTTCCAGACTCGACAATTCAAGTTCGCTGAGGGAGAAATTTTACACTACGGGCGCATTCATTCAACAACTAATCAATGAACATGTTTCATAATTTTACTTCTCCATCCATCGTTTCCAGCTTAAAAACAATTGCACAACTTTGCAAGTTTCAGTCTGACCGTAAGGCTGCAATGACCATAATTAGTCCAAGTTACTGCTCAGGAAGAGCTAGCAAAAGTGACTCAGAAGTTGAAAGCTCAGTTTAGTTAACTTTGAATTTCTGTTGCGCTGTAGTCCCTTCATGTTTCCCACCAGCGCGTTGACAGCGTTCAATTACTATAGCTTTAATTAGCAGAAGCTATGCTGGCTTCCGCGCGCAGATTGGAAAGATATCTCAAACAGTCTATGTTGATAATAGCAGTTGGCACTGAAGGTGACGACAAGGCAAAAGACAACGTGCATCTCATTTCCTATTTTGCCGCCTTTCAACCTAAACACAGCGTAGCTTTATCAAACTGTTATCGCAGCGACAGTAGGAATGATTATATTAATAATCAAGACACTAATGTTGTGATTACGAAGCGGAATTGAAGAGAAATGAGCGCATGCGTTTAAGTATTTAATATTGACATGCTCCGTACTATCAATGTTTGAACTTAAATTGTTACAGACGCTTATGATGAAATTCAAAGGAAACAGCCTGTTTACCATAGTTTCTTGCGGTGAAACGATTCCAGAAGCAGCTTGGACTTTAAGTGAATATCTCTTTAGATGGACTCAATACCTGCGATCTAACTGCAAAGTAGAGGCATGACGTTGCGTACGCTGAACAAGGATAGACGTATCACGTTTAATTGAGCGCGTGTCGTCATTTTGCAGCTGTTGTTCATTTGAGAACAATTCCATTTTTAAGCGTAAGCATACAGACGACACTATGCTACTTTCCTTTAAGAGTAAGGCATGCATGGTAAAAAAGGCATGTGATACACATTTCTTCCATCTGCAATCAGCAGCACATCAGAAATACCATTAATTGAGGAGCGGCTTTAATTCACAAATTTATTTTGCCAAATGAGATTTGCATATATGATAGTTTGGTGCCAGTATGCTTTGTCACCGCAGTAACAACTTGTTCGAACGTGCTGGAATTCTGGATATCAGTTTCGCAGCAGTTGCAATTCACAGCATCAACAGCATACTGTTGTAGACCAAATAATGAATAGGAAAGGAATATATAATTTAGACTTCAGTTTTCTAGAACATTTTTAACACGAAATCCATCGCTGCCTGGGTAACAGCCTGATTTGAAATTGCTCATTCCATTACGTCACAACATCTTGGATAAATTCGTTTTGGAAATGTCCAAACAGATTACTTTTTATGCGCGCTCTTCAACAACCAGTTTCGATTAAATTAACCTAATGCCGAGTCACTCATAGCTTATGAGCAGCTACCAGACGCTGTTTAAGCCTCAACAGATGGACTTAAAAGCGTGATTTGGAAAAGAACGTTTATTTAATTCCCGAAGGGTCACAGGGCGATAGTGTGTGAAATGGTTAGAACAAGCAGCAACTTTCACAGCCGCACTAACAAAAAACATTTCGACCAAACGTGTTCTGAGCAGAGTCAACTGCATTACTAAAGACGTTTACGTTTCCCAGAATCAAATAAAAGCCATTCTGATTAGCCTGAATCACGGCAGCTTTTTTGCCGCCATGCTAAGAATTGTCTTGCATGAAATCCTAAGCCATTTAAGCGCAATACGTTAATAGATTTCTCAAAAAAATTTACGCTTTTAATTTTCTAAAAGTAGTACACATTTGAGGAAGTTCGTAATGACATACGCAGCGCACGCATAGCTAAGCAGGAGTTCTCATTTTCACAAATTTTGGGGAGTTATGCGCCCATGTATTTCAATGCCAGTTTGTTCTGGAGTTAGCTTACACATCGTATTGAATGCAGCAATGTATTACTATAACAATGACTGCATGTAAAGCAGGCAATGGTAACATCATTGAATTTAGTCTAGAACAAATAACAAGTAAACAAGCTGTTCATCCGAAACTGAAGTGAAGTAATTAGATGCTTACTCAAGAAAATTCTTGTATATAAGCCTAAGTTTAAATTAAGCACAGCATTTGTCCGCCTCTTGAAAGTTGCTTGTGGTAATTTGCTTACGATCATTACAGCCAGTTTTATTTAAAGAACAACAAGTCATAATATTTACTGCCATGTCTTAAGTGTCGCCAAACGTTGTAATGTATTTAGGTGGTCAGGAAAAGTCATTTACATTTTTTAGAATTACGTTTATTGATCACTTTTAGTCTCCAATAGCAACTCTATAGCAGCTGCTTCAGCTTTAATCACTGAGCTTACATTCACTATATAAAATTTGCTCATTTGCAAGCTAAATATTGCAAGACGCGTAATTCTTTGAATATTTTTCATTGCAGATGGGGACAACATTGTTGTTTCGCCTGACTTAGAATAGTTGCGCCTTCTACTGAACCGTTGTGTTCACGCAAATTCAGCCACAGTAACGCGGATATAACCTTGTAATTGCCCATGAGCAGCTCAGCATTACTCTACAGAAATGCGTGGGCGGAATGAAGGTCACTTACAAGAACAGTTTCTCGTAATGAAGGAGACTTATCTAAGGTGAAAAAAATCTACGGTTTACCCGCACGCTGATGTAAGAAAACAGTAGTCACCTCGATGAAAGATACATTTCGACTTTAGGGCGACACGAGGTCAATGTGTTCTAAAACTAGGTAATAAACAGATTGCTAAGGCCAGGAGTAATACTTGCGAAGCGGGCTGCTGCACCTGTAGGAAAGTGAAGGTTTCTCAATAATTGTTAAGGGTTTACGCTACGTTCAAAATGCGAGGATATTCCCACAACGGCTCTACCGAGCTATATCAGTCTTACTTAAATTTTCTTGAAATTTCTTCGACGGGTAGCTTGACAAACATTACCCCAATGTAATCGGAAACATTGCGACTTTCTGTGTGCGTTTTTAAGCCGTTTTGACCAACAGATTTTACTTTTAGTTTAGTTGCTGCTGTTGCTACAACGTTTGCTTTGGCGCAAGGACAATCGATCACTGAAAAGGGTGAAGAAGCGGTCACTAGAGGATTACCAGGAATGATGTAGCTCGCCGGTCATTAGTTCATCATTAGAACGTAATTTATGGGCCAAATCTTCGCTGCGCCCAAGTTCAGTAAGCGTTACGACTTTTCTTTCATTGCCATTTTTACTCACTGAACATCCAACCACTAGCTGCCTGCCTATAGGTTTTGAACTGAAATCGATCAGCCATGAGATGACGAGGTGTCGGAGAGGCCATGCAACAGATTAGCATACGAAGAGCTAGAAGTCGGCTGAAAGTGAGAAAGAGAATTTTCCTTTACTTATCTTTAAGTTGAACCGCCTATCCGTTTGGACGTCCTTTTTGATAAGCTTTTTGAAGCTAGAAGCGGAAAAGAAATAACTAACAGGAAAGATAAAATTGGTAAGTTTTCTTGAATTCTGAACTTTCATCTTCTTAGTTAGTTAAGAGGATTGCTTTCAAGAAACATGCTGCATGACGGCTTTGTTAAGCAAAGCGTGAAAGGCGGAGTAGACACCTTAGGTGTATTTCTACCTTTCTCGCTAGCCATTATTCATGGCAGTTTCCCCTCACAGATATGCGATGTATAAATCATGCAGCTTATATGTTCATATGTCATTGCTATTTATGACTTTGCTGCTCGAGTCACGGGCATACATGCGGAGTAATGAATGCCTTATGTTAGCTTAGGAAAGCAATTCAAGTTCCACAATAATTGACAAGCATTCGCCTAGTCATTAGAAAATCTGAATAGCCAAGCGCAAGCGTAAACAGCACAAAGTAGTAGTGCTGGTAATATTTTTTTCACGCAAGCTTACTAAAGCTTAAACTCTGCTTTCAAAACAGTACGAATCATAAATTCACGACGCCGCAGTTTGAACTACCCGCATTAATACTTAAAGGTTCGTTCGCTTTCGCTTTTGTTTGCAGGATTGGGTTCAAACGTTTTCTGGACAATTTCACAGCATTTTCAAACAGACTACGTAGTACTGCTTCCGTATATTCAGCTCAAACCATCAGTGACTTATTAGTGCCCCATGTATTGTCCAATTTTCTTACCTTCTAGGCTGAAACTGTTGCAATTGTGAGTCGAATATAAAAAGAAAGATATCTCCCTTGAAAACCGTTTCCAGTTGCCTGAATTAGTGATAACCTAAAGTTAGGCCTCTCAAAAATCACGGACGACAAAACTCGGTATGAAAAGAACGGCTTTGGGAACTATTAACATTTACTGAGGAGTAAGAGAACTTGGAACAGTAAAACGTTTATCCACAAGTATTGGTTATCAAATTAGATATATTATTTTAGACGCCAACCTCAGATTTCCAGTCGAAATACCAGTGCCCGTATTCTCGTTGCCAATTTCAGCTCGAAGGGTTGCGCATTCAGTCACGGCTTAATGGAATAGATTAGAAAGGATGTGAACGGCCAACAGCATTAAGGAGTGGCAAAATGTCTTCTTTTGTCAGCTAAGGGTCCCTGTAGGATCGAGTAGAAATCTAATTGGTGAAAGGAATTTCCGCAGCTCATTCCGGTTTCAGCCTTACAGTGATTTAACGATTTCTTGATCGTCTGACACGTGCACTCGAATTGCGCAGAAATACTGCTCAAAATTACGGGCGCCAACTTGGCTTCAATACGTCCAAAGAGTTTTTATGAGCAAATTTTCCCGCTTGTTCAATCTCAAGGACCGTTCGAAATTATGTCAAATAATAAGCCAACGTATACATAGGATAGAAAAACGTTGCCAGTTCAACTTACATCTGTGCAAGCTAACGTAGGCACTGCAGTCTGTCAGCTGCAGGCGCACTGGTCGTTTGAAATGTCCATCATTTCTCAAGCACTTTAGCGAAAATACAAAAAGCCAACTGGATTGCTGGCAGTTTGCAATAAAGCGCTCCGCAGTTGGGCTTGGCATGGCAATTTTCAACGGGCAAAGTTATAGAAGTTCTTTACTTGTTGTCATTAATTTGAACGCAATGTCTTTTATTGGCAAAAGGTAGGAACGGCTGGTGAAGATGCCACTTGCATACCCAAAAATAGATTATTCCATCTATTGGATTAATATTTGGAATGTAAATGCAAATGCCAAAATGTCTTCGTATAAATGGCCCAAGTATCTTTACTGAACACCGGTACCATGCCGTAAGAAAAAGTTCTGTCCTCAGCGATAACGTGAACCACCTTGCTGCTGACAACGAAATCAGCTGAGCCCCAAAGCTCTGATCGATTGTTCATACGCGTGCAACGGGAATAATAAACCGTTTTTCCGACTTGACAGGTATTCATGGAATAAGTACTCATAGCTACTGAGCCAGCAATGCGTGAAAATTCATACGGTTGTCCGTAAACGAAATTAAGAAACGGCGATTTTGCTCCCTCCTTGAAGAGATAAGGTTTTGCCAAAAAAATTAAAGACGCTGATAACGTGAGCAGACATTTCCTGAAAGCTCCTTGTGCCTATTTTATGCACACAATAAAATGGGGTCGAACGTGACTTACGTGTACGAACATGGGAATAATTAGCTGTTATCCATTAGCTCATTCAAGCTCAATTTATCTCGACGCTGTACAGAGGGTAACTCGCACGAGACTAAACAAAGTTTGCACGGCTAAATGCAAGTCACCTTTTAGGAACATCATGAAAAGCCCTATTCTTCCGTATGAAATGTAGCAGACGTGCTGTTTGTCTTCTCTGCGACGTCGCTAAACGTCACAAATTCAATTTATCGGCCAGCAATGGTCACAGTTTGGGGTAACGTCCATTGACCATCCCGTCAGGAGATCAGTTATAGCTGATAAACATTGTTCTTTTCAACTGAACTCTCTACGTGATGGTTACAACTTGATCTGTGCGAAGAAAGGGATATTTTCTATTTGTCACAGAAAGCCGCTGTCAGCGTGTAAAGCAAGTCCAGCCTTGGCAGCATGCAAACCAAGTGGATTAATATTTTGCCAAGTATTTGGGAGATCCGCTCATCCAAGAGCTCATTGTGAACATTTAAGCGACATTGATCATGCAATAGCTTAATTACAACCTTCACTATTAATAATACAAAAATGCATAGGCAAAATACATACCCAGTTACAAAGATAAAAATTTTTGCGTCGCAGGTAAATTTAAAAGTTAACGTTCAAAAGCTACTTAAATCTATTTTGTCAAAATTCGTCTTATTCAAAGCCCATTTTCCAAGATCAAGTAAAAGTATTTGAGAAAGCCTTTTAAAATTGAACACTGCGATGAAGAAAAGCTAACTGCCAAAAGAACGCATTATGAGGTTTATCGATGATTGCTGCGAGTGGTCGTTCACTGTCACTAACGAATACCAAAAGTTCATTGCAAACTTAGGCGCCGGAAAAAAGTAAAGCACCGTTGTGTAAGAAAAACATTGGCGCGTCGGTGGCGGTGACATGCCAGAATAAGCTCAAACAAGAGAAGCAGATGAACTTCTAAAAGTGGCGATGCCGCACGCTAGCCGGAATAAAGTGCACATAAGTTTACCTCACCTCCACCGTCGTCAAGACATTTCTAATCATTAGTACTTACTGTTGCGTGTCTTCAGACTAGAAAAGTCGTTGAAAGAAACGGATGTAACTCTTTTGTTGATTTTTAAAAGGATTTAATTGCTCAGAATGAGATGTGGCGCTAAGGTAGATTGCTACGTTCTTACCAATATTCTTACCACTGCCATATTTGCCGTCTTCCTCACGCGCTGTTGTACCGTAAAATTATTTTTTCCGGTTTGATAAATAATGCATAATTTCATGCCGCCGTTTGAAGGAGAGCAGATAGTAATCGATTCGAAATGCCGTAGCTGCTAAACAGTGCCGTATAATCCATTCCATCTATAGCGATGGTCGTAAGACTCGATCAGGCCGCTAGCGGTGTTAGTTGCAGGTCTAAAAAGTTAACGACCTCAAATTGAAAGTGTGCTCAGCATGACTGCGATAAAGGAAAGCGTTGATTAGCCCATGGAGAGACGCCTGGCACATAAGTACCGTGATAATTATGGACAAGGATGCTCTCTGGGTAAATAACTTACCAAAAAAGGCGTTGTCAACGCGACTTGTTTGATGGCTCACTGCTACTTTATAATTACTGAAAATATCAGTCAGCACAACCGATAAACGTGGACATTCATACACCAGCAGCTTCAGGAGATGAGCAATAAATGATGCAGTCCGCTTGGGAATTTTTATTGCAGAAAAGGCTAAATGGAAGCCGGAACTTATGCTTAAACTCGACTACAATATGAGGTTACCTTTCGTGGAAGAATTCGCTTCAGCGAATTGTGAACTTTGGCTAATTCATACTTTGCTAAAATCACTTCAACAAAAAGTTTTCGTGCAGCAATTTCATTCATCTATTTTTGTACGGTTAAATGGGGACTTAGAAAATGTAGGACCCAAAAAAGGCAGTCACGCGTAGTTTTTGCCAGCTCCATTTTCGTCGGCGTTTTTACTGCGCTTCCTAATGATTACAGTTTTGTATTGGTCAAGATAAAACTGCTATCAATGGCACAATACAAAACCAGTTTAGCGACCTACTACATCGTTATCCGAGTCGTAAATCAGCGGATAGCCTCTCCTAGGACGCCTATTCATCATTGTTCAAAATGATGAAAGATTTTAAAAGGAGTGGGAATGCGACGGGAAGGTTAGAGCGTGACTAATCGACCATTACCAAAAACAATGGACACATTGGTCATCCTGAAATAAGAGACCGGAAAAATCGTTACGTGTAATGCTGTACTGGTTCACGCGCACTATGCGAATAGTAATTATGAATTATTCAAAAGGTGCCATTGCAAGCGCAATTCTACTGTCACCTTTGTCGCTGCACACTCACTTGTCTTAACGCCATTGAACTTTGCGGAGCATTACAATCAATTTATTCTCGTTTGCTCTAAGTCAAGCTGACGGCGTTTTATCCCATTCCTTCGGCAGATACTCACGAATGGTTAGACAACGTACTCGACTTAAACGTTGAACTTTCAATGTTTGAAAGCTAATGACCTCACCTTGCAGATTTTCTCGCACCTTTCAGTGTTGTCCAGTAATTATACAAAATCTTTAACCTGACGCAGGTGTAAGTTTAAGTCGGAACTTTGAACAATCTTTGTTATGAGCTATTGCCTTTTACAAATAAGTTGAGTACTACGAATCAATCAAGCTAACTATTAGGGAATTGAGTTATCGAAAGGTGCTAAGCAAAAGTGCACATTTTATAGCGTCAAATATTGCTTTACGTCCAGCCGCTAACCTTATCATTGGAATATCGATGCTATCGGCTGACGTGCGAAAAATTTGAAAATTGCTGTATGGGAACCCGTTTTTGGTAATTGTTCCGTGATCGCAAGTGGCTGCATTTTAAAACATTTTGCTAAGCTCTTTTCCAGAAAGTATTGACAAGCTGCTCTGTTATACTTTGGCGAATAGAGGATATTTCACCAGCGAAGTTTAAGGTGCGCATAGTTGAAGTTTACGTTCATTTGCCATCACCCATCCGTTAAGACTTGTAGCTCATGCATTTAAGAGGCTTCACGACTGATCAATCTCATGGTGCCAAAATCGAGACAGCAACTACATTAGTCGCTTACTCGTTGAACACGTGACATCCAACGAGCTGACTTCCCGTTTGAGTAATCACTCTTTGCTTAAAGATTGGCAGTTCACAATTTCTTTAGTTTGCACGAAGTAAAGACCACCTGATTTTTGCACTCGACCCGGCAGATCGCTTAGTGAATGAGTAGTTCACGTGTACAGTTATCAGTTAGGCATTGTTTGCCTAACCTACATGACGGTTTATTCCTAAAGTTATTGGAAATTCTCTACTGCCTTTCGCGTAGTTTTAGCACAAGTTCTTTTTCTTTCAGCCACAACTTTTCTTGCCAACGTGAACTGATTTTGCTGTTGTTTAACGGGTTCATACGTCAATAAAAAGCAAAGCTTCAGTAAAGCTCGAGGTTAATAACCCAATGTAAATTGCGGCACTTTTGATTCACCAGCCCTTCAGACTTTCAAATGGTCAGCAAGCATTCTAGTTTTGTACGTTTATCGCAGAATGAAGCTGATTAGTAGTCAACGATCTGGCCATCTGCTGTTTCTCACGTAAACTGAGATAGGAGATCCGTTCGCTTGAAGCAGAAATGGCTGGATGCAGTTTCACTCTTTTCCATCAGTGCAAAATAAGTAGGTTCGTCAAACTGGATAAATCAATCATGGCAACGTCTTCCTTTGATGCTTCTTTCCAATCAGCACTCAATAGGCTGAAGTTTTGTTGAAGATGTGGAAAATATGGTAAAGCGTGGAAGGGTAATATCTTTTGATTTCGAAGGATAAGATATTTTCCATTTTGGAGTTCTATGCAAGAAGCAGAACTTTATAGGTAGCAGCTGAATGCATTTTTGCACATTGAAAATGTAAGCGCAGCTAATTTCGGCTTATTAACGTTCTGATTCTGCATCATGTGAAATGGTTTCTGTCGAAACCGTTAACTAGGATCAAATTAACTGAAGACCTAAATATGGACAGAATTTGCAGACGACCCTTCATTCTCTGGACTAACTCACTTTTGAACGGTTGCACTTGAAAGTTGAAATCCGTTTTATCATTAGCTATTAATATTAATGATTAGGGCTGTCAGTAGTCGCCCTTCCAGGTGCAAAATTCTGAGCAAAATAATATGAGCACATCACAGATGGGATAGCAGAGGTCAAATGATGCTGCCGCGCTGCAACTGGCATTTAATCGAGGAGAACAGTGCAGCGGAAGAATTAGGAGGCCTACGTGATAGTACGATTTCTGCATGCCCCTTTTCAATACTTTTTTGCCTGTAGTTGTAAAATAATCAGTTTTTTCATCTGAGACGATTCATCAAGCATTCTTCGTATCACAACCGCGCATAAATGAAAGAGATCAAATTCCTGTCAAAGTTTGTCATAAACATTACCAGATAATAGTGGGTGCATACTGAGGCCGTAAATTTTCGTTCCCATTCCTTAATGGCAAAATGCTGCCCACGGAGGAGCTTGGCACTTTGTTAAGTCACGCTTTCTCAGCCTCAATTTCTAGGCAGCTCATCTTTGTGTCCAATTGCAAGTCAAGATCAATTACTACTCTTTGAAAGCTTCTAAGCAGTCATTCCGCCCAGCACTTTTAGAGTCCTATTCACTATTCTCGTCTGGGCAGGATAATGTGTTTGCTCGAACTTACTACTTCCGTCATGAACAAGTCAGACAGCCTTTCTTAATATTTCCATATACAAGGAGCAGGATTGCAAGTGAGCTTGCTTTGTGAATCTCTTTCTAACATAAAAATTTGAAGAATAATTTCACAATAAGCAGTTTCTCCGGTTATTATGAAGTAACAGTTCTTTCCAGTTTTAAAAACGTCTTTAATTATAAGCAGAAACATGATTTCTTAGGCGCATAAAGATTTTGCAATTTCTTTATTTGCGGCAGGACAAAATCAAGAGGTTTCATGCCCAAACATTTCTGCAAATACTTCTGAGCTGCACAAGATGCCTGAAAACGAGAGTTTGCATTTATCATACGAACAAAAGATCCTTAAAGCTTTTCCGTGTAATCTGGCGGAACGCTAAAAGCCTGCTTGATGTTTTCCAATGCATTAACGAGCAACCGGTCGATCTGAGACCTATAAACTGCAAACGACAGAATACGCTTTTCTTAGTCGACATTATATTCTTCAGTTTAAGTTTGTTCTCTTGATTAAGTATTTAAACGTAATTTCGCCCTTGTGGGCACGAAATGTGTGATATGCAAAGCAACTAACCTTAAAACAAGACCAAAGGGGTCTTATTTCTGACTTCTGTTTTTCGCTTTCCTTTTTCTTACTGAGATATGGTTACGTAAACTGACTCCGTAGGGTGCGTAGTGAATAGTTCATGTCCCTTCGAAGCATTTGTCTGAAAAAGTTTGCTCTCCTTGTGCTGATGCCTCAGTGAGGCTTGCGACAAAGCAATCAAAAGTCGGTACGGTAGTTTAACGGGGCGTTAAAACAGTGTACACAAGATAATTATTTTCAGCCGTATGTTCACCGGCATACTATTAGCATATGCGCTGTGGAAATTTCTGTACTTTCGAGGAACATACGAGGTGATCGCGCTCTTACACTTGGTAACTGTTTTCATTTGTTCAGCACCTACACAATCCTTTTTTCCGTATGAACATTCGGTCAATGGAAACAGCTATGTAACGTCATTTGTTTACCTCGAACCGTTTCTCGCCGCTGAAAGCTCAATATTTTTGTTAACAACACTACTGCTTTAGTTAGACGGTTTGAGCAACTTTTCTCAGAACTTATCTTCTATAAATGATGTGAATATGCTTGTTCAACTTCGATGGAACATTCGACACCACACTGTTTCCAGCCTTTTACTTTAAAAAATCATTTTAGTTTTCCGCAAGTGAAGCTATTTCGTAATTCTTTTACTATAAATTCTTTCCAATTAGAAATTACTTTTAAAAGCTTAATTACATTCTCTTCAGCACGCTAACTGGGCAAAGAAAAAGAAAAACTTTTGAAAACTAAATAAGTGCTATTTTTTCTCAGCTTTTCATTGCAATGTGGCACTTTGAAATCATCTCCTGAGAAAGCACTGTTTAGAATAAGAAGCGCTGTCCAATGGGCCAAGAGTTCTTCTGACTAAAATGCTGCGTATACTAAAAACTGTAGAATGGTTTATCTGCTTTTTGAACGTAACTGACGAATAACATGTAATAAATTTGAGAAAGACTATGACAATTTCTTGCTAAAGATAAGCAAAAAATTAAGGCAAGTGTAATAGAAAACATGGGACAAATACTTTTCCCGTTTGGCAGGTGCCAGTTATTATGCATAGAGTAAAAAAACTTTTCGTTGTATATGCCAGTTCATAAATCTTTTGCAAATCAGAGCTTATCTGTAGAACGGAATAAGAAATATGCCAACAAATGACAGGAGCTTTTACAGTTTGTAATCATACGCCTAGCGGCTACTGCGCTTGCGTGAGATTGATCTTTTGCCATTTTAAAAGAATGAGTTGGAAAACTGAACATGGCTTTCATGCACACTTCGATTCAGGTTCCGTGAAAGCGGAAAATGAAAATAAACTTAACAACTACCTCTGTTTGTCAGTGGCAATTCGTTATGAATATTCAATAAGGAGGGGGCTAAAAGGTTGCAAAATATAAGTGCTTTTGCTGCTCCATATTTTCCATTATTAAGTCAAAATATTATATAATCCTCAACTCAACTGAGGCACAGCAGGTTCGAAAGGCTATATTTTTGCTGCGTAAAAAGGGTTTCTGATTTTGCTCCTCAGCAAAGCAGTAATTAATTAATGCTAGTTTTTCGCAAGAATGATGAAGCCGCCGGCCCTCACCTGCTAATTAAGAACTGATTGGCAAGTTCATACTGTGCTCTGCTTGTGAGTTTTTTCAATCCGTTGCTACTCAGAGCCATAACTAGCATGATGTATTAATAGTAAGCTTTCATTGTCACCTATCAGCTAACCAATGGTTTACATACTCAGTTTTTCTTGCATTACTGTGGTAACAGCAAACTAAAGCTTCCTCGTTGCGTGATCTATGCAACCACGTGCAAAAGGCTTCTACTCAAAATGCAAACAATGAGATATGTTTTAGATGGTTATTCTGTGATGTCTTATTGTTCGTGGAATATATATATATATATACACGGCAAGCGGCTTTGCTAATCAACAATGAAGAGAACTTTTACTCAGCATTTTATTATGGATTCTAAAAATTCTAAAAATCATATAAGAGCTATAACATTCGGAGCTACGCTTAAAGTCATTCTAAACTTTCATGGAAAGAGGTTCATACTGCTGCATGAACGGCAGAAATAGAGTACCATTCCCCGGATATAATTAGGAGGTTGTCCTTTTCCTTAACTTTTCTTAAGTCCAGCTAAGTTTAAAGTCTCATAATCTTCTCACATTTTAGTTTTCACAGAATAAGCACTTTAATAGACCGTTTTTATAAAGTGCTTTTAAGCAGACGTATCGTCTCATGGGCCAGTAAGTTTTCAGCACTGGTAAACAATACTAACAAACACAGAGGAGCTCCATTTTTTACTTATATATTTTAAACCTCTTTGTTAACATATCTGAAGGATTATAAATAGTTTGTAAATTATTTCGCTAACTTTGCTCTGATGCAGGACTCTGATTACTGATTCAGTAAGATTGGCATTCACAGAGGCTCAAGAGATTCTGATGACACTTGTACATAAAATTTAGGCACTTTGCATTTACGCATTTCCCTATTCTAACGTTGGCCCAAATGCGGCATAAAAATTGTCAATTGAATTCTTATCATTCTTCCTCAAAAAAACTAAACTTTGCTTGTCCTCGAATTGACCAGGTCACTGTTAAGCCTGGGCAACAAATATACTCTTGATGAAGGGCACTTCGTCGATAAGCGAAATCCAAATTAGGCTGGTGTTCAGTGAGAGTCTATCTAGAAATTTCGTTGACGAAAAATCGCTGGCTAGGCCACTTGAATTCTTAATTTGTTGCTCAGGAAATCCATTGCCTGAATTGATTTTGCGGGCGCGAAAAAGTGAATCAAAAAACCAGACAGCTCAGCGATTAGACTGACAGAATTTGTGAACTAATACCGGAGATGGCAAGCAATCACGAAGGCCGCGTGTTGCTGACATTTTCCAGGCGCGCGTTCCTCTGTTACCGCCGCGTAGAACTGTAGACGATAGGCTGACTGCGAAATAAGCCATCTTGTTCAACCTCATTTTAATGAGCATCATGCTGAGAAATGCTGGCAGCAAAAGTTCACTTCAATGCACTATTGATCTGTGTAGATTTGTGCAATCAATCGTTCATTGTCTCTTTTGGGCACGGCTATCATTCGGCCATCACGACTCGATCAGTTGCGACCAAGGAATTAGTGCTTGATTAAAATAATTGTTATCTCAATCCGGTGGCACAAAGTTCATAGGATAACAATTTAACCTTACTAAATTTGCATTCACCTTTTTTTCTTCCACCATATTGCACGTTAAGAGACTAAAAACGATTTTAAAAATGCAGCATGTAAAGGAGAGCACTGGAAAGCGGCTAAGTTAAAATGTTTGTGAAAGTAATTTACGATAAGCAGAATTCGGGTAGCTTGCTTTTCACACGAAAGCACGTGACTGCTTCGAACATTATTTCGCAATTAAAGAAACACATGGCACTCCGTCGCCCTAATGATGCTTAGAATTGCGGATCCTTCGAAATGGAAAACACCAGTTTATCCGTTTGCTTCGAAACACCTATTGTAAAAGTTCTTTACATCAACTGCTGTTGCTCTAAATTTCAGACATGTTTTGATGCTGAAATGGCTGCTACTATATGCTTGCAGTTTTAGAACCAGAAGGGCAGTCCCATTAATTGAAAGTTAAAGCCCCTTTCCAAGTTCTCAAATAGAATAATCAAGTGTCATTGCTATCAATAATCTGAGTGATATGGCTCCCGGTAAGCGAAAAAGCGTGTTACATTGCTCAAAGAAAACAAGCTATTCGTCTTGGCTTAAAGCTGATATCTGAACAAAGAAAGAGCGACTGGGAGAGCGAGTGAGAGAGTGAATGTGCTCACTTTACTTTCCGTTCGAAAGCTCAGTTGGAAAGTTACAGATTAGCCAAGAGTAGTAGAAGTGATTATATAGCTCAGGAAAACCAACTAACAAATGACTAAGATGACGCGTCTTTTCCAATTGCCGCCTTAAAATGGTTGCTCCGTTGAATGCACACTTATCAGAGTCAATAAATGGTGTTCATCAGAAATTCATGAACCTCCAAGGACTAACGCCCGCGTGACACGTGCCACTGTAACTGTTTATCTAAGGAAGGGCGTTTTGCAAGCCAAACTGCATTGGATGTCTTGTAGGAACTGACTGAAAGCATTTTGGATTCAAAACTGACCACTTGCTCATCCTGTGACTAAGATCGTGCATCGCTCAAAGTTATCTATTAAGGAACTCATCGCTCCTTATCATCCGGAGCAGCCTTGCGAAGGTGACGCATCGCTTTTGACTTTTTCGGTTATCGAAGGAAGAATCTCTGCTTAGCTGAAATCAAAGAAGAATGCTCATTCGGTTCGGCACGAGCAACCGAGGCGGACGCCTAACTCATGCGGTTTAGTTCCAGATCATGGAGAAAATCCGAGAGGTTGACACCCGGCCAGGCTCACACGCAATGAATTGGAAAACTTGAAATCACCGCAACGGTTAAGATTCACCCGCCGAGTCAAGTTGATCCGACTAAACAGGTAAGACATTTTCTAATAAATTTCACTGTATGCGAAAGAATGGACATCGTAGTTTCGCTAAGATCGTGGAAATTTGCTGGGTAATTTTTCATTTCAAAAGTGGGTTCTATTCTTCACACTACTACCATGCGATTATGTAAGGTAATGAGATTGAATATGTTTTACGAAACTTCTGTCATATTGCCGTGTCAAATCAAATCTGCATACTTGTACCTTCTGTGTATAAACAAAAGTTGTTATTAATCTTTCCAGGGATTGAATCTGACCAGTTCTCTTGTATTGGGGGCCTTTCTTAGGCAATGAAAAACCACTGTATCGTGCCACGTTCTTAAACTAAGATATTTTGAAACCGAGACTGGCTCATTTAAAGGTTCACTTGGAAACCTTACTCACACTTCCGCGTTTTTTGTAGATGCAGCGGTCATTTGTTTGACTGGCTACTTACTGAAGCAGCTGGCGGGAAATGCATTCTCTTTCCCCAGAACGTTGTAAACAATGAATTATTAATGTGCTGGAATGCTTCAAGGCGATCATGGCCTTCTCATTTCCTTCTCGAGTGACGAAAAGTAATCTAAGATACCTTCTTGCTGAACTTGTCTATCCTCATGCGATGTTTCGCATTTCTTAGGCAAGAGTTTTAACTAATGACTTATTTTTTCCCGTTAAAGGTAGAACAACTCTGCCATGTTTCTGCGCGTCCTGCAGAGTTGGACTGCCTTTCTGACTGTGACACATAAACATGGAAAAATAAGGGTTTATTTAGATGATGGTGCCTGCACGTCTCGGCTTGAGGAAAAGTGTTGTAGTTCTCCAACTAACGTATAGGCATAAGGTAAGCCAATCCTGTTTCCGTATAACGTCATTTCAACATCAGTTTTGCTGCTGTTTGCACTTCCTCGTTTCTAACTGCTAATTTACTGACTTGAGCGCATAGTGCTACGCAACCTGTAGGCTTAAAGCGTGCCAGTGATTCTGCTTGTAGCAAAGTTTGAGCAAGATGTCCATTGTTATTGTCACTTCCGCTTTTCTTACATACATTTTTTCACTCCACTTACTAGCTTTACCATTGAAAGCATATCCCGCTTTTCACTAAGGTAGCGATTTTTAATGCATGACAACGAAATAAGCAGATGCGAGCGTAAAAGACTGCAACCCAATTAAACAAGCGAAAAGGAAAACATTCATTTGAGAAGGCTCCCCATTACTGAAGTGTTATTTAATTGTATTTTAAAAAAGATTTTTATTGTGAATAAGCACCACCTTTAGCCTCCTAGTTTGGAATTTTTTCAAAAACTGCCAAGTTTATGTAATCAGTAGACGGTATGCGCAAAACTTTCATTTAAAGCCGTGCTAGTACGTGCAGACGCAACAAAAGGCCGGGGCCTGTTGTCTACTTGAATATAGAATTTTTAGAACAGCTTTTCAACAGTCTGCACCGCAGCCAGAGTGATAAATAAGTTAAATATTCTTATCGAAAAGATAAATAGAAGTGTCAAAAGCGGCAGTAGTATTCAATACGTCCGTCTTTGGCTCGCTGATAGGTTCTCGATGATAACATTGACCTAACTTCCTCTAAAGCTTTTGTAATCTTGTCAAATTGCCCGAGTGATCAGCAGGCCAAAAAAGGAATTTCGACATAGTTTGAAAAGCTTCAACATTTAAGTGCGAAGATTAAACAAATAGAGGGCGCTTCGAACATTTTCAATTTGCGCTTAGCTCAAAGTATTAGTGATAAAATTTCAGGCTGTTTTTATTCAATTGCCCAAATGTCAAGTTCGGTCCAAACTGATTGACTATCAAGTTACTTTACTTACTTGGTTGGATATGAATGAACTGGTAGGAGAGAGCAAAGTGCGCTATTATCAGATAAAGGTGCAATTTTTTGTAATGGAAATGTCAATATTTACATGATGAAATGCAGGGAACTTTAGCGCTGGTCACATTTTTCAGCGAGACGCGGAACGAGTAGTCACAGCAGACATTCCTTTGCTTAATTCCCTAAGCAGTGCGCTCTTTTCGTGTTGAACATCATGTTCAGCTTTGTGAGCAAAATTTGATTGCCTTTTCTTGCTTTGTGCACGTTTGGCAGGTGAAGCTTGATCAACACGGGTTTTCGCTGGAATACAGCTCCTCATCCAAAAAGCAGAAGCGCGAAAAAAGAAACATTTTTATGAACGTATTCCTTTAAATAAATTTCGTTGGATGCGTTGCCTTGCATTCTACCGTCACTGTCACCAAAGCAAAAAGTAAAATGGCAGGCAGTTAGGCACGCGGCAGCGATAGAATTGCCACAGCAATGTGACTGCAGCCAAAGACCGTTTTAACTAGCTTGAATTCTATCCTTGCTTAAATACAAGCGTAAACTCTTCTGCTTCATAAAACTTAATTTCGGTTGTAAAGCCATGGGCAATTAAAAGACTTGCTTTGCTCACACGTGAAACTGGGAGTGGCAGAGTGAAAAATGCTAATAAAAAATAGGAATAATAGTATGAGGGTTAAACTGTCAGCTACTGGATAAGTGCTGACAACCTTACAAGCCAAAGTTGCCCAACTAGCAGGAACCAAATGTAAAATTTGAGATCACAACATGTTGACGAAGTGCCGTCTTAATGACTATTTTCTCTGCAGGGTTTTCATGGATCAGCTTGAAGGAAATCCGGACGCCGGCATACTGATTAGCGAGACAAGCACTAAAACACCTTTCAACCAAAACGATACTCTGGGTGATGGTCTAGTCGTTGCTGTATGGACTATAGCCAGCTTCTATGGCTTACTAACCAATATTCTTGTACTATTAGCAATAGCTAGACATTCAACCATTCGCTACAGTGTATCCTATTGGATGATGGCTAGTCTGTCCGTGTGTGATATTGTCATGCTTCTCCTGTGCTTATGGTATGTTATCCCGTCGACCTTTTGGCATGAGCAATATATGTCACTCTATTGCAAACGCAACATTGTTGGAATGTTTTTCTACAATGTTTTTTGGTACACTGGCGTCGTCCAGCTGGCTGCTGTAGCGGTTAACCGGTTGGTTAGCATAATGTACCCGATCAGTTATAAACGGCTTTTCTCCAAGTTCAACACTGCGGTCATTTTGACGGGTTGCTACGTGCTTGGCCTTTCTGTGTCAATTCCGGCTCTATTCCCATGCTGCTACACAATATATAATCACTATATTTACGTCACCATGTACGTTTCTGAAGATACGATGTATTTTATTGTTGACGCTGTGGTCAATAGCTTAAGCTTGGTTACGATGGCCATTTGCTATGGTGCCATATTGATGAGGGTTCGTCGAAGCCATCAAAGCACAAAAAAGCATATTACGGGAGCGGCAACTCGCCAGTTGAGCAACCGTGAAATGAGGCTGTTTATTCAATTTTCAGTTGTGTCGCTTGTATTTGCTGTCACCTTCGTCACGTGGCAATGGCTTCCCAGAATATCCGTTTCCAAGTGGATCTACTTTGTGACAACGAGTTTGTTTTTCGTTAACAATTGCATCAATCCAACAGTTTATCTAATATTCAATAGTCTGCTGCGCCAGGAAATATTCCGATTGATCTGCTGCTGGCAAAAGGTAGTTTTCGTGAATAAGCGCAACGTTCAAACGGCCAACACCAGCTCAGACGAGGCTGAAGCAGTCATGGTAAGCATGAATGGCGGAACAGAATGCTAATTCCCAACGTTCGTGAATGAAGGAAATTTAACGAATCACTCCCACGGGCGGAATCGAATGTCTGGGACACTTTTCTGCACGCGCTTGCATTGATAAAGAAATGGTAACTGCCTCCCGCTGACAGCGAGAACGAAGAATAAGCAAGCTTCCATGGAACATTAACGTAGGTATACGCAGTAAAATTAAGCCAAGGTTACATATATGCATTGATCATAGCTGATGCGCCTTGGAGAGGCATCAGAAACGTCCAGGAAAGCGAGTATGCTATGCAGATTTGACGCCTTTTTGTTTACTGCTTAACCTTGAAACAAGTACAAAGTATCTTGGCGGCATTCAGGACACCATAATAGCAGAACGGAATTATCGATGGAAAAATAAATTGCATTTTTCAATCCAGGGCACTGATCGACCTAATGCGTTCGTTTAGCATCTGTCAGCCAGAGAAGTCCATTAAGAAAATCATTGAGGGAGCTAAGGTGAAAGTATAAAACTTTGGCTAATTTCATTTTTTGACTAAAACTACTTGGTAATTGTTAGTCAATTAAGTATTAAGTATTAAATCAGACGCATCATTTCAGCAAGGGCGTTATTCCACTGTGGGATCTGTTATTAATAATATTCCTAATTACTACAAGCTATACTCTCGGAGTAGTAAATGATCTGTTCCGGATCATCCCGACTTTACTACTAGGAATCCAGCCAAGCTTAAGACTTCAAAAATTTGGCTAAGCTAAGATCTGCGATTTCTGAAAATATCAATTCCGGTTGAAAATTTGCTAGCCTAGCAATCCAAGCGATAGCTGCGTCGAATCTTTTGAGAAAGCAAAAATAAATGAAACTTCATCGATTTGAATTTCTAGCACGCTTTTGATCTGCTGAGCATGCTTTCACGTGTTGGGATTTGTATGTCAACGGTTTGTCACAGGACGTCCTCGAGGGTTCAGCTCGGTGGAAGGCTAGCGACAGATTTGAATAGGGCATAAATCTCGAGGGTTCTTGCCATTTAAAAAAACCTTGATACTAAGGTGGCAACAATGATGTGGTCATCTTGTGGGACAAAATACCACTGGACGGAGGCCAACTATGGGAATGGCAAAATGCTAAGCGAAAAGTAAGCTGGCTTTCCATCAATCAATTCAAAAAATGGCAACTGATTGTATCAGGCAGCACCTATAATTGATCAGTTGATAACTCCGCCTGATACTGCCTTTGTATGGCAAAGTTGGCGGCCTATTTTTCACGTCATAATTAACTTTGACTCGCGGAATTTATCTACATGGTCAATTGATTTATCCAAAATCTGATCAGCCGATACGCTGACGCGGCAGGAATTGTCCCCCTAAGTGTCCTAGAGGCGGGACGTCGTCACGCGTTTATTCGAAAATCATCATGTGCTACACGATTTAAAAAGATAGCTAATTCTTATGCCAATTCAAGAACATTTGAAGCGAACTTCAGGACGAATACCGATTGATTAGAAACGTACTAACCAAGCAAAATATTTTTAACAGAACGAGCATACTGATGCCTAAAACTTTTTTTCATGCTTTTCAAGTACCGGAGAACTTCATAAAAAATATTTTACCATTCTGCCATGGAGGATTTGCCAGAACATCAGTAACCATTAATAATACTAACAGATATCACCTCTTAATAAAGCATCTGCAAAGTCGAAAAAAATTTCAGTCTCAGAGACTGCATAATTCAATTTAAGTTTTACTTTGACAAACATCAATTGCTTAGATAGCCGATCGCTGTAGGTAGTTTATTCGATTTTCTTTTACAACTAGTGACCCATGATAGAATAAAACACTTTTAATTCCGTAACAGTCGGAACCTTTCGAGGTTACAGCGGACAACTTTGGAAGGTGATTACGCATATAGCATAAGTAGTGCACATTGACAATATATTTACGAGCTAATTTACTACGGCTTGAAAAAACTGAATTGGAACAGGCGGGCGATTATGCGTTCGGACTGTCGTTTGTCTAGTCAACTCGTTTTGCACTAACTGTTGACTACTACATGTGGAACTTACAAGGGGAGTTAAAAGCGAAAATGATAAGAAGGTACAACATAATTGGGTAATCGATAAATGTGAAAGCGTAGTTTCGTAAAGGAAACCAAAAAAATCAAAGATGAGTTAAAGAAGAGAATTAATAGAGAGGGTGTGAGCAGAGTGGATGAACAAACCAATAAACTAAGAGTTAAACCTCAGAAAAAGAGAGAAGATTTATACCGAAATAGGAAAGGAGGGTTTGAATGCTAATAGAAATGAAAAGACGAAAGAAGGAAAGAAAAAATAATTTGCCGCTTATTACTAAGGGCACTGTCGTGCACAAGCCACGGAATATATTGATAAAGTATAAACTGTTAGACTAAAGAAACGTATTTTTCTTAACCTGAGAATTTTGTTTGACAAACGGTAAAGGCGTATTTTGGTGCAATGTTGGGTTGGTTGGTCGCTTTGAAGAAAAAGAGTTTGTATTCTTTCCCTGTCGCTAGGTTTGGTACCTGACAGTACTGGAGGCTCCAGCGAGAGCTTGCCTGTGCATCTTGCGGAATGATGTCTGCGTGCAGATGTAGTGGACGTGTGAAAGGTGGCCGAAAGGTTCCCACTTCAAGCGCGAAACGTCTTTCCAGTCGCCCGGATTCATGCGGTCGATGACGCGGTTAAGGCGTTGCGGAAAAAAGTAGAGGCAGTCTGCATAAAGCTGGCAAGAGTTCCTGATGTCACTCGCGTGAATGAATCATCTTGGCAAGTTGCCAATGAGTCATCAGCATCAACGCATCAGACCTCCCATGGAAACCCTAGACGGATAGTTTCTTCTGGAGCGTTGGACGCTTCCGCAGCTCACGAGGAGCAGAGGGCAGGCCAAAGCTTTAGTAGAGCCCGGTGCTTGATGAGTCAGTGGGAGCCATGGATGAAAACTGGATCTCCCAACCAAGGCAAGTAGACGCAACAAATAATGCGGGTCACTGTTTCCCATTGGTGGACCCTGTACAATGCATTGAGCCTTTCGATGGGGACCCCCTAAAATTGAATCTGTTTACTGGCAGTTTTCGTGCTCTTGTTCATGATGTGATGCCATCTGAAGCAATCAAGATGGCTTATTTGAGCGGTTACCTTCCCCTCAGGTGAGGGACAGTATCGTCACGTATTTACACGTCCCCGAGTTAGGCGTTTACACATGGTTTGGAAAAGCGTAGGAGCTCCTAAAAGGAAAACTCGGTTGGAGGCCAACTATCAGAACGCCGATTGATGAGACAGCAATGATTGATGAAGGCATATACTGAAGCAATGGAAGAATCTCCGCAACTAGGTCACGCGGAAAAGGTCGACGAAGATTCTATGAACAGTGGTCGCAGACGAAGTTGGTTCTTACCGCACCATGCAGTTGTCTAATTGCAAAGGCCAGACAAGGTCCGCCTAGTGTTACACGCGTCGGCGCGATCATATCATTAAACGATTGCGGCGGCGTGTTACAGGGCATATCATTAAACGATTGCCTGCTAAAAGGGCCTGGCCTTTTGGTAGATCTGGTCAGGATGTTGTTAAAATTCCGAAGCCGAAAGGCACCATTCTCTGCCGACATAGAGAAAATGTACCACGAAGTTGAGGTGCCAGTTACAGACCGACCGACGTTACAATTCTCTTCTGGAGAAAGGCGGGTTCGAGAAAATGCTCCTTTGTTTACCGAATGCGCGTGCATGTCTTTGGCTCAACGTCGTCTCCGAGTTGTTGCATACATACCTTACGCCAAGCAGCAGAAGCACACCGAAACACTTTTCCTGAAACAGCGGACCGAATTGGAGAAAACATGTACGAAGACAGTCAGTCTACTAGACTCTGTTGATACCTTGAAGAAAGCGCAGGGACTTCACCAGCAGATTGTGACAATCTTAGACAACTCTGGTTTTCGAATCAGGAAATGGGCATCCTCTTCCCGAAGTCTGCTTGCCAAAATTCCGTCAAGTGAAAGAGCCGAACTACAAGTCGACCTAACACGAGATACACTCGGGAATGAGAAGACTTTAAGCCTTCTCTGGGATTGCGAAAACGATGTCTTTCGTTTTAACTGGACAAGGCCAGAAGGTTTTCCCCATACAAAGAGACAAATTCTAAGCATCGTAGCCCGCGTCTTTGATCCGTTAGGATTTCTAACCCCAGTCACTGTTGAGGCGCGGATAAGATTACAGGAGCTTTGGATCGCCAAGTACGGATGGGATGATACTCCTGACGAACAATTTCTTGTTCGTTGGAACGCCTGGTTGACCGGCATGAATAATCTTTCCTCGCTTGCTGTTCCCCAATGCGTATGTCCAACATGAGAACCAATAGGACTACATATTTTTTCGGACGCCAGTGAAGTGGCGTACGGAGCCGTTGCATATCTACGAGTCAGTTCTGATGGAAATAATCGTCACATTACGCTGGTCAAGGCAAGGGCCCGCTTAACGCCAATACGTCAGATGACCATTCCGCGGTTGGAACTGCAGGCAGCTGTGATTGCAGTGAAACTAGCTAGCTCTACCAACGGGTTGAGTTTGTGCATTGGTGACGTTATTTTTTGGACTGCTTCATCCGTAGTGTTACACTGGTTAAACGGCAATGGACACCGATAATCCCAGTTTGTCGAAAACCGTATTAACGAAATATTGAACGCCTCAACAACTGCTGATCAATGGCGTTTCGTACCGGGCAAGGAAAATCCAGCGGATGTTTTATCGAGAAGGCTCACTGTCAGGTCGTTGCACTGCGACCATCGGTGGTTCAAGGAGCCAGAATTTCTTTACCGTCACCGATGACTGGCCAACCTTTGAACTGTCCTTTAAAGGAATTAAGAAACAATATCTTGAAGAACTGGTGATAACTCGCGCCCTTCGAATACAGCGTCCAGAAGAACATGACGATGCAATAATATGTGCCATATCACGAGTGCCGAATTGCGTCGTCTGCTACGCATTGTTCGCTTGGTACAACGCTTTGTGAACCTGTGTCGTCGATCACAAGCCAACCGCGCGCATCCAGATGCAGAA
This sequence comes from Trichuris trichiura, assembly GCA_037903355.1. Lineage (NCBI taxonomy): Eukaryota > Metazoa > Nematoda > Enoplea > Trichinellida > Trichuridae > Trichuris > Trichuris trichiura. Next base: position 1,686,003 of record JBAJFE010000062.1, read on the forward strand.
ACATTGTCTTTCGCTGAAGCATGGAAATTACGCATCCGAAAGGTTCAAGAAGAATGCTTTCCAATAGATATCAACTTGCTAAAAACCAAAGGGGGAGTCTCTCTACGGAGCAGACTTCTTCAGTTAAACCCCTTTCTGGACGAATTCGGTATTATCCGTGTCGGTGGACGGTTGAAGCATAGCCACTTGAGTGCAGAAGCAAAACATCCTCCGATCCTATCATTGAAAGATTTCACAACGATGTTAATCGAACAAGTCCATAAGGATCGTCCACATTCAGGTACTGAAGACATATTGGCTGAATTATGGGTTCAGGGATGGGTCATAGATGGGAGAGCTGCTGTGCGCCGCGCAATTTATAATTGTGTGACTTCCTGAAAAAAAATGAAGCAAAGTCTATGATTCCTCTCTCAGCTCAACTCCCGCAATGTCGTGTACAAAGACCAGTTCATATGTTTGCGTCAACTGGAATAGATTACTTTGGTCTTATTTCCGTATCCGAAAGGTTCTCAGTGAAACACTGGATATGCCTGTTTACGTGTATGGCAGTACATACCGTTCATTTAGAAGTTAGTAGGTCGATGGGTGCAGATGGCTTTTTGTGTGCGTCCAGGCGTTCGTTGCATGAAGTGGCATGCCGTCAGTGTGTATATCTGACAATGGGACCAATTTCTTGGCACGTCAGCGAGAACTTTCAAAAGGCGTTCAACACCTAAACTCGACGCGCATTAGAGAATACATGGTACAAAAAGGTGTGAAGTGGCTACTCAACCCTCCTGGCACATCACACTTTGGCGGAGCATGGGAACGCCTGATCCGTAGTGCGAAAAGAGCACTGACAGTGGCTGTAAACGGACAACATCTTACGGACGAAATTTTACAAAGCGTAATCGTGGAAGTTGAAGGCCTCCGGAATAGACATCCTTTAACTCACGTCAACCATCATCGGGATGACGCAAAGCCAATAACGCCCAACCATTTTCTGCTCGAACACCTCTATGCAATGGTTCCAGCGGACTTTTTCCACCCCAAACAAATAACGTCCCATCGTCGCTGGAGGGTGGCACAAACGACAGTGGATCAATTCTGGCACCGTTGGATACGTGAATACGTTTCGATGGTAAATAGGGGTCGTGCAGAACGGCTAAAGCTCGAGAACATCGAGACTGGGGATGCAGTACTATTCATGGGCCCATCGAGCCACAGAGGTATTTGGAGAATGGATTGTGTAGGGAAGCTATACCCTGGTCAAGACGGCTGGCTATGTTAGCAGTTTCTTTCGAAGTCGTTTCGTATGACGGAACCTATGTGCTGCAGGTGAGCGAAGCCTTTACAGTAAACATACCGAATCTGTCGCATAGAAGAATTGCCACTTCTGCAGCGAAGGCTAATTTGCCTCACGTAGTAGAGCTGCCACTGAATGACGTTAATTATTCTGAAGTACAGGTGTAGCTCAGTATTATTTTGAAGTTTATCGCCAGCTAGAGATAGGTCCGCCGGCTAGGCAAGGAGAATCCTAAGCTGTTCGCGGGCCACTTGGCTGGATGCTCGCTGGTCCGATACAGCGGACTGAAAATAGTAGCTTAAATGTGCGTCAAGTGAACAAGCTAGGCCTCTCAAAATTTGAAACGGCATGAGTCGAAGTCGAAGCTCTGTTCACCAATGGAAAATTGGAACCAGCTTATCGGTCAGCGATTGACAACTTACTGCGGAATGGCATAGCGAAGAAATTAACTGTTTCCAAGATGTAGTGGCCGAATATAGTACTTGTCACATGGAATGCGTAACGCTATGAAGCCCGGTAAATTGCGTGTAGTGTTCGACGCTTCAGCGACTTATGGCAATGCATCATTGAACTCTTTGCTATCAAAGAGTCCACCACTGCTGAATGACCTGTGTGGGTTGTTGGTTCGGTTCCGAGGCTATGAAGTTCCGGTATCAGCGGATATTGATCGTATGTTTCACCAGGTTGGCGTACCAGGAAGTGATCAGTCGGTCTTACGGTTCTTATGGAGGAATACCGTATTTCACGGCCAATAAGAACACCCCTCTACCTAAGTAATGGGTGGTAATAATTGGCCCAGTTGGTACTTCCTAGGCTCGCATTCTACTTATTAGTCCTATGAGCTGAACAGCAATTCTTCTACCTCAATTAGACTCACTAAGTGATTAACTGGGCCAATCATTACTGCCCATTACTTAGGTAGAGGTGTGTTCTTACAGGCCGTGAAATACGGTAATTTGTGCGAACCGATTGGGACATACCAGACGACAAGACAAGTATTTGGTCTCACTTCAGCGCCAGCTTCTTGTATATACGCGATGAAGAAATTTACGTACGACTTCGGAAATGAGTTCATGCCAAAGAGAGCAGTTAGTCAGTTTTATGTGTAAGCAATTATCTAGACTCATCTTTCGACGCAAGGGATGCAGTAGAACTTATCGGGTTGTTGAAGACGACGCGGTTGGAGGCAGGTTTTTCATTATCAAAATGGGCCTCAGCCTCACGTGAGCTACTCAGCACGTTTTCTACCAGTCAGTTGTCTGCGGCAGCAGTAAATTCGAATCTCGGAAATTCTTTTGAGGAAGGAATCCTGGATGTGCTGCAGTGAATTTACTACCGCTGAAGACGGGTCACGATTGACCTGAAAGCTCCGGAGAATTAAAGATTTTTCAACGGGACATGCATTCCGTTAAAGAAACAGCTTAACATCAGCCACAACGGGCTATCTACAACTGCACATATTCGCAGACGCATTTTCGCAAGCATTCGGAGCCGTAGGGTATCTCAGGGTCCTGAACAAGGAAGGTTAGTCGGTCTCTTTGAAGAAACAAAGTTTGTATTCTTTCCCTGTCGCAAGGTTTGGTACTCGACAGACACTATGTGTGCTTATTGCGATGCAGATGTAATGAAGTCTCGTTTACATGGCGCCTCAAAATCACTGGTGACCATGTGATTATCTATTGTGGCGGTTTTCTGCTCATATTTTTTCTCAAAGACCTCAGCTACATTAAACGCTGTTTTTGAGTTTAGTTAGTTCCCGCAAAAAAATACACAGGGCTGTGCACGATGATCTACTTACTTCAACGGAGCTGCGTTAATGCCTCTTCGTCCACCAGAAACTCTACCGCCACCTGAGCCTAAGTCGAGAAAAACATAGCAATTTTTCTCCTAAGGAATTTAAAGGCTATCCGATTTTTATCTTTCTCTTATTAATAAAAAATACCTTCTTTGTATATCGGGCATAATGCACGGACTACATCATGGAAGTTAGCAATATTTGGATAATTCACTGAAAAGACAAAATAGAACAAAAATATTATACCAAGCATTGCCCATCATACAACAACTTTAACAGAAAAGTGACTACAAATAACTTCCTGTCATTTGTTTACTTTGTTAATTTATGTATTTTGCTTTATTGTCGCGTTATTCCGTCCATCGATCGATGTAATGTTGCTATTGCCGTTGATCGATTGTTTAATTCCTTTTTATCATAATCCCTTTTATTTTAATGTTGTTTTACGCGTAACGTTATTTTAATCCCTAAAGCATTTTAACGTAATAATTTTCATTCTATTCCAGTTTTCATCGATCAAACAGAATTTTCTTTCGCTGAAAACAAATCAAAAAATTAGCGTTCGCAGTTAGAGATTTAATACTAAGGTCAGTTTTTCCCTTTTACAATGCTAAATTTGCATAGGACTTATACGGCTAAAGAATTGAAAAGCATGTAGGAAACTGAGCCTCAGAAGTAACTTTACAGAACATGTGCATTTATGCATATGCCAAAAATATTCACAAACAAGCAAAGAGTTGCACTTGTGTGCAACAACAGAAAAAATAGTGATAACGAAGATATATGATTTAACCATCTTTTAAAAAGCGCGAAACCTTAATGCAGCGAGATGGCAGAGTACAAATTACTCAGAAGTTTGCAGCTGAAGTCTAAAAAAAATATTTTCATGCTCTACAGCCAATAAATTTTGGGAATGTAACGACTTACTGTAGCTAAAATGAATTGAAGTTCGAACATTCATAGCCTCTCCACTGAACGTCTTCTACACGAACTGACCATAAGACATGAGTGATTCGCAGGTGCTAGAATGACGTTTCGAAGTATTTGTCTGTTTCTTTTATTTTCTCAAAAGAATTCACTGGAATCGTTTCGCTGCACATGGGACATCGATGGTCAGCAGCAATCAATCTAAAATTCTGCCATTGCATCAACAAAAGAAAACTTCAGCACTGCGGAGCTTACTTTTTAAACTCCGTATGAATTGCTGGAAACTGGCACTTAGGGCAGACTGTCAGATCTGAGCGGTTCAGATGTTTGCCCTAAATTGACAACTACCATTATGCCACAGTGTTAATTGTTCATTTCTCACCGACGCAATGCAAAATGGAATTGCGTTTTTGCACCTTCGACATTTGAGCTGCGTTTCCGGCAAAGGGGCATCACAGTAAGGACACGGTGTTTCGGCTTCAGCATCTTCTTTCTCCCCACGTTTCCTGCAAAAGTGAATTGAATCAAAAATGTACTTTTTCTGATTAGTCCGCTTGCCGAACAATGGTCAGTATAGTGTTGCGGTAGTTTTCTTCAATCTGACTGCGATAATCCGGTCGAAGAATTACCGTAGCCCACTTATACGCAGACAACTGCAGATCAGTGCGCCAACACTCAATTGCAGTAAGCGTGAATATTTTTACTGCGTCTGAAACGCACCTTCATTGTACAAACAGATCTTAGCAATAGGTACTTTACGTGTTGAGAAGTTATTTATGTTTTCTGAAATTCTTATTAGTAATCTCGCAGCCAAAGAATGTTCCTTTCGCTTGATCAAACTCTGAAACTTCATCAGCAGCTGTTGAATACAATCCAAACCTAAATTACCTTAACCAGCAGGTAGGTATGAAGTTGCATAAGTGTTTCATTCAACTCAAAGGGTATTGAAACACTTTTCTTCTTCAATGTTTGATGTAGATTAAATAGTAAATCTCTTGCTAGTCGATATTGGCCTGGAAAAAGTAATACGCTCGCTTAAGTATGAGGCAACGGCAATAAGTTTCTCTGGTCTTTTTAATCGCCCATTCCCTTAATCCCGCTTAATCTGCTGTTGACATTTTGTGATGCTCATGTTCGATGATCACTCAGCGCTACTGTAAACGATTCCTTGCCGATCAAAAAAGCACATACGGCATCACGTTCCGCTTTAAACTTCGCCTAAGCCTAAACATGCCGATCACGTTAAGACTTAGACCTACTTAAGGGCAAAACAGGACGGCTGAGAAGCCGGCAGCCATAAAGGCTACGTTTAAGTTGCGTCATAGGGGGCTGCTCGAACGTGAGCATCATGAAGTGTCAACGGTATAGTGCCGCGGAGGAGCATGCCTGGAGATCTGATTGATCAAATACCTTCGCGCTGCTTTTCCTGAGCAATTGAAATAGCCACCTTGGCAGCATCGCTGAATCTTTCAAGTAATATATAGAACTGAAATAGATACTTCGAACTCTGAAATACTGAATATAGCCTCTTTTATCATACGATCTTATTTGGGTACCTTTGGGTTACCATCGCTTTTCCCGGAGAGATAGTCAAGCAGAACAGCAATCATATGCTCATCTTTGGATGAAGCAGCGCATTGCAGAGCTAACTTTAGCGAGGAAGGATCAGTTGCATTCTTCATCAGGTAATCAAAAGCCTGCAAAAATACAATTATTTAAGACATGCCAAGCTCTCTCCTCTTACCGTTGCATAGTTTCCTGCCTTCAGGTAAAATTTCCCTGCAAGTCCGTTTTTTCCCTCTTCACGAAAGTAGTCGGCTAAGTTGGTGTAAATTTCAGGGCTCCCTTCTTCTAGAAACCACAAAGCTATGCGTAACGTTTGAAGAACAGAAACGAGTGAAATGCAGTAGTATAAGCATGCGTTGCTTACCAATAGTATCTGCGAACAGTTCAACCTTATCCGTACTTTTGGCAAGTTCCATTGCGTCAGCTGTACAGCCGGCTAGCACGAGCAGACGAACAGCTGATGAATTGTCGTTTCGACCAATGAAGAAGCTGAAATATAGAACTAAAAAAGAAATATTCGGCTGCTTGTTGCATTAGCCTTACGCAAAACTCCTTGGAAATACAGTAGTAAATCAGGAAGAGGGGCAAAGTTAAACTAATAATATAACGTGCCATTCAAGCTAAAAGTTGATTTCAAGTAAATTGTCACACCGGATGACCAAACAATTCAGCAAGAAGTGGATTTTCGTTGTGGAAACGATAAACATCTTTTTTGCTTAGCAATATAGCTGCATATCTATTATTTAAATATTGCATGTCGGAACAGTTCTGAACTTTCACTTATAAAAGAGGTTTACCATAAAGTCCAGCAGAATTCTGAAAAACAAAAATCTTGAACCACCAACTTGACTGCTTTCTCCTGTACAGTTGATGCGTACATCGCTTAAGCCTAAACAACAATTAAGAACGGTGATTTGCACACAGTCCCTTGGCTTAGTCTCACGCAGCACCAACTCTATGGAACAATAGAAACCAGCCGAGTTTGTTGATTCAAGGTTTTTTGTCCTTCGCGGTCTTGGGACCTCACCAGTTTTAAATATGTCCAGGGTCGTCCATTAAACTCGAAACGTTGTATAAAAGCGTGTAAATAGCAAAGTATACACTGAAGGGCTTTGAAAATGTTAAGGTCGGATAAATTTGTACTCCAGTATCTAGCACAAATGTTCCCTACCTCCATAGCCTACGTCTGTTCCAAAACTGAAAACAGTATCATCTATTTGGTAAAACATTGAAATTTCTAAGCAGCTCATACAATGCAAACAATCAATTACCACTAAAGCTAAACATTAAAGGTGTCAGTAGTTATGCATCCCATAATATGAGAAATGAAGGTTCCTTTCTGGCAAGCAGGGCATTGCTTAAGCCTAAACCAAAATATAAGCTTTAGATTTAGGCTTAAGCTTAAGTAACGCCAGGGAAGAATGGCCGGCATGTATGGTTGCGGGACGCGTGACTGACGAGAGCTTGGACAAATTTGGAAAGTACTGAATACCTAATGAGATAGAACCTTGAAAATGTAGTATTTTGTAACGGCAGCTAGGGACTTCGTAGTTTAGTTTACGTGAAAGCTGCTTATTTTATTTCCAAAATGAATGAAGCGCTTGGAACATGTTAATTCTGAAAGTCTCCGTCCACTTTAGACGTACGTTGAATAGTTTTTCTTTCAAGAAGGCATCCGGAAGGAGACGACATTGCCCTAACAGATCATTACCTTACGCAATTCATACATGATGAACCACTGCTGTCATTGCTTTTTAACTCTGCGGAACCCCTTTCAATAATTAAGCTTAACTGGTTTTGCATTAATACCCGTTCATGCAAGGTTACCTGGCCAAAAGTTTTGCCGCTTCGGGACACTTGCTTTCTTGAACAGCGTAAACAGCCTCCTCGACCTTTCCCAAGGGTCCGATCAATATTCTTAAAAAGCAATACCTTTACCATAGCGTTATAAAGACAAACCAAGCAAGGTAAGCTTGCCTAACGTAACGGAAAATGTCATTGGCCTTCTGATAAGCTTGCGCCGCTGCTTCGAAGTCTTTGGAAGATTCCATTGCTTTGCCATAGAGCGTAAAAACTCGAGGGTTGCTCACATTTGGAAGTATCTGCTGCAGCTTAGACCTTGAATATAACATTGACTAGTTTTGCAACGGTAATCAATTGTTTCACATAATCATGAAATGGCAGCAAGATGCCACAAACTGTTCAAGAATGTAGCCCTCAAAAAAAGCAGGGATACTCGCTGTAGAGGGCGCTGTAACGCTGAGGGGAGGGCAGAAAGGCTGAGGATTGCGCTAGATGTTTGAATATTGCCGCTTCACAGTCAGTCGGCGCCAAAAAGACTAACCGATCTTGAAGTGAAAATTACTCGTATTTGGAACAGCGCTTTCGGCCTTCCAACTGACCCTGTGGAACCGACATTAAAACTCTGGCGACCTAACGGCGCTAGCTACATCCAAGGTTGAAGAAGAATTATACAGAATTACATCTTTTGATCGAGAAAGCTGTCGTTTAAAAAATTCTGATTCAACGTGGATTACTTGCCATTTTTTTGTTTTCAAAAATAGCAAGGCAGCATTGTCGTAATCTTTGCATAACAGGTACATGCCAGCTGCTTCTACGTAATGCTAAATGGAATGAGCAAAAGACTTAAAGAAAGCTTTGGCAACCGCGTAAAAATGTAACAACTTTCATTTGTTGAAGTATGGAAGCGCAGTCTTTCATGAGCATCGTATTTCCACATTCTTCTGCTACTTTCACACCCCTTAAGATGTACTACATTGATCAACTATGCATTCAACTCACTTTCAGGGTTACCTTTCAGTTTGCCCTGTCCACAATGAAGTACGCGCTATACCTGCTTTGCAATGGTAAGCAAAATCCGCGCTGGAATCTTGATCTTCAGCCTGTATTCGAATGAAGGAGTCTTATTCTGCTATAACTTTACCTACCTTGCTTTGTGACATGGCCTGCTCATAAAAATGCATTGCTTTACCATATTCAGATCTTAAATTTCATAAAATTACCCATCTTTTTACGTGTGAATTTCTTACGAATATTCCAGCTCTTGAGCGTACTCCAAAGAGATTTTAGCTAGCTCCGACGGCTTGAATTTGGCTGCTAAGAGCATAGCTCTTTCCCAATCCATGATGTTTACGTACATCTATTAAAATCGTATCCTTAGCCGGGAAATTATTGGCAAGATTAGAAACCTCAAAACTGATTACATTATTAACTTTTCGCTAACCGACTATGCTATCATATTTACAAATTTAGAAACACAAAAACCACCTAAAAATAAATGCTTCAGTTTCATGGCAAAAAATTATTAACACATCAATAATTTTTTAATATTATGCTCTTTCTTTTCAAATCCCGCTTTTGCAATAAGGTAAATCAGCTAGGTTTAAAACACTGATTACTTGCGAGAACCTTGAAGTAACCGAATACACTTTCGGAAGTAAAGATTGAAGACTTTTTTTTCACTTTTACAGAATAAAAAGCTTTCAAGATTCATCTCAAACCGCCGTCAGCGAAATCCCGAAAGGCACTGCTCTGTAAAAAGGCACTCCGATTTCTGCTGGGAAATAAATCGATCAATTATGAGGAATTGGCCTGGTTAAATTTTTCCATTTAACTGGTCGACTTATCCGCCACGGAATGCCATTCTTTCTAAAAAGTTTTCGTGATAGCGCTGATGGAAAGGGGTCAAATGAACCCTGAAAACTTTGCATTTCATCAGTGTGAAATAAGCTTTCTCTAATCTATACTTCTGCAACTATGTTTTGTCAGTCTACATTTAAATAAACTTTATAAATACAAGGAAAAACCTAAAGGCTGAAAAAATTAAGTGAGCAATAAAGTCAACGCGTTCTAATAAGAACTATCCCTGAGAAAAAAACTTAAGACATATGAGCAGAACATATGCAAAACCAAAATGATTATTCTCTATGGACGTGTAATTTTAGCAATATTTGCATAACATTGCTCTAACATTAATATATTCAGGCAGTTACTTCTAATGCTTCATCTGGGTTGCATGAATCCAGAAATAACTTCTCAGCCAAATCGTACTGCTGCATCATCACTGCGATTCTGGCTCGTAGTAAGTCTTTGTTTTCTGTTTCTTTTATGTGATTTAAGTACCATACTTTGTCAGCTTTACCAATAAGTTGAAAACAGTGAATGGCTGAATAACAAGTTGGCTAACGTGATTTCGACCTAAACGAATTTCTATCTTACCTAGATCAATTTTAAGCTCATCCAATGCTGCCAATGCGACAAGTTCCCACATTTCTTCTTCGCTTTTGCATTCGGCCTTTTGGGCGCCCATAATTCTATGCAAATCAACCGGCTCCTCAACCGCTAAAGGTTAACGCAAAGCTTACCTGGGATTCCATTGTAAATTTTGTGAGGCGTATGCAAGCTGAAGCAAAACAGTTCAACCTTTACGAAAAATTCGATAACAAATTAGCACCTGAGATTGGCCTTGCAAGAATAAACCCTTGTGTTTGGCATATTCAGTCGCTAACCTTTCCTGGCCTTGACTTTCCTTTAAAAAGGTTTTGCCGTTTTTGTAAAATAGAACCATTGTAGCTCTTCGCGCAGATGCACAACTCTGAATCAGCTGCACTCGCGTATCTGAACAAGCAACGGATGAAAGTCTCAAAATAGTATTTCGAAATTTACTTTCAATTGTGTTCTTCGTGAATTTGAACGTTTTAATGGAGTGCTTGTCCGAAATGACGAACAAATCCTACATTGAACCGTTACAAAAGTTGTTTTCGATAAGCTTTCAATTTTAAAATGCACATGGTAAACTCAGAGTGTAAACTACCATTCTAGACACGCATGGTACTTACCTTCTCTGAGGGATATACGTTCCATAGTGCCAGAGGGTTATCTGTGAAATCTTCCTCTATTTCTAGGCAGTACTCAGAAACCTTAAATTATCAGGGAAGGTGCCGCATTAAGCTGATAGCTAAAATTACTGGATCAAATGCGTGCAAGGTTCTCTTGCTGTCTATGAAAATTCCTTTAACCCCAAAAGGCTGTACGAAAACTTGAACAATGGCGCACGTATGTTTTTGGACGATTAAGGTGTCCGTGTTCTCTATGAAAGCATATACCACAGTTCCAGACTGAAAACAAAGATTCAGCAGCTAATCAGCGGAAAATGTATACCTCTGTAGAAAATGCTATGAACTTTGCATTCAGGGATATTGACGTAATCTTTTCACCCTGTTCTTCTGTAGATGGATAAACTTTGGACTGACTACCAGAAATATCAGTACTCCCTATCTAGACAAACGCAACTGTTAGTCATTTAAAGCTTACATTGTTTCGTCTCACAGGATGAACTACAAGTACCGCTCCGCACAGGACGAATGCTTGGTCCCTGTTTAATTTGATCGCTTTAACAGTGCCCATATATTCAGATTCAGTGAGGAATTGAGATCCTTAAAATTGAGTAATCAGGTACATCTAAAATTGCAAACTAGCTAACCTTGTTGAGTAAGACGATAGAAACGTACCAAATTGTTGATCCCAACAGCGAAATGGTTCTTCCCCAGTGCCACAACCGATGGTTCAAAAGGGATTTTAAATGTACCCAAAATAGCCTACAATAAACTTGGAAAACGAGAGCCCCCTTTACGTGACGGCACAAAACGCACCGAGGAAGAACACTGCTGGATTTTGACTTCAGAAAGAGAGGATAAATACAAGACTGCGGTTGAAAAAGTGTCCCATAGCATCGTCAAACGGGTTACGTAAACGAGCACAGCATTATCCACGCTAACTGCCAGCAACTGTCCTTCGTCACACAATTCCAAACTTCCAATATAACACTCGCTGTACTCGAAGTTCATTACGTCCACTACCTCAGAGATATTGTTCAGCTCTCTAGTTTTCATGCTTGAAAAGCGGCATGAATCTCCTTGCTATTTTTTTAAATAAAAAGTAAACCTGTTATCTCCCGCGGTAGTTATTGTTCCAGCCTCCACGTTACATACCACTCCGGCAAGGTATTTCTGGTACTCTTGGACAATGAATATAATCTGCAGAGATCAAATGGCTTGCAATTGCCTTCCTAGTAATGTATGGGTAATGTATACCTGACCTATTCTGTCAGGCGCCATAGATATTAGCAACAAATGGCCTTGCTGGAAGCCGCATACAATGGTCATGTCCGGAAGGCTGCAAAAATTGAGACTGTACATTGTTGACATTGCGTTCACGTTTAAATGCTCACTAATGAAATTCTACAATATCTCCATAGTCTCCGTTGAATTCAAACAAACGTGTACGCTCCAAGGACGGAAGTTCAAGCATATAGAACTTTTTCTTAGACAAAACCGCGAGCACCTGAAACAGTGATTCTTGCTAAAATAATATGCGAGATGTGCAGACTACCGTTCCCTCACCAACCGCGGGAGCCTGTACCAAGCTTTCATTTACGTACTTCAATTTGCCAGGTATTTCTGGACAAACGCAAGAGTGCAACAAGTCTCCTTCAGGACTTAGCACCGTCACTCCATGGTCTTCGCTAGACAAAATCAGCTGATCATTGTTGGTATAAACACCATCAGTAATTGGTTTCGAATGCACGCCAATTATTGGTATAATTCTGAAAAGTAACAGTTGACCGAGGGTTTTTAACGGCGGAGCAGCGTGCCTGGAAGTGCGATGGAAGTAGAGCAGTAGATTGCCTTTGATGCTTCCAACAGCTAACGTTTGACTTCTTTCCGACCATGTCATGAAGCAGATTGTATCTCTGAAGTTGAATCAATTATCTACGTTACGTGTAGGTTAACAGGGTAAATATCGATCACATTCAGAATCCCGAAATCATTTTTCAAACAAAAATAAAGAAAAGTCCTGTTTCTAAGGTCTGTTATTTGCAACTTCAGATGGAGACTTGAGACTTTCAAGTCCCTGCTCCTTACTCTATTTAACCATCGCAATTCTGAGTTGAGCTAACGGTATTTTGACAACCTTGGTGAAGCTGCCCAAGAACGTGCTCTTAGACCTAATATAAATCCCTCTTTATAACTGCACTCGTGTAAGACAGCAACCTTCTTACGGTTACTCAACGTGTACGGAAAACACGTCAACAGTTACTGTATGCTGCTTAAGCCTAAACGGAAACTTAGCACAATCGAGAGGTCAGTGATATTTTTTCTACGTTTGCCGAAAGCGAGTTCTTCACCAAGCAATTAAAAACGGCATCTAGTATCTATGGCAAGTCGTACTTCTCCGTTTCCGTCTTGAACGAAAACCTAAAAATATGCAATAGGAAAACGCCTTGATAACCCGTTAACTACGAAAAATGTAAAAAAATTCGGGATGTTGACTTTCGGGATTTTGAATGTGACCGCGTAGATGTACCAAATCGAAAACACGGTCACATTAGGTGGCGTAATCTATGAATTAAAATTATTATGCACTTAGAGAAAGCGAGTTAGTCAGAGCTTGATCGTTTGTATTTTTATACACACTATAGAAAAATCCCGCTTTATCGAAAGCGACATCTCCGGAGCAGAAGCGTTGCATTTTCTTCCCAATGGTGTCCCAGCGAAAGTTGCTTTTGTTCATCTCTCTTAGAAACAGCGAAAACTGCTAGGCTATTTCAAGCAGACGAGTTTTTTCATAAGCACAGACTGCCAGCATTACATCGGCGTATCCGGCTGCGGAAAGTGGAATAAATCACTTCTAACAACTTTGGTACTTCGCTGTTGAAACAAAAGTACTTAACAGAATGATATATGCCCACCGTTAAATAATCGCACTATTTCTTTGCTTTCCGAAGAACTTGGTCGCAAAATGCAACGTTTGTAAGGCGAGGCAGCATTTCCTGTTACTTAGCAGAGCAAATGAGTTCCTGCCGATCAACTCTGGAAGAACATTATTCAGGAGGACAAAGGGGGGAAATGACACATAAAATCTACAATAGCCCATTGGTATACTGAAAACCGCAATAAAGTCAATCGCTTAAGAAACTCTATATATATATATATATATATATATATATAGTTGGACTCAAAAATATATATAGTCTGATAAACCAACATTATTGTACGGAAAAGCTATCCGTTAAGAGAAACTATGTTTTCAAAGCAATAGCCTGATGGACTCAAAAATAATGAAAAATAATATATATATATATATATATATATAGTTTTATAAGCGCGATAAGATGAGCAAACTGGACACAATGTCACTTATCTACAACCAATCCTACCGCATCATAGTCGATAAGCTCTTAGAGAATTTCCCATGTGATAACGACTGACAGGTAAATGAAAAATAACGTCAGCGCAGTTATTGACTGACGTAAGCCAAAAAAATCACAATATTGTCACCCAATAGTGACAAATTATTCGATGGACTCAAAAATAATGAAAAATAAGATACATACAAACAACATTCCACAAACGTATAATTTTATTACTATTTGTAAGAATAGGAAGTGGAGCATAAGAAATGTGAAATAAATGACGCCTAAGCAGAATTTATGTAAACAACGAGTACCCCCTTAAATTCTATTTTTCTGTTCGGAATGAAAAGTCACAAGCTAAAACTGCAAGGATGTTTATCAATGTACTACGTAATGGCATTACTTTCCTATTAATTCAAATTAAGCTCGCTTGAATTTTGCAGCACGAAAGGCAAGTAAATTAGTTTTTAAAAAACAAGCTCGGAACGACTCAACGCAAACGTTATTAATAATCAGTGAAACTAAAACCTACGCGACTCCAAAGTTTATGTCTACCGCTTTCGCCGTCATTGTACTGCTGTTCCATATTATTACAGCGGGATTGCGAAAATCGCATAGCGCCAAAGTGAGACCATTTGGATGCCATTGAACCGCGCACGGATGTCTAACAAATAAAAGGCTCCAAACATCCGCAAACACTCTTCTGTTAAGAATGTACCCAAAAGTTTTGATTTGGTCAAAAACCTCGCCTTGACGATTGTAGACAGTGACAAAGTTGGACGAGCTAAAATTCAACCATTTAGCGTCAACTAACGCTTGCAGTCAATTATCGAACTTGGAAACGGCAATAAGGTTTCTTAATTTCGGCTGAATTGAAAAGTGTATCTGCTGCACGTCGAGTGGGCGGCAATCAATGGAAAACAACTGCTAGACAAGCAATAATGGAAAGATATAAGAGGCGAAGGGCAGTTCTCACCTTCATCGACAACTTTGTTGATTTAGTCGAACTGGGTTACCCTGGCAACAGCACGCATTTTAGGGCAATCTAGTCACCAGCTGCTTGAATGAACGGTCTACAACTCTCACACATGTTTCATTCTGTCTGCATGTAAACTGAATTAAAAAGCATCCCGCCACAGTAGTATTCATGCGCACTGTTAAAAAAAAACAAAAAGCGATTCTGGGCAATGATTGCTGCTTGAATCATTCAGAGTTTTGATGCCAGTTCACTGGAGTTCTCTCATAGAGAGTTAACTCGAGGAAACAGATTGATGACGTGACAAATTGCAGCGCTGAACAGATTTGACGATTCCTTCGTAGATAGTTAAATTCCCACAGCCGTTCTGGGATATTCCCAGCGTTTATTTGAGGACATACGAGGATGACAACCAACATTACCACCGCTGCTATTGAATCACTTTATACGTTGCACAACTAACGAATGAAGAAGTTCGGCCTATCATCCCAATCTTTACGCCATGCCTGCAAAAAAATAGTTTGAATACCAGATAAAAGGACAGAGTTTACGCAGACTAAATTTTTCATTGCTTTTTTTTTTACCGTTTTGTCCCGCGCTGGAAAGCAACTTCGATTAATCACACAGTCCAGCCGCAAATTATGCCAACATTTCCCTTGGAGTAACCCTGAATAAACTTGGCACTTTTAACTTTTTTTCTAGAAACGTTTCAGGTCAATATGTTCAGGACGAAGTAGGCACACACGGTCACTTATATTCTGATTGCATAAATATTTCTACAGAGCTTTATATTGACAAACAAATATTTCACACTCACTTACAGAACGTTAACAAGTTCATCCATGCCTCCTCCATCTAAAACACAAAGACTATTACGGGTAATATTTCAATTATTCCCACTGCAGAATGCGTGCAGGGTTGAGAATTTCCAATCGATCTGGAAAAATGTAACATTGAGAGAGCGCCATAGGTGTAGGCCACTGCATACGTATAAACGCAAAGCGTGCGACCTGTCGATGCCAAACACGTGTAGTGAGCTGCCTACTTGAGGAGCAACACGGTTAACCCTTAAAAACAAACCAACGCATACCAACAAGTAAGTTACATTTGCAGCCTGAACCTGCCGAAAAGCTAAGTAAATTTAATAAGAAAATTCATCTAACTACGTCAGAAACATTTACGTCATCAATGACGTCTCTACTGACGGTATCGTAATATGAGGTCACTGAGGAACGCAGTTTTTCAGCCAGCAACAAGTTTTTCTCATTTTCAGAATCCTCCTCAAGCACTAGCAACAAGTTGTCCACCAACAAATTAGGCAAATGCATGCGACCACCGGCCGCCGAAACATCATCGTTGGAACGCATTGACAATGCGTTGTCGCATATCCATACAACTAAGTCGACCGCCTCTTGAAGCCGACCAAATTCGAATAAGAACAGAAGCAAATGGTACGCATCAACTTTTCGAAAATGATCAAAGATCCACATTGGCGGACTCCAGCCGTGCTCCAGCAAGCTTTTGATCACTTCTCTATAGATTGTGCCTATCTCAGGATCATCAGAATACCTATTCAAATAATGTCGTAAAAGAGGCCACTTTGAACCCCTTGGAAAGGTCGGGCCGCCTTCAGGGCCGTACTTTGATCGCCTTGCTTCGAAAAGTGCGACGCAACAAAGAAATTCAGCGGAAGGAATGGAGCATAAAATAGTTAGCTTTTCAGCCAGTTCATGCTTCCCTTGATCAACGAGGGCTCTAACAAGCTGGTCAGGTTCCTCAGGCTCCTCTAGACTACTGGATCGATCCGCCAACTGGCCTGCCGTAGCAACCACCAATTCTCGTTGAATTTCCTTCACTGAGATCACTTTCAAGCTATTCTCATCTATCGTATTTTCGTTGGCCTTCAATTCGTAGACCTGCAATAAAACAAACGATTACGTACTCATTTCTGCAACCGCAGTTTCGATCAAGTGAAGAAAAAACACTGAGGCTAAACACCTAAACGTCGTCCACTAACGCGACAGGATACTGGACTAAAGTGAGCAGACTTAAACAAGTGGAAAGTTGGTCTATTATTCCCTTTATGGGGTAAACAAACTGCATCATGTACTAGGAATAAGAGCGAAGGAATAATGTGCTAACAGGGCAGATCCTTGGTGAACACTGTTCATCAAAAGTCATTCTTCGTCAGAAGTAAAATAGTACATCAAAAAAGAGACAACTACAGACGATGACAACACGTTCAAGTACCGCGTCGTCATCCAGTGCCGCTTTAACTAAAATTTTCCTTAGCATATGAGTAACGTTAGCTGTTGGGACTGTGTTTAGTTAATTTTGACATAAGCAACCGAACCAAAGCCCCTTCAACGCTTAACAATAAGGATCAGAACAAAAGACAATTGGGACAGTTACCTCCACCCACGAGTAGCTTTCTTTGACGGAGCTGAGCGCTGCTGTTGTGGCGGCTAATGCACTAACATATTCTTCCTGCAAATCTGATCTAAACAGCTCACGTTGGCTGCGAAGACGACGTGCCTTTTCGTACGCGTAGAAGGCAGCTCGCCTATAGTTCAGGCGCTTAACAAAATATGCATAAAGCATATCGTAATAGGCGTTCGATAAGGAGTTGGACAAGCGCGCCTTATCTTCCATGTAGGTAACGAAACGCGTCTCCAAATCACCGTACATGAAATCAACGACTTCGGCAAACATTTTCTGATCGATCATTGAAACCAAAAGGGAATCCAAACACTTTTCGCCCTGCCGGCGATTTGGATTCTCCAAGGCGGCTTCCAACGCGCCTTCGTAGTCAGCCATTTTAAGGTAATATGCAAACATTTTTGACCACAGCAATGCGTGTCCATCCTTATGCTCGTCCGCCTGCAGAGCGTTCTTGCAACAGTTGATAGACATTTCCAAACAGCCTTCTTCGGCGAAAAGCTCCGCTATTTTTACGAAGTATGCTACTATGCGTAGATAATCTAAATTAAGTTGTAACTTTGCCAACAGCAGAGATTCTTCGGCGGCTACGTCAGCGTAAGCTCGATTGAAATAGTCCATGGCTGCTTCGAAACGCCCCATCCGTAGCAGAGAGCATCCGACATAAAAAATTCGCAGACCAAACGCTGGAGAACACCAAGATTCGAGTATATGGCCAAGCCGTTCAACGGAGCAACTCTGCCGCTGAGAGCTTAAGCACTCGAACACTGGCAAACAACCGCTTTCTGGCCACAAAATATTCACAACCGAAAGAACCAAACGAGGAAGCAGGTGTCCAAACTTTCCTTCAGCATCCACACGTTGTTCGTACAGCGAATCGAGCAACTGACAACGAAGTTCAGGGTTATTCCAAACAAAACGACAGCATAAGGTCATTATAGATACGCCTACGCCAGTCAAAGAAAACAGATCATTTTTGTTCAGCTCTTGCAGCGACAGCTTAGATACCCAACTGAGAACAGCGTAGCAACGACAAAGCATGGTCATACTCTGCGTTATCTCACCGTCAATCTAAACGGGAACGAGTGAGTCAAAAAGGACGGCTCCAAATTGAGATACCTTCGACCACGCTTCGGTGGGAAGGTGGCTGATCGACCTGTGATTCTTCCAGAAGGCTACAAAGCATAGAACCGCCCTGTAAAAGCCCAGCTTCTCGTCAACAAACGCGCTGAGGCTAGCCGCCAGAATGTCAAATGCGAATCGGCTTAACATAGGCGCCGTTGTCGCGCTTTTGGACGCGTAGTTATTCAGCGGTTTGCCCAAAGGGTCAACATGCATCATTCGAGACAAGCAGGAAAAGAAGAAATTTTCGCTGCTAAAAATCGCTTGACGCAAATAGGTACCCGTCCTGCCGTATTCGGACGCCACGGCGGTGGCGTCGTTGCAGGCGAGGAGCCAAGGTTTCGTACAAACCAAGTCGATGTCATCTTCCTGCTCGGTGGAACGGATTATGGCGTCGATCATTTCCAAGCACTCCAAAAAGTCGCCGTTTAACTTCTCCTCGCCAGGCTCAATAACCGACGGAAGGGCCAGGTTGAAATAGCATGTTCTTAGGTCGACAATTGCCACTATTCGATCGTGAGTAACAATACCAGCAAAAGCAGAAGACTCGGGAAAGAGAAGACCAAGAGGCTGCATTGCTAAGTTATGATACTGAGTGCAATTTCTCCAAAGACTTAAAAAAAAGCGTGCTACGTCGAGACGATGATTTTCTGTGACCTAAAAGTTCGAACTGTCATTTTCTTCCAGTCTCTAAGCCATCGCCTATTAAAGATTAATACTACAATAATGTTACATTTTTAAAACTCACGTCAATATAACCTACAGGACATATGTTCTGCATTGAAAATAAAGGCATTTTGATTAAGAAGCATACGAATAAACTAAGTAAAAAGTTTTGCAAGCGTGAGTACGAGCATAGGATATTGACTACTACGCGGTAATAATGAAAGCTCACATTCTTGAAAACGTTGTGTCTTGGTACGGGACCATATATTTTCATAATGAAAAAACTTTATTACGGATCGGTTCCCGTTTATGTATATAAAAGATACTCCGTAGCTTTCGGGTCATTCGAGACCCGTCATCAGCGGTCTAAAGTTGTAAATAATTAGTTGTAATAAATTGTTAATTATTAATTAATAATATTTACAACTTTAGACCGCTGATGACGGGTCTCGAATGACCCGAAAGCTCCGGAGTATCTTTTATATACATAAACGGGAACCGATCCGTAATAAAGTTTTTTCATTATGAGCTCACATTCTTGACTTAAGCTTAGTCCTTTACAAATGGGAATGGTTCAGAAAAAGGAATTCACAAAGACGCCAAACCCCATTTTTTTAATTTCAAACTTTGATGCCTATTTTTGAATAAACCTTTATTTTTGAAACAGTTTTTCCTGACGGACTGTCGAAATTCCTTAAAATAACATTTACGAATATAAGCTCAACTACGGTTGAACAATGGCTGAGCTTTCAGTATTGGAGGGCTCCCGAAAGCTCTTTCCCGACGTATCCGTATTTAGATCAATAGGTAATAAATTTGTACAACTACGCTTTTAAAATTAACAGGAATAAACATTGAAAATAAAACCAATAGTACAAGTCGACCAAGCCAATTTCGCGCCTTAAAAAATGCGTATTACGTAAAGACGCTTAAGCAAAAGTCCAATTTATAATTTACTTACGATAACACTGCTTACTTTTTTATTCTTTTTTTCTCCTTTTCTTTGTAATAAAAATACTTTATAAATCTTCGGTACATTTTCAAGCAAAATTTCATTTAAAAACGGTAGCGGTCAAAATTCTGAAAGTGGAAACCCTGAATAGGTCGAAAATGCAAAATTTAGTCTTGCAGCAGTTCTGCAAGAATACATCCCTTACCTACAAGATGCTAATGCACAACTGCTGCAAGACTAAACTTTGCATTTTCGAACTATAGGATTTCGACTTTCGGAATCTTGGTTCTATCCCATTCAAGAATAGCCGCCAAAGCTTGAAATAACAAAAACTGTAGTTATAATATTTTTGTAACAACCGAGTAGGTTTACTTACTACCAATAAAGTCACATTACGTTGTCCTGATTGTCCCATGTCTCAGTGACGCGAACCTCTTTTCATTGGCACTTCGTCTGGACGATAAGCGGCTTACTACGACTATATGCGTTTAAGCTTTACCTTAACAGTGTCATATGCAACGTTTATTTTAAAAGTTAAAGGAAAAAAGAAAATCTGAGTAACTAAGGTTTGAATACATTTCAAAATGCTTTGTTCGCTTCACCGCGTAATTGACTTGAGCTATTTCATGAATACGAGCTTCCTTGCTCGACTTTCAAATTTCAAACAGCGGGTTGACAGCCATGCAACTTTTAGCTTTTCTAACTTCGGCTGAACGTTTCAAATAAGACACTTATGACTAAACTGAATCAAAATTTAAGCTCGTCAGTTATTTGGCATCATAGCTTATGGCTTGGAAATTACGTTAAATTATATCTGCGAACTAAAGTTATTAACAGAAATCGCCAAAATGATCTAACGCCTTTAAAATAATACTAGGAAGCTTTTGGGCCCATACCTTGCTGCTACCATTTTCAGAGAACAAGTTGACCAGATCCGTTTCGTTCACATAGTTGCACTCGACAAGATAACGAAAAGCTACTACGCGCAGAGCATCCCTGTCGCCTGGATTCACGTCAATGGGAACATTCAGACAGCAGAGACGCAAAGCCTTTTGCAGAGAGTCGAAAGAGAATTGAACAGGGCTGAAGATTTTGTCTACAAGCTGTTTGAGCTCCAAGTTGACATCCGATTGCATCAAAATGTTATCAAGGCCTCGAATATTTATCCAATCACTCTGACGGCATGTTGGATCAATGGAGAACTTTTTGTACTTGACGACAAAGCCTTTTCGACTTGCCCAAAGACCAAAAAATCTCGATTCAACAAGATGGAAGTCGATCAAGTCGTACTCGAACGCTTCAAAATTAGTTAAAAGATGTATTGTCCATCTTCGATTCATCTTTTCGCCGCGAAGAACGTAGAAGCGGCTGACATTGCCAACACAGATGTAAGCAACGAAGCATACGCTGCTTTCAAGGGGAAAACACTTTATGCGCCACTTTGAACCATCCATCCAAGAAGGAGGTACTGAATGGTTCCCGCAGAATACGCTTAGAGCCTCGTTGAAATCGAAATGGACAACTGCGCTGCGTTGGTTGCAACACCAAAGACGAAGCCTGCAATCAAAGGACAACGTGCACAGGGTCAGTTCGGAACGCGGGTTGACAAAGCAAAGACTGGTTGCCGATTCGAAGCAGAACGTTTCGCTTGGAGCCCAAGAAGTAAAGAGACCACTCCAAAGTTGCTTCAGACGTGAACCTTGCCAAAGGATTTCCTGAGTTGGAGAATCTGTTGAAGCGTAAGGACCAAACCTGACCAATAAAATGCAACTATCCTCAACGGCAAGAGCAAATACCGCTTCCTCATTTTTGGTAAGGGCGCAAGCAGATGCGTAAGGAGGCTCGCTTGTTGGACACGAGTAGCTGAACGAGTTTTGAGCATTTTTTATGTTTGATTCTTTTAACGTGGAAAGCGCTGAAAAGCTTCGCAATTCGGCCACGTCCAACAGTGGATGCTTCAGGACTATCCTATAAGTAGCTGCGGTCGTTGCCACCAGAAGGTACAGTCTTTTGTCGGTCTCGAAAATGGTCGTTCCCCTCAGAACGACTTCATTTGTAAAACGAAGAGACAAAGAACCAAGGGGGATATCCTCGGTAAAACTTCGCTCTTCCAACAACAGGTCCTGACCAAGGGCGCGCCACATAATAAAACGGTTCTTAAACTTTTCGTCAACACCGGTTCTATCACTTCCATAGCTGAACCAACCGCTTGTAGGGTCACTCTTCAATTCGGCCAGAGTGCAAACCGCGCTACTTTCGCCTAGTATCAATTTGGGTCCGTCATGACGGAATGCTTCGCTGCAGCAGATTAGTTGCATGCTGTAAGCTAAAAACACGCTTATTTGAATAAGAATATGCAAATACTAATGTTTCATGGAAAAGCGGGAAACCGCAGCTGTCATATGGTGTTCAACTTTCCAATACTAAAATTATCTCTGGACCATGCGAACAAGCAAACCTTAAATTCGATAAGTTATTTACTTATCAAGGAGAGAGACCGGAAGAAGCAGGGCCTACTTAGCAGATTACAACCAGATCGAGCATTGTTCCGAATAAGGAAATCGCTAGACCGACATGTCCCATTAGTTTTAAAAAGCATATAAAAAAACCCGTATCGCTGAAGCTGTTTATACCGCATAATTAAAGCAACGAATGCTGCTGTTTTTCAATCGACTGGTCATTACGAAAATAAGACAGAAAATCCAAAACAAACACCAGATTACCTAAACTATATTCTGTCCGTGTATCGTAACAATATTGAGCTGTAAACAAACCAGTTAATGCTCGAGAGACATATCAAAGAACAAACAAGACATTGAAAGTATCCGCATAACGGCGATCACAAACCGTACACTGCAAAACCCTGCGGGCAGTTAAATAAATAGTATTTCGCCAACGTATTCGTTCTGCGACTGCACTTGCTTAGTGGACGATCGCCAGCGTGATCCAATGATACTTGCATTAAAATATACACGCCAAAAGTTTGTAGCAATAAATGCTAAGTGCTCGGTAGACAGTGTTTACGTGTCCACCGCTTGAATGGGATTGCAGCGAAAAAGTAAGCTGCAATTTGTGCCGCAAATAAGGCTTAGTATTCTAAACGTGGTTTAATATGTCACCAGCTAAATAAGTTAGCAACGGAAAACAATTTCTAAATTCCACGATTCACAGTGGAGACGTAAATGAAACTAAACTGTTAGATTTCACAAAACCTTAAGCTAAACGCATAGTGTTTTTATTCATTTAATATTTGGCTTAGATGGAAAATTGTACCTACCGATCGCAATTCACAGAGCAATTTATATAGCGTTCAGGATAACGGTCCAACGTGAGACAGGAAAAATAGTTTGACGGGAAAATAAGAAATCCACGCCCGCTAAGAAAAGTTAGGCATCGTACTCTGTTTAAAAATGTTCTACACGACTGTACAACTCAGACAAAAAAGAACCATTACAGTACTTATGCGGTGTGCCAGAAAAGTGACTGGTTAACTTTCATTTGTTGGCGAATGCCTCACTGTTCCAGCTGTTCATAATGTTAAATTTGTTTTATTAACAATTTCAAATTATAGGTCGTAGCCAACCTGAGAAAGTTAAATAAATTTGAGTTTTTTCATTTCTGCGTCCTCTGTCATACTGTAGCTTGGCAGGCCATCCTGTTCTACCATTTCCTAAATCTGTGCGTAAACGTAAGACCTATATCTTAACTTATGCTCACGTAAGAGCAGCACAGAATTGTCGCAAGCTCGCCAGTAAGGGCAGAACAAGATAGTCGCTTGTTTAACAGAAAGGAACCTGCATTTCTCATACGGTAGGGCGCACGACGTTTAACTAGTTGACGCTTAAGAGATAATTAAAATAGTTAAGGCTGCGAGTCATCATTATTTTTTTGAGCAGCAAATCATCTGAGATTATTACTTTTAAGCGTAAGTACAAAATCGTTTACTGCACCGATATTGAAGAACATTTTGTATGAAACTAAAGATGCAATTTCTGGTAGGTACATAAATTCATTTCAATCGGGTGATGCTTCTTAATTCATTGCAAAACATTCACCGTTTTGTTCTTCAACTTCTTTGCCTTTCGAGGAGTGTTACCAATAAAGAATGCTGTAGGCGGCCGTCTTGTTTTCTCTCCCACTGATACTGCGGGACTTTGCTGAAAAACAGAACTAAATAAAAAAAAAGCAAACAGTACGCTTATGATGAAACGGTTCTCACCTAATGAGCACATACAACTAAATCGACAATATATTGCTGTTACACTTAGAAATGTGGAATTGAAAGGATACTATTCTTCCTCGCATCAGGCGCTCACTGGCGTTCAGCGACTTGAAGTATTTACAGTTTGCTTTGACTTGATTAGATAAAAGTGAAAAATAAGAAGGTGCATAAAGGCTGGAGGAGACGCCAAGCTCACCGTTTTCGACAAACGATTACTAATAGCCTTCTTGGCTGACAATAACGCCATACGCATAGCCGACTTGTCCGACTTCTTCTTCTGAACAATTTCGTCATTATGGTAATTTTTGCCAGGCGGGAAATGATCGCGTACTTCAGTGCCGCTTGTTTCCAAGCAGTCGACTACCCGAAGAACGGAATTCATCGGCAATCCATCCGACTGCTTCAACTGTTCCTCCAAACTGGTGTCAATGATTCCTTGCGTTTCAATTGGATATGAGCTTTTTAAGTGAGGCGGATATCGACGATTCCTTTCGTTCAGAAGACTCAAACGACGATTCCATTTGCGCCAGCTCGGTGTTCCGCAGCTAAATGTTTTACCCAATCAAACAACGTTAGGACGAATGACAGGGCGTTATGGAGTAAAATTCAGATAAGCATAATCTCTAAGTCTACCTTGAGCTTGTCGTTGAAATAGAAGCCGGTTCGATCGACGAAATTGTTTCGTCAGCTTTCACTTCTGAATTAAGCTTAGGCGGTGTTGCAGGACGCTTAAAAACGGTCTCTTCCGTAGCTAGGTTCTCGCTCTTATGTTCTTCATGGGATACGTCATTGTAGATAGGACCGAAGCTGATTTGTCTACATGAGAGAACCAGCATTGATGAACTAGAAAGAAGGTTGTCTTCCGCATGAGAGGTAGCATTGTTCAAGTTCAACTGTTTCTTGAAATATGTGTCGGCTTCTTCTGCCTTGTCGGTTTCCAACGCCGTCTTGTCATCACAGTTAACACTGGCAAACGTATCGCAGCTTAAGGAGCGCTCATATTTGCACGGAGTGTCTTCAATGAGAATTACTCGCTTCAGGATTGCTATAAAACGACAATGCTGCCTACTTGAAGAGTTTCTCAAAATTTCCTGCACTTTCGCACTGGTGTTTGACGGACTATCCTGATCGAGATATAGTTCCACACCATTAACTTCTGGATTCTGCAAAAAAAGGGCCAATGGATAATACTTGTCAAACAAAGGTTATGACGCGTCATACATTTATATTCGACAGGTCATTTTCAAGCGACCGTTTCAAGCCTGAATGGTGATCATGATTTTCGCGTACTTCTTCATCCGAGGATATTAACACGTTGCCTTGTTTGAAATGGCCGTCAACGGTTCGTCTAAAGCTTCATACGTAACCGCGCTAAAAGCATTCGCCAAAATGAATTACGGAGTGGATGTGAAACGACGATGGACATTTCCGGCATCATTCATTCTGAAAAAAATTGCTTGAACCTTCCCAGCATTCTTTGGTAAACTGACCGGCAAACTTCTACCGACAGCCAATCGTTTCGCAGCTTCTGTTCCTTCAACATTTGCATACAGGATTCCAACCTGTTGGCCAACTGTGCACTCTGCTCCTTTGCAGTCATACACTCCGCTAAGCAACTCTCTTAAATGATCGTAGCAGTCACAATTTGGCAATGCCGCGTCAATGAGTAGAAGATACCGCAAGTCTTCAACTTGATGTTCAGTCTTTCGGTGCATTCTTTTAAAGTTCGAAATTTGATCAGCAGATTTTTAATAAGCTTTTTTTGATCGGAACATTTGTTTTTTGAAATCTTGAATGGACATATTGCCAGCCGATGAAGATAGCTCTGGTAAAAGTTGCTTACTTCTCGAAGCGTTGCTTCTTCGTCGAGATTGTCGGACAGTTGCCTTTTCTCCATTTGAAGCAAATCAATTCGCTCAACTTGCTCTTTGAAAATCTGCTCCCACTCTCTGTTGCTTGCAAGCATGCTTTTCTCAAGGTCGGTATACTTATCCTGCCAACTTTTTGCTAACGAGCGCTGCGTTGACAACTGCGAACGAAGGGTCTCATTCTTAAGCAATAAGCAGTCATAACAACTCAACAATAAGCGGCAGGTAAAAAAGTTGCATTGAGGGCAAGCGGCTAACCTCAATGGTCAAAGAGTTCAGTTCACCCTGGCGGTTTTGTACAAGCATGTCGAATTTTCCAGAAACATTACAGTGCTGCGCAATCATGCTAAAATGTTTTCCAAATTAAGGAGGGAAAAAATGACAATTCAATCGTGCTCTTTATTTTTCGCGATAAGCTCTTCGTTTTCAATTCTCGCCAACTCCAAGCGCTCTTCGCACTCTTGACGATTCCGCCTTTCGGCGGCTAGTAAGGAGCGTAGCTCATTTTCTCTTGTATTCTTGTCACCTACGGTGACGGCTATTAAAACCAAGAAGCAACGTATACGCGTATGCAGGTACTTACGCAGTTGAGCTTTCAGTTGCTCAACCTCTACTGCCAGCAGGTCGATTTCAACGTCTTTTTCTGCTAGCTGTTTTTCCGCATTTCTCATCCGCTCCCACTTCCTGCGGATACTATTCCTGAACCGATGATAGCCACTGAGAGTCTTATTCAATCGTCGCGGGGGGCTAATAGGACTTTCGCCTTCATCGTGGGTCAACGCGGAAGTATTGGCATTACTGGTGTCACCAACTGACGAAGCACCCGTAACATTATGGACTTCCTTGCTTGGCGATTCCTCATGCGAATTTGCTAATGCGAGTTTGCTAGGCGCCGTTTCCAAAACTTGCCTCCATTTCATACGCGGCAGCTCAGCCAGGCTTTTGCATATCTCCATGACGCTGTATTGGTCATAAAGATCCATTTGTTGCTGGACAAGCGCAACGTGCTTGCCGTTATCTTCCGTCATACTTAGCGCGCAGTTGAGCAGTAGCGCAAGCACTGTCCCGACATTGGCGCAGTCGCTTGACAGTGATCCATCTCCATCAAAGCAAAGGCACTCTACTACATGCTCACTGTAGAAGCAAGTCAAAAAGTCAACTACCGCTCTTTTCTTATCATTTAGATTGCCACAAGTGTCCAGGACTTTCGAAGCGCTCCTTTAAAAAATTCGTTGTCATTTAATGGACTGAGAACGAGTCGTTTCAGCTGTTGGAATGTTATTCCCGTAACCGCCTTAATCAGCTTGGTAATCGAGCGGATGTTCTCGGCGGGACAGAAGCAAAGTGAATGTAATATGTTCGGTAAAGTAAATAGAAAAGGGCAGCGTATTTGAGGTTTATTAAGTGGACACGTCGGTTAGTTATATAAGGTAAATACATAAATCTCTTGGCAAACGTTGCTACGCTGCTGTGGACACATGGTCCACTTTTTTCATTGCTTCAAGCAAACTATGATTACTCCTAAAAGACATCATCATGGTTCGCGCACGTCACAAAGCGTACTAATAGCGCGAGGATAAGCATTTCAAAGGGTGGCGAGAAAACAAGCAAGAAGCATTGCTGTCACCGTGTTCGAAAGACAAAGTATGGAAAGGGATGTAAGTGAAGAAATCTGCCATTCAGGAATTAACAGTAAAAGATAATTATTTATAGTAAAGAGAAGAACTGATGAAAGCAATATAAACGGCGTCTAACGAAAAACAAGTGTACAAAAGCTATTCAATGCAAGCTATGCTATGCGCGATTATCATAGTACTGAAAACGTTGAATACAGCATCACTTGTAATGGGTACGTATAGCCTCACTTTTATATGGCAAAAATCAGTTTTTTGATTAAAAAAACAATCAAAGGTTCCGCAACAATCAATCACGCTATTCAAGGAGACCAACTTTTTTCGAAGGAACATAAGAGAGGTTTCTCATGTCAGAGGTCATCTTAAATATACGTGGGCGGAAAGTATGGACTGATGAGCTGTTATATACGGTGGTCGTTGCTGAGTTATCCCCTTCCGTAAAATTGAGAGCACATCCATTTGTTAGACTTATTCTCCATCCGAAAAATGGGGACAGGTATTCTCTTAGTCACCGATCAACACTCCATGCAGCCCACCCTATGGCTACTTGCTTGCTACCTGCTCAGGAGGATAGGATATTGATTCTTCACATTATGATTTTAATATTATGAGATTGGTAACTAATCACGCGCCCTAAATACTCACACAAGGCCACACGGTCTTCGAATGAAGACTGACGATCAGGCGCCCAACAGATGTTTACACGAGGTCACTCAAATCCACGTGACCTGTCATTCATTCCGTAACAGCTATTTTTCCGTCAAACCTTTTTCATCGTTATGCTGATGACGACAGGACAAGCCAGGTTCCGAAGCTCGACACTTTTTCTTCCTCCTTTTCTTTCATTGTCAATAAAAGGATTTGCCTTGTGCAAAAAAGAGTACTGGAAACTGTGGAGTTCTTTTTAGCAGCAAAAAAGCTATAGCGACTTCAAAGTTAGCGCATGATACAGCAAGTATGCATCATGTTAATCATTTCTTTACTGAAACAAACTAACAGAAATTTCGAAGTTTGCGCTATTTAATGTAAGCCCTATCATGACAACACGGTGCACACTAAGCTCACTTCGCACAGATAGCCTTATAGGGCTGCTGAAAAGCGGCCAGGCCGAAAGTATCTTAAGCAGAGTCACATATTAACCTATGCGCTTACACCAATGGCCTCAAATGCGGAAAAGGGAGATTCGTGCACACTTTCCAGGAATAGGGTGCAAAACTGTTTAGGTCTTTCGGAGTACTTCTTCTCAACCTAAGGCAAGCGTCAAAATACGCGGAACTGTTAGCATGCTCAATAAGCAAATGGCAGACTGGGCAACTGCGTGAAACTGGCGACGCAGTCCAATGAAAAAAGGAAGCCATACGCCTAGTTAGCACCCGACTTCAATACGTTGAACACCAAATATAATTTATTCTACTTACAGGTGACTTGAAAGCCAGCAGATCTGCTCGAAATCGGCGAGCTGCTCCAAGCAGTGAACTGCTGGGAAAGCGGAAGCAGTTTCAAGGTTAAGCTGAAAAACAAGAGTTACGCACGTATTGAAAATTATTCGTAAAAAGTGTACCCAATTGACTAAGCAGCGGACTTTTCTTTCGTCTAAAACAGCCATTAAGAAGAAACAGTGAAGTCAGTCGATTCCCGCAAGTAACTCGTATGATACAGTAATCTGATGCGCAGGTACCTTAAGGCTAACAATCCAGCAGGAAAGTGCGCTTAAAGCTCAGCATTTTGCGCTCGCTAAAAACTTGATTACTGCCAAAGAAAGCTTAGAAATTATTTTAGCCATAATGTGTTTTGTTTTTTACAGTTGGGTGCACAAACCAAACTGACGACAAAATGGACTTTCGCGGTCTTTTCTTGCCTCCAAATATCTATTTTTATTAGTTTTATCTTGCGTTTGCAGCAACAGCAAAACTAACGTAGGGAACGAGGGGAAATGGTCACCTGAGAAGGATAATTCTAAGAAAATGTTCTCTGGCCGATTTGGCGAACACAGTTAAACTACCTACCGAAATGCTAAAATAACAGACTGCTGTTCTGTTCTACTTAGAGGCTGACGATGGAAGGATAAGTTTTCGAAAGATCCGCGGTGCGAGATTCGCTCAGATTGTATAAGTCATTTTTTCAGTGTGAAATTCCATTAATATCAAGCCCTTCATATCTGCCCAGCTCGGGATCAGATGATCGCGCGGCCATGCGGGATTCCTGAATAGGAGAAGTTCTACTGTAAGGACATCGAAATGCAGGTACAACTGTTGTGAACTTTAAGTCGCTGCTGTTCACTGCCCCCTCTAGTCGCCGTGAGCTTAGGCAGCAAAAATTTAAGGTCGTATCCAAATTCTGGTTGACATCAACAGGATGCGAGCAATAGAAATTAATTTTCTCCGAAGTTGAAGATAGCGTACTCCGAGGTGACCAGAAGACAAGCTGTTCTACTTGTTTCTATTGGAAGCAGATTGCTCTTAGTTTATCAAGGCTCGTTTTTGGTTTACGCTTCAGAAGCTTACATTTAGCGTGAACAGCAGGAACTCGTATCCACTCATCCTCCTCGTACAGAGTAAGTGGACAATCGTACCTGGGTTACTCAAGAGTGGGTAAGTACCAGTCGTCTACAGAAAGAGTCCCTAGCTTTGGTTAGTCTCGTCATTGGGCCTTAGCTTAAAAAACTCAGCGTTCACCATAGCTGAAAGGAAAACGTCCAAGAATGAGAAAAAAAAGGTTTTAACAATAGGCGGCGGTAAGGTAGCCTGCGCATCTTTACTGGGAACGGTCAGTCCATGAACACCATCT
Source organism: Trichuris trichiura (assembly GCA_037903355.1). Lineage (NCBI taxonomy): Eukaryota > Metazoa > Nematoda > Enoplea > Trichinellida > Trichuridae > Trichuris > Trichuris trichiura. The sequence continues at coordinate 1,716,457 of JBAJFE010000062.1, forward strand.
GACAGGAGGGGTTCTGGACACGAAGGGTTGTATCGTATTCCATATTGCAAAACCGATGTGCAATGTTTTATTAGTTATTGTTAATAGTAATTAATTATAAATAACCGCGTTCACATTGTTTCTTTTAAGCTGATGCCATGCTCGAGCGAGTAAGGTCGGTAAAATGAAGAGTACTGTATGATGAGATAATTCCGGAGAGCTTTTGGGCCAACTCAGTCCCGCGATTTAAATAAAGCGCCTAGTCAGTGCGACCAAAGGAACTGCATTTTTGTTGGCATGTTGTATTCGAAAGAGTTTTATTTTGTAACGCCGAATTGAACATGAAAGTGCAAGGCATTTACAAGCACCACTATTGCATGTACTTTCTTTCCTAGTCGTCACCTCGGCATTTTTAATCATTTAAACTATTTAATTAATAAAGGCGTAGGTCGTTAAAACGAGTTGCGAGATGTTCATTCCTTACTATCTTGAGGTTGCTTAATTAAAGCAAAATGTGATAGATGAAAAGCATGCTCCCATCGCGGCTTATGGGTACTTTTGTTTGCCTACTATAAAACTGAAGTTTTGTAGATTACCTTAAAATAGCGTAGTGGTGATTTTTTAAACTTTAAACTTTGGACTGTCTAGTCATGAGCATAGTTGATTCGGTCGCGCAAGGAAAGCGGCGAGGTTCGGAGAACTCTCGGTGGGATCATCTTGCACTATATCGAGCAGCTTTGCGATAACTGAGGAATTTTTTCTAGCTCCGCAGTCTTTCCGGTCTCCGACAACCTCGGGTACGTCTCGAATATGAACAGCTTTTTCGCGGCTCTTAATAATAACCTGGACTTGGAAGCTGCCGAAATACTACCGAACTTGTTGCTAAGTGAGCTTTCCTGCTTGAATTGAATTGCGGTTTTGATCCTCTGTTTTGTTTTTTTACAGGCAGTCAGTACGTGGCGTTAGATATCAACGTCTTGCTGAAATATAGAATTACACACATCCTGAACGCTGCGTCGTATGTTGAAAATCGGTTTTCGCACAATTTTATTTATAAGAGAGTCAATGTCATTGATCTACCGTCGGAAGACATAAAATCATACTTTGAAGAATGCTGCCGATTCATTCACGAAGCCCGTCGGTCGGGTGGCCGGGTTCTAGTTCACTGCAATGCTGGTGTATCTCGTTCCGTTAGCTTTGTGTGCGCCTATTTGGTCAAGTATGAAAAGTTCTCGGTAATCAATGCTCTGGCGTACATCCGTGAGAAACGTCCTGTTGCTCGTCCGAACGCTGGTTTCATCAAGCAACTAATGGACTACGAGGTCGAGATTCGAAATGTTTGATTTTTCCTGTGGCCTGTGAGTTTATTTCGCTAACTCTCAGCATGATTTTTTCTTCTTTAATGTAATCGGACTTCTATGGCAAATGCTTACAATGGCTTAATAAAAATAGGGTTTGTGGACAGAAGTGTTTTTTGTTTCAGTGAAGGTATGTGCCTAGACAAACTCCTTTTTAAACTTATTTGAATGTTGAAAAATCTACGCGTTACGTAACGTCCATGAGTTATATATGTGATAAAACAACCGCAGGTTTTCATTACCGTCAGTTATTCCTCTGTAAGAGCGTATAATTTCCTGCGCTAATTTGAATAGTCCCTTCATGTACAGCTGTTTAATGTTACTGAAAGAAAACTTGTATCAATCCAATAATTAGTGAAACGTCATTAATGAATAGACGGCATTATGACAAAAATTTTCGGGCAGAAGATGCTCTTAATGGCGTCACAAAGTTTCTCTTAAAGCAGGGTGACTTCTCGAATTTATACTGTCTATTTCTATGGCTTCTTTTGGTAGCTAGTTCAGTCGATAACGACTTATACTAGCTCGACTTTCCTAGGCGTTGTGTTTTGTTACTGGTAACGCGATGCTCATTAGGCTTTAGCTTTTCCCGCCCGTGAAGTATTCGCGAATTGCCCCACTTCAGTGTCACTTTCGTCGAGCATTCGGTTTTTTGAAAAATTACCTTTTCCTGCAAAACTTCGAAAAACGGAAAGCAAAAGTTCAGTTAAAAATCCGTTGTACTTGAATACTAGTTGCGGATATTAATTAGGCTCGTACTGACTGACGCGTATTAATAAATTTACGCCGTTCCTAATGGTCATAGAAAAGCATGGCCATTCAGTGACAGCGGAAAGTTTAATTGGGTTGACAGCCTATTTTATTCCTCGCAGCGAAGCGTTCATTTAAGCTTATCCCAAAATGGTGACTCGTTGATGTCAAAGAACGCTCATTGTTGTATCACGACGCATTGTGTTTTACAAATGAAGTCTGCGGAGGGAAATTCAATTAGTCTAAATTTCCTTTTAATGAAAACGAATGTCCATTTATCTTCAGCACGTGTGAAACGTGTTTGCATATCACGATGAGCACTCGTTTGCCATTAGTTCGAAGCAGTGCTAATATAAGTCCCCATTGCGAAGCGTGAAACCAATTAAAACTTTTATTTCATCCGCTGTGCAGTATGCTGCTCCTTAATCATGTTAAAACCTATCGCCATCAATAACTCGTTGTCAGCTAACTAGAACGCGGTGGTTAAAAAAATGAGTTCAACAACTTTTCAGATGAACCAAACAGTAGTTTCATTATTACGCTTTCAGGATTTGAAAAGGCTTCTTTTGAATAGGATATTTCCTGTGTCACCTACTACGTTCATTCTAATGCTAAGTATTAGAGCAATGCTAATAAAACGTAACAATTTCTGTTCTGTTAATAGGCATTTCAGTCTCATTTTTTATCCCTGTAAGCAAAAACCATGGCACAGCATCAGCTTGGAAACGCTCTTCTCCCTCTAGCAAGCGCGTACTGTGCTTTAAACCGCAGGAAGTGAATGCAGGTTGTTATCAGTTAAAGAAAAGGCAAACTGTGCTTCCATTGCTTCCGCAGTCTGCATAAAAGCTTTGCAGCCAGTAAATCAATACTTCAATCAAATAATCCCATTGGAAACCTCGGATGTTCCTTAATGTTTTTCACAACACAGTTTTTGAACTGCTAGTTTTTCTGCGGGCTTAATTTTCCATGTTTTGCCGGTTGAACGTTCCGCAAAAGTTTATTGTCGCCGGCGGTTGGCATTGCTGATGAGTTCACGTCAAAAGATACTATCATTAAAGTACCTACGACCTCTAATGTTCTCCTTTTGTTTCAACACCTGAGCCTACTGGGTATATCCACATTCTTTAGTCATTGACGTTTTTGGCTACCCACGACAACAATAACAATTCAGATTTAAAAAATTGCTCTTGTCGATTATGCGCGCGACCGTCATACTGTAATTTTGGTAAACGTCCTCTTCCACTTTTATCTAAAGCTAGGCCTGAATGAAAGGTTTGCATTTTGACGTGGACCTAGCTAAGCGCTGAACAGGGTAGCCGGCATACTTACCAGTAGGAGAGGGACAGAAAGGCCAAAGGATTCTCAGCAGACAACCTACATTCTATTTACGGTAGGAGGCATAACTGACAATATTCAAAAATTTAAATTCTTGTATTTACAATATTTACACTATCCAATATGCGTCTTGAAAATGTGGTTTTTTCGTACGGGACCGTATGTTATCATAATGCGAAAGCTTTATTACGGAATAATTTCCGTTTAATGTGTTAAATAACTCCGGAGCTTTCGGGTCGACCGAGACCCGTCTTCAGCGGCCAGATATTTGGAACATACACGTATTAAAGCGGGTCTTACTCAAGGCCAACTGACCTTCTTACTGAAATGCAGAGACCATAGAATTCTACCGAAGTGCTTCCAACTAAAATGGGGTCAGAACGTGGATAGTCACTCAAAACGAATCCTATTTTCCGCTGGATTATCTCTGCTCAAAAACGTTTAAAGACAACACAGATTTACACTAGCGAATTTGAGAGCAAACTACAACAACACACTCAGTTACCTCAGAAACCAACTACAGAGAGCAATTTACGATGCCTTGGTCAGACATGTGGATGTGGCCGCAGGAACAGTTTGCACAACACAAAAACAGGTATTAAAAAGGAAATTCGATAGACTTCAGGCGAGTTTCCCGGTGACTTCTCCAAATGTCTACAGCAATAGCTTACAAAGGACCACTGAGTCGGAACTAAATACAACAATAGTAGACCTCAGCTCCTCCTCTATAAGTGAAAGTGAAAAGGCCATACCAAAAAAGGGACTGAACTTCGTTCCGACCCCTAAACGACCACCCATTCTCGATATTATTACCTCAATTGAAGACAGCTTATCTTCGACAGACCCACAAAGAGCCAGACAGATTAAAAGCACTTTATCTACATTAATCTTAAATCACCGCTTCAACGCTACTCCTAACTTAAGTCGACATGAGATGAACTGCCTACATCAGCTTCGAAATCAGCCCAACAGAATTATCACTAAAGCCGATAAAGGGAAGAAAATAAGTTCTACTAGACAGAAACACCTACATGGAAAAAATGACAGCTATCTTAAGCACCAACAATTATGCCCCTTTACCCACTGACCCTACAGAGGCTTCCCGGAAAAATCTTCGATCTCTCCTCATCACATATGCCACAGAGACCAAAGAACCTAAAATCAACAAAATGATAACACATCTTAAGTTTGCATCGTACTTCAGACCCCCTGAGCTCTATAGTCTCCCAAAAGTACACAAACCAGGGATTCCAATGAGACCAATAGTCTCCACCATTAATAGTATCACAAGTGAAATCAGCCGATACTTAGGAACGATCATCAAACCACTTACTGGCAAAGAGCCGTTTTTTATCAAAAATAGCAAAACTTTTGTCAACGAAATCCGGAGTCACTACCTAGAACCAGATGAGATTCTGGTTGATTATGATGTAAAAGAACTATTCCCGAGCATCCCCATATCAGATACACTTGAGATCCTATACAATCTTCTCAATGCAGACACAAGTCTACCCACCAGAACTAAACTAAATCCCTTTCACATTGTCAAATTGGTTTCCTTTTGCATGGAAGAAGGCAACCATTTCACTTTTGATAACAAGTACTACAAACAATCTAGCGGAGTACCTATGGGCAGCCCCTTATCTCCAGTATTAGCAGAAATATTTATGGAAAGCTTTGAAAGACAGATGTTCGCAACGGTAGACAGACACATAGCTCCACGCCTTTTCAAAAGGTACGTAGACGACATATTCGTAATTATTAAAGCTGGAAAGGAAGAACAATTTTTACAATTCCTCAAGAACGTCTGCCCAAGCCAAATCGTTTTCACAATGGAAAAAGACGACAACGACACCCTACTCTTTCTAGACGCTTTGATTATTCGCACAAACGATGGGTTAAAAACCAGAGTATATAGAAAACCCACGCACATGGATCAGTACCTCAACTTTTCATCACCTCACCCCAGATTAGTAATGCGTGGTATCCTCTCTGGAATGATAGACCGAGCAATCAAATTATGCAGTCCTGAATATCTTCAACCAGAGTTCAACTACATTCGAAAAATTTTCTGCAAGAACGGATATCCCAGGTCCTTTATTAGCCAAGTGCTCAACTACAAGCTTCGCAAACGTGAATCTAGGGCAGAAAACGCTGCCCTAGATTAGCACCAGCCATGCTTAGTTATTCCCTATGTGGCAAGCTTAGGAGAAAAAATTACCCGGTTAGGAAGAACATTAGGTTTCAGAGTTTTCTTCAAAAGCTCCCCTAACCTCAGATCAATTCTTCGCTCGGACAAAACAAAAATCCCAACAAACAAGAAAACAGGATTAGTATACGCAGTCGAATGCTCTTGCTCAGGAATCTATATTGGCAAAATGGGGAACACCTTGGAACATAGATCTAATGAACACTTAAAAAAGCTTACAAGTTACAATAATGCAAAGGCAATGCTCAATAGCAGTGGCTATGGAACTACACAAAGAGGAAGACCAATTTTAAACCCAATAATCACCATGGAAAAAGCCAAACAAGCCTCTGCTGTGGCAGAACACGCCACACAATGTAACCAAACGCTCAACCCAAAAGTCTTATGTTATGAAAAGAACCTACGATTAAGAAGAATCAAAGAAGCCCTTTACATGAGACACAACCTCACATACAACCGCGTCCAAGGAGCAGATGTAAGTGAAATGTGGACAAATATCGTGACGCGTTACGACTGCTGCTCAATAATTGGACGTGATACAAGAACACATGGAGCAAGTGAAAGAAGAAATAATCACCGCACATGAAAGAAATGCGAAAAATGGACAAATCACATACCATACAATCAGAAAACCACCAACAGAGAACTTTAAAACACCCGCTTTAAACCATGGAAACAACAGAAGACTCAAGTCACGCGCACAAGTTATATCCATAGCTCACAACCGCTGAAGACGGGTCTCGGTCGACCCGAAAGCTCCGGAGTTATTTAACACATTAAACAGGAATTATTCCGTAATAAAACTTTCACATTATGAATCCAATATGCGGTAGGAAAAGCAAACTATCAGACATGGGAGTAATTATGAAATAAGTGCAGTTTACATTCCGGTACAAACCTCGAATATTTTCCCCTGAACCTAATGGAAGCATCAACATATTAATTGAGGTGCATCCTATATTAATTGATGTATACTGTGAGGAACATGACTGCACATAACAGCAATCTTTTTGTAAATGCAACTTCTTGGTACGGGACCGTATAGTTTCATTTCGAGTTTCTTTTACGGAAAGCTTGTCCCGTTGAAAAATTTTTAATATTCCGAAGCTTTCGGGTCAACCGAGTCCCGTCTTCAGCGGTGTAAAAATGATGTAATGAAATTTCGGGATGTTAAAATGACGTAACGAGTGTTGCGCGGGGATGACATGCGAAAGGATTTAACTGTTTAAAGGCGAGTGTTTTAAAGTAGTTTTCTTGGAGTCCTCTTCTGTCTGTCAGCTAGCCATTTCTCCTGTTGCGCATATATGTTGTTATTCATGTATTTAATTCATTTCCCAGATTGTTCTGTGTTTGTAGCGCGTATATGTAGTCTTCTTTTAAGTAGAAAGTTCATTCCTCAGGTTCTACTCCATTTTATGTTGGTTTTCGCCAGTAGTTCTTGGTTTATTTAGTCAAGTGAGCAGCAGTTGGACCGGGTGAATGAACTATGGACAAGCAATTTTTCAACGGGACAAGCTTTCCGTAAAAGAAACTTGACATGAAACAGCAATCTTTAGCTTTATTATAAATGGCTGCTTAATGCTAACGATAAAATGTGTGATAGTACAGCAGGCTAAATTTTGGATGTTCGTCTAAGTTGGAGCATTCTGACGACGCCTACTCACTCTCATAGAGTACCTAACCTGCTTTTAGTTAGTCGGTTGTATTACTGTGCCTCTTCACTGTTGTGTTGGCTGCTTATGAGTAAAGCTGTCCTATTCGCTCTCCAACTCCTACAGTCTAGTACAGAGGTAACCGTCTAATTTCTTATCGAATCATCAGTCTCGACGCTTAGAGCTGTCTGGTCTTCATGCCAATAATAAACCAGAGTGACAGACCGCATTCAGAAGCTAATAGATTAATTCAGGTAATAAGCATGCAAATGATCAGCTGCAGAAGTGCTTTCTGGTTAAAACTTTCATTATTTTTTAAAATTTTAACTTGTTGGTGAAAAGCCTTTAAAACTGTTATTGCTCCATCTTTGACGTGCAGGCCTAGGCAGAGCAAGAATAACATCAAAAAGCTTTTGCCCAATCGTACTGACTCGCAAAGGTCTGGAGTACACCCGCCTCCGTTGTTATTGTTAGTAAACTTTTCCTAAAGGATAGCTAATTTTCGTTGCATTCAAATCTTCGCACTGAGAACGTAATATCGCCGCCACCAGGTGTACAAGAGCGTTGGAAATCCTGGGCCAAACAGATCAAAAGATGTTATCAAAAACATGCTGATCGTGTAGGACCGCATGTAAGCTCTCGTTGCTTCTTTAATCGTCGTCGAGTTGCAAAGTTATTGTTCCTATTCGACTAACTGGTATTTTACCAGAGTCAGAGGCTTCTCTAAGGCCAAGAGCCTTGTTGTACCGTGTGAATCCGTTCAGACAGACAATAAGCGTTAATTAAGATACCGTAAACGTCTGAAACCTGAACAACGTACTCACCAGTTTTCGCGTATTTCGTCCATAAGAAATCACAACTTATGTAATTCAGAACTGCTCTTGTTCCGTCGTCAGCGGACTGAATGATGAGCTCCCTTACACCGCTGACGACGAGACAAGAGCAGTTCCGAAACGTACGCTATAGAATTGTTCTGTCTTTTCTCTAACAATTTACTCGTCCATTCGCTGGTATGGTACTTTGAGGTTTATTTACAGACACATCAAGCAGGCCAAATCCGTGAACCGAAGATCAACTATGAAACATACGAGCTTTCAAAATACCGTTACAATGTTTTTCACTTTCGATTACGTGATGCAATAGACTTATTGTATGTGTATCGTGGTAGGTCTTGAGTAATAAGCGGAAAGCGTCACGTTGTTCAAGACAAACTTTGCTGTCGTCTCTACGAAAAGTCGACGTCGTTAGTAATCGCAAGCAAGCAATAGGTGGCGCTAGTGTACCTGTCAGTAACATAGGTTTGCCGCTGAGTTATGCAAATTATCATTCTTATCTCCTCTCTCTTGCGCGTGCGCGCGCACCTTCGTTTTGTTAGCTCGGCAGCCGTAGGAATCCTCGTTCTTTTTACTATCACCGTCGGTTGCTGCTTTTTCGAAACAAAATAATTTTACTCCTCTACAGGTACATTCAGTCTCATGACGGCTGGATTCTATAATTGCATTAAAATTTTGCTTTTCACCTCGAAGCAGCCCATAAACTGATACTGAAAACTTAGTTTTCATGTCGCTTATAGCAAGCCCTTTTTTTCGCACTCACCCAACGCTATAAATGGCCTATTCGAAAAAAAGAAAGTTGGTGCGGAGTGTTCAACTATTTAAAAGGTAATGGAGGAACGATTATTTCGTTGTCGAGCTTAAAAGCAAGTCTGTTTGCTTGATTTGTGCAGATGCGGCTGCTGCGGTGAAAAGAACTTATCTGGAACGGCATGCATTACAGCTCAAATCATGGATGGCTGAATGAATTACGAGGCCAACTGCTTTTGGAGGGAATCAATGTGTTTCAGCGAGTCGCTTTCTTTAGGCCTCATAGCAACTGGAGATAAGGGAAGCCGGCAAAACAGATCCGTACCTTCGGAACAAGGATTGGTTCTAAGGGCTGAACCGGTCGGGCTGATGTTTCGAAGCGTGTTTGGTGCGCTCGCCTGGCGTCGCTTGCTCGCCGGACCTTACTTACGCTTAGTCGAGTCACTTCTTCTCCAGCCGCAGTCAGTAACGAAGCCTGCGCGCGGACGACTTCAGCTGTGTGCGCTTGTCCTGCTTGCGACAAGCCACTTCATCCGGCATTGAACTGCCGACCTAGAACTCGCATGGACACGAGGAATCGGACTGTATGGTTAAAACAAAGCATTGCGACGGACGGTGATCGGTGTTGACGCAATATGATTTCTGCCCAGTGCTTTGAATGTTGAAGAGAAGAAATTCAACCAAGCGCGGGTAAATCGCTGGAGTAACTATGACTCTCTTGTTCCTGAGGCTTCTTGCTGATGGTTCAGTTAAACCTGCTGACGCGCCAAGGAGTCGCGGGTGGGCTCAAGGATACCGGCTACGGGTCTTCTCCCAGGCTGGCGTTCTAGGGTTACTACTTTGTTTGCTCCAGGCTTCGGCGGGTTACCGTTTCTCACCGGCATCGCCACTAAGGCGGTGCAGGAGGGGGCCTATCCGGCCAGGTGCCGTATAAGGGGGACGCTTCCGCTGGGACTCTTTCGGTCTCCAGTTGTCGTTCCCTGGTAGCCTGGGCAGTGACGGCCCCCGTTGGAGAGAGTTGTGATGACTCTTTCCTGCCTGCCTTTGCCGCCCTTATCCAACGCCACCTCCTCGTGGTCAGGAACGCAAGTACCTCAGCGGGTCGACCGCTGAGGGAAACAAACGGTGTTGGGTTGCGTGAGCGAACTCGGGTGTTGTTGCTTCTGCAGTAACACGAAGGTTGGCTCACGCTCTTGGTGGCCCAGAGCGGCGCCCGGACTAGTTTCGGGGGCCACCCACTTCTGTGCAACGGCCGCTCACCATACTTACTGATCAGGGGGTTGCACCCCAGATCAACCCCGTTGCACATGATGACAAGTACAACGCAAGGAAACCCGATGCACGATCCCGAGCGGACGGTCGGGGGCGACGGGGCCGACTTTGTTGCTGCAACTTACCCAGGGCCTTTCCGGTGCCCCTTGTGTGCGACAATAAACGCGGTGGCGCACAGCTTCCTAGAGCACATGCGTACCTACGCAAAGGAAGTTCGCTTCCAGTGTGGGAAGTGCTCTAGGTTGTGGCCCACCATTCACTCGGTGGCATGCCACTACAGCAAGTGTGGGCGGCAGGTTAGAAGATCAGAACGACAGCCCCCGTTGCTGTAGAAGACCGACCCCACACGGTCGCATGCACCGAATGTGGGGAACACTTTACAATTGCGATGAGGCTTCAACTTCGTGGCAGAAACGCTCATCCTGAAGCGTTCAACGCGGACCGCCCCCGCGAAAAGAAATCGAGGTGGAGCCAGTTCGAAGTGTTAGCAACATTAGAAGCAGAGTTGCCTACCACCATAAGTGAATGTGAACCAGGTTTTATCGAAAAAGTTATTCGACGGACATGGACTAACAAGGAATGTCGAAATGATCAAGGGCCAGAAGAGAAAGAGCCGGTACAAAGAAGACGTTTTATCCATGAAGTCTGCCAGCAGTCGTGCAGACACAGCTTTAATTGAATCGTTAGTATCTCACGCTTACGGGTCTGTTTTACCTGTTCAATCAGCCGTTTCTGCGTCCGCACCTGTTTTACCGAAGAGCGGACATATTTTATCCGACGAATCGACGCTTCCTACGTCTGAAGAAGTTTTACCAATCGGTCACACTGTTTTACCGAAAACATCTGCCTCAGTTTTATCGACCGAGCCAACTGTTTTACCAATGGTTTTGCCGAATCTGAATGATAACGGTGTGGATGATAATGGGTAGCAGGCGTCTCATGCCCCTTCGGAAGTGCTGTTATTGGAACATTTGATCGATGTTTTAACAGCGAGTTCCTGCTGCGAGGCTACAGTTGGATCACTCCTCCAGGCCCTCAATGTTTTAGCTGGGCTAGCCTTACAGGGGCGCCACATCTTGGACGATACGGCTGAAGCTATTTTAAAATTTATTTTACCGCTACCCAAGCGCGGACGCGACCCGGCGTGCAATTAGGCAAGTCTACCAGCGCCGACCACAAGCAGAAAGCAGAAACAATTGCGATATCGGCAGCTCAAACGGTTTTACAACACAAACAGGACTCGACTTGCGGAAGTCGTCCTCGACGGTGTCCCGCCGATGGAGCACGAAGTGCCTTTCGCAGACCGTGTTGCGTCTTACTCAGAGGCCTTCGGAAAGTGTTCACCTGCTGGTAATGCTACATATCGGCTAAAGCGATTTCAACGAGCAACGTGGGTGCGAAAGAGTGAACTGAATTTACTGATTTCACCCGCTGAAGTAAGGGTTGTCCCGTTGAAAATCTCACGCAAGTCCGCATCCAGTCCGAGCAGAGTGACAGTGGACCACGTGCGTGGCCTGGAGGAAGCTGAGTTGGTTTTACTGGTTAATCTGTGGCTGTTTTACCAAAATGTGCCAGCGACTTTTAAAGTTTGCCGCACGGTTATACTTCCGAAAAAGAGCAAAGTGAGAGAACTGGGTGACTGTCGGCCAATCACAATTGCATCTGTATTTTATCCGCTTTTTACCAAGATTTTGGCAAATCGTTTGTCCAAGATGGTCGAACTGAATCGAAGGCAGAAAGATTTCATCAAAAAGACTGACGGGTGCGGTGAGAACATCTTTATGCTTAATGCTGCTCTTGCCCTCTCTCGTGGCGAACACAGAGAGTTAAGTCTGGCGACGCTAGATATCGCCAAAGCGTTTAACACGATGTCCCACGCTTCTGTCCGCCGTGCACTGTTGCGTCAAGGTGTGGGACATAGCGACGTGCAGCTCGTTGTAAACCTTCTGGCCAACTCGTTTACGCGAATCGAACACTCCTCTGGGGAGTCCAGCTTAATCCCCATGCGGAGAGGAGTAAAACAGGGCGACCCAATGTCGCCCTTGTTATTCTCATTGGTGATCGATGAGCTCCTCGATCAGTTGGACCAGAATGGTGGAGGCTTCACTTTCACGAGTGATATTCAGGTGAACTGCCTTGCGTTCGCCGATGATCTACTCCTCCTGAGTGACAGCAAGGAAGGTCTGCAGAGCAACCTGCTACTTTGTAGCCAGTTTTTTACCGCTCGCAGCCTGTCCTTAAATGTACAAAAATGCTGTTCGCTCAGGCTGTATAAAGTTCCTAAGTGCCGATCGGTAGCTCTTGCAACGGAGCCACAATTTTACCTAGATCCGGCACAGCCGCACACTGTTTTACCGGTTTTTACCGCGGCTCAATTTTTCAAATATTTGGGAGTAGAGTTCAATCCGTTTGGCCGGCGGCGCGATCAGATAGCTGGAGCGCGGGCGCTCCTGGATCGCGCATGCAAGGCAGAGTTGAAGCCGCAACAGAAGTTGGAGCTGATTCGAACGCACCCGCTGCCTAGGCTGCTCTACACTCTGACAGTGGGCAATCCATTTAGCCAGACAGCAGCAACCATCGACCAGATGGTTAGGCTAGCAGCTAAAAGAGTTCTCCGCCTATCCGTCAGTACTTCATCGAATGATTTTATCAGCTTGCCGAAAAGGAAAGGCGGACTTGGTTTTATACACGTGCAAGAAACGGCTGACCGAAGTACGATTCGACTGCTTTTCAAAATGAGAACAAGCACGGACAAGGCTGCCCAGTGCGTTTCCGAGCTCTGGTTCAACCAGCGCCGCCGAAACCGTCTAATGAGGCGACAGGGCGTGCTAACGTTCACTGAAGCAAGCCTGCACGTCGCAAAGACAGCGCGGGCAGCAGCCCGCGAAGCGAATTTCCTGGCGTCATATCAGGGAACAGGCTACAAGGAGTTCTGTGATTGGCGCATTAACTGGTGGATGTCCGGTGACGGGATGACGGGGCACAACTTCATCGCCGCACTAAAGGTGAGAACCTCTCTGGTCCCCACGCGCTTGCAGGCCCTTAGGGGCCGAGCTGAACCGGGAGACCAGAGAGTTTTCTCTGCCGGAAGTGCGGCGTAGTAAGTGGTGCCTCTGAATCCTTGATCCACATCTCCCAGAACTGCGCTTTCACAGGCGGACTTATAGTCCGGAGGCATAATGATATTATGAATAAGCTGATGCAGTCAGCTGAAGCCTCCGGATTCCATCTTGTACATGAGCCCGTGATCCGGCTAGAAGGTGAAACCTTCAAACCGGATCTGCTCCTCACAAGAGATGACTCCTGTTGGGTCATAGATGTAGCCGTTACTTCAGAGACTAATGACGCCCTAAATCGACGTCACGCCGAAAAATGCCGCGAATACAAGCGCATGAAGGAGGCTGCGTTGTAAGCCCACCGGCGCGAAGTACTTCGGCACCGGTGCTGTAGTTATCAGAGCTCGGGGCGGCTGGTGCAGCCAAAATGATGAGACGCTCAAGAAAGTGGGATGGAAGATGAGCGAAAAGTTTCAAGCTATATTTTGTGCACAATGGCCCTTGAAAGAACAGTGCAACTAATGAACTGGTTCACGAGGAGTACGACAGAACTGGCATTTCTAGCGGATCAGCGGGGGCGGAACGCTCACAACCGGACTAGCCACGGAGTCGCCCACTCCATCTACGTGGCAATAGCAACAGGGGCACCGGAAAACATAAAGCAGCACGACTAGGCCACCATGTCCGGCCTGAGTCAAAATAACAAAAGCGAGGACGCCGCAAGCTGCTGCCAGTGGGCAGCCGTATCCTTCGCTTATGTTCGCAACCTTTTCGCTCTCGTCATCTTTTTGTTCTTCGCTTATTTATATTTATATTTTTTGTCGTTCGTAGCTGCGCGAACAGTTACTCATTCAGTTTATGCCTTATTTCGTTAATCGCCTTGGTTGTTTAATAGTTAATGTTCATCCCTTCAGGGGCCAATTAAATGAAGATATGTACAAATAAAACAGGCTATGTTCTCTAGCTGAGTATATTCAACCGTATTGAGAAACGCAAAAAAAATATACGCTACGTGTTCATAAAGACACATATGGATGACCGCCAGCGACAGTCAGACGACCTCAGCTTGCTGAGCACACAGGAAAGAATATGAAAAGCACATTTCGCACAAGTAATGACCGCTGGCAGGATTTGACCGCTAGAACTTTCCGCTTGAGCATTGTGGCGATGTAGGTTGCTTATGGATGTTACCTGAACATAAGTAAGCTTTAAAAGCCAGAGCAAGGTTATCAAAGCGAGCCAAACCTTAATGCAGCATTTCTGCCGCTCAAACTATCCAAGAAAATTTCTGAAAACGTTCCTTCACCAACTTTTTTGCAACTTGGTTAAAAAGCTGCTATTCACCGCTTCGCAAAGGTTGATACGATCTTCACCTTCCCGAGAATGCTTCTTTTCGGGAAAGGACCTTTTTCTTTGTCTGCCCGTAATTCCAATATCTTTTGCAGACGCAGCATTTTTTAGCGCTTTCCAACTTTTTCAAATAGTTTACATGCATGGAAACGGTTTGACGTCTATTCCATCGCTTACAGCTTGTGCACTTTTTCGCAGTCTATTTTTAATCGCTTTAGTTCGGCAGTGCGAATCGGACAGACATCAACTTGCCGAGGTGTCTGCAAAGAATTAGTGTGATAAACACATATGGGTGTGCGTGAAAGCAGTACAAGGAAGTGTTAACTTTCGGCGCAATGTTGCTATTCGAGTTTGCCTTTCGTGCCTATTGACGTTACGCATCGTTTAATGACATTACTAGCATGCAAGCTGCAACAGAACGTTGAACTACAGATCTACTCTTGGAAAAAGTTGTTTAACGCGCCATTCCTGTCGCGAAAAATTCCCAAAAAACGATTTGCTTAGCTTGGAAGAGCTACAAATACCCTTGCCATTGTTGTGTATTGAGTATGATTGCTTTGCACACAGCGTTTATGCCACACCCCTGCATATCTTCTTACTGTCGAATAATGGAGGGACATGTATGCCTTCCTTGGAAGTGTTCGCGCGAATAAACGTTCTAAGCTACGACAGGTCCGCATGTACTTCGCAAAGCTGATACTGGTGACGAGGATGAGATTCTGACTTAAAGGCATTCAGTAATTAATTAGACGACGAGACATATGGCTATCAAATTCTATTGTTACACAATATCAGCCCTAATATTGCGGACGGCCGTTAACCTTGTAGCGGACATAGCAATCTTGAGTTAACTGTTTAATAGGCTAACAACGACAACTGACCTAATTACCATATGGGACCAATAAAAGACGTTTTTGGGGACTGCGCTAAAAATGAGCAGGTGCAGGTCCGCTACAACCTGCTTACGCCAGTGGCCTCAGACAGGTTGACTTTTAAGCGTAACACATTGAAAGGAAACGAGTACAAACGCGCACACGCACACAAACATACACGTATGCATACATATACATACACATACGGAGTAGATACACATGCATTAATAGAGTGCACATTCGTGCGGGTAAACGATGGCCAATTGGATCTAACTAGCGAGTGATTCAGCATTCTGTACTTAGGAAGTGGTCTGTTATTTTCCCAGTTAGCTTTGCCATGAGTTTGCCTATTGCCGCTCGTTGCCCGTCGGACAGTTTCATTTGGATGAGTTTCAGTAGCCTGTCGTTCTTAGGGTCCCAGCGTCCTCGCGCGCCCACGATGAAGGCGCATCCGGGATGTATTTTTCTCTGCTGAAGTAGGAGGGCCGCATTGATCTCAGTTGGCCCGGTAAAGTCGTCAGAACAATAGACACATCGGAAGGGACCTGGGACCGAAATGGGAGGTAGCGTTGTAGCAAGCTGCACGGGACTCATGGCCTCCTCGGTCATCCTCCGAGTTGGGGGAGCCGGGCGAACGCTCATAGCCAGTCGACCGTTTGTCTGCGTTGCCTTCAGAGGGTCATGTACAGGGTGCTTGATTAGCTTCTGTGCGCTTCTGCGGGACGCGAGTTGTTCTAAACGGCGCGTTTTCCATAGGTCCCTTTGAGCGTTCGACACTTCGCACTCGAGTCTTCATCTCCTGCTGCTTTTCAGCGAGACCCTTCTACTCACAAGCACGAATTTTTTCCAACGACCCGTATGCTAAAGGTAAAGTACAGTTATTTGTCGCTGTCTTACCTATTCTCGAGATTTAGAAATCTAAGAGTCATATTTACTCTCCCTGTTTATCTGCACTTGGTTAAATTGCTACGGTTTGACATTCAGAGCTCTGGGCAGAAATCACATTGCATCATCGCCGATCGCCGGCCGGTTATACAATCCGATTCCTCGTATCCGTGCCCGTTCTAAGTCGGCTGTTGCTAGGTAGTTTCGGACCTAACCTGGATGAGACTGAGGGACTAGTTTGTGTGTGGTCTGAAGGATGAAGGCCTTCAGAATCGTCTTCCGGCTCACTCAGAGTTGGATCTCAACGACGCGTTACGCGAAACAATCATACTCAATACACAACAGCCTTTTGAAGAAAACAAATCAATGGACTTACCAGACGAACTGTAGACGTACTCTGTCGCCCATGACCTGTTCTTTATGCAACCCATACGTAGGCTGCACACACACGAACAGATCCCAGGCTAAAAGAGCGACAACCAAGCGATAATGTTGATGTGCAGGTTCTATCAGCTGACTGTAAGTGATTCTCTCCGGCGCAAAGAACGGGAAGCAGTAGAATTTTTCAAGCAGAGTCGGTGAATTCAAGTCAAAACGCACTCATTTTCTGCAAAAGCACAATCAAGTTATTTTCGCAGTAATGAAGAAACGTTAGCTTTTCGCTGGTAACTACTGAAATAATTGCTATGCCAATTAACTGGACCAAATGGCATTATAATAGATTGCGGGCGATTTTTTTTCTGGGACCAACCTATATCGATCAGCTTAATCGAATTACAGTATGCCAACAGGAACGCAGGTAAGGTTCAGAACAGAAGGTGCGCTAAAATAACTGGCCGCAGGTGGGCTGCTCGGCACCAAACGTATCAGAAGCAATCTGCTTTCAAAAAGAGCAAGGAAATCACGCGTGCTGACAAGAGGTACAAACGGTGCTTCTCGAATTATTTCTGTCACATGAAAAGTTACGGAGAGGTATGAAAGACGATGTTCAATGTATGCGCAATTTTAATTTTTTTCCATAAAGTCATTTACACTTTCGCGTCGTAGTTTTAACGCGTCACATTACTAGGAGACTGTCAATTTTTTTTATCAGTAAATGGTAGGAACAAAAAAGTGAATCAAATTCAGCTCAACATTTTGCACGCGTTGATAAACGCTCAGAACGAAGTACACTGCAGGCCGCGACTTTTTACTTACCTTTCTGAAGCGAGCTTTCTCAACTGACAAAGAAAATATGCTTGTGTGTACAGCCACTTAAAAAACCGCGTAGGATTTTTGATAAAAAGTCTGAACAATTTGTTCGCATAAGGGCCGCCAAACAATAGCTTGACTTAAATTCCTTATTAAATCGAGAATTCTGCTAAACCTAAGGTAAGGACATGCAAGCCACTTCCGTGCAACGCATTTCCCGCTGTTTTAATGATAAGCGTTTTACTGTGAGACTTTAAACAGTTTTCATTTTAAAGTCATGTTAACTTTAAAGTGTCTCACAAGTAAAGCAATTTCTCAGAACTTAAATTTCTTCAGTTTCAGACAACAACGATTCCTTGTGAACATAAATTGGCTTAATAGGTTATCATTGCTCTTCAGTGAATTCCCATTTTGCCTAGCGTACATTACGCAACAGAAACATACATCACTTCGAAATTCAGGTATGGAACGTGGTTTTATTCCCTCTTCAAAGCTTAATCTCAGACCTTTTGAGAAAGAGTTCTAGTTTCGCGCCTCTGAAAAAATTTAATAATCGGTGGGCTTTAAGTTCCTCCGTCTTGAAGTTGCATTCTATTTTAAAGGATAAAATTGTGCGCTAACGAACTGTTAAAAGATGTTCGCATAGTTCCGCACCCACCGAAATTATGCAAACAAAAAAGGATAGCATATAGGCTAATCTTTAAGAAGTCTAAATTTCTTGACTGCATTCTGAACGGTTATTTATTATTATTATTATTATTTTGAAGATATAATGTCTTCGTACGGGACCAAATAATTTCATTTTGGCTTCTTTTGTACGGATTTTCTGTGTCCCGTTGAATAGACTTTTATTAATAAACTTTTCTTAATAAAATGTCCGTAGCTTTCGGGTCCGAACTTGACCCGTCATCAGCGGTCTAAGGATTGACGTACGTCAATCCGTACAAAAGAAGCCAAAATGATATTATTATTATTATTATTATTATTATTATTATTATTATTATTATTATTATTATTATTATTATTATTATTATTATTATTATTATTATTATTATTATTATTATTATTATATGCGCTTGTGCACGCTTCTGCAAATGAAACTGACAGTGCGTTACACCTAATTACTTGAAAAACTGCAATTTATTTGAATTATTTTTTTCGTCAATTTGCAAACTGATCTCACTATTTTAAACAGCTAAACATGCCCCTTTTACACGTACAAGCGAAATGCCGTGCATTTCGCGGCAAATGATAATCAGGTTCCTTGGGTTGCTTTCATCGTTGCGTAAGTCTTCCATTCTGAAAGAAAAATATGGCAAACCGTTCAAACTTTGCGTTAGGCGAGTTCTGTTTTTTGGTACTCTAATTTTACACGCAACTCAGAACGACCAGCCTTGCGTAGGGTGAACAAGTTCATCTTATGTGCCATCATTAGTGATTTTCAAGTTAGATGACAGAGAATATGCATTGCTGCTGCAGTGCCGATTTGTTTTAGAGCAAAACTATGATGCGCGCAGAGCAGGACAATTTGGATGATAAAATGCTATCCACGGGAAACAACAAGAGAGTTCTTGACGTCATCTTCGAAGACGAAACGCTTTCCGATGAGAGCAGTCGTCCTGAAGAAAGAGAAGCTGCTCAGATAATTGGAAATGCCTTTTCAGCTGGTCTGTACGTTCCCGGAGTTTTTAGTGATGGTGAAGATACGACGGAGAAAAGCGAGCGTAAGTATATATCTCGACTGACGTTGTCACTGTCTGTTATTTAAAATACGTAGTTTAAGTGTTTATTTTGTTTTACTTCAGTATGTTTACATGGCTTCAATCACTTCTTACATTTTTGTGATTAACCCAAGAGCTGTAAACAACTTATTGCCCAGAGCTTCGTATTGAAAATATCTTTATTACGGATTCTGCCCCGTTGAGATGTAAAATAGAAAGACTTTTTTCTCTCCGAAGCTTTCGGGTCTGCCGCGACCAGTCTTCAGCGGTCCAACGAAATGTGTCCATCATTGGACCGCTGAAGACGGGTCGCGGCAGACCCTAAAGCTTCGGAGAGAGAAAAATCTTTTTGTTTTACATCTCAACGGGACAGAATCCGTAATAGAGATATCTTCAATATGAAAACACACAGTCCCGTACAAAAGCATCACATTTTCAAGAGCTTCGTATTATCAAAATCAAAATCATTTATGAATAGTAAGCCGTCAGAACTTTTATGCAATTAGCAATCCGTCATCAGCCTATCAAGGTTGACTGTAATTATGAAAGCATCCATACTGGTTTCAAAATGCCTGTTTTCGCTTGGTTTATAATGAAGCGCACAGCGATAAGTAGTAGCAACTTTAGCAAAGAAAATTTTTACTAACTTGCTTGAAAAAATTTCCCTTTGCAACGTAACTTCACGGTAAAATTTTTTTTTCTTATTCTGGATCTTGTCTCCTAGGCGCCCCTCCGTCATGCTGTGACTTTGCCAGCCATTTTGTCCTGGCCTTACGTAAGCTTAAGCATAAACATAAAGCTTATGTCTTGGCATAGATTTGAGTAAGGTCAAAAAAGGATGATTTGCATGCTTTCCAGTAATGGCACAACAAGGTAAAGGCATGCTTGCTAGAAAAAAACCTGCATTTCTCAGACGGTAGGGCGGCTAACAAACAAGATCCTTTCTCTTCTCGTACTCAAAACAATTTATAAAAGACCAAGAAGACACTTATGCAATACGTAATAGCTCCTGCGAGTTTTAAAGAATTCAAGCAATAATTTTCTTGTCTAATTTGCATTTTGATTTATCTAGAGTAGTGTTCAAAACAGCTTCTGCGCAGTTGAACATGAAGAGTTTATGCTTGATAGTTTCTGTTCTCGATGAGCAAAGAATGGATAGTCAACCCTTTAGCTTCATACAATTAAAAAGTCTTTGATGAAAGCCACTTTGCAAAACTAAGATTTGATAAGCAGTACAAGAGTAAGCCATAACGAAAGGCGTATCGTTTAGGCTCTGATATGCTCTGCCTGCCTTAAGGCGGCTGTTTTCAGATACTCTACGATGAATTAAATTATCTTGTTTCAATGAGGACTGCGTTTGAGCATCTTGTCATTTAACCGCTCCGTCGCCTGAAGAATGCAGGTTCCTTCCTGCCAGGCATGCAGTCATGATGACATGCGCTGACTGGCGAGCACACTGGCTATCTTTTTCTGCTCATACTCAAACCTAAGCCAAACCCATAGCCTAATATAGACCTTATGTTTACGCTTAAGCTTACGTAAGAGCAGGACAGGATGCACGAAAAATTACAGTATGCTGGTGAAGTGGTTAAGAAAAAAAAATCCCAGTTTGTCTTAACTTTCTCATTGAATAATGATGAGAAGGTGCATTATTGGTGTACATTTTATTTTATTCATAATGACCTATACGTTTAAACAGGCTTTCTTTTCTGAACTTATGTAAAATGAGCTGTCCAGCAGTTCAACAAAGCAATGCTCTGCATTCATTTCTCTGTCGAAGAATTTTAGTTTTAAATCAGATAAGCTCCTTCATGACTGTAAATATCTCTTAAAGTCATACTGCTACTGAAGAATAATTATTTTTTCAAGAACACGTTTACGAACAGCGTTTTGCAAACATTTGGTAAGAAGTAGCGATATTGTTAAGGAGAGCTGTTGCCTTGAGCGAAATGCTGAGCGCCTACTGCTTTAAATTTAAGTTCTCTGAATTTGAAATACCTGCATCTATTGAAAGGAAAAGAATAATTTTGAAAAAGTTTGAGCTTTATTTTTCTCATAACAACTTTACGCCCTTCAAGTTGCTTTACTACCGCAAGAGACGATTACTGAAATTTGGTTCCTTTGTGTCTATACTTACGGAGTATATTCTCCCATCACTCCCGAAATAGTCCAATTCAGACTAAGAAGTTTGCAAAAATAAAATGACGAGCCACGTTGATTGCCTAAAACTTCTTTGCTGACTTTCGCTTGCTTCAACAGAGACGAACAGCACGCACACTCCGCTTTCGAAGCGTCAAACGGTGGTTGCCTATCCTCAGGAAACGGGACAGTCCATAGTGGCTGGAGGTAAATTGTAAATCTTCAACCTTGACGAAGTCTGCAGCAATCAATTAAGCTGTTGACATTAAAGTGGGCAAACTATTTTAACAGTAATTATATTACGACTGTTCAGCTAATCTGATACTTATCCATTGCATCTAATGCGGTCTATATTTAGTTAGTGATTTGCTTTACTGGAAAAGCATAACAAATTCTTTGTTGGCATTCTCCATGGGAGTGATGCTTGTTTTGGTTTTGGAGCAAATAAGTTTGCTTTGCTTTATGGGATACCTATGCCTGTTCAACACTGCTTTTGCTCTCATAATCCGCTCCGCGGTTGGTTTAGACGAGGAAGTACCTGACCATCGTTCTGTCGAGGTGTAAGTCAAAATTTTACGTGGAAAAAATGCACTTCCTTCTTCGAACTTGCAGGGTGTCGAATGTGCAAGTTCTCGAACATGCCGACGTTGAGTTCGTGGATTCCAGCATACTGTTTTTCGAACAGAAGTACAAATCAGTTGTTCACAACTTGCTGCATGGAGACGTAAAGTTCCTCTTCAAGTGGATTTTCTTCTTGTTCTTTTCAGCAGTGATTTGCACAGAAACTCCTCAGCAATGGATTCGACTTTTCGGTAGGCACATGATCGTACAAAGTTTTTATTTTAGTGTTAAAACGAACATATAACATCTTAAAGTATTACTAGTTAAAATGGTGTCTTTTTAGTTACTTAATTTTCTCAAATCTTCGGTAGGATTATGATTGCCGCGCATTACTCTTCTCATTATTTTTCCAGCTGTTCGAAGTACATGTGCAATTCAGCAGTCACGCGAAGAATGGACAACATTAATATAAAGCTAGGAGTGACATAACTAAACCTTTCTAAGTTCTCCTTCTGTTAGTTATTAATGGCGGGGTTAACACTGCTTAGCATTTGAACATCTTTTGTTTGGCTTTAGCCTACAAGGTGCTAGTCACTAAATGTAAAAATTGTAACATATTAATTCGTGATGTTAAATATGGAAGATTGTTGCCTATACCATTATGCTTGGCTGTCCTTAAGGGTGAATTGTTATTAATAGGGAATATCTTTCAGTAAACATCGATTACAGTGACAAGCAGTCATTTACTGTAATTGCAGGTGTGATTGCTTTATTCACGCTCCCTTACGGCTCGAAACGCTTTAACGTCAGCTTCGAAAGAGTCTTTAACGAAACTTGGGAATTTTGCGTGATTGGTTGGCTGCTGGGAGGAGTCATGGCTTTCGTAACAGGCAAATTGCTCTCTATGATTGCCAGTTATATCTTGAGAAAAGTGAACTCCAATCGATATGAACGACAAGGTGCTTAAATTGCTGTTACATGTCTATTTTTATCTCTGAAGCCCATCGTGCAAATCACTTTGCGTAGAAGGTACCATTCTTTGAATTTTACCGTAATCTTTCCGATTTTCTCATGGGTTCGGTCTGACGCCGCTGGAATTCAAAGAATGCTCGAAAACTGTGAAAATTAAACTAGATTACGTCAGGAGGAGTTCATGGTACAAGAATATTCGAGCTGCCAAAACGGAAACCTTGGAAGAGAGACAACTGAAGGAGAAGTGCTAAAGAAAACATTTATTTGCTCAATAAAAACAAGGCATTGCAAGTTGTTGTGGGAGAACAGCGCAGGAAGACGTCAAAACAATAATTACACTAGCAGCTAAACTATGCACTTGAATATGCAGTACGTATATTATCTATGTGCAGGTTAGCTATATCGTGCGTTCAAACGAGAGAGCTACATTGTGCAACCTAATTTTTTTAAACAGCTACACTGGCTGCACCTTGCTTTTGAAAAGTTGAATAACGCAGCGTGTTTATGCAAAAATTAAAAATTCGACTGAAACTTGGTATTTCAAATTTATCCGCACTTTGTGCTTTTAATTTCCATGCTCTTTATAGTAAATTGTTGGCATTTGTTCATTAGCGCGTATGGATGGCCGAAACGCAGGCGATAGTCACTGACAAAGTCAATGACGGTGTTTTAAGGAAAACCTACGGAGAAGGCTTGAAAAAACTTTCTCAACAGCGTTTGCCATTTGGACGCTGAGGAAATAATGCTTCTTGACTATAATGAGTGCCAAGCGAGTATTAGAAATCAGACTTTAAGACATATACTCTGCTGCTGCTGCTGCTGCTGACTCTTTGAGATCTGCAGGACGTTGACTAGTTGCTTGATAAAAATTGTTATACTGAAATACTGCTTTGTCTTGGTCTTTTTTACGTAGCGTCGCGATGCTAGGTGAAATCAATACTCTGTATCAAGCGAATGAATGGCCAATGAGCCGTAGCAGATAAAAACTCGTTAATAGCTCTGCTTAGTCACTTTATGAATGACAATATCGAGACAACAGCTTTGTGCAAAGAAAAGTTTGAAATGTTTCTTCTTACGGAGTTTGTCCCTTTGAGACAAACTCTGTAAGAAGAAACATTTCAGACATAAAAACCTACAGTCCCGTACCAAAAAGCTATATTTTCAAAAGGAAAAGATTGTTCTGAACTGCTATGCTGCATACGGGAAAACTTTTCGCGGTTTGTTACTACTTGCGACGCAGATTTTTGAACGCATACATGCAAACCGCAAGAAACCCTACTACGCTAATGAAGACCATAAGGCGATTGGGACCAGTTTGAACGACCGTTTCAGGCAGCTTTCCATCGTTTGAAGCTGCGGTATGGCTACTAGGATCACTTATTTCATTCTCCGCATCAGCTTGCGACTCTTCCTCATCATCAGAGTTCGTCGAAGTGAGGGGGAAAAGCTTTCTAATGTTGGAAGCCTAAAAAATAAGTTAGTGCGCAATCCAGATAGGACGCTATTGAGAAAACCTTCAGATAGTCATCCTCAGCCCCTCTAATAACGAAGAAAGTCGTGGGGCCCTCACTATTACGCAGAACATTTACTGCTTCTTTGTGGGTAATATTGCCCAAGTTTGTACCATTTACCTAAAGCAAAACAGACGTTACCTCAGCTAAATCGTCATTTCGCGTACTGCAAAAATTTTATCGCCCTCCGCCAGATTTCCATCTTTTTTGGCAATCCCATTTTCGTGTATTTTTGATATATAAATTCCGGGGTCCCTTGGCAGATACGGTTTATCACTTCCGCCAACAATGCTGAAACCAAAACCTAAAAACAAACATACTTGCAATACACCTACGTAAAATGATTTTTCTCGTCTTCAAGCATAGCATAAAATGGAAGTAACACTGATTAGACTACAAGGTCGGACAGCCGCTTCCTAATAACATATACGTCAAGTTTATATAATAAGATCTTACTGCCTTCAATCGGTTTCGTCAGGGTCACTGCATCTATCGTAGGGTAATCGTCACCATCCGTCTCCAAGCACTCGAACTCCATAAAAGCGCACTTGGAATTAGCACTCATATGGCTATACAGTATACAAGATCATCAAGTTTAAACCCTGTTGCTTATTGGCTAATCATTTAAGGCGCTGATGCTTTTAAAATATGCCACTTTTTTTATAGCTCGAAGCTATAAATACAACTTTATCGCTTCCGTATTAGCATAGCCTATAGTCGAAACGCTATACCAAAACCATAAAATGCGCGGTGCAATAATAATGTTGGAGATTTACGATGCCGCTTTCAGGAGGTCAACAAAGTACTTGAACACATTTTAAACATTTAAATTGTTCTCCAGCTTTTTCTAGACGTTCCATTGACGCATTTTATGAGTCATATACATAGTAAAACGTTTTCCACTTCATACACGCTGCAGAGTATTTTTAGCGTTTAACCTTTGACATTATGGGAGCTAGGACGGTTAACTTATCTGCTGTAAGCGGTGTTTTAAATTAAACTTTATTCGATTCTCGTTATAAAAGTTTTTTTGCTAAATGGAAAGTCAACAGAAGTTTTCGAACATGCGTAACTCTAAGAATAACTACAGTAGTCATATGATTTCATATGTGTACTCTCCGAGCGCGTTTTCCTGTTTGATTAAAGGGCCACTTGCTAACGCATTGTCGTCTGCCAATAAGTCGCCGATGCTAAGCGGCTCATTGTTAAAAACGAGAGTATATCATAAACTTCCATTTAATGTACCTGAAAACAGGTCACCTGGCCACGCATTGTTTTGAAGCACTGAATGCTCCAAACCTGAATATTATTGTATTTTGTAGCAAAGCCGCGGCGCGCGAAATTTTAACCAATTTTTGTTTCAAAAAACGATTTCTTTGCACTCAGACAAATCAGTCACGAAGATACCAAAAGTTTTTGACGCACCGTTTCTTGAAGCTTAATCTGCCCAGACTATCCTTCAAGAAAAGTAATTTTTTACAAACCGTCGCAACCGCCAAAATAAAAAGTATTCTATGTATTGAGAAAAGCGCAGTTTCGTTTCGCTTACAGTAGTACTACGCAAAGCAAAAGGATTGAACTAAACGCGTAGCTTCGTTTATATGCAATTAAAAAGTAAATCTAAGGTGTCTTAGAAAAATTTGGCCTTCCATGCAGCTAATGCGTTAAGCGGTCAGTGGCCGTCCATACAATAACAAAAGCGTACTTGCAAATCGCAAAGTACGGTCGACATGCATACTTCCAAAAGTGTTTTCCGCGTAGTTTGTCGTTCGCTTGCTGTCTTATTTTCGCGGTTGTTTGCGTGCTTCGAGGTAAAGTTTATAAAAGGGTAAATTTAGGCATTAACGAAAGCGAGTTTTGGCACGTCTAATAATTTTGCTTGGCTCATTCCTTTCAAAATTATTTCGCTGCATTCCAGTGCACGTAGCACGTATGATCGTCGTGAAAATGGCGAGAACTTTGATGCTCCGCGATTATTCTAAGCTTGCGAGCTTACGTTTTGGGACGGTGAATCTAGCGCTTCATTTTTTGCACGCCTGCCTGCGATTGGCTAAAACTTTATTCTTAGAGCTCCATGGCCATTTCTCTAAAAATATTTTTTTAAATTTATAGGTCGCAAGTGCCTTGCCGGAAAATTGATCGTCCATTGAATTGAACATATTTGTACAGCTAATTTTATATCCTCATCGACAAGAAGGAGCATTACGCTACAATGAGCACTCCAGTGAAGGCACCAAGCATCAAGGTTGTATCCGTTTATGGCACTCGTGATTCACGTAGACAAAAGGACGCGCAGGTATTAGCTGTCCGTTTTTAGACGCTTTAGTCAATATTGTTCGTCGCTTGTACGCATTCAGATTTATTCTCGCCTACAGTCAACTCCTGTTGCCCATTCGCCAGCTAAGATAGCCCCGCAGCCTTCTCCTGCAAAGACGGCGCACATACATGGCTTGAAGCTGACTCAGGCGACTGTCCCGTCAATCACTCGAAAGTTAGACTTCCACCTCAATCTTTCTAAGTGCGTCGAAAATAGACTATGTGGAGTTATTGTTCTTTTTCAGCGTAATTAAGTACCCACGCAATTCTGATCGTTCGAAGGGGTTGCGACACTTTAGCACGAAAGTATGCGAGAAGGTGCGGGAAAAGGGGGTTACCAATTACAACGAAGTAGCCGACGAGCTTGTCCAAGAGTACTTTGAGTCAATGCCGAGCCCGCCATCTTCTCACGTAACGATCATTCGTCTCCATTTGGCTTTCAACGTTGGCGGAACATTTCTAAATTCAGGAACAACAAATGTATGACCAAAAAAATATCCGTCGTCGCGTCTACGATGCTCTGAATGTTCTTATGGCGATGAACATAGTTTCCAAAGAGAAAAAAGAGATTCGTTGGGTTGGCTTGCCCACTTCGTCGTTGCAGGAATGCAAAAGACTGGAAGAGGAGAAGTCAAAGCGTATTGCAAGAATCAAAGATAAACGAGAAGATTTGTATGACCTGATGGTTCAGGTACGTCGCTTTCGCCCATTGCCATGAAGTTTAGTTATATTAGCCTCGTTAGAAGCTGCTATAGAGAGGAGAAAGGCTTCTTAGATTCTCTGAAAGTTGCGTAGCCTTCTTCGACAAATGCTTTGAAAGTTTCCAGACTATGCGCATATGTATTTTGCTTTACTTAAAGCAGGAAAGCGTACTGTAGATAGAAAAACAGGAAGTTTGTTTTATTAACTTGTCTTTAAGAAGTATTGATTTTTTGTTCCTCAGCTAAGCTGCTATATTTTAAACGTCCCTTAAATGCTCTAAGCTTTTATCGTAATCCTGGCTGCTCCTTAAACTAATTTTGCAAACTTGATAAGCTGAGAATGAGGTGGGGTCTCCTATGTGAATGTTTGCTGCTTATGATAAGCGAATTTACGAAATGCATATTTCAGTTGGTCACGTCGTGCAGCGTTATAGAAAGAAACGAGCAAGCTTTAGCTAAAAAGATCAGGTTCGGAAATGCCACCGTTCCACTTCCATTTGTAGCCATTTGCGTTGACAAGAGGGCGGTAGGCAA
Organism: Trichuris trichiura; assembly: GCA_037903355.1. Taxonomy (NCBI): domain Eukaryota; kingdom Metazoa; phylum Nematoda; class Enoplea; order Trichinellida; family Trichuridae; genus Trichuris; species Trichuris trichiura. The sequence goes on from JBAJFE010000062.1 coordinate 1,744,404, forward strand.
TATTTCCATATCGGCCGATAGGTGACGCTCGAGGCGAATAAGACAACGTTTAAAAATGTGCTTTTAGAACGCGTTACCAGTTTGCATTCGATCGACCATTCCATTTGGAAACCGAAACGGCCATACTGCAAGCGCTGGGTCTTGCTCACGGTTTGGAAAAGGGAAGCATCAAAGAGGCTGATCTGGAAACTGTGAAGAAGTATCTCCCAGTTGCATTTGCTGAATGTTTGGAAGGTATGCTTATGTTGCTTGGGCACATAGTTGTTTCTATTTTCTAACCGCTTCAACTGAACGTTAGGTGTTAGCCCGAAATCAGAATTTAATTATTTTTGAATGTTAAGAAATCTTCGATGAAGAAAGCACGGCGAAGTACGAAGAAGACTATACTCCACCAGCTGTGGGCACTATATTGAGGTTGGTGTCAACCCGCTAAAGCGACGTTCTATAATGTAGACGCCCGTTCTGCAGCGCCGTTGGAACAGTAGCTTCGCAGCAGCGCAATGACGCGACCAAGATAAAGGAAGAGCCAGTCACTCTGTCCCATTCTTACGCGAAAGTTGGAGTTGTTGGCCCAAGTAGTGCAATGCCTCGTCGAGATGGCCAGTCAAATTCGGTTCAGCGCTTCATAAATCGTAGAATGGTTCGCCAACGAGATCCAAGCGGTCAGCAGTAGTTGCGGCAAAGTTTGACTTCCTATCGCCCACCGTAAATAGGTTGTGTTTTGCCGCCAATGAGAAACATGTACCAAAGGGCGACCTGTTAATGCCATTTGAACGTGCATACCTAATTGTGGGCACCTGTTTAATCCTGTTCATCCGATATGTCGTACGGTTTTTGTTTAGGTTTGGATATAATCTGTTCCATTGCTTTTTCCCAGGGTTTGGTCGTAAGAATTAAAAGCAAGGCATTTAAATTGTGAAATAATGGGGTGATGTCATGAGCAAGATAAGCTAGGCCAAAAATATATAACTTCCCTTAGTTGCCTTCATGCGATCCAATAAGCAGAGGCAAATTATTTCGTTCCTACTTCAGCTGATGACGTTTACCGTGTTTACAGTGTGTAAAGTCTGAGCAGCTTAACTTGCAAAACGCTTCTACGGCTAGATAAGCGAAGGGCTCTCACCTTACTTTGAGTTAGCGATATTACGTTATCTTAATGCGGTCTTTAAGTGTGCAGCGTGCTCAAAAAATAGTTCTGTTCTCGTTTGACCGCTTTCTTCAGATTGATTCGTTAAAAAGTTACAGTTAAAGATGAGCAGGTTCAGTTTTCATTCAAATGTTTGAATTAATTGAGCTCGCGTCATTTTCCAGAAAACGTGAACCGTTTGGACAATTTGAAAAAACGCTTTATAGCTCTTAATCGCCGCCGGTTATTCTTTAGAGTCGCGTATTCTCTGAACTTAGTAGTAGTCATTATTTTCAAAGCTGCCTAGAGCGAAGTATTACAAGAAGCTTTGCTGAGGATCTTTTGCAAATGTAGTACTGACTGACTGGGGAGAATTCATCTTAACTGCAGTACGGGTAATAGCGCTATAAGTAATGGTTTACTTGCTTGCTTCGTCTGTAGTGAAAAACAATGGTTAGTTTAATACACGTTTATTTTCCTCGCTGCATTTCTTCTTCTTCAGGTTCGTTGCTGCCATCAGCTTTTTTGTCGAATGCTCTCGCAGCGGTTTGAAGGACGACCGCCTCCGGACTATCCGGTGGTACATACTCGACGGGTATCTGGAAACGCTTTTGAAATTTCGGCGGACCATTCGGACCCTTCCATACGATCACTGGATCTTCAAGGTTCACGTCCGCTGGCGGTACTGCGATCACAATGGTAAGGTGGTCACTGGTGACGCTTGAGCGTTCAGCGACGAATTCCTGCGAATCGGGAGGCACCTTCTTGAACCTGATGAGTAATTTGCCAGCTCTCATAGGCCTAACGAACCCCATTGGTCTCGTACCGGTGACAAGGTTTGGGCGGGTGCTTTTGATTTTAAAGGCAATTATATGGTCCGTTGGGTTGCATAGTCGTATTTTTGTTACTTGGTCTTCTTCCGTAGATAGTACTATTCTTAGCGAAGAACAATCCACCTTCACTTTTTCAAGTACGTCCGATTCAGGCGATGGTTCAGCCATTGTTACGCCGCCGCCCCTTCAGCCTACTAGCTGAGTTTGCGCGACTAGTCAAACTACAAGTCTGCGCCAACTTGTAGGAGTTTAAACGTGTTAATATTTTCAAACTTTAAATTTTAACAAAGATTGAAAGAGTTTAGACGAGGCTTATTCTGTAGCCTCGTCGATGCTGCGCGAAGAGTTACGAAGCATGGAAATCAGTTGCTATGGTGTTTACCTTTTAAAGATCGAAAGTAGGGAAAGCACTGCGCATATAGCAATCGAAGAGGAAGGCCAAAATAGCAGACTTCGCGTGGGAAGCTTAACGCAAAGAAAAAATAGCTGCATTAGCAATGCAGCTGCTGCTTGCACAAACTAAGGCAAACAAAAGTTGTAGTACAGATCAATGGTTTGAATGGCTTCTGAACAAATAATACACCTCGGTCACTGCTTAAATCGACGAGTGAAAGACAAAAGGAAAATGGGCAAATGTCATTCTTTTCTTGTACTTTCGCCATCTCTCTTTCTTAACGCAAATCGTGGAGAAACAAAATTAGTCCTATAGTTGCCAACCCACGTTCTTTGTCTCGTTAAAAGTAGAAGAGAATGACTGGCAATGGAACCTGCATTTTTTTAAAAATTACTAGCAGGTACCGTGAGCTATTTGCATTGCAGGTTGAAACCCTGAACCTGTACGGGTCTTGGTGCGGTTGTGCACCGAAAAAATTAGCAGCTATTAATGGCGGCAGTACTGGATGTTGCGGAAGCATTAGTGAAGAGGCAAAAGGTTCTGGTTTGTTGTCCTCAAACGCCCTTTGCTACAATACACGCATTGCAGAGGCAACATCATCTATTCTCTCACCGCAGTATGCCAGTGAAAGAAAGATGGAAAATCAAGTACAAGAGAGTAGGGTTGCACTTCTTAGTTGCAGTTTATGGAATTAAATGGCTGGGCGTTCGCGTGTCTTCAGACTTAGTTGCTTCTGCTGGTATATACATAAAAAATAGGGTGTTGTTTCAAAGTTCGTCCGCGTTTCTAAAACGCTTGGAGAAGTTGCCACACTTGCCCGTCAACGTTTTCTTGTGGCAGGCAGCTGAGTTGAACTTTGACCTTTCTCCAAGAACGGGCTTTCATCTTGAAGCTGAACGTATGGCTATAAGCCTGAATTTAAATTTTAAAGCTGTAGCAACTAGCCATCCTTAAAGGTTTGCAGCTACTCAAGCATACTGTCGAACGATAGGTCGTAAATCCATTGCTATTCAAGGGCTGCCTATAGGCTTTAGCTATTTTGAATATTACTCGTGCGTTCTTGCTTTCCTACAGCCTAAGCTTTCATAATACCAATGCGACTGAGGCTCAGTATTTGTTACAGTCACCTAAAAAAGAGTGATCATAGACCTACTATGTAATTAAAATCGTTTTATTTCTTCTTGTACGGGTTATGACCTGTTTGAAGGTAAAAGTTTTATTTGTGCATACAAAAAGGTCTGTACAAAAAATGGGAAAGTAACCGGATTCGTCAAGACAGCTATGCATTCCGATTCAATCATAGTCTTTCGTTTTACGATATGCGCCCAATGTACAGTATAACAGTGTGATTGGCAGGTAATCATAAATAAATTCTTTATTCTACAACCGCCAGTGGTCACCATTAAAATCGCGAACGTTATAGAATGCCAAATGCGTTGGTCAATTTAATTTCTGCTAAAGCTTTTTAAGTTCCTATGAGTGGAATATACTCAGATCGGATGGCCGTATTTGGCGAATGAAGAATTCCTCTTCAACGGCAGCAAGCGAGACACATTTCCTTAGGTTGCAGTAACAAGCTAACCAAGCGACTATGAGGATAGGCGAATTATTTTCACGAAGTAGGCACCTAATTTTCATTGCACTTATTGATCATAAAATTAGTATATACCGCTGCCGAAATACTGCAGCAGCAACAGGAAGAGGTTAAATGATTCTATTTTCGTAATCAGTAAACTTTTGCTGTTTTTCTTAATGGTATCATACTCGCCTGCAGCTTGTAAGGAGTTTGGAAGTATCGAACAAATAACAGATACTTTACTGCAGGGCAGACTTATCAGTCGGCGTCATCAGTGCGATAAATAACTTTAACTATTTCTCTTTTGAAAGAAGCTTCCTTTTTATAAGCGTTGATGGCATATTCTTCGGAATAGTCTGTCTCCACATAATAAAAACTTATTCTATCCATGCTGTTTTCACGCCAACTACTGCGGAGTGGTAAGCGCAGTACGCGAACAACTGTGGTGCACCCAGGATTCAAGAAACGATATGTTACGTCTACTTTCATAGCATTTCTGCTAGTCGTCCTTATTTTAATAGCAAGTCGCCTGGCGCCAGTGTTCGTAAGGAAAATTGCCCTATACTGCCTGCGTTCGGCGCCAAAGTTGAAGCAAACGATTTCAGGGACAGTCTCCAGTGCACAGAGATCGCCGTCTGAAAATACAGCATGTCATCAAATTATCAGGTGAGCTGGCACAAAATAAATTTCGCACAACGCACCAGCATCACTAAAATTTTCAACCGCAACATCCATAGTTGTTTCCGTCCTTACGAGGTTCTAGTTAGTAAACCCATATCAGCAGTCGGCCGAAAAAACATTTCTAGCTTTTCATGCGGAATCAAAACTTAGGAAAGCTGCTCGCAAGTAATACTTAAAACATTAGAATAGATTTTAACCTGAAAATCATTTTAGAACTTAAACTATACAGTATCCTTCCTCTAAACTGCAAAAGTTTATTAAATCTATTAGCTTGCACTCTTCCGCGCAACAGTTGTTTATGGGATATTCTTTCAGGCACACTAATACGACATAAAAGCTCTACTTTGATTATACGCTCGGTTTCAAGCGACTGCGATGAAACGAATAACGCAACAAAAGTAAGCGTATTTTTCTCATTTTACAACGCTTAAAAAGAACCGTGTTTATACCATAACATAGCCAACTCAGCATGCAACAACAACAAAACGGCATAAATTGCATACCGCTAAAAAAGGGGCAAATAATGACCTAAGCTTTCAATGAGTCACGGTATTTTTGGCGGCAAAAGTTTCGCCTTGATGCCGGCTCAATGCTTCAGGTCGAGGCTGTTGAAGGTTAGCGCGACTTAGACAATTTGCTTAAATACCAAAATGACGTCTGCTGCGTCAATTGACTTCTTGCGTCACTACGAGTCTGTCTGACGTAATACGGCGACGACGGGTTGCGTCAAACGAAAAAGCCCCTGTTTTATTATTATTATTATTATTTTCTTTACGCTGTGGCTATTGCTCTAAAGACAGCGACTAAATAAGCAGTACAAATTCGCTGCGAATTTCCTGCTGCACAGGAGTTAATGATCGTACCTCTTTCGGCATAAGCGTAGAGTACGAACTTCTCTACACGCGCTTTTTCTGACAAACGGGAAATCTACCGTACCATATGATATTTTTGTTAATACAATAAGCAGGTTCATCGCAATTTCAAATTTGAATACAAAATACGTATAAAGTTGAAGAACACATTCCAAGTCACTTATAAATCCCAAATACAAATAAAACAGCATGCAAATAAAAAGTCGCCAATCAAAAATGTATACTAGGTTGAGTCAGTTTTAAACTAAACGCTATATCAGCGCGGAAAGCTCCCATGACGACCCATCCATGAAAGGATAAAGAAAAAAAAGTGGCAGGCCACGAAACCAAGTAAAAGGGTCTTAAAATTTTTTATTACAAGGGCGGTGTTTTGATTAAGTAAAAAAATATCACAATTTTCAACTTGAAGCTCGATTAGAGATTCCTAGCCGAGATCCCTATCTTCCAAGTACCGATATTCAAAAGTGAAACCCTCTTTTTTCCTTTGGGTCCATTTTTCAAAGTCAAAATACACGTATGTACCCTGCAAGCAGAACAAACCGCTAAGCATCAACAAAACCGTCGCTGCCGAAGCGTCAACTGACCTGTTCGTATTCGTCCGTAATGGTTGTTGGCTCTTCGTGCCGCTGAAACCACATTTTGTATTGCGTGTGAAACCGCCATGATTGCTTTTTTAAAGCTTTCGCAGCGAGGTACTGCGCCCTCGTGCCCTGAAAAATACATCTTATCGCTCTTATCTGTCTGCAAGATAAGAAGAGAACTTGGCTACCTCAAGGTAGTAGAAGTTAAAAAATAAAACCTCTGTAGGAAGACGCATATAATACTCCATGCTTTCCAGGGGAGGTTGAGTTGCTTGGGGGTAATAAGAAGGTGTAGTACAAGGCATACGGGGCAGCGCGGGTCTGTAAATAGAAAAAAAATAAGAATAGCCAAAAACAACACCAATTACACCAGTTCTTCGCAATGAGGTAAGTTTTCACGTAAAAACTTTTACTTAACTCAATCGACCGGTTTAACAGAAATGAATTTTGCATAATACTTTTTTTAAAGCTTTCGTATCTGCTCTGATCTTGATGTCAGCGGCTCAGCTTGCGGTCTTTTCTCATCAGACCATCAACTGACCCATTGGCGACGGGGCAAAAGACGCTCCGCATACTTATGGAGAAAAATTATATTCCAATATAAAATGAGACATTAAACCTACCTAAACTATTCTTATTTAATTTCTGACTTGTCCTAATAGATACCTTGGCCGAGGGATATCAGCAGGCACGGGGATTTGCGGTAGCCCTGCATCGAGCAACTTCTGGTAGAACGAAAACTCGGGGGCGAGGGGTGGAATTCCCAACGGGCTGCTTCCTGGAACAAAGTACACATCCAAAAGCGAATCATTAAAAATGTAAACTAATTATAAACCGCTTTCCTACCTAGCGTGGGATCTAATTTCACAGGCTTCAGGTCATCCGAGTTCAAACCAGTATGAACTACAGTAGACTGAATAGGAACTGACCTCAAGCTGCTGTCGTCACTTAAAGTTGAACAATTTTCCGTTGACGACCATGTGGACACCTCCGTAGTTGACGTGATTACTTGCTCTGAAGGAAATCACGTGAGAAGCGCACGAAAGTATGGTGAAAATACGCAAGCGGACCTGAAGTCGCCTTAATTGTATCATCTTCACTGACAATATCTTTCCCCGATGACGCAGGCGACTTGAACGGAAACAATTACGCGAAGCTGAGTAAGCGGAAACGAAGGTAGACAGTCACCTCCTCATTGAACTCGCTTTTTGGACCGCTGATCTGAACGGCGGCCGATTCGTCGCTTGTAACTTCTACTATGACTTCGGCGGAAGCGTCATCTGTCACGCTATTTTCCACCGAAAGACATGCAAGAGGTACGGGTGAAGCTGAAGCTGACGTTGCCGTCTTCACTTTTTCCTGGAAGCTTTCCGTCGGCGTACCAATATAGCGGCCTAGACAAACACCGTAAGCAGTTATTAATGTAAACTTTTTCATTCACAAATCACGCGGCTACATCTGTCCATATCCCTATTGTTCAAGACAAGCCTACGCACGTCCGGGTAAGGGCCAATTAAGGGGTCGTATTGGCAAGCCAAGAATTAGTGAAACAAAGCCCATGAACTCAAGAAAAAATCGCTGTTTCAGCTTCATCCCGCGTCAAGCGATAGACAGAAGCGATTAACTAAACAACAGTAGAAAGCGTAAATGAATTTAAACACGCTCATCCTAACCAACAAAGGAATGTAAGCTAAGGAAGAATGCTATTGAACTGATATTTGCCCTTTCCGATCGGCACAGTGAGGTTAGTCAGTTATGCAAATGACGATGACAGTACTATTTCCGGCCACGCGTGTACAGACTCGTTAGGAAAATTTTTGTCAGAAAAATTCGCCCCGAACAAGTTAAGCTTTGATTAAGCCCGCGCGCGCTTCGCGCGATTAGATAAGCCTTCAAGACAGGCAAACAATCAAAGCCGCGAAACGTATTTCAGTCTATAGGCATTCCGCAAGAGCTACGCTACGCCTGGCATTATTACTGCCGAAACGGTTTATTTTTAGCTCAGCCATTTGTTCTAAGAGTACAATATCAAACAACGTTAGGTTGAAAGCGAACAAAACTTCTTCGAAGAAAATTCAAGCGAAAACTTGTCCCTTGTAAACTTCAAAATGCGGTTTTCTCGCAGCGCACCCAAAGGAGTCCCTGACGGCGAACAGACTGGTTTCCTTACGTTAGATATACGTTCAGGATTACTAAAAAATAAAAATCCGCCCACACGTCAACCCAACGAAAAATGATAGCTGTCGAGCTTCTCATTTAACGCGCTTAAGAAAAGGTTACTTCCTCTCACTTCTTAGCCACAATGCACTAGCAGCGCGTCAGTACGAACTTATCGTCATCCTTAATCAGCTGACCTTCCATTCGAGGAAATGGAAAGTAATTAGCATATGTAAAAATAACGAGAAGAACAAGGACTATCGGCTGGTCGAAAAGCCGCGCCAGTTTAGAAGCAAAATGAACAATGACCGTTAACGCAATGCGCAACTGCAATTGGCAAAATCGCGGTAGAATAGAAAAAACTAAAAACAATTTGCCTGAGTTACGTATTCCACCAACGCTTCGATCTTTCGCAAAAATCTTCCGCGGAAAACCAATACTACCCGCTGCTTACGTAACGGTTAAACAGCTACGGACAAAGGCGGCCTGAGCCAACCGCTGACATTTAGAGGCCTGCTAAGGCTGAACTTACAACGAGAATACCTGAAAGATCAATGTAAACAAGCTGCTATGCAAATTCTTGAAGCTGACCAAAAAAGATTAACTTAAAGCTTCTACAGTTTTCCAAAACGATCTTTGCGAAGGAAAAAAGATCAAAGTGGATCGTTGAGTAAAACAGAACAACATTGGCATGCTGCCAAGATTTCAAATCGTCTGCAATGCCTTTTCGAGGAGGAAATGTAGGATAATTTTCGCCGCGCAGCCGAGCATTCTCGGAGGTCGAAGAAAGTCAAACAATGAAGTTACGAAGAGCGACTCAAACCTGAACACTCGAACGCTTCTCGAGCCGGCCGCGGGAAATCGCCAACCTTGCGGGAGGTACGCAAATTTCAAAAGCGCCTATGAACGCATTCTGCGGCGCGGCTATACTTCGCTGAGCGTGGCGAAATTCGCGCCCATTCTTCAACATGATTGCGCGTATTAGGCGTACGCAATTTCGAATTAACGCAAAGCGTCAACGGCTGACGAACCTTTTTATTCCAATCTCCGGAGGCTTGTTCGAAAGCACCAACTCGCAAAATAACGCTATATGGACGCAAGCTCGCGGATTCGAATCGATCGGAACAAAGCTAATGAGTTGAGAAAATAGCTTATGACGAAACTGCCACTTTCCGCCTCCTTCAGATGAGCTTTCAACAACGTTACGACTCGAAAGAATGACATGCTTTGAAGGGCAAACAAATCACCTACGTCGTAAAAAGAAAATTAAACCGCTTAGACAATTGGCATATTCTCAGCGTACGCATCAGTCGACATCGTACGTTTCGCCTTCTCGAAAGAAAAGTCTTTACTCTTTTCGTATCGTCTTTCAGGCATTGCTAATTCATTTGCATTCGCTTGTGCGCAGCTTTGCAAAACGAACAAACAAAGAAAATAATTACAACTATCGGCAATGGGTAATGGTCGCTAGCGAGTTGTTCAAAAATTCAAATGGGACAAGGAGTCTAAGCGCAATTTTTTTGTACATCTCGAAAGCGTCGAAAAGTGCAAACACGTTCGCGCGCAGCTTACTTTCGGCGCTCATCTTTACAACGGCCGCCATGGTCGGCTTCGTTTGGGAACTCCTTCGACCGGCAACAACGGCATTGTAGGACAACAACGGTATTTGGGGTGCACATATTGGAACCGAGAACGAAGGGACCGAGGAATTCGATTGCGACTCTTCGTTGCTGCAATACTGAACGATTACGTCGGCTGAAAATTATTCATATCTCAATTTACCTGATCATCTTTATCGGCGTTGAGGGCGCGGACTTGCTTGACGCTTCCAGCCTTCCAAGGAATAGCTTTGAGATCTGAAGACACCGTATCATAGACGGGGTAAAAATCTACTCGATTTATTACCTCGCCGCTTTCGCTAACGTAACGAATTTTCCTTTCCTCCACTTCCTTGACTGAGTCCTTTGAAAGGAGGAAAATTAATCGCTCAAAATAGTAAAAAAAGTAGTCATACCTTCGACATAACCGAAGACTGCCTCGACAGCGGTCTTGACGACGGCTTTGAAGAGGCTTGCGAGGATTCAGTATCCGACGGTTCCGCAACTTCCGTGTTGTTGACAGAGACGACGTTGCCAATTGGTAAAGCTTTAAGAATAATGGCCGCTTCATTCAAAAAGCCGTAAACAACAACTGCGCATTACCCATTAATTCGGCGGAAGGCAAGTCCAAATCGTCGTACATGTACTCATTTTCTTGGTAGGTCGGTTCCTCGCAATTTTCAATGAAATGATCCAAGTCGTCTTTTATACATTTCACCTGAAGGGCCAAAAAAACGTTAGCAAAATTCAACAAAGCCCCAACGCGTCGTACCTTTGCGACCTCTATGCTGCTGTTGTTTAGCAACCTTAGGATCAACTCTAATTTCTGGACGTGAAACTTATGCTGACCCATAAGTTTCGTTAGGCTTTCCAACCGCTCCTGCTTCTAAACGGGAAAGTCAGTTTTCGTATTCAAAATAGGCGGCTAAAGATTACGTCTTTTTCCGGTTTCCTTTTCCTTCCAAAACTGGCGTATATCTGCTCATATTCGCCCTCGTACAAATCAACCTTTTGATTAAGCCGGTCTATGGATTCCTTAACTTTCGGACGTTTCAAAAAAAATGGGGAAGCGGGCAAAAGATTGAAGTCACCTGCAGCCAACCGATTACATCTTCTTTTTCCTTTTCTTTGGGGTCGACTTTTTGTTCGGAGCCAAGACCCTGTTTACTGTACGCCTTCGTCTTGGTTTCACGTTCTACAATTTTGAACTGCTCCATTTTCTGCAATTCTTGCGCTGGCGCACGTTCGAACAGCTAAAGCTAAGACGAAACTACCTGTTCAATCAGACGACGAAAGTCGCACAGCTGAGTCTTGTCCTTTACGTCATTGGAATTCTGCCAATTTTTAATTTGATCTCTCAGTCTCTAAAAGTCGATTTTGCTTCACTCAACCCTGTCGGCAAAGAAAAAAAAGGTCGTATAACAGACTTGGAGCTTTTTTATTTCCTTCTTCAAGTCACCTTCGAACTTTTCCTTCTGGTTAACATTGGCAGCTTCGTGAACCTGCTCGACGCCTATTCATTAGACGATAACAACAACACGTGTTTTCCCACCTTGGCCCAGATTTCGTCAAAATACTCCACTCCTTCTTGCACTTTCTTTAAGCAGCGTTCGATTTCGGCTAAGGAAAAAAGGGCTCTTGGACTTGATTAAATTGTAAGCGCCAGGAATAACTGATTACCCTGCAACTTGCGCTTGTCGGCCATTCGGCTGGGTAAAACAAAGTGCTCGATCACAATTTTTCCAGGGTACCTGGAACTGCTACACGAAAATGCTTAATCAAAACCAACTGATCCGTTTTAACCGATTAGAAAAAGACTTACATTCATGCAAACAATCGCCAATGCATCTTTAACGCATGCATCCGTGCCTGGAAGCTGACTTACCTTCGCACTTAGGAAAGCGCCTCCGCTGGAATCTCCCGTTTGAAGCAGCGGGGCTTCAAGTTGAAAATTTGTAATACGACAAGTCAAGCCAGGGACAGTTACCTCGGAAGGGGACTCCGAGCGGCAAACGTTGACCAATTTCAACGAGCGCTACGCGAAAATTTGAACAAAACCAATGCGTACAATTGTGAAAAAGAGGTACAAACAAGAAGAGTAAACGTTAAAAAGAAATGCTTCCCGGACTTAAGTGCGGCTTTTTCATTAAGCGCTTGGGAGGCCTACCTACAGTTACAACATTGTACAGTAAACCAAAAATGAGTAAAAGGTATTGCTCACTGGGCACTTCGGGCTGCCCGGAAACTTAGTATTCCCATAAGCATGCTAAGGAGCTTGCGCTCGTAATCCTGCGAGGCAATTAATCGAAGAAGCATAAGGTTTGCGACCACAAGGTTGACCTGTAAGCCTGAAGGTAAAGGCGGGAAAGGGACACAAGCATGTTTTGCCCACAAGCTCAATGGTTCGCATGTTTAAGCAACAAGTAAGCTCGTAACCCGTCTAATAATATAAGTAGCTCTACTGAAGAGCATAGTAAGATTGTCACAATTTTCCCGCCTCCACAAAATCTTTCGGCCAGAAGGCAAATCAGAGAAGTTTTACTCGCTTATCATAAAGGCCGTAAGATTTGTAGCATTAAACCTAACCTATTCGCATTAGGTCAGCTTATTCTATTCAGAAAACGGGGCGAGCGTCAAAGTTTTCAATTTTACGTTTGATGCCGGAAAATAAGACTGAAATCCCAAGAGTCCAGGCACGTTTGCCTCAATGTTGCAAATAATTGTGGCTGCAAGATTTTTTCGCCGAGAGACTTGAAGCATGCGGCTGACATTCCAAGAAAACTACTCAATTTTATTCAAGGGAGCTGTTTATTGATTGCTCAACTCGTAAATATTTTTCTCGAAATTTATACCTGCTCAGTGAGCTCTCTGAATGCGAAACAAATTTCTATGAAGCTTACGGGACTATTTTATTTCTTAAGCCTCGCATGCCGGCGATAACTCACTAAAGTGAAAACTAAATGATTTACACGTAGGTTTCATTCTGTAACTGAACATTTACAGTTTGACCGGTGTATTCACCCGTTGCGACAATTGTGTTTCAGCGTGGGTTGCCTATTTACTATGTGTCATTGTTGTTTTGGCAAGGTGTAACTTTGAGTAGGCGCAAATTCGCCTGTCGCCCACCATTCTTCTGGGCGTTATTTACAAGTGGGCATTATTTTTTCCCTGCCAACGGGCGGTGATCGTCTCTCGTTGCGCTTCGGTAAACCGCCTGGCGTGAACCATTGAATAGTCTTTTAGTTACGTTGCTCGTAGTTGCACGTTTCGGCACGCGGAGTTTCATTGAGTCAGTCGGCGGCCGTCTTTTGCGTGTTTTTGCACAAGCACGCAATGGTCGTCCGTCTCCTCAATCGTTGCAATGCTTTCCAAGTAGCGCGTGCGGTGGCCTGTTGTCATTTTGCCGCCTATTGCTATTGGCTTTTCAACGTTTCTGCTTAGGTGCACCCGACGATCGTAAAAGTGCCACTTTGTCGAACGAGAACGTTTGCTTTGAAACTGGTTTGACCCCTTAGCTGATATGTGCAAAGCTCCTAACGTTGTGAAGGAAAGGAAATTGAATTGTCGAAGCGTTTTTCGTGATCTCATTCACGAATTTCTATTCAACGTTGCTCATAGCTGACCGTTGCGTATGCTAGTCATTGCCGAGAGCTTGAGTTGAGCTACGCTTATTTCCCAGCGGGTGCCTTGACCTCCCTTGTTACGTGCTGTCTACGTTGAAGCAGCATGGTCTATTTGCGTGTTCATTCGCATTATCTTTGATCCTATTCTTTGGAATGTCTTTGTTTTTAATTTCAGGTGAAGACATGAGCTTTGGCACGTTGTGGAACCGTTTGCAGGGGAAGCTGACGGAAGCGATGGGCCTTTGGCACGAATCTCACGAGGGCAGCTGCAAAGAACCGCCGCCCATAGATAAAAAGGTGATTGAAAAGACTTGGCGCCTGATGGATCAAGTGGTGCGCATATGCCAGCACACAAAGCTCAACTTAAAGAACAGTCCTCCTTTCATCCTCGACATTTTGCCAGATACGTATCAGCATTTGCGCTTAATCTGCGCTCAGGAATGCCAACTGGGCGACAACGAATACTTTCGCTTTTTCGTCTTCAATCTCATGCGCAAATGCAAGAGCACTTTGCACGTGTTCAAAGTTTACCGTGAGCAGATGTACGACGAATTTTCTTCCGGTCGTCGCAGCTTGAACAAACTTTCGCTCATCTTTTCCCATATGCTGGCCGAGCTCAAAGCCGAATTTCCCAACGGTCAATTCATCGGCGATCGCTTCAGAATCACCAAAAAGGACGCGGCCGAATTTTGGCGCAGATGCTTCGACAATAGGTACGAATTGAAAGCGCTCTTCTTTGTTTTCGGCACATCTTTTGGGCTTTTGTTTTTCGCTTTTTGGCTTCTATGAACCTGCGCGTCTTTTAAGCATACGATAGGTTTTAGCAAAAGTCATCTTAAATCATTCCCCACTCGTTAAATGATGGCAAGGCGCTTAATAAGAATTCTGTAAGCTTCTAAATTTGAAGTGCAAACTTTTGTTATAGTACATTACTAAGCCGTCGATATAGCTCCCTAGCGACTTCGGTTACATAGCGTTATTTGATTTTTCAAGTTTTAAAAGCCTTTACGAAAGCCAGTGCGCTGGTATCTTTGCTAGGCGTTGTTTTTAACAATAGTCCATAAATGTTTGTAACCAAGTCTGTTTACAAGTTTCAAGTTAGGACCGCCTTCAGCGTATAAGATTGTCTCTTCGGAGAAATGTGTGCAGGATAGCTTTTTGTCAATATTAGTAAAATTGCTTTTCGCAAATGCATAAATGCAGCGAAGCATTTCACCATGCACATAAATTATCTCTTATTGTTTTGTCCAAGTTGGGGTTCTTATGTATACGAGCGTACGTGATTAGCGCGGTCCTGCTATAAAGTGAATTGCTTATTTTGAAGCCTCTTATGTTGGGTTGCAGTTCTTTGTATGATTGCTAGTATTAAGCGGTAGCTTATATGCAAATATGTATATTCAGTATGTTTAGAGTTCGACTAGTTATGCATAGCTTAACCACCAACTCTAGGTCCCTTTAGTACTTTTTCACGTTAAACAGTGAAAAGCGCGGCTTTCTGTCACTTTCTCAAACCGAGATATACATTTACCACAGCATTTTTCAGCCTTTTAACAGTCATGCGATTGAGCTGTTTTGCATGATAGTTTATTCGTGCTTTGGAGGTTGTAAGCTCTCTGGTTGCGTACAAAAGCAGATGCTGTGAATGTGCACAATCTCATTTACATATTTGCTGCCCTGTCATGCCTAGGATGTGTAATTTTTTTAAGCAAACAACGTGCTGCAGCAGAATAATTATTGTTGCCCCATATGCATGAGATTTAGTTTTCGAAAGTTAAGTTTAGTAAAAAAGCGAAATAGTCGAACCTTGTTGCGTACCATTTCCTTGAGGAAGGGCGATAGCTGGAATGATGAAATTGAGTTTATCTTGGCAGTTTGGTTATTCACAAATGGGTTAATGCTTAATGCAACCGTCTGCAGTAGAAGACGTAGGCGTACCGTCAAGAGATGATGTCATCTACCAGTTTAACGTGATCTGCGACTCAGAACAAACAGTCTTTGTTGTTCTTTAAGCGCTGGTGTTGGTGTGACACACGTGTAGGAGGCAACTTTCACTGTTTTCAGTTGGTGAACTTTTAATTCAACTTGACGTTTCCAAAAATTGCAATTATTAGTAAAACAGCGCTTTTCATTAACAAATTTTCAAGGGTACATATAATCATGGGAAATTCTATTGCTGGGTAGCGCCAGCCGGCTCGTTTTTGTGAGATGTCTTGTAAAATAGCTGTGCGTTGTTTACTCTTCAAATGCAGTAGTCGACAGGGTTAAGTATTTTGAAAATATTCTTCTCTGACCGTAGTCACTTGACGCTGACTTGATTATCTTTTACTTGAATTTAAAATTCAAAATTTTTTTAAAATTCGAGCATTAAAAGGAAGAACTGTTATCTTTTTTTTCCAGAGTTTACGAAAAGAGATAAGGGTCATTTTAATTAGTTTCGTTCTTCGTATAGTTGCTTAGCACTGCGCTAGTTGCCCTTTTTCTTGCTATCTCGTGATAGCGTTTCAGCTGGTAAAGCTTTTTAATTTTATCGCTTTTAGAACTCTTGTTTCTTGGAAAGACTTTAGAATGGCATTGAACGAGGTTCATCCAATTTGTTCCGGCCTCGAGGCGTTGGCGTTAAAAACCACCATCGATCTCACGTGCAACGATTACATTTCAAATTTTGAATTCGACGTTTTTACCCGGTAAAGCTTTTGGTTTTTCAAGCAACATTTGAAGTTGCAAAAGCGCGTATGCACGTAGGCTTTTTCAACCGTGGACGTCGCTGTTGAGAAATTGGCAAATCTTGGCTGTTACGCATCCCGCGTACGTGGCATTTCTGACTTACGATGAGGTGAAACGGCGCTTGCAAAAATTCACCCGAAAACCTGGCAGGTGATACTAGTTTTTTAATCATACCTTTTCTTTGGAGAATATCGATTTTTCAGCTACGTCTTTCGGCTGAGCTGTACTCGACTGGGTCAGTGGGCCGTTGGCTACGTGTCGTCGGACGGGAAAATCTACCAGACTATTCCGCAGAACAAGTCGCTTATACAGGCGCTGATCGATGGCTCAAGAGAGGGCTTCTACTTGTATCCTAACGGTCGTAACGTCAATCCTGATCTCACCTGGGCTCTTCAACCGTTGCCCGAAGGCCACGTTAAAGTGACTCCCGAGCAATACGAAATCTATTGCGAAATGGGTACAACATTTCAACTGTGCAAGATTTGCGCCGAGAACGACAAGGACATCAAAATCGAACCTTGCGGACACTTGCTGTGTACGCCTTGTCTTCTGAGTTGGCAGGTTCGCACATTGAACAAGTTTTCCTACTATCTACTCAGCTGTTTCATTTCTTTAATTTTAAAGGAGTCCGAAAGCGGTGGCACGTGTCCGTTTTGCCGATGCGAAATTAAAGGTACCGAATCGATTGTCATTGACATTTTCGAACCTCGAAAATCGCACTCGGAAGCATCTTCGTTGAATCCCGTCACGCAGGATTTGATCGACATGGGTACTTGCGATTCCAAGGTAAGCTGGTGCTCCTACTGTTGTACTGTTGTGCCAATTTTTGTTTTGTCAAAGAGCGGGCAAGGCGAAGAAAAGGTCGAAGTTCCGTACACTAATCAGTTGGTCGTTCCGCCTCCGTTGGAACAAGCCCCGCTTCCGCCTTCAGCCAGATGCCCTCTTGACATCGCCGGCAGCTCTTTCCCGGTCGCTCTAGAAGCGTCCACGTCATCTAGATGAAACGGTCATTATTTTGTTGCTTTCATCAGAGACATCTCGCTCATTTTGCTCACTTCTAAGTGTGCGCTTCTTTTCTCTCCCTCTCTCTCTCTTTGTTATCCTCTTCTGTTGAAAACCAACCTATATTATATTGTAACGCAGCTTGAGGTCAGTTTTATTTGAATTAAAACGAATGAAAATAGTGGTAGGTATCTTTTAGTTTATTTTGGTAGTACAGGTTGCAAAGGAACTGTGAAAGCGTTGCCCTTTAGTCCCCAGAAGATGCTGACAGCCAAAACGATAACACCAATACCGCCGGTGAGTCCGGTAATAATGTACAGAGGGCGCTGCATTCGCGACGCCAGAGCTAGTTCCATTTCGAAGACCATATATTCAAGGTCCGAAGGCTCAGCCATTAGTTCTTGCCAGCCTTCAGGGTTGGTAATTTCAGCTTCGATGAAACGGCGAATTTGAGCTGCCGCACCTCTGCTATAGATGCTCAGTGGAAACATCTTGATGTGATTGTTGGCCACCAAGACCACCTGAGGGCATGGCATCGCGCAGTCAATGGAGAAGCGTTGTTTGACGAAGAATTTATTGACACCGGAACATTCGAGCTTGAAGAAGTCGATGTCCTTTCGATCGTAAATACTTTTGGCCACGTAATCCCACCATTTTCCTGCGTACGCGGCGCATAGTTCGTTTTCCTGCGAGTAGAGCAGCACAACAGAGGTGGCATGCCTTTGCCGTACCTCTTCAAAGTTTGTCGAGTCGACCAGACGAACGGAGCTGGTCAGCATTTGGCTCATCCACCTGTCAACAGCTTCTTCGCTCCATATTCCGGTAAAGTGAAAGAGCCGACCGGCAACCGCATAAGTAAGTGCCGGAAAGTGATGAACGCTGAAGTCTTCTCCGAAGGCGAAGTTGTCCGTTTTTATGTACGCAGGTCTTCCCTCCGAGCTAATGTTTGATATCCTCTAAACAATTTTAGTTAAATGCCGATGTGAATAATTACCTATAAGCATAGGTCAGTTTATCTTTTGAAAAAAATTTTTTTTTTGCACTGCAATGTCTCGACGACGTTTTTAATGAACTTGCCTGTAGCAAGGTTTTGTCTACTAAGTTAAAAGGTGAAATACAAGCTATTGACCTTCGATCTCAGTGTGTTAATAACTTTTGAACTATGTCAGCAAATTTTGAAGGTATATAACGACCTGTGCTTCGGAAAAAAACGTAGAAAATTAAACAATGTTCACTCGCCATTTTCAAGATTGTTTTTTTTAATTTTAGACGCTATCAGTCAGCCTATACAATGAGAAAGCCCTCAAACGAAAGGTAAGATAGCTCATACTGCAAGAAAAGTATTGTGTTCAGCGTGTCGTTAGTGAAAAGGCAATCCTGATTGGTCAATGGAAAAGGATGCACGCAGCCTTGGTGTTGAGAACCAAAGCGTGCGTTCCTCGATTCAACATGGGATATTTCAGATTGGGAATAAAATTTCAGTAATTTGCATATCAGTCAATCTCGACGTTAAAATATCGAGTACAGTTAGCGCACGGGTCAGATTGCAGAAAGTACTCATAATCGTCGATAAGTAACGTGCCATCCAGTTTCATTGACTTTATCATTGCCTATGTATGGATAGGTGGGCCCAGTTCAATGCGAGTCTTCGACGGGGTGTTCCACGCGACGAATGCTGAGGACGTGATGCCCACAAAAATTTCTAGTGCAGTTCTTGCTTTACGATTAGGTTTTGAAACAGCCAAGTGTGCAGCGGATAATTTGTCGTATTTGCATAAAAAGCTATAGTCACCTACGTCGAGTGCTCTGACTAAACAGGGGCGTTCTCGCCTACTGTAAGCGATACGGGCGGTGGCGGTCAAAATCCCGAATATGTCGAAAATGCACTGTTAAGTTTGGCCTTGCGACAGTTTTGCCGTCTTCCATATAAGGAATGCATCAGAATAGGGGTTTTATAATACTGGTCTTGTTCAAAGTTAGTCACCTAAAGATCAAAATGCACAGCGTCTCTCTATGCGTTCGCTGCTATTAAGTATTGATCGATTATTGCTTTCTTATTATGAAAACAATATGTTCGACTTCGTGAGGGAAAACGAGTTTCCGCAAAAAACCAATGTGAGAGTATGCACTTGCTGCAAAACCGTATGCATTTCTTGTTGGCCACAAAAACAGCATACGGCGCAGTTCCTGACTTCAAAATGTTTTTACATAATTTAAAAAGAGCTTTGTTGCTTAAGCTCCTGCATAGAGTATATGTCTAGAGTGTCCATGCGCGGTTCCTTTAGCAATTGCTTACGCAGAGAATCTAACGAAGCTGTTAGACCAAATCCACTTTGATAGTTGTTACTTAAAAACGTTTAGCATGCGTCGTGGAGTGGTCAATGGCTTCACGATACGAAAGCGTCTGTATGCTTACCTGACGAAGCATTTCGTCGACTTTTTTACAAACAGGATAACGCTTTGTGCTGCCGCAGAAAAGGACAATCAAGTGATTATCGAAGTAACGATTGGCCATGGCGCATAGGCGTAGCAACTGTCGCCAGAACATGCGCACTTTCCAGCTTGAAGTTTTCGCATTCAGCAGCTCGTTGCATTTGGTCAACACTTCAACAGCTTCGTTGGTTCCTTCGGCTAATAGACTTTTTGGGTCAATCCAAGTAACCAGCAGCAAGCTGGGAAAAAGCCATGAGAGTCCGAGCGTAGATCGGACTAGCATGGCTAAGTATACGCAACTTAATCAAAATTTCGTAGAGGTGAGTTCGCCTGGCGCCAGCTGACTGACGACCGCCTTAGCTGCGCGCGCGCTCTACTCCACCTAGCAATGCAAGCGAGGAAAAGTATTCGTCAAAACAGACTGCGCATTGACAGCAGCTTGGCAGCCTCAGTTTTGTCTTTCGAGAAAAGTAATTTATAGAACGTCTAATTTCGCCACGCTAGCATTCGTGTATGCGATTATGTTCTTCAAAAGTAATTTTTTATTTGGAGTTTGCATTGATTGTTCAGCTTGCTTTCTGGATTAAAATGTATGCACAACATATGTTTTATAGTTATTACACCCGTAGCTGTTGCGTTATTGCGATAAGAGTGAAATATGAATAATTAATTATTCCTCATCGCCGCCCTCTTCTTCTCCTCCTTCTCCTCCTTCTTCTTCTTTCTCCTCTTTTGCCTCTTCTTTTGGCGCTTCTTCTTTAGGCGGTGGGCCTGCGCCTCCTTCGTACTTCACTTCTATGGAGTATCGAGCCATTTCCTTGACTGGATTGTCAGGATCCTTCCAAAACTTTGTTCCTTTAGCGGGCTTTTGGTCATCCGACAGGGCAACCACTACCAAGGTGCAACGATCCTTGGCTGGCGGGTTTCCTGTTATGGGAAGACATCGCACCTTAACTATGCGCTCTTTGCCTGGGCGGACCATCCCGTAGCCGGGACGAAACTTTAACCCTTCAGGCCTGGTGCAGCGGAATTTGTACGCCAGCCGGAACTTCGATTCGTTGAGCAAGTTCAGGTCAACAACTTTGATTTGGTCAAAAGGGCCCGTGAAGGTTATCTGATCCTTCGGAGTAACCTTCATTTGACCAGCGGCTGTCATCAGCGCTTGTTCCAGTCCGTCTGCACTCATCTTGTACGACACAGCAGCTCACAACTGTCAAAGGCTGAGAAGGCGCGGCAAGCAACCGTTCACCAAGTCGGTTACTACTTTAATGGCGAAAATGGCCGCTCCCGAACGTTTCATCAGAAGTTGAGTTTAAAGCGAAATTATCACCCCGTAAGTGTAAGTTTAAAGTATTTCCCTCTTCTGGATTCTTTCAAAGGATGCAGTATTTAGCTCAGCTTCAATATGAATGGTTTTGACCTGTTTGGAAATACAGGGAAGGCGAGCAGTCTTGGACACCGTACCTGAAAATATTAGAGCACTACCGTATGACTAGATTTGTGGTTGGCTCGTTTTGTACGCGATTAAGGTTTCCTACAAGAGCAACAGAAAAGATTAACACGCAAAACGTTAAGATTGAAACTTAGTACTATTTGCAATAACACCAGTTGCCTTTAAGAATTGAACTTTCAAAATTTTACAGCGAGAGGCTTCACTTTGCATGTTTGCAAATGGAAGCGTGCAACTGAATGCATATCAATCTTTCTTACTGATAACATCTTTCTGAAAGCGGTTATAAATGTTACGAGAAGGAAGCGGTCTCTGTTTGAACTTTTTCACATCAAACCTCTGTAGCCGGTTTGAACTTAACTAAGCACATAATAGTGACACGTTTTGCAGCTTTGCTTTGCATGCAAGCAATAGCGTTACACTATCCAGGAAAAGCAAAGCCGCAACAGCTTGAATTTGTACTTTTACGGTTACTGTAGAAGTAGGTATGTTGAAGCAGGGTGCTTGAAAATCTTTTATGATTTTCTGTTATTTTAAGATTGCCTAAGCAGCATGCAAAGTTCGCGTACATCCTTATTATAGCTGGCGTTTGGCATTAATAGAAGCCATCTTCAGGCATCTTTTAAGATGTGCTTCCGTTGAATAAAGTTGGCCTAAACGAAACGAACTTACCGTAATATTTAATTTTATTACATAAACTTATAAAAAATGCTTTTCTATTTTATTTACTTATCTGTCCGCTTCACACCCTTTGACAAAGTATATATACCTATACCAAATGTGCAAATTGAGTTTCTGATTCTTAAACAGTAACTTCGTCGTTCAAAAAGCGTAGCAATAATTTAAAATGGAAGCATTTCGACTTGACATGTGAGTTCGCTCGTACACGTTGAATCTGGTAGGTCGACAAGGGTTATCTTTTGCCACCTGACCGCTGGCTATAGGTTTAAACATATGGACAGTGGAGTAGGGGGGATAATTCTAGGGCGATGAATTCGAAGGGTTAGGAGAATGGCGGGAAAGCAACGACATCGAAAGAAAAGCCATAAACCGTCGGCAGCAAAGGAGCAGCAGCAAGTCAGAGTAAAAAACGGTGGGTTCCTTTGTCGTCATTGCACAATGTAACTGAACTTGCAGTCAGGCGGCCGCAGACAAGCGCTCCCTTCTTACTGGATCGGATTAGTACGATTGAAGCTCTGAGTCAAACTGAAACGCCCCCCCCCCCTTCACATTGTATGGGACTACATCCCACCGTCATACTGTATGTCTGCTGACCATCTTATCCTGCCCTTAAGTAAGCTTAAGCCTAAACATAAGGGTTTCGTCTTGGCTTAAATCTTTGGTGAGGGCAAAAAAGGGTGATTAGCATGCTCTCTCTTTACGGTGCAGCAGGCAATGGGCATGCTTGCCAGAAAGGAACCTGCATTTCTCAGATGGTGGAGCGGCTAAGAGACAAGATCCATATGGTCGTGTCTGTACATAATTAACGATTTACACTGGCCGTGTTGTCCGAAATTTTGAATGTCGCAGCTGCTTTTCGCGACGGAATTGTTTACCTTACTCGCTACGAAATGCTCAGATAGAATAGGCAGTAGCAGTACTAACATTATTTAAAGTAACCTGGGTTCCTTCGCTTGAGAAGCTTCTGACAGCTGGGTAGTTGAACATCGCCTTCACAGAGCTTGTAAAGGTTCCCGCTTCCTCTTGCTACAGCGTCTGATAAGCACAAGTCGAATACTTTGAACCGGACCTTTTACGACGAAGCTTCCTGCTTGTGAATTATAATTGAAAAGTTTTGCACTCAGATATTTTAATTTCAAAACGAGTCATTTCTTATTAATAATATTTGACTAGTTAATGGGTTAGCGAAAGGCAACCGTCGAGTCCTCTCGTAGCGTCATCATCTTCATACAGTTCCCAAAAGGCGTATAGGAAAAAAAATAATTCTCAAGCAATGCGAAAGTGGATAAAACATTCCATAAGTTCACGCTGAATACCAGCAGAAAGCAAAAGCAAAGCACAGCTAAGATACTTTAGTTTGCACATCTATCCGTTTTTAAGTTTCTGCATTCCAACTGGTTCTGCTGTGTAGGCATTCACGTGACCATGCTAAATTTGGTACCATGTTTTCAAGGTCGATCAAATAACTGGTCGCATGTGTTAAATAGTTTAACAAAACGCAAACTTATAGTAGTGTTTGGTAAGCCTTGAGACGACGACAGAATGGAAAAAAGAGTACAGCCATTTTGGAGAAAGGATATACCTTCCTTTTTTATTTATAGATAAATGCAAGCTCTTTATGTTAAAGCATGCTTCCTGGATCGCGAAGAACTAAGTGCAACCCAACCTCGAAGTTGCGAATGCGAAAAGCAACGTTATCCGCATAATTCGCACGGTTTCGAATACTGTAGGAAGTAACCTGCAGCATAAGGTGATGTGCGTGAATAGTGTTGCCTTACCCTCGACGAATGCTTGACATTTCTTTTAGCTGATGCGAAATGATGTCTTTGAGAAAGTTTACAATGAGCTAAAAAACATCTAGCCACAATCTTTTGCTTGCTGCTAGCATGCGCATGTTTGGACTAACCCAATATGACTTTGATACTGAAACTTCTTCCGTTGGCAGTAGGCATATGTTCCCTGTTTTCTGTTGATGAAAAAGAGGTGGGGAGGAGGAAAAAGAGAGAAAAAGTTTTGTTGTACTGTTTTTGCATATCGATCTAGACATTTTGGTTTATTTTACGTTGGCTTTTCCGCGTAGACACGACAAATGAAGTTCTCTGCTGTTTCGCAGAATGCTGTTGTAGATATTGGTAATTGAGTTGGCGGAAGAAGCTTACAAGCAAACGCTATTGTCTTCTCGCAACCGAATTGATAGATTGCCATGTTTCGCCATTCCACAAGCTGGGCATTCACTAATCATTTTTGCTTAAGGTGAAGAAGAACAGCTGTTGCGCTTGCTTTGATATTTTCTGTTGTCGTTTTTGCATATTCGGTCTGATACCAGATCAATTCGGAGAAGATGAACCTTGACAGAATGAACGACGATGAAAAGTTGTTTTTATGCCGGCGTTTCTTTTACGGTATGTCAAAATCATTGAATTTCATGCGTACCATTTCAACATGTACCGCCTAATAAATAATTCTTGCGCGACCGTTGGCACAGTCAACTTCATTTCGTTGAGGTTGCATTATTGTAGCTGCGTAGGGTGAGTCAATTCTGTACTTAAGCAGACAAAGGATCACGTTCTTATCCTTACAAAAAAAACAGAAAGAAATTGCGCTTGGAAATGTTTAAGTGATTTTTTTATAGTTTTGCTTAGTATTCTTAATTTTAGGTGGATTCGCCCTCCTGCCATTGCTTTGGCTCGTAAATTCCGTCTGGTTCTTCCGACAAGCCTTCGTCCGAAACTCGTTTGAAAATCAGCCACTGCTTCGTCTTTGTACGTACTCTGATTTTATGCATTTCCAACGTTTGTACAATCATTGATTGATACGCCAAGCCTGTTTTCCGTCTAAGTCAATGCCACTTTGTAGCTTCCTTTCTTGATAGCAATCTCAGACATTATGACCTCGCGTTCGTCGGACTATTTTTAGTCGTCTACCTCGCTTGGCAGGCGTTTGTAGAATATTGACAAGATTTGTTGTTACGAAAAAGATGTGGTAGGTCATCTATGCCAAATGGAAAACTGATGAATTACCGTACTCTTTTCGTAGCATAAAACTTATAATAAGAGAACCAATATATATTCAGTCTTTTAACGAACCTATGAGGACTAAATTTTCTGCTTTCATCTAAAAAAAGTTCTTTTTATTTTTTGAGTATGTTCACTGAATATTTCAGTTTATCGGACTCCGTGTATTCTTGTTTTCAACTTGTTTTTGTTTAATATATTCAGAATAAAATTTTTAAAGCTCTTTTTGAATAATCCTTCCTTCAATATCAAGCTCTTCGCAACTTCGTAATCGTTCATTATTTGCTAATTATTTTCATGAACTGTATGAATGGCATCTTTGGCCTTTCCATCGGCTCTTCCACATTTTTGCGCACTTCGGTAGATGTTTTGTTTTTCTGCTCCTTTTCCAACAAATTCTTTGTAGCTGCGTAGGCGCAGATTGTTTAAGGCACGCAGGATTGACTTTTTTGTTTACGCTGTATATCAGTGTCAAAGTAAAAGCGACCATACGTTTATTATAGGGTAGCGTTGGTTAATCAATTTTTTATTTTGCCTTTATCCGAGCAAGACTAGACGCACGGCTTGTCATTTACAGTCACTTGTAATTTACTGTACCTGTAAATCAAAATGCCCATCAAAGATTCCGCATGCAGGTCACCAATTCGTATTCCAATGGCGGGAAGAAGCAATCCAGGCTTCGGCTTTTAAAAAAGTCTTGATAAGGTTCGCCTGGCCATTCAAGAATCGGTTAACTTTAGATAGGCACATTTTGCAATGTTGTTACTGTTTACGGGGTTTTTCTATTTTCGAAACGTGCTCCCTCCCTGCTTCCGAGGCGTTAATAGAACTTGCGTTGTTGTAGCCTCTTGGTTTTTGTCTCTTTGTTTTTCGAGTTCAGTTGCAGTTGCTTTACTGAGATGCCACACATGTAAAAAAGTGAAAATAGTTTTGCTCAAATAGAAATAGTCTCATTCCTAGCCCATTCCTGGTCTATACTTGCATCATTTGCATAGCAGAAAGCAGTGATGCTAAAATCCTACTATATAGTACCAATTAAAAAGGATCACGGACAACAGCTGTATTTCAAAGATTAAATTTTCAGATTTATGAAGTGTAAGGTTGAAGTCAAAGTAGCAAAGGTCAGTTCAGCTAGATTACGTAGTCTCTGTGGTATATGCAGTTGAGGAATTAGAGCCGTGCTTTACAATACCAAAAACCCTTAGGTTCCATCATCCTATTTGATTATGTTTAAATTAATAGTTGTTGCTTGGTTGCCTTGTTAAATTTCACAAATGAGCATTTCGCCACATCAGCAAGGTGGAGTAAAGCTAAGTAAGCAGCTTTAGGGAAATTGGGTAGAATTTTGGGCCGCATTTTGCTCTATAATATTTTTGTTTACTTCTAGATGTCAGTGGGTCTATGATAGGAGTTCTATTGTGGACAATTGTTTTGGTTGCTTGGATCTCAGTTTTCCAGTTGAAGCGAGCTGCTTGGGACGCCTTTGGTGACTACATATCCTTCGTGATACCAGAAGGAATCTCTTAGTCCGCCGGCAGTTTCTGTTTCTTGTTGCTTACTTTTTTATCCGTCAATAAAAGCTTACTACGCGAGACATTCGACTCCTCATAGCAAGTTGGCATTGTTCCAAGCAAAGGAGATTTCCGCTACCTGTTTCCCGTGCTTTTACGCTGAACTACCCTAAATGGAACGAAATTTGTTGTAGACAAAAAGCCAGCATACTGCGGCTAGGAAGGGAGCGAAATTGAATTGTTGCAACTAGGATGTTTACGTCGCTTGGTTTTTGGCGCAGTATACCGTGTCCTTACCTTGATTCCGACAAGCCATGCCAGCGACCGTACTGTCAATTTAAACATGCAGAAGAGAATGCAGGTACGCTGGTAGTTGGAAAGCCTTTGAGTTAACAGCGGGATGCGTGATTTCAGACAACGACGAAAGTAGCATTTTAAATGGCATTAGTAGTCGAATCGACCAAGATTGCCAGCCGCCTTGCAGCACTGTCGACATCCCGCGCGTCCAAAAGTACGAGTTCAGACTACGACGGTACATCAACTACAAAACTATTTAACTTTGCAGGTTGGCCATTCCGGTTGAACCAGCTGGAAAAGATGACAGTAAGCACCCTTGGCGCTTTGAGTAGCGACTGTTTCATTGACGTCCGTCAATACGACAGGTCTTCCGGTGCAGACTTCATGGGTGCCCAAACCTAAACCATTGGTCTACAAGCCAACCCCTATAGCCGAATTGCGCAAGCGAAAGAGAATTAAGGAAGAGCTGCAGACTGGCAAGTCCACTGCTGCGGAAAGCGGAACGTCGATTTCTTCAGCAAATTATGTAGAGGCGAATAGTTCTGATTCGTTTGAGGATAAAGCATCTGCACCGACAAATTCATGCGTCGAGCCAATCGTACGCGCTCCTGAATGCCCCATCGATGAATCGAGCTTAATAGACCTTACGGAAGTGTCTTCAAATGTGCCAAACACTGAAAAAGATTCAGAAAACGAGGTGGAAGAAAACCCGGTTGGCGTTGAGACTCCTTCCGAAAGTATCCTTGCGCTTTGTGATGCAAAGGAAAGTGAACAACCCGAAGAAGCTGAAAGTGAGCAATGCGTAATGGCTTCGAGTGAGCAGAGCGATATAGACGTTTCTGGCCCTATTGTCGAAATCTCTGACGAACAGCCGCCCATTGAAAATGACGAACCAAATGAGGGAGAAGGCAGAGGCTGCGTTCTGCATGTGGCTAATGTTTTTGGTGATGATTCCGATGACGATGAAGAATTTCGGAAAGCCTATTCGTCCAGGGTCTCGTTCAGGAAAGGCCTTGCAGCACCTTTGGCACCGCATGCCTTTAAGGGCAAGGTTAATGCGGAACAGTCCGCTTTCAATTCCGTAGAAATTGATGACTCTGGGTACAGCAGCTTCGATCGTAGACCCAAACTCAAAGCGGAAAGTCCGCCTTTAAAGAAGCTCACACCACATAGAATTAGTCCATCTTCAACAGTTAAGCCCGTGATTGTGAAAGCCCCCGTTATCCGTTGTGCTGAGGAGGTGACGGTAAGTTTTCTCGCATTTTGAGCCTTAAAACAAAGAAACCTCTCTGTAACTTGGACTACTTAATGATGGAATTTTTTAGGCATCCTTACAAGATGAGGTTGATTATCAAGAGGCACTTATTATGAAAAAAAGACGTATTTCCAAGGTTGTCAGCTGTGATGTAAGGCCCCTGTTTTTGCTATCATTAGGCTACCTTAGATCTTGTGATTACGATTTTGTTTGACCTTTGTAGAAGTCTGACGAAAAACCGCGCGTGGCGTTCAACCCGAAGTGCAGAATTCCCATTTCAATTCGTCAGCGCTATCTCGATCTCTTTGTAGAGGAATGCTTGAAACAATGTCCTGATAAGCAGGAGGCCTTTACGAAGGTGCTTATTCGAAATGGTGCCGCATGAACAAGCCTTCCCCATGGGGTTTTTCAGGCCAGCGCGGAAGAGGAGTCGGTGGCAGCACTAGCTCACTCAACAAAGGGATACACCGTCTCGGCTGTCAACCGCTTGAGGCGCTTAAGATGCTCAGTTAGCACAGCTTTAGTGCCTGCGCAGATGACTTCCGGTTCCACAAATGGTGGGTTTACTTTCTTTCAAAAAAATTATCAATGGCGTTTTGGTGAAACTAGTTTTTTTGTCAGGTCCCCTGATCAATGCCTTTTGCACTTGGTGGTGTTTTGAAATACAGATTTAAAAAAAAGAGTCGATGAACTTGTATTTACTTTGAGTATTGGTGTTTTTCAGTTTAGTAGATGTTCATCTAACCTTGCTTGCGTTATGACATCGCTTTAGCACCACTTCGTCTTGCAGGCTTCTTTACGCCGTACGTAATAGCTGAAAACCACAGAATATTTATGTATTTTTTAAATTACAGGCAGTTCTCGTATAACGCGAGCGTTTGGTCACTTAAAAATCCTGAAAAATCTCGCGTTATAGGAGACATGTAAAGTATAGGGAAATCACAATTTCGTTCAAAGCGTCAGAAGGATTGTTTACTTGTAAACAACAACAGAGAGATATCTTAAATAAGCTGGGTAGAAACAGGAATTATGATGTACCTGAGCTACTTATCCTACCGTTAGGCACGCTGACGTATGGATCCTTTTACACGGGGTCAAAATAACATTATTTTTTACGGCGATTATACATTAACGGCAGAGCTTTTATGATAGAACTCTTTACAGCGGACAGAGTTCAAACTGGCTTTCAGGAGCGGCATGCTTGCGTCTTTAGCTTGTGGAAGGAGTCCCTCTCAGTACTAAAATAAACGACCTCATACCCAGGAAAGAATGGAGTTCCGTTGGACTCACTTTTTTAATCTCACTATCTTTTGTTACGGGCGAACTGAGGTCCTATTAGATGTAGAAGGTAGCGCTTCCTCATCATCACAATGTTTCTTCATTGCAGTAAAGTAGAATTCGAGCTTCTTTTGTTTCGCACGTGCACTTCTTTCGTACAGCAGCTGCTTATATGGCTCCAAGCGAGCTCGGATACTTCTTGTGGTTTTCCCGCTGCGTTCTGCAATACAATCATTGTCTTCGAGCCATTGTAAACGCTGTTCAATAGTTTCCAGGGTATCTGACAGCTCAGCAGTGGTCATTTGTCGCGGAGGAGGCGGAGGAACTTCCTGATTTTCATCATCATCTTCTCTTCCTTTTTTTTCCCCTGCTACAGAGAGTTCTTGCAGCTCCTCGGTGGTCAGCTCATCCGGTTGACAATTCAAAATGTCCTCAATATCCTGATATTCCACTCCTTCAAAGCCTAGCCTGTTTGCCAACTGAATTCAGCTTTTAGTAATTTCGCATACTTAAGCAGAAGGCTCAAAGTCTTTAAAATCGCAGAACAGATCTGGGATGAGTTTCCGCCAAACACGGTGCAAGCACTGTTTCGATACGTCATTCCAGGCATCTACGATGTTGTTAATGGCTATTCTCAGGTTATAGTTCTTCCAAAATTCCATCACAGTTTTACAAATTTCTCCGTCGGTCGCGTCGATCAGCATCTTGAACGTTCGCCTTAAGTAGTAAGCTTTGAATGCTCTGATAACGCATTGGTCAAGCGGTCGTAACAAAGAAGTGGTCCGTGCCGGCAAGAAAACAAAGTGGACATTTGGGTCTAGCCCAGCTTTCATCGGTGGGTGGCTTGGCGCGCTATCCATGATTACGAGAACTTTAAAAGCCAAGCTCTTCTCGTTCAAGTATTTCTTAATGTAATTCGCATAAGCATTAGAAAAAATATCAAGGCAAACTTGGGCGGTAATCCATCCTCTTTTGCTGTACCTGTAGTAAACGCTCAAACTGCTTTTAACAATTCCCCTTAGGGCTCGTGGATTGGCATGACGATGAATCATCAATAGCTTCAGCTTAAGATCCCCACTAGCGTTGGCACCGAGCTTTACAGTCACACGGTCTTTCGCAGCGCAGATTCCTGCAGCATGCCTACGCTCTCTGGAAATGTAGATCCTTTTTGGCATACGCTTTAGAAAAACATTTGTCTCGTCGAAGTTAAAAATTTGATCGAGGCAGTAGCCCTTTTCTTTGACCAAGTTTTGTACTTCTATTGGAAATGTTTGCGCGGCATCGACGTCCGCGCTTCCTGCTTCGCCACAGAGACAAACATTGTGAAAACTGTATCGATTCTTGAAACGGCAGAACCAACCACTACTAGCAGTAAATGGAGGAATTTCGGTAGGATTTGTAGACTGTTTCTTAAGGTCTTCGTAAATGGTAACTGCTTTTTGTCTTATGGTGAAAAACGTTGTTCCTATTCTTTTCATCGTTTGAGTTTCGATCCAAATGCTGAGTAGTTTTTCCGTTTCCTCCAGTACCTTAGGCCTTGTTCTTATTGACATCGCAATACTTGAACTGGTACCGCTTACGCAAGTCTGTTTAACTTTTTTTGCATTGCTCCTAATGGTCCGCAAGGTTGATTCCTTTATGCCAGTAGCTTTGACGATATCACATGTCGTCTCATTCCGTTCATACTGTTTCAGTATCTCAAGCTTCTCTCCAACAGTCAGCGCCTTTCTTTTTCGACCACTACCAGCTGACTTCGAATCAGGAAGCTTAGACATTTTCAGATACTTAAAGGCTATCCTCAGATCGCGGAATCAGACAAAATACTTACGAATTGAGCTCGCAATCAGACGGTGTGAATGCTTTCCGAATTTTGTGCTAGCGTACTACGACTCACTGGAAAACCTGTACGATGCCTGCGCTTCGGGAGAATTGAAAATGGAAACGTCGTCTGTACACATGTTCCTGCCGGCCCGAATTATTCCACCGAACATGAATATCGATCAGTAGCCTGTTTGAGTATGCATATTGCAGGGTGCACAGCTGAGTCGGACACTACTTGTGATAAGAATCCTAAACGGTTTTGTCACATTTCGCTTGTTCGTGACCGAAGAACGCGCATAAGCTAACAGCGCGAGCTTTGTTTGCTGTCGGTGGCCGAGAACACGGGGAGACTTTGCCATACGCCCACGCTTTCCAGCCGGCGAAATCGCGTAAGAGCGGAAACAGAATCGCGTTATGTGAAAAAGTGCTACGATTTCAAAATCGCGAATAAGCGAAAAGGCGTTATATGGACACGCGTTATACGAGAACTACCTGTAATTAGTAAATTTTAAATGAAAATGGACGAGCGCTCTAGTCTTTATGGATCTTGTCGGTTATGCGCTCTACTGTCTGAGAAATGCAGGCTCCTTTCCGTTAAGCACGCGGCCATCATGTGATGCCTTCAATTCCGAGCACGTCGGCTGTCTTGATCTGCCCTCACTTAAGCCTAAGCCAAAATGTAAGCTTTATGTTTGGGCATAGGCTTAGGGAAATGTAGAACAGGGTGGCCAGCAAAGTTACAGTATGACAGCGCCCGTCTTCGTCATGCTGTTTAAAGTAGGGATTGTTGTTTCGTTGTGAAGCGTAATTTATACCGTTTCCTCTATCTGCGGACGTGATTGTGTCTCCATTGGAAACGGTTGTCTCTTGATGGACAGATCACCTTGTTTTATTGCAAGCGTTAATTACGCGCGTATGCCCTGTTACGCTGGTAAGAATTGCTTGCCCATATTGTCTTCGCTGCAAGTTTTTGATTTGAGTTCAAAAAACGTAACGAGTGATCTGCATAACCATTGACCTGTTCTCCAGTATTACCTGACTTTTTTGCCTAATGAACCTGCTTTTCTCTACTGAAGCAATTTATCTTATGTTAAAACTAAGGCACAGCTATCACTTTTACGTCACTTAGCGTCATGTGGGGCATTTTTTGCGCTTAATGACGTGATTTACTGATTATAATCATTTTCTTGATCAGTGTTCGATAACAAGCTTTTAGGTTAGATAAAAGAAAACATCTTGAATCAAAAAATAATAATGGAAGCGGCTCACTTTTGGCGTACGCAGGCAAAATTCGCTGAGCGCGCCGACGAAGTTGAGTTGAACAGACTCTCTCGTCATCGTCAGCTTCCGCTTTGAAATAGCCGCATAAAAAGTTGCGGTGAAGTAAATTAGCATAGCAAATGCGATGTATTGTTCAAGCGAAAATTCTTTTGTCTTTCCGACGTTGGGAACGAGTTCGGCTTCGTTTGTCATCTATTTCAGCGCGGGTGTATTTTCTTGTGCCGCTAAGCCGGGAAATGTTTAGGGAAAACGTTCTACGACGCTTTAATGTCCTACGTGCTTACGGAAGAACAGATGAAAAATAACGGCTTTCCTCTTCCTGATGAAAATTGCCCTTCGCGCGCGGTATTTGCCCTTGAAACGGTGGCTAGACTTTACAGGCCAATGAACGGTAAGATAATATTATCTCTGCTAATGTCGAACTTAAAGGAGCTATGTCGTTATTGCAGATTTTAACAGGCTTTGTTGTCGCTGCGGAAAGACTTTCCAGTTGACCAAAGAGGGCAGCTATGCAAAAAGATCTGACGAGTGTATTCACCACTATTCGAAAGCGTTCAAAAGGCGAGGTAAAAAAATTGTTTATTTCGCCCACTGTTTTGGCGGCACGCTTTACAGAGATGCTTAAACTTTTGTCGTTCTGCGAATTTTTTTAGAAAATATCTTACGCGTGGTTGAAAGTAGGCAGTGTATGCCTGCAGAAAGCTATTATCATTTGTGCTTATATGTGAAATTGTCACTTCGCGCCGGAACTGTATATGGCGACACTGTTCGCGTGTAGAACAAATTCCCATTATGTAAATTTTGGCATTCAATGCTGCTGTTGAAATTAGGAGACGCTTCGATTTGAATGTGTCTTCAGTATTTTCTATTATGTCGTCGTCTTTTACTTTGTTCTTCTCGAAACCTTTGTTAAATGTTTATGCTTGTATGCTTCTTTTCCATAACAGCGAAATGAATTTAATTATCCCTGCAAAATGTGTCCAGCGTTTGTTGTGTCTTTTTTAACTAAAACCTAGTTTGACTTTTATTGCTATTCCGAGTAGGTTCACTATAGTTTCCACGTCTTCCAAAATTTCATTTTGTCATGACCACAATACTCTCTTTTATATCACTATTTGAAAATTTTGCAAAGCAAAGCCAATGTTGCAGTTCAGAATCCTGAATTTTTTCAACAGTTTCTTTGGAATTTTTGAATGAACCCATTCGATGCCCTTTACTACAACAGCCTTTAAAATTCCCGAATGCCGGAGATTTGTACAGTTGTAATGCTTTCATCCCCTCAATGTTTGGATGAGAAACTTTGTTTTTCTTTTCCTGAACGTGCAAGTGGAAATTTTGATTCTTCTTTATTTTAAACTTGCCCTGCTAATTGCGAACGAGAACATACTTTGAAAAATGCTAATTGAATTTGCCAAATGTAGTTGGCGTATATGCAAAGATCATCAATCATATCTTCTTTCGCTTTTTTATTTTTAATGAGGAATCTAAATGTCGTTTGGTGCTGATTCAGTTTTTAACAGCTGAAGAATGTTAAGCGTTAATATGGAAATTAAAATTGTTTTGAAAACGTGGTTTCTTGGTACGGGACAATATGTTTTCATGATGAAGAAATTTATTACGGATATGTCCCGTTTGTTTTCTATATAAAGAGGCTCCGGAGCTTTCGCGTCATTCGAGACCCATCATCAGCGGTCTTAAGTGTAAATATGAATTGTGCCAGCGAGTGCCATCTATCGATTCTGAGGACTTTAAAGCGGGCATTTTAAAACTTTCTGTTTGTAGGTTTTTGTATTTGAGTCTGTCAACGCACTTCTTTTTCTTGTTCCGTATAGCTTCTAGATTGTCTTCGTTGGGTTGTTTCGAACATTTTTCTATGTTGTTGAGTCACTGTTTTTTCATTTTTGCATTCATTTTCTTCTTTTTTCTTTTTCTTTCTTTGTTCCATTTATGTCGCAGTTTTGTCCATTTCTGTTTGTTCTAATTATTTGTTTTTTCTTCTTTCCCGGCTATTGTATTTCATCTGGTGAGTGTGCAACAATTATACCGCGTCACAATATTTGTCCAAATCCCGCTTATGTCCACTCCTTGATCGCGGTTGTAAGTTGTATTGTGTCTAATATATAGTGCTTCTTTAATTCTTCTTAACCGTAAATTGTTTTCGTAACATAAAACTTTTGGTTGGAGTGGTTGAGTGCAATGCGTCGCGTGTTCCACTACAGCAGAGGCTGGTTTGGCTTTTTCCTTTGTAATTTTTGGTTCCATGATTGGTCTGCCTTGCTGTGTGGTTAGGTTGGTGCCATTGTTAAGTATGGCTTTCGCGTTATTGTAACCTGTGAGTTTTTTATGTGTTCGTTAAATCTATGCTCTAGGGTGTTTCCCGTGTCACCAATATATATCCCTGAGCAAGAACATTCAACCGCGTATATTAATCCTGCCTTTTTGTTTTCGGGGATTTTAGTTTTGTCTGTGCGAAGAATTGCCCTGAGGTTGGGCGAACTTTTGAAAAAGACTCTGAAGCCTAATCTTTTTCCTAATTGGACAATCTTTTCGCCTAAGCCTGCCACATAAGGAATAACCAGACAAGTGTCGTGCGGAGTGTTTTGCTCTGGAGACTCACGTGTGGGAAGCTTGTGGTTGAGCACTTGGTTGATAAAGGATTTATGGTAACCGTTTTTTTAGAAGATTTTTCTAATGTAGTTAATTTCTGGCTAAAGATATTCGGGACTGCATAAGTTGAGTGCTCTGTCTATCATTCCGGAGAGGATACCACGCATTACTGATCGTGGGTGATGTGATGAAAAGTTGAGATACTGATCTGTATGCGTGGGTTTTCTATACACTCTGGTTTTAAGGCCTTCGCTTGAGCGAATGATTAAGGCGTCTAGAAAGGGCAAGGTTTTGTTATCTTCTTTTTCCATTGTGAAAACGATTTGGTTAGGACAGACGTTGTTGAGGAATAGTAAAAAATTGTTCTTCTTTTCCAGATTTTATAATGACAAAGATGCCGTCTACGTATCTTTTAAAAAGGCGTGGAGCTATGTGTCTGTCTATAGTTCTGAATGTTTGTCTTTCAAAGTTTTCCGTAAAAAGAAATGAAAGACAAGTTTGAAAGACAAATGTTCAGAACTATAGACAGACACATAGCTCCACGCCTTTTTAAAAGATACGTAGACGACATCTTTGTCATTATAAAATCTGGAAAAGAAGAACAATTTTTACAATTCCTCAACAACGTCTGTCCTAACCAAATAGTCTTCACAATGGAAAAAGAAGATAACAAAACCTTGCCCTTTCTAGACGCCTTAATCATTCGCTCAAGCGAAGGCCTTAAAACCAGAGTGTATAGAAAACCCACGCACACAGATCAGTACCTCAACTTTTCATCACATCACCCCAGATCAGTAATGCGTGGTATCCTCTCTGGGATGATAGACAGAGCATTCAACTTATGCAGTCCCGAATATCTTCAGCCAGAAATTAACTACATTAGAAAAATCTTCTACAAAAACGGTTATCCTAAATCCTTTATCAACCAAGTGCTCAACCAAAAGCTTCGCACACGTGAGTCTCCAGAGCAAAACACTCCGCACGACACTTGTCTGGTTATTCCTTATGTGGCAAGTTTAGGCGAAAAGATTGTCCAATTAGGAAAAAGATTAGGCTTCAGTCTTTTTCAAAAGTTCGCCCAACCTCAGGGCGATTCTTCGCACAGACAAAACTAAAATCCCCGAAACCAAAAAGACAGGATTAATATACGCGGTTGAATGTTCTTGCTCAGGGATATATATTGGTGACACGGGAAACACCCTGGAGCATAGATTTAACGAACACATAAAAAAACTCACAAGTTACAATAACGCGAAAGCCATACTTAACAATGGCACCAACCTAACCACACAGCGAGGCAGACCAATCATGGAACCAAAAATTACAAAGGAAAAAGCCAAACAAGCCTCTGCTGTAGTGTAACACGCGACGCAATGCACTCAACCACTCCAACCAAAAGTTTTATGTTACGAAAACAATTTACGGTTAAGAAGAATTAAAGAAGCACTATATATCAGACACAATACGACATACAACCGCGATCAAGGAGTGGACATAAGCGAGATTTGGGCAAATATTGTGACGCGGTATAATTGTTGCACACTCACCAGATGAAATACAATAGCCGGGAAAGAAGAAAAAACAAATAATTAGAACAAACAGAAATGGACAAAACTGCAACATAAATGGAACAAAGAAAGAAAAAGAAAAAAGAAGAAAGAAAGAAAGAACAAGAAAATGAATGCAAAAATGAAAAAACAGTGACTCAACAACAGAAAAATGTTCGAAACAACCCAACGAAGACAATCTAGAAGCTATACGGAACAAGAAAAAGAAGTGCGCTGACAGACTCAAATACAAAAACCTACAAACAGAAAGCTTTAAAATACCCGCTTTAAAGTCCTCAGAATCGATAGATGGCACTCGCTGCCACAAATCATATTACAACTTAAGACCGCTGATAACAGGTCTCGAATGACCCGAAAGCTCCGGAGCCTCTTTATATAGAAAACAAACGGGACGTATCCGTAATAAATTTCTTCATCATTAAAATTGTTTACTTAAGTTGTTTCTTTCTACTTAAATTTATTAAAATGCTCTATTAAGGTTTGTACGCTTCATCATAACTACTCATGCTCGTCAAGCTATTACAGGCCCTTAAGTTTACAAGCTGTTTAAAAACCAAGCGATAAGTTAACAATTCTTCTTCAGATTTATGCATGTAACAGTGGCTTATTTTCAGCTTGTAATTCCTCAGCCAATGATGTTATCTGCGAAACATTAGGATTATCAAGTAGGAAGGAACGATTTCAGGAAAACCGTTGAGCTTAATAATAAATTATAATGTAATTTTCGCTGGTAATGTAAATTGTGTTTATATTCAAAACTGGCGAACCAATTTGCATTAATACAAGCGGTATTGTGCTTTGAAAAATAAAGATGTCTGCTTTCGTAACCTCATTTTGGAGTTGTTTACGTTTCAGAAATTTTTATGCTAAGGAAGTGAATTTTCAGTCTGTGTACTTCCACACAACGTTTTTGCATTGCTCAGTCTTGCCGTTTATTGTTTTCATTTGGCTGCAACTGTTTTATTCGTATATTTTTTTAAGTTGAAGTTGTTAGTAGTAAAATCAGTTTTTACCAAAGCACGAAAAATGTCATACTGTTTCAATTGCATGTAGTTTAATTTATTCATCGCCACACAGGCTTCCTGGAAGCAAAATATTGGTGCTGTCAAGGCGATCTGAACTCAGCGGGATGCTGCGCGGCATCGTACCACGTAACGGATATGTTTCCTGACTCCATGCTTGATAATTACGTCCGAACTGGCGCTTCTTCACAGTAAGAGTTCTCTAGAGGTTCACTTATGTGAACTTTCCTAACTAAGGGAGACGGTATTCGCCTTGGATTGCGAAATGGTGTACACAACGAAAGGTCCTTCTCTTGCACGGGTCACGGTAGTCGATGGCGACCTAAACGTCGTTTGCGAACGTACGGTCAAACCGGAAGGCGAACTGCTGGATTGCAATACGCGATTCAGTGGTATGACTTCAGAAATGGTGCTCAATGCCCAGGTGACTTTGGCGGATGTTCAAAAAGAGCTGACGCAGCTTTTCGGAGAAAACTGCATCCTAATAGGGCACGGTTTGGAAAATGATCTTCGGGCGCTTAAGGTATGAAATGGTACCGTCGTACCGTACCGTACCGTACTTATGAAAATTTCGCATAGATAATTCACCAACGCGTCGTAGACACATCCGTTGTATTTCCTCACCGTCTCGGTGCTCCATACAAAAGAGGTTTGAAAGCCCTTGTGGCTGAATACCTGAAGAAAATCATCCAAGAGGACGGTAAGCAGCTTGCTCATCTTATCAGTTTCAGTCATCTTCCCTTCTTTCTTCGTAGCGTCTGGCCATGATAGCAAAGAAGATGCGTCTGTATGCATTGAATTGATGAAGTGGAAAATTGCGCAGGACTGCTGGTGAAAAGCGCCATTGTTCATATAAATTTGTATGCTTGTACCCGAAAGGTATTAACTAGGAATGTCACTTTTTTCAACTTTACTTCAACAAGACAACAGCGTTGCAAGTTCATTTGCGAGCCGTGACGCAGTCTTATTTCAGTGTTCAATTTTCGTTTTTGAGTATCCCTTGCTGTGCATTACTGCCTTACCAAAAGAGAATTGGGCTTTTATCCTTATTACAATACGCTTTATGACAAGTGACTGCGCTTCGCATGGTTTGCGCTAATATCATACTCAAAGTGAACTCCTTTCTTTTATTGGACTATGCAGAGCTCACGAAAATTACTTCGTCTAAAATTTACAAAGCAATCGCGTTATAACGTTAAAAATGGGGTATTTATAAATTTCTGTGTACCGACATCTTCCGAAAGGTTTTGACGAAATTCCAAGATACTGTTGAAACAAATCACATTTTCAGTGTTCATCTAATCATGATTGCATAGGCATATTTCAATCTGACTATTGTTTCTTAGTTTAAAGGGCTAATAGCGAGCTGGGTTTCTTGTCGCGAGAAAGAGTTGTATTGACAACATTGCAGGACGACAACTTATTTATTGATATTTAGCTTTCGTTTTTCATCAAATGTAGTACACGATGTTGGGAAACAGATTAACAACGTTTGAAGTGTAAACTCATCACGTGTACAAAGCTTGATGGAAGAGGAAAAGTTGCTTTCCATCCAGGCATATTTCATCCCATGTACCACTATAAGTTTTCTCAAACTTTTTATTCTTAGTAGGAATTTCGAGAATGTAATCCCTCGCAACGGTCGCGCGAGTCTTCACACTTGATGACTTATTTCCGCTTGGACGCATATCTAAAAGCAACCTAACCTGATCTTCATTGTCACTCCAAGTTTTGGGGTTCGCTTGAATTTCTATCGACTTAGTAAGAGTCGACAAGTTGATTCGGTGCGTCGTCAAACTTGGGGCGAATAATGGTGCATTCCATGTTTCGCTCGGCTCGGCCTGATTTAAAACAATTAGATATGAAGCGCGCATTGCGTAAAATTATTGTGGTCGAGAAGTTCTACCATCTTCAATTTTCGAAATTCCATTTTCACCAGTCTGTCCGCCTTTCAGTGCCGCTAAAATTCGTGTCTGCGCGTAGATTAATGTAAATGCCAACTTTAACCATTTGGCTGACTTACGTCATTTACCAGAAGAATCTAGCCGGAAGAGAAGTGCATAGTGACGAAAGCAACTAACTGAACAACGTCATTCTCCTTTGAAGAAAGGCGGAGGCTTGTACGCGAGCAGTATGAGCATCGGCATTCGAATCTTTGAAAAGATGATGACGAACGTTTTTATTCGTTACTTAGCACTAAGTTTCCTTAAGCTTAAAACTAATGTTTAAAGTTGAAGTTCACCGTTTTTGTTGATAATACACAGGACACCAGTATGATCCTACACATCCGTCGGGCAGTGTACACAAAAGATTAATTGCGTTTGACTCATCAACGCGTGGGTTTTCGTACTTGGCGCACGTTCGCTTCGCTGTTAACATTTCAGTGAATTCTTTATGCTGTTGCCAAATAAAGCTTATAGCCTTCTGCTGGTATTTTTCGCCGTCTAGCGCTTTCTTTCTGCGAGTTTTTCTTCCCCGGAAAACAAAATGCCTTTTCAAATAATTGAGCGCGGGTTCTTGCCTTATTTTCACCGCCTTCGATTTACTATGGTAAATTTGAACTTTCACTAATGGTTTTCACTGATGTGTTTCTGTTAATATAAAATGAACTGATGCGCGGGAAGGAATGTGAAACAAAGCAGTGTTGCCTGTGCTTGCTGGGAGTTTGGCTCGCATTCATTTAACTTCTGCTGGCCTTCAGCGTGGATGATGGAATATCGTAACAACTTAATTAGCACTGATTGGTTCTCGGTAATAAAAAGTCTTTTCTAGGGAAGTATTTAGTTCATAAATCATTTTCTTTAATACCGCTTCGCGCACTTATTTCTGCCGCACACAGTGGTCGCTTCCTGCAAACGGGTCCGTTAAAAAGGTTGATCGGTACCAGCAATTCTTAATTAAATATTCAATTTGTAATTTTTCAGTTATTTATAGAAAGTTTCTTTGGGACTGATTATTCAGGTCACATTGTTAACTCATAAAAATTGGACAACTGTTCGTCTAGCGGAAGCTGGAAGCCGCTAGTTTACTTTACATACTTAATCACCCTAATGAGATTCCCCTTATTGGGTAAATAGTTTTCTGTCCGTCTTATGGGGTTAATCTAAGAATTTTGTTGTCACTTCAAAGCGTTCAACTTTACGCGAAAACTGCTAGTGTCTGTTGGGTTCCTATCAGCTTGTTCAAAATGTAGCTATAACTACCTTTTAACGGTTGTATTGGCTCAAAGCATTAATCGTAAGTTTGAACCATACCTATACATGAATGTTCAATGGTGATAGCGGCACGCTTCATAGGGAGAGAATGCTACAGTTTCCCTGTAGCATTTGCTTTTAACTTTCCTGCGTCAAGGCAATACGTTCTTCTGATGGTTAGCCATTTAAAGTATGTAACCTCAGACTTCCTCAACTATAATACTAAGTCGAGAATGCTAGTTTTTAACCTGACGGAAGAAGACGGAGCATAGTCATTACTTTGTTCTCATCCACTTAGTCGGTATGCATGACCGTGTTGTTAGATCTTTCGACCAATTTTGATATTCATGATTTTCGATTAAAGCGCAACACTTTAATGAACAGAGAATTCGTAATATTTAGTAAACCTGATAAGTACGCTTTATGACTGTGAATATGTTTACCTAAATCGCGATTTTACTAAGAACCGCGCATACCTTCACTGGTGAATGCTGTGCTGCTTTAGTACTATTATCTAATAAGAAACGTTTTCCGAAAGGAAAACGTTTATCATTTGTTGTTCCTCACACAAGTAAGCTTTCCCGACATCTGAACCTGTTGGACAAAGTAGTGGAAGCAGTGGGTTTGACAGCGAATTGCAATAGCACCGTTGAAGCTCTAAACTTTCTACCTGAATATGGTTCCGTACATTCTGAAGCGCTCATTTAAAACGTTTCTCCCTTCGTTTGTAAGCTCACATACAGATCAAGTAATGCAATTCGCGTAGCCATTATGGCATTATGATAAGTACGCAAATGGGCGTACTTTAAATTGCCGAGATGGGAGTTGATCTAGACACGTTTCGCTGGTTAATTTTCAAAGTACTCAGCCAGCTGCTAACCAACATAAATAGACGCAGTTTTGCAGGTGCATTTACCAGTGAATCAGTAGGGTGAATTGCGGGTGGCACACGTCAAAGTGAGCTTACCACGTAGGGCACAGCACAGGTAGCGTAAGGAATGATGAATGGCAAAAGACGCTTACAGGTCGACAATGAGCGTAGGAAGATATTGGAGTGCTTCAAGAAGTTCCATTCCTTTTTCTTATTCCAAATTAGATTGACAGGTATATATTTCGGCCTTTCTTACTCGATCCCATCTATCCACCTGACATGATTGGTGGCTATTGCAAGTGCACCTGAAATTTGAAGAGATGTTGATCATTCATGCCACTAAGAGCTGCTAGGATGTTGTACTGCTGCCTACTATACGCTATCCCGACTCTTAGCGTTGCTTACCATGAAGGAATGATCATGTAGACTAGAAGATCGTTTTGACTCTGCTTGTACTGACCGAACTGACATGGTTCCGTTTCAAAGCAATACTTGATGTCACTGACGCTGAGGTCAAGACGCCCGTTGTTCACTCGACCATGCTGCAAAGCAGTATGTTTCCTTTCGCGAAATACAGAGGGCTCAACCTCCTTAGACGTACTGTCTGACGTAGAGCATTGATCGGTTCCGCTAAGGTCGACGGAAATGCCAAGAGTAGAGAGAAGAAGTACACGAGCGCGATAGTAGGCATGATCAGCATCCGATTTGCATAAGGTTCCTTCAACAGAATTAAAAGGCTTTTTGTTGGATTCTTCTTCCGTGGGTATTCCGTGTAGCCGGCAGACCTCCTACTGAAGCAGCTGCTCGTCTCTGCAAAATTAGAAGAGAATAGAGAAGGAAAAAACGTCGACCCGACGGCGGTTGGTTTTGCGCCTGGCAGCTCAGTATCGAATCGTCTGCTAGATTCAGGTTCTCGATGACGCAGGTCGTTACGGCAAATGACAACCTGACGTACGTTCAGATGGTGGTAACACCACGCCACCGTTTGATCGAAATTTCATTCGAAGGTAGGAGTAGATTATTGCCTCCCAAATGCCCCAGTGGCTGACACAGAGCTGCTATGATTAGAAGGCAGAGATCGCCCGCGCTTAGCGGCTGTCACATAACTCACGCATTGTTTATTCATTATCATAGCAGTTCACAAGAGGTACATCTTTGTGGCCATGCGCTGGGGAAACGGCAAGACTTATTCAAACTGAGTTCACTTGATGAGCGTCTTTGTCGTTTAGCTTGCGCCTATTAATCTCCTGTTTGGTCAAATAGACTTTGCCGACTGGTTAGGACGGCGGAGAAACAACCGGTCATTCACAGGAGAAAAATTCCATTTGTGATCTGAACACGACCTATTACTTCAAAGGCATCTTGTTGGTTGGCAAATACATAAAACCATGGGCATCTTGGGGGCTGGTTGTAGCCAGTTATACGCCATACATCGCTTTAAAAAACATTCCAGGCCTGTTATCCTATAGTAGTGAGCATTCCATTCGAACTGACCATCATACGAGGTCGCGGGAGACAATACGCATAGAGTAAACGAGTTTGAACAAATTTAGAAGGTCGTGTGAAGTTTAACGCCGCTAGCTCACGCGCTGAATTGCCATTCCTGAAGAAGCCAAGTCGTCTGACTCATCTCGGCCCCTATGAATCAGCAGACTGTTCCGTCGCTGAGGGGTGTATGGATCAGCGGATCCGTTGCGCTTAATAGCTTACAACGTTGAGCATATGTCCCCGCGGAGTAACCGGACGGCGACTTCACCTGGGCATTGGCGCACGCCTGTTCTCAAGCGAGTTACTAAGTGCTCTTCACAAAAATATCTTGTTGTTCATAAACTTAGCTGCCCACGATATTGATTATTCAAACTTCACTTGCTGTTATTTTGACTTTTTGGAATTCATTCCGTATATTTGACTACATACGTCATATGCTTAAGTAATGGCGGACAGATGACAGTCAGATTATCGCGCGTACGCTTGCCCATGTTGAATGATGACATAGAGCGGCTGCGAGAGGTTTACAGTTTAAATGCAGGCGCGTAAAGATACAACGTTTTTCTTTGAAGCTGTATATCCAGTTGGAAACATCTCTCTTAACCCTATCCATTATTCTAAAGTGTATTCCAAAAACGTTTCAGTGAGACTACGCTAATGGTCCCGGATGACAGTTCGCATTACCTTTCATGGTATTCAGTTAAGTAAAAGTCAATTCCATCAAACGTATTAATTCAAACTCCTCGCACAATTAGTAGTCACCCAGAATAATGTGAATTAAATCTATGCAGACATTTTGTTAAGAAGTGCAGTCGCATAACGATTATCTTTCCTTTGAAGGTAGACAATTTGCGACAGGATAGTTAATGCAGAGGGAGCTTTTAATATTAATATTATTCAATTTCTCTACGCTGAATCGAATTACGCGTACAATAGGTACCCTGCAGGTATTTAAAGCGTTCATCTATCGCATAGAAATTTCGAAAAATAAGATTCTTGGCGCGAAAATGCAAACGTATAGATTGGGCTTCACCTCGACCAGCTTAATAGGCGATTACTAAAGATATATGCTCTCATCTTGGATTCTAACTTTTGCCAACCTAATGCGTTTTATCTTGGCAAGACAAACTTTCACTTGCCACTGTAAATGCCCCGCAACACTATTGTACGCTGCAAGTGCGATTTCATACTTTGGAATGAAGTTTCCGTGATGCCTACGGTATACCGTTTTGCTATGTCATTTAAGTGAAGGAAAGGTTTAAGAGAACCGAACAACTACTGCATCGCTGTCTCACATTTATCTTTGCCCTAAAAATATTCCGTCTGATACTCGGCCAATTCACTGTTACACTTCAGCGCATTCGTTTTTTAGTTTTTTGACTTCGCTGGAAAAAGCTGTCGAATATGTCTTTTTGGTCTTGGCAGGTGTCTACGATTCCTTTCGTTTTTCTCAAATTAATCAGACTTCACCTGTAACAACGGAAAGATTTTAAGGAGCAGTTTTATTAGAGCTTAACAGGGGTTGGAAACGTCAACTGTCAGCGCGGCTTGGTTGGATGAGCAACAGAAGTTTCCTTGCAGATATATGGAGGCAATAGGCGTTGAAACTTCCTGATTTCTCAAGCGTGAGTCTCAGTTTCACTTCCGCGTTCTAAGATCCTAAAAAAGCTAATCACAA
The DNA here is from genome assembly GCA_037903355.1 of Trichuris trichiura. Taxonomy (NCBI): domain Eukaryota; kingdom Metazoa; phylum Nematoda; class Enoplea; order Trichinellida; family Trichuridae; genus Trichuris; species Trichuris trichiura. The sequence continues at coordinate 1,789,020 of JBAJFE010000062.1, forward strand.
GTAAATGCAGTGGTCCGCCTATTTCTTTTGTATGCTAAAAAAGTAACATAGACAAATGAATCGATACTAATTGATTATCTGATCCGATTGACCTTTAACGGAAAGAACTACTGTTAGTTATGACCTCTAATTGCCTATTTTACAGATTGGCTCTGTGCGGAGCGTCCGAAAAAGAAGGAACGCCAAGTAGCGAATTACTATTGATGAGCTATCCCAGTTTAAGTAGCTTTCTTAGGTCAGGAACAACTGAGACAGGGTAGAAGTGGCCTGATTTCCAGCGGACAAAGTCTTACTTGACCTTATTACCGCTTGGCTTACGCTTAGAAATAAGTGAGAAGGAATTGAGTAAAACAAATGGTAGTATTATCAAAAGGCCAAGCTATGCTTATCACGCTCATTGCACTAAATATCGGGGCAGCAGTTTTATCATAGCAGGCGATGAAACCAGTAAAATAGAAATGGGACAATGCTCATTTTAGCTATGCTGTACTGTTCTTGTTCTCTCAATCATAATTCTTAACTTAAATGCCAAAGATGCATTAACGGCTGTCGTTTGTAACGATGTGCGAGCATTTGTCATAACTTAGAGGTATTTGAAGTTTGAAAAGGTCACCTGTGATGTTTTCATTTATCTCTTACATACATTTTGTTTGTGGATGCATTAACAGAATTGCTGCTAGATAGGAAAGATTGGCAAAGAAAAATTAGTGCCCTTTTTGCTATTTTTCTCATTCAACTTTTGCTGAATTATAGCTTTAAAAAGTTGAAACATTCGTGTGGACGGAACATGGCATTAACAAAAAGTCTAAAGTAGGCTTAATCTCAAAAAAAATGCCATCGCGCCGATTCTCCACCCCCTCCAGGCTGTGTTTTTCAATCCCGCACCGACCTATAGTGTATTCTCATATTCAGAGCTGATAAACTTTCCGCAATAGCGCATAAGAGCTCTAAATGCGTTTACATTATCGCTGTATACAATGTGAGTCTACCTAATTATCCAACTGAATAGAAACGGAATTTTAGTATCCTTTTATATGGCTTTGAACACGGGGCTTCGGTAACAGGAACATACGTTTTTATGCTGTTAAATTATTACTGTTACTCTCTTGGTTGAACAGCTTTTTATTGAAGTAATCCTTTCAACTTTCCTGAGTAACTTGTACCATCTTCGGTGGAATAATAACGGTGATTATAATAAAGTGGTGTCCTGATTTTAACGGATGTAATTTAAATTGAACAATTTGGGGCGTATCCTATTTATCTCATGTATTTTCTTGTGATTTGAATTTTTTTCTTTGGTTTATTTTTGACACCTAACTCTTCGTAAAGGGGTGGCGGAGTTTCATAATATTCAGATTTTTAAGGAAGCGAAACTTTATAAATATTGAAGTTAACAGGCGCGGGCTGAAACCTGAAAGCTCTGATATTGATAAAGTTTTGTAACCTTAACGAGATTAGCAGCAAATAAAAGCTGTAGATTAAGAATTCTTGTTGTGTTCTACACAAAATGGTTTGTCATTCTTTGTTGTCTTCTTTTGTTGGTTTATTTTCTTCTTATGTTTTGCTCCCTTTGTTAAATACTGATGTTCATGAAATAAAAGAGAACGCAAAAGGGGATTAAGAAAGGAAAAAAGGAGGAAGAGGAGGAATGAATTTCAAGGAGGTTATTAAAAATGTATGAAAATTAAGTTGCTCAAACCAGAAAGAACACCATAAAAGGGAAGAGGGATTTTTACTTTCATATGCTTACTTTTTACGTAACTTAATGTCTGCAGAAGTAACTTTCCTTATTTCATTAATACGCCAGATTGGCTTTGTCCTTGCATAACAGAACTGTTTGCTTCTGGAGCAATGTAACTTGACCTGAAACAAGTTAACCTATCCAACTTGACTTCAAGTCAACTTGGCCTAGAAGCAATTGATCCTACTGCTACAGCTGCATTTACGTATACCAGTGTTTCTCAAGGTCAGGGTTGCCAGCGCCTCCTGTGAACGTTCCTGAGTGTTTGCCCCCCCCCCAATTCTGATTGGAAAATTTCGAGAGCGCTGATTGGCTGGAGAGGAGGAAGGTGGGTACCCGGGACGCCATAATTTAGGCGCTTCACAAAGTTATGCAGAGAAACTGTTTCTCACATAGTGTGTCGAACACTTACGTTTTCACCTCCGAACGGGCTGCCCCCGGTCCTCGCTTCCACTCAATCTGAATTGCGGGGTGAAACAGCATGCAACTTTTTCTTAAGCAGTACGCATAACTCCTCACCTGCAGACCCCACAGCTTAAAAGTGCCCCCTAAGGGCCCTCTTGGCGATTTGCTCCCACCCCCCCCCCCCAGTGGGGCACATGCCTTATTGTGAGAATCATTGACTTATAAAATTTGCTTGGTGTAAATCCAGTATACGCAGCGCACAAGAATGTATGTGTACTAACTACACAGCCGAAACGTATGCACGCAGTACATGCTATTTACACGTAAACTATTTTCTGCTCTCCAAAGTTTCTACAACATATGCCTACGATGGAGGTTGTATATGGCATGCATTCAGGATATTCATGGAATTTGCGGCACTCACAAAGTATGCTTTGTCTATAAGCACAATATCTGCTATAGCCACAGTTTCTGCGGTAAACATGCGGTGTGAATGCTGTAGATACTTGCATACGAGGAATATTTACGTTACAAGAAGGTCATTTGGAAAGTTCTCAAAAAAATTAAATAAAAATTTTATTTGCTATGATATCAAACTTATTTCTCAACGTATTTTCCGTCAACCTCCAGGCATTTCTGCAGACAATGCTTCCACTTCCACAGACTTTCCTTGTAGAATCCTGGGGGCTATGTATTGCACAAAGTCGAGACGGCGCATTTGGCATCATCTATCGACTCGAACAGCGTGTCTTTTAAATGTTCTTTCAACTTGGGGAAGAGTAAAAAGTCAGATGAGACAAGATCTGAACTGTAGGGAGGGTGTGGCATGACCTACTGAAACTCACGACGAACAGTCTGCATAACCCTTGAAAAATGAGCAGGCGCTTTATCGTGATGGAAAAGGACGCTGAGGTGCAACTTGCCAGGCCGTTTTCTAGCCAGTGCGGTCTTTAATTTTTTCACTGCTGCTTTGTAATAACTTGCCGTGACTCTTCGCTTTTCTTCAAGGAAGTCAATCAGACTTACTCCGTCCGAGTCCCAGAGTATGGTCGCCATAACATTTCCAGTCGACCGTCCCGCTTTGAACTTGACTGAACCTGCTGATCCCCTCAGTAACCACTGCTTGGATATAATCTTACTCTCAGGGTCATATTGGTAGATCCATATTTCATCTCCTGTGACGATAAGTTCAAAAAACCTGGTCTTATTTGCTTCAATCTTTGTTAGAAGCTCCCGAGAATGGTTACCACGTCGAACCAGCTGTTCTTCGCGCAACGCTTTAGGGACCCGCTGAGCTGAAAGCTTCTTCAGACCAAGAGCTTAAGGCAGTATTCTAATTGATAAATGCAGAGAAATTCTAGCTATTCTAGCAATCTTTCTGATGGTAATTCAGTGGTCTCCTTCCATTAGGTTCTGGTCAAGGGCTACGGTTCCTTCGCTCGTTGCGGTTGCCGGTTTTCTCGCTCTCCGGCCGTCTGCCATGGCCTCTCTGTCTTCCTTGAGACGCCTTATCCACTCACAGATAGCCGACTCAGGTGATGCACTACTTCAGTAAATTTGCTGCAAAGATTGAATAGTCGTCCTTAGTTGCCGCCCAAGTTGGGATAGAAATTTAATGTTAGCTCTGACCTCAAAACAAAGATTTTCCATATCATGAGAAAAACGATTACTTTAACAGCAGCTTGTACCAAACTGGCGCAGCGTCAAATAAAGCTACCTCTCCGTACAAGTCTGAAGATAACGGAAGTAAGATTAGACATATTTTAATCCATCGGTTGGCGTTCTGTTAGACACAGCACTGTCCGTGAACTTTCCGAACATCCCTCATATATCCTTGCAGGGCAATGGAAATGTACCTGGTGGAAACGTGCCTTTATACTCGTTCCCTTAGAAATGTTCACTCTATTGCATTCTGTATTCGAGCGCACACCAACACTGAAGATGGAAAGGCACACAAGCAAACATTGTGATCTAAACTTTCATCTATTAGAATTTGCTGTGGAGAACAACAGAGCTACATGACGAATAAAGGATGTTCAGACTATGAAGCCACACCTTCCTAAACAGAATTATTTTCTTTTTCGCTATGCTCAACGGTCGACCGGTTTCGACTAAGCTGAGTTGTTGGCCACCTAGAGTATCAATACTTCAGGAAGTGGTAGTCCAATTGGAATAAAGTGGACGCTGTGCGTCACCTTTTAACCTTTTAACTCGAACCGCTTCAAGAATTCTTTTAGGTTAAGTCAATAGTGTGAATTATTTCTTAGTATATGGTATGATGATCATATTAATTGCATCAAGATAAAAAGGCCAGTTGCTTTACAGAAAGTTGTACCTACAGTGAAGTTTAGGTCTTTGCTTTCTCTTACGCGCAGCATAAGTTTTGTTCATTTTTCACGATGATGGTCAAAACATCTGCAATATCATTTACGCAGTTGCGCCTTCTCATTAATGTTGACAGGCACTCATCAAAGCGTGAAAAGATGGAAACGTTTAAACGAGCCTGGCTGACGAAATAACGCACCCTGCTGCCAGATACAACACGTTCAAGGTAAATGTGATTCCAAGATTGGTAAAGTCCCACTCCATTTAAACACAATTTAATTAACTAACAAGGATTTGGTGGTTATAATATCGTAGTGATACTGTTTTCTATTTAAATGCAAAGGGTCCGTGGCTTATTTCCCAGGTCACCCTTAGTACTGACGGTTTTTGTTAGCTTACTACTATTATTAAATGCACTTAACGTTGAGCACAGGTCAGATTTCTTGTCATAATCACGAGTAATGTATTTTGACTTATGCTCAGCTGAGGTTAGATACGGAAAGCCAGCATGCTCGCCCGTAAGATGAGCATGTTCAAGATCACCAACATGTTCAAGCACATGGTTTGGTAATGCTTTTTAGGCTTGGAGATCAGCAGCTGCTTGAACATAGCGAAAAAGAAAACAATTCTGTTCAGGAAGCTATGGCCCCATAGTCTGAACATCCTTTATTCATCATGTAGCTGTATTGTTCCCCACAGCTAGTTCTGATGGATGAAAGTTTAGATCACAATGTTTGCTTGTGTGTCTTTCCATTTTCGGTGTTGGTGTGCGCTGGAACACTGAATGCAATAGAATGAACATTTCTAAGGGAACGAGTATCAACCAATGCTGAAGAATGAATCAGATAGTTGTGGAAGGCAGTTAACATATATTCAAATTAATTTTTGTCGTGAATGAATGTTATCTTTCATGGATAGCGTGACGGATAGTTTTATTGATGGCTGTGTCACAAAAAAACACGCGTTCCCGTGCCGGGAATCGAACCCGGGCCGTGTGGGTGAGAGCCACAAATCCTAACCACTAGACCACACGGGACAAGAACACTTTCCATACCTTCTTAAAGGCTAGAATACAGTTAACAGTTTTAAGCAAGCTTTAACTTAATACACAATTTAAAGGCGGAATGCTCACCTTTGCACTTTACATAGTCTCCTAACACCGAACATTGAACCAGTGACATTAATATGATAAATCTTGCTCATTATTCCATTGATACTGAAAAAAACGCCATGCGTACTCCCTGATAAAGTCATATGTAGTTCTCGCTCCAACTAAATTGTAGCCTATGGAAATAAACAACTACTTTACGTAGTAGGCTAATAACAGGTATCAGAGTAAGTCAGCGAAGCAAAAGCTACGTTAAACAAGCTGTCATTCAGTTTTATAAACATATTATTAGTACCAGAGGACTTGCTGCTTTCGTTTACAAAAATTGAAAAGACACTTTAAAGAATGAGAAAGCTTTACGGAATCACTTGTTTTACCGCAAATAAACTGACCTACAATGGTTCTAGAATGAGCAACTTCCAAGCAGTTTGTTTTTGTACAGTTCCATTGGTGCTGCTCTTGTAAACCAGACCAGAAGGGTTAGTGGTCTAGTGGTATGATTCTCGCTTAGGGTGCGAGAGGTCCGGGGTTCAATTCCCCGCTAACCCCTGAGCGCTCAATACATCACTTCCGAAGGCGTTGCGCAAAACCTCTTTTACCAATACAAGTTCAGTTAAACATGTTTTTCCCAGTAGAATATTCAAACACCAAGAATTTACTTAGCGATTATAGATTTAGGTGGGAACCACAATGGGTGATAATGTAGCGTCGACAGAAGGTTTACGAATCCGTTACAAAGCAGTCGACCATTAAAGCGGATGTTCCTTTATAATAAGAGTGAATGTAGGTCTAATGCACAGGTGCAATAGACTAACATCTAAAATTTCTGCTTAATTTTAAAATATAGCATACTTCGCTGGAAGTCAATGGAAGCGTTAAAAAAGTGCCAATGCACAATGAATGAAAATACCGTATATTACGGCCTATAAGAACACCCCTCTACCTAAGTAATGGGTGATAATAATTGGCCCAGTTGGTACTTCCTAGGCTCGCATTCGACTTATCAGTCCTATGAACTGAACAGCAATTCTTCTACCTCAATTTGACTCACTAAGTGATTAACTGGGCCAATCATTACTACCCATTACTTAGGTAGAGGGGTGTTCTTATAGGCCGTAATATATGGTAATTGAGAATGTAGCTTAATGAAGTCCAAAGATCCAGACAGTTGACAGTTAATCAAGATTAAAAAGTTTTGTACTAAAACGGGACACACATTCCGTAAGAAGAAACAATTAATCATGAAAACAAACAGTGCTGTACCAAAAAGCTATATTTTCATATCTAAGTGTTATGCAATATGTGTAACAAAGTAGCGTATCCAAACAGACCTCGTTACTTACATGAACCTGGGATCATACTACTCTAAACTCCATGAATGTGGATTTAGCATGCAACTGCCCATGTAGCTCAGTCGGTAGAGCGTTAGGCTTTTAACCTAAATGTCCAGGGTTCGACCCCCTGCGTGGGCGTCAGGGAAGGCGACATTCTTTGAGTGATGCATTATGCTTTTGCTGCTTATGAAACGTGCAAATCGATTTATATTACATTTTAATACAAGAAATGCGAACAATGAATGGATCATAGAAGGGCCGGTGAACAAGAGCAGTTCATTTTAATCGGGTGTGCCTAAAAGTGCACGCATTACGAAAGAACATTTCCACGTTGATCTTATTTCAATATTATTACGCATTAACAATTAGTGAAAACAGGATTTCTACCAGCAAGAGCAGATTCTCAAATCTCCGTTTTGAAGGCGCCTTTTTCGCACCTTATTTTAAAATCACGTTGCTTTCATTATCAGATTTCCATGTACAAAGTCGTGTATATTTCGACTCGTTTAAGCTTTTCAACCATATAGGCGTTTACACTTCTGTAATAATCGTTTGGCAAATTCAAGAGCACTCAGATGCATAGAACGGCTCCAAAAACGTTCCCACCATTCATTGAATTGAACTAAAACAGTTACGCTCGTAAGCTCATCTGCACAGAGGAAGGAAATCATCTACATTTCAGGATGATTTCATCTCACAATATAGTGGCGCACTGATGGCGACTCCATCTTGCATTGTTATAAAAAACGCGTTTACGCAATACAGCTAGCAACTGAGTATATTGTGCCGTAAACAGCGGACTACAAAGTTGACATGTTCGTATGGTCTTATGGGATACCTAGTAGTTCGTAGAGACTAAACAGTTTCGGTCGTTAGAGAAATGGAGAACAGCTTGAGTAAACGGTGGTAAACTATAACTGCTTTTGCGATCGCCCACGCAGGGGGTCGAACCCTGGACATTTAGGTTAAAAGCCTAACGCTCTACCGACTGAGCTACATGGGCATACACTGGGTCTGCCTGCACGTACAAACTTTTTTGAACGAGTGAACATGATTTCCGTAAGAGTCAGTTTTGCTTAAAACAACTCTTTCAGATAACGTTATTCATGAAAAGTCAGCAGAGTGCTACTGTAGAATCACTAACAGATTACTTATCCGTAAAAAATTAACCTGGTCTTCATTAAGCTCATGTCAGTACTCACATATTCAACCACACGTTAGTACTCACGTACTCACATGCAGATGAAGCAAATGCGACAATGTGTTTAGTATAGTACTGATAAGTGGACATTAGATCTGCTGTTTTGAAGGAAAAATGGCGTAACATAAATCAACATGTAGAGAAGTCCGGTGAAATAATCTGTCCAACGCGTAGATGGTGTAGCGGTTAGCATGGTTGCCTTCCAAGCAATCGATCCGGGTTCGACTCCCGGTCTACGCAATATGCATTGAAGATTAACCAACATAATCAAACGCTGTGTAGCTAACCATTTGAAATTAACCAAACACGAATTTTAAGTATTCCAACCTCAGCGGTTGGGTAGAAGTTCACATGCAAATTTTCACATCGTGCGTTTTGGAAAACCTGACAAATGTGAAATTTAAAAATGCCCCAAAAATATTGCCATTTTTTCTTTCTAGGCTATCACTTCAACAATAATATCGTAGGCGTAGTGGAACCGTAGTTAAATCGACGCGTTTGCCTCGAGCCGGGATTGAACCGGCGACATTTAGACCTTCAGTCTAACGCTCTCCCTACTGAGCTATCGAGGCTCTTATCTCAAGATATTGCTAAGCAGAAAACAAAATACAAAGTATTGATACCGTGTTTCCTGTATAATAAGACCTCCCTGAGAGTACCCATAGCACTACTCTTAAGGTGCTTGTTAATATAAGCCCTCCCTGAAAATAGGGCCCAATTACGATGGTCCACCAGAGAGGCATATTTAGCAAATCTGTTGGAAAATGTGACGGGTGTATCATATCTTAAAATAGACAGCTTGTGTATGGTTAAGTTACTGTGCTGTAGAGTTTACGAGTAAAGTGCTTTGCTACATCTGCGTTTGTAGTGAACTTTCACGCAATTCGTCTGAACGAATTCTCTTAGTGACTTTTGCAATTTTTTGTGCAACAGACTGGTGCAAAAGTGCAATTCTGTTTGCAAAAGGGAATATTATTTTTACTTTCAGGCAAGATGTTTGCAACAAGGAAGAGTTTTAGTGTCGAATACAAGAAAGCAATTGTGGAGGACTCTCAAGGCAAGAATCTGACGGCTTTTTGCAAAGAGAAGAAGCTTGATCACCGGATGGTTCGAAAATGGCGAGCAGAGTACGGTAAACTCTGTGAAAAGATGGACGAGGGAAATGCAAAGAAGCATAAGTGTGGACCAGTTCAGCAACCATTATTTCCTGAGCTTGAAGACGTCATTTATGAATGGATCGCTGACAGGAGAGCACAGGCTTTCATTGTGCGCAGGTGTGACTTGGGTGAAAAACTCGTGGGACAAAATCACTGATAGCTGTGTAGCCAATGATCTACGAGCAGACTACTTGGACAAGAAGTGCTCATTTAAGGAGAGCTCTATTGCAAGACATGAGAGGCTGAGCTGAATGATCCTGCAAAAAATGGAGTCGCATGAAACTCAGGCCGGAAGTCAGAATTTGGAGATTTATGAAGACGTCCCAGAAAATGGTGACATGACTCTGTTCGAATAAAAGTAGCTATTTCAACATTTTTCCAGCCTTACATTCATGGTTCTTGTTCTAGGTGTTTCAATATTTTTCTTCCTTTACATTTACGCTTCCTGTGGACGTCTGCACATAAATAAATGAACAAGTGCATAGTGTGGTACCTAAAATCACAATACGCCACCACGGAAAATAAGCTCTGTCATGTTTTTTGGAGGAAAAATAAATATAAGACCAGGTCTGATTATGGGGAAAACACGGTACATGTTTGGCAAAGCAAAACACTAATATTTATTCTATGACTTTTACTTGTCGTCGGACGTAAATACGCTACTGTGGTAAAGTGGTTGAAGAATGAGACTTCAAATGCAATGGGTTATACTCGCATTGGTTCAAACACTGCCCACAACGATACAGTAAACTATTCCGTACATTTTAAAATTATAAATGCAACTATTTCGTAGAACGGACACTCGCGTTTGTTCTAGCTTAATTACTGCTAATGCCAAAGGGCTACTTATCCTAGAAATTTTTCAAAATGAGAACCCTATGGAAGACGAAAATGATCATGAAAACATCGTTGAGATGTAAAAGCGGGAAGTTCTCCAAAGAACGCTTCACTGTGCTTCTTTGCGCTAGTGCAACTGGGGAGAAGTTGAAGCCATTGGTCATTGGTAAATCAGCGAAACCCCATGCATTTAAGAACTTGAGGCCTGACGACCTCCCTGTCACTTTGAGACCAAATAAATCCCTCTGGATGACAGCCGCCATATTCGAGGAGTGGGTAAGAAGTGTCGACCGACAGATGAAGCAAATGAAACGTTCCATCTTATTGGTAGTAGACAACTGTCCGAGCCATCCCCACGTGAAACGCTTCACAAACGTCACGTTGAAGTTCCTGCCTCCAAATACTTCCTCAAAAACTCAGCCTCTAGATCAAGGAGTAATGAAGACATTTAAAGCGAAATAACGTATCCAGCTTCTGCAGTGGGTCATTGGCATAGCAGAACACACCAGCTCATTTGCGGGAGCGACTACGCTTGCTTCGTCCATCAATGCTTTCAACGCTATATTTTGAATCAGCTCTTCCTGGAATAATCTTCAACCGGAGGCAATAAGAAAGTGCTTCAGGAAAGTAGGATTCGTCAAAAACTAAGATACTGATGTCGAGCTTCGACTTGATAGTCCGACTCTCGAGTCAGAGATGGAAGCAGTAGATTTCGAAGATTTCGTTGTTATAGATGACGGGGTGGTTAGTTCTACGGAACATGACCAACAACCAATCTTCCAATCTACACTAGTCGAAGCGGGAATGAGCGTAGAAGCAAGTAGCGCAGGAGACGACAAAGAGGAGGAAAGTGACAATGACACAGAAATGGTA